>CM014276.1:19301451-19328076 GCA_004135705.1 Alloteropsis semialata
CGTGCTCCTTTGAGCCAGCCAAGGACGTCAAGGAGGTTGCCGTGGCCAACGATGGTCGCACCCTCCATGTCGGGACGGCGCTCGATCCTTATAGGAAAGCGCGCTCGTCGACTTTCTCCGCGCAAACCTCAATGTGTTTGCATGGAAGCCCTCGGACATGCCGGGGATTCCAAGGGGAGTCGCCGAGCACAAACTTGATATTAAGCCTGGCGCTCGATCGGTCAAACAGAGGCTTCGATGTTATGACGAGGACAAGTACAAAGCCATCGGCGAAGAGCTCAAAAAGCTCCTCAGCGCCGGCTTCATTAGGGAAGTGTACCACCCCGAGTGGTTGGCCAACCCCGTCCTTGTAAAAAAGAAGAATGGGAAATGGAGGATGTGCGTTGACTATACTAGCCTTAACAAGGCATGTCCAAAAGACTCCTTCCCTCTTCCGCGCATAGATCAGGTGGTCGACTCCACCGCGGGGTGCGAAACCCTCTGCTTTCTCGATGCGTACTCCGGGTACCATCAGATCGCGATGAGCCTGGCCGACCAGCTCGCAACATCGTTTATCACGCCTTACGGCACCTTCTGCTATTCGTCTATGCCATTCGGGCTGAAAAACGCGGGCGCTACGTTCCAAAGATGCATGCGACGCGTCTTTGGCGACTTAATCGGCCGACTGGTCGAGGCGTACGTTGACGATATAGTAGTAAAATCCAAACGCACCGGCGACTTGGTCCCCGACCTCGCGGCTGTCTTTGAAAAGCTCAGGCTGAACAAAGTAAAGCTGAACCCCGAGAAATGCGTTTTCGGGGTTCCGAGAGGCATGCTCCTCGGCTTTATCGTATCGGAACGAGGCATCGAGGCCAATCCCAAGAAGATAACCGCCATCACCGACATGGGGCCGATCCAGAACGTGAAGGGGGTCCAACGCGTCACGGGATGCTTGGCCGCACTCAGCCGTTTCATCGCCCAACTCGGGGAACGGAGCCTGCCCTTGTACCGACTGCTCAAGAAGTCGGATCAATTCATCTGGAACGCCGAGGCGCAGCAGGCCCTCGACTCGCTTAAGACATCGCTCAAAAATCCACCGATCCTGACCGCCCCGGCGGAAGGGGAGCCCATGCTGCTCTACATTGCGGCAACCACCCATGTGGTAAGCACCGCCCTCGTCGTCGAGCGAAACGAGCCCGAGAAGATCCAAAAGGTGCAACGCCCCGTTTACTTCATCAGCGAGGTCCTGTCCGACACCAAGGTACGATATCCCCAGATCCAAAAACTTGTCTACGCCGTCCTCATCACCAAGCGGAAGCTCCGGCATTACTTCGACGCCCACCCCATCACGGTGGTGTCGAAGTATCCACTCGGCGAAGTAATCCAGAACCCCGAGGCCGATGGGAGGATAGCCAAGTGGGCGCTCGAGTTGATGGGAAAGAACATCACCTATGTCCCTCGGGACGCCATCAAGTCACAAGCGCTGGTCGACTTCGTCACCGAGTGGACCGAGGCCCAGACTCCCCCGACCTCCATCGAGCATGAGACTTGGGTCATGTACTTCGACGGATCGCTAATGAAAGAAGGAGCTGGCGTCGGCCTTGTCTTTGTCTCGCCTCTGGGCGTCCGCATGGAGTACATGGTTCGACTGCATTTCCCGGCCTCCAACAACGCCGCCGAGTACGAGGCCCTCATCAACGGACTCCGTATTGCCCTCGAGCTTGGCATACGGCGTCTCGAGATCCGAGGAGACTCGGAGTTGGTCGTCGATCAAGTGATGAAGGAGTCGAGCTGCGTCAGCCCCAAGATGGCCGCCTGCTGCCGGGCGGTCCGCGAGCTGGAAGACAAGTTTCTCGGCCTCGAGCTCAAGCACGTCCAACGACGATACAACGAGGCGGCCGACACTCTCGCCAAGGCGGCCTCCAACCGGAAGCCCGTCCCCCATGGAGTGTTCGCCAAGGACCAGCACGCCCCCTCCATCTGACTCGACGACGAGCCACCCGAGCCTCCAGCACAGGAGGAGGCGGAAGTGATGGAGATTGACGCAGCGCCCGAGCCTAGCCTCGAGGATCCCGACTGGAGGATCCCGCTACTCGAGTGGATCGTGCAGGGCAAGCTCCCTCCCGACACGACCGAGGCTCGGCGGATCGCGCGCTGGGCCAAAACTTTCACGCTCGTCAAGGGAGAACTCTACCGACGGGGCACCTTCGGCGTCTTGATGCGCTGCATCCCGATCGACCAAGGCAAAGAATTGCTAAGGGACATCCATGCAGGGGCATGTGGGCACCATGCCGCGCCAAAGACACTTGTCGGGAAAGCTTTCCGGCAAGGGTTCTACTGGCCAACCGCGGTGGCCAATGCCAAGGACATCGTGCGCAGCTGCGAAGGCTGTCAGTTCTATGCAAGGCAGACTCACCTCCCGGCGCAAGCCCTGCAGACCATCCCCATCACTTGGCCCTTTGCCGCATGGGGTTTGGATCTAGTCGGGCCACTGAAGAGAGCACCCGGGGGCTTCACGCATCTCCTCGTCGCCGTTGACAAGTTCTCCAAATGGATTGAGGCAAGGCCCATCAGGCGGGTTTGCTCGCAAGAAGCTGTCCAGTTCTTCACCGACATCATCTACCGCTTCGGGGTCCCGAACGTGATCATCACCGACAACGGCACTCAGTTCACGGGCAAAAAGTTCCTCAGCTTCTGCGACGACAACAACATCCGAGTGGATTGGGCCGCCGTCAGCCACCCCAAAACCAACAGACAGGTGGAGAGAGCCAATGGCATGATCTTGCAAGGACTGAAGTCACGAATCTTCAAACGCCTCGAGAAGTTCCGGGCAAGGTGGGTCGCAGAGCTCCCGTCAGTCCTCTGGAGCTTGCGAACCACTCCAAGTCGAGCCACTGGCTGCACGCCCTTCTTCATGGTGCACGGGTCCGAGGCGGTCCTCCCAACTGACCTCGACTACGGCAGCCCAAGGGTTCGCGCCTACGACGACGAAGGGAATCAAGCCTCCCTGGAAGACGCCATCGACTAGCTGGATGAAGCGCGCAGCATCGCACTACTCCACTCGGCCAAGTACCAGCAGGCCCTACGGCGATACCACGACCGCAACATCCGAAGCCGGGCCTTTCAAGTCGGTGACCTCGTCCTCCGACGAGTTCAGAGCAACCGCGGCCGCCACAAGCTGTCGCTGCCATGGGAAGGCCCCTACATCGTCGACCAAGTCCTCCGCCCGGGGACTTTCAAGCTCAAGGACACGGACGGCCAAGTCCTCACGAACGCTTGGAACATAGAGCAGCTACGTCGCTTTTACCCTTAAAAGTACCTGTACTTTTCAATTCACGATAATAAATGAAGCGCTGCGCTATTCCGAGTACTTTATTCGCACACGGTCGTTTTCCGAAACATACCTCGCAAGTTCCCAAAGCTAAGCGGCGGGCGACCCCTTCCCTGTGCAGGATCACCCACCGCTCGGGGGCTCCACCCGGGGCCCGGTGCCCCTCCTTTTTTCGCAAAAAGCTCGACAAGTGATCGCTCTCGCACGCGATCAAGCGGTATGCTTTTGCGCTTGCAAGAAAGGAACGTCAGCTCGAGGGGCTTCATGACCACGCTTGTCCACGTTTTGAGTGCTTACGCCCCTGCGGCTACGGCGCTAACTTGCGGGCAATGTCCAAGTCCCCGGACTGACGTCTTTTTCCCGAAAAGCAATAAAGAAACCGCCTCGACTAGTTATCGCTTGCAGCGTAATCGATCTGCTGCTTGTCATTGTTCTAATATTCCGAAACCACTCGGGGGCTGCGAGTCCGAGTGCCCAAACTCTCGAGTTCCTACGCCCCGGCGGCTATGTAACAGAGTCCGACGGGCAGGCCCCCGCGCCTTCCCACCTCGACATATGACCCTAAGCTTTCGGAAGAAAACGGAAATGGCAAACAACAGATAAAAACACGAGTTTTATAGCAACAACGGTTACCCTTTAAGGGGAATTGAGTTCACTACATTACGAAAATGACTAACTCCCCTATTTTTATTCTGCCCCAAGATCCTTCAGGGCAGCGGTCAACACCTTCTCGGCGAACGACGAAGACTCGGCTTCAATTTCATCATATTCGGCATCCTCGTAGCCGGGGGCCCATCCGCCTTGCAGAGCTTCCCGATCCATGGTCGGGTAGTGCGACAATAACATGGCAATGATCTTCCGCGCCACGCTCCGAGTAAGATCCGAGGCCTGCGCCCGAGTTCTCCCTGCGACAAGGGCGAGGCGATCCACCAGGGATGGGCCGCCACCGACGTTGAGCTCCTCAAACAGGTGCTCGACCCCCTGGACCAAAGCCTGATGGACCTCAGACTTCTTGTCGAGGGCCCTCTGGCTCTGCTCGCCTGCCTCCCTAGACCTCCGAAGGTCCTCGACAGCTCCTGTAGACAATTCTTCGTCAGGAGTCATCTCGCAGGAAGGTAAGCAAGAAGAAGGATAAGCAGAAACACAATACTCACTGGCCAACTCCGCCTTCAGGTTGTGACCAAGGTCCACCAGCTCTTGGTTGGCAGCAAAGGCCTTGGTCACCTCGCGCTTCTCGGCCTCGAGCTTGGCCTCCAGGTCAGCCTTCCCCTTCCGCAGGGCTACATCGGCAGACAAGCCTAAGCAAACTCGCCGCCGCTCGAGGTGAACGGAAAGAAACCGCCCGACAAGAAATGGGGAGGGATAACTCACCGAGGATCTCCTCCTCCCGCTTCTGGGCGACCTCCTTGAGGCGGGCCCCCTCTTCCTCAGCGGCCTTCAGCTTCTCGGCCAACCCGATCGCTTGATTGTTGGCCGTCTTGAGGTCGAGGTCGCGGTGCTGGAGATCTTTCTGAAGGTCCGCCACCTTCTCCTTCAACCCCTCGGCCTCCTGCACGGCGGCGTCCTTCGCCCGGTTGGAGGTGTCGGCGGCCACCAGCGCCTCCATCACCGTCTTCTCGGCCTCCTCCACCTTCGCCTCGAGGGTGGCCTTTTCCTCTGCGGCGTCCTCAATCGCCTCGTCCCTGGCCTCCCGGGCCTCGGTCAGCTGGGCCTCGAGCTGCTCCTTCTCGGCCTTCAGCTGTTGCACGGCGGGCCAAAGCCCGGACTCCCGGTGGAGGAACAGGGACTTCTCAGAGCTGCGCTCCATAATTTTCTGAACGAAAGCAGAAAGGGGAGCGGTAAGACACACCCCAAAACGGCGCCAAGACTAGAAGAACGAAGCCCGAGAACTCACCCGGGAAGGCCCGATGATCATCTTATTGAAGACCTCCTTCATATTATTGAGGCCCTCCGCGAGAAGTCGGCACTGCTCCCTCTCCGACGTGTCGTCAAGCTCGAAGATGGGATCCCCCGGGTTCTGACGATCGTACCACAACAACCGACCCACGCACGGCAGGTTCGGGTTGTTCTCGATGGGTACGATGGTGTCGAAACGACGATCCATCGTCATCATCCCCGGCGTCTCCCGGAGAAAGTCCAGGCCCTCGCTCGAAGGGCTCAAAGGGCTCGGGGACTCCACGATCGGCCCCCTGCTGGACTCGCCGACGACCCTCCGCGAGCTACCCTCCGGCGAGTCCTCGAGCACGACGACCTCTGGGGGAACCACCCCGGAGGAGGGCTCGGGGGCTGCACCGGCTGCTGCCGCCGCGATGGCAGCGTCTTGGAAGGAGCCGGATGTCCCCGCCTCTGCTTCCTTGGGGCCAGCCGCAGTCCCCGGAGAGGCAGCGACCCCGCGGCCATCTTCCCCGGCCGCGTCACCGGACACGGCGACCTCCCCCGCTCTAGGGTGGGCCGCCGCCTCTTGAAGAGTAGGCAGAGCCGCCTCCACCAGCTCCTCGGCCAGCTCGGCTTGGAGCGCCGCCACGGCCGCCTCCGTGGGGACGGTCTGTGCCACGGCCAGGCCCGTCGGGAGCGCGTCTCCCGGGCTGTCGCCGTCCCCTTCCTGCGCCTTCTCCTCCACATAGGGCGCCACCCTCCGTGCCACCTCCTCGGCCTGCTCCGTCAGGGGCAACGGCGTCGCCTCCTCGGCCCGCTCCGCCGTAGGCTCCGGCGTCGCCTTCTCGGCCGGCTCCGCCGCGGGATCCGGCGTCACCTTCTCGGCCTGCTCCGTCGCAGGCCTTGGTGTCTGCGCTGCCGAGCGCAGCGTCTTCCTCGGCGCCACCACGAGCGGAGTGTCGGCCCGGCTGGTGCTTCACAAGTCGGGGAATCTGGCTGAGAAAAATGGTAACTACAGAGAAAACAAAAACCACTCGAGAAGGACAGATCATCACTCACCTCGACGAGATGGTCCGAGTCCGCTTGGAACCCGTCGGCGCTGGGTCCTTCGGGGATGCGGGCCTCTTGGATCCCGCGAGCGCCGTTGGGGCGGGGGCCACCGGTGCGGTTTCAACGTTCCTACCCGAGTGGGGCGCCGCCTGACCAGACGGGCCTCCTCCTTCGACCGGGGACGGGTCCGGCCGCCCCGTCGTGGCCCTCACCGGGGCGGAAGGGGCCTGCGTCTCCACCGCGGGCGTCCGGGGCGCGTCCCGCCCTTCGCTATGCGCCCGCGTCGTTTGAGGGGCCGGCGGCGGCCGCCTATCATCTCGCGGCGCGAGCCTCTTGGGGGAGCGCGACGCCCCCGAGGACGAACCCCCCTTGTGGGCGCGCTCCGACAAGTCCCGGCTCCGGCTCCTCTCCCGACGAGGGGAGACCGTGTCCCGTCGGGAACTCTTCCCCTCCTCGGGCACGTGACGGGAGAACGGAGGCGTGTGGCTGCGTCTCTCGTGCTGGCTGTCCTCGGAGGGCCGTCGATGCCGGCCTGACCGGGAGCTTTCGCTCCTCACTGCGTCCGGCGGTGGCGGCCCTCCTCTCCCGCTAGACCCCGGATGTTGCGCCGAGGATGAGGCGGTCATCGCCGCAACCGCCTTAAGCTTCCTGGGGGGCGCGTCCTCGTCGTCGCTCTCCTCGTCGCCGTCACTCCTCGAGTCCCCCTCCGCGGGCTGCGACTCGGGGTCCTCGTCCTCGAAGAACCGTTCTCCCCTTTTTCTCCTCCTGGACCGCTCGGCGTTTCTCTTGCGCTTGGCGATCTCTTGCTTCTTCCACTGCTCCCGGTGGTCTTTCTTCGCCTTGGCCCACTCGGCCTCAGCCCGATTCCTCGCCCTGTCCTCGGGAAGCGGCGGCAGGGAGTAGGAGCAGTCATAGCTCTTCATCTAAAGAACTCGGGATCAGCAAACCAAAGACTACTCGGGGATTCAAGGCGGATGAAGGAAACCTTACCAGAGCCTGGGTGCGGGCATTCGGGAGCATAGGGAGAAGGCCCGGGGGAGGATACGCGTCGTGCGCCTTCCCCATCGCTGCCGTCACCCGGCGCTCCACCTCGGCCTCCGAGGGCAAGGGGTTCATCGTCACGGTCCCCACGAAGGGGGCCTTCGCCGGAACCATCTGCCAGATCTGGAGGGTGCGCCGCCTCAGCGGCATGATACCTCTCGAGAGGTACCCACCGATGACCTCCGCCGCGGACACCTTCGCGTCGCGGAGTCACGCGAGGGCCTTCCAGATGTTCCCGAGGAGCTTCTCCTGCAGCTTCTTCTCGGGCCCGTACGCCCACTCGTCGAGCGCCTTCTCGAATATCTTTCCGGTGTACTCCGGGAGGGGGTTCTTGGAGTCGTTCTTGAGGTAGAACCACATCGGATGCCAGCCCTTGTTCGAGCTGATCAGGTCCCCGTGATGTAGTCCTTCGACCGCCCCTGCTTCATCTTCAACACGGCGCACCCGATCGTTGCGGGGGCGCCGCCCTCTGCGGGGTGCAGCGCGAACTTGAAGAAGTACCTGAAGAGGTCCCAGTGGGCCTCCATCCCCAGGTACCCCTCGCAGAGCGCCACGAACACCGCCATCTGCTGCACCCCGTTGGGGTTGATGTGGTGGAGCTCCAGCCCGTACTCATTAAGCACGGCGCGAATGAACCTCCCAGCGGGGACGGAGAACCCGCGCTCGTGGAAGGCGACGAACGAGACGACGTATCCGCGCGGCGGTCGGGGGTAGTCCTCCACACCCGGTATCTTCCACTCAGCCCTTCCGCCATGAGGCCCTCCAGCTGCCGAAGCGTAACCCTCGAGCGCTCCCAGGTCGACATCGCAAAGCTATCAGAAGGAGGAAGCGCAGGCGGGCTAGGGGGCTCGGTCACTCACTCTCCGGAACAGCGAAGCAACGGCGGCGGAGGACGCAAGAAAACGAGCGCAGCAGCGGCGGAGGAGACGAGACACGCAACGGGAGGCGAAAGGCTCGGGCTAGGGTAAAACCCTAGGCGGCTGTGACGCAGGGCTATAAATAGGGGCGGAGCGGAGCGGCGACATTAATTGCACGGGCCCACCACTGGCGCAGCGGCGACGTGCGCCCGTCGTTTCATCTAGCCTCCTCAAAAGGCGCGTCCACCCCCCACGCGGCGGAAGAACGGGCCGACGCTCCCGTGCTCGGCCCATCAACGGTTGGGCAGCGGCCCGGCCCACCGACGAAGCGTCCTCGGCAAGCTTCCCATCCCCGACAAGTTTTCCGATCCCGACAACATCCAAGGCAAACCACCCGGGCTCAAAACCTTAACAAGAGCACCAGCTCTTCTCAAGGCTCGGGGGCTACACCCGGTGGGTGCGCTCGCGCGCCCCCACCGGAAGAATCGTGACTTACCGTATCTACGCTGCCTCTCAGCCTGAGCGCGAGTCTCCATCTCCCCCCCAGGCTCGGGGGCTACTGGCGAGGGTCTTGATTAGGGGTACCCAATCAAGCCCTTAACCCGGGTCCTCACGATAATCCACCCCTCAAAAGCAAAAGCCGAAGAACCAAATCAAAGCGGATTCTCCATGCCCCGACAGCTCGGAGGCCGCCCGACGAGTCTCCGATTCGCCCGAGGAGTTCTCCGCCTCCGAGTGGTTCCCCGATTCGCCCGAGGAGTTCTCCGCCTCCGAGTGGTTCCCTGATTCGCCCGAGGAGTTCTCTGCCCCCGAAAGGCTCTCTGATTCGCCCGGGGAGTTCTCCGCCTCCGAGGAGTCTCCGGCTCGCCCGGTCAAACTACTCGGCTTCGTCCCGTCCCGGCCCATCCGGTGCCGTACCCACTTGGTACCCGCCGCGCCAGAGCATGATGGGCGTCCGTCCTTCGCCACGGCAGCCACAGTGGCGCCTGTCTCATCCGAACAGGAACGCTACAGTCCTGAGAGAAATGCATGCGCAACACCGGGCGCCCAAGGACGACCCCAGGCGCCCAAGGACGACACCTGGAGCCCGAGGAGGACACCTGGAGTTCCCAAAGGCCTCGAGCTAGTCAACCACGACCCGGAAACTACCCGAGAACCTACCCAAGAAGTCATCTACACTAACCACCCGGGATGTACGATCCCGGGTCCGGCGGGGCGCCCACTCCGTCAACACCTGCTCCCCGTACGGCTCGGCGCGCGGCGCAAGTTAAAGGCCTCGGGGGCAGTAACTCCCCTTGTAATTTTCTTCTTTCTCACCTCCCACTCCCTTCTCTCCTTGAGACTATAAAAGGGGACAAGGGGACACCAGTGGGGGGACACGGACACCAGACGCACATTCGAACACAGCACGAACTGCACACTCGCACGAACACAGGGACTTGGGACCCTCTCCCTCTCCCGACCAGTTTGTACCCCCTACTACAGACTTGGACTTGAGAACATCGGCACTCACTGGACGTAGGGTATTACTCTCCGGAGGCCCGAACCAGTCTAAATCCCCTGTCTCTTGAGTCACCATCCGGACCCTGACACGCGATCGTAGAAATTTACTTGCCGGCGGTAGAGAACCCCGACACTTATACACCATAATCTAGATATCATGCATATTGAGAAGAATATATGTGAGAGCTTGCTAGGGACTATGCTTGGTTTGGCAGGTAAATGTAAGGACAGTGAGAAGGCTAGACTTGATATGCAAGAACTGGGTATAAGGAAGGATAAGCATCCGTTCATTGAGAAAGGAAAATACACTTTGCCACCAGCGTTGTACACGTTAGGTGATCCTGAGATGAAAATTCTGTGCAAATTTCTTCAAGGTGTTAAGATGCCTGATGGTTATGCCTGTCAGTGGTTGCAAGGTTGCTGAACTGAAAAGTCATGACTATCATGTTATATTACAAAAACTTTTACCCTTGGTGGTGCGCCACATATTGCCTGATGATGTTGTGATCCCATTGATCCAGCTCAGCAGGTTTTTTTAACTCCATTTGTTCAAAGAAGCTTGACCCTACTGAGATGGAACATCTTAACAATTCGATTGGAGAGACCCTTTGTCGGCTTGAGATGGTATTCCCTCCAGCATTTTTTGATATTATGGTGCACTTGCCAGTTCATATTTCTCGGGAGGCTAAACTCGGAGGCCCTGTTAACTATAGATGTATGTATCCAGTTGAGAGGTACCTACATACCCTCAAGGGCTATGTGAGGAACAAAGCTTCCTCGGAGGGTTCAATAGCTGAGGGATACATCTCGGAGGAGTGCCTTACGTTCTGTTCTCGATTCTTTGAAGGCATTGCTACAATGCTGAATCAGCCAGAGCGACAAGAAAGGAGCACTGTTAATGAACCACCTGCTGGTCTAAGTGTGTTTGCGAGCATGGACTTTGATAGAAAGAAATCTTCTAGTAAGCATAATATTGAGATAGCATCTTATGATGATCTGCAGAGGATGAGGCACTACATATTAACCAACTGTGATGAGGCCATTCCATGGATAAAGTAAGCTACATGTTTATGAGTTTATCTCTAATAATGTGTTCACTATCTAACTGATATGTTTTTGTTTCATTTTCGTTTCGTTGAAGTGAGCATATGGATGAATTGAGGAAATTGAACCCGCAGAATGTTGAAACAAGGCACAAGAAAGAATTTGTGGAGTGGTTCGAGCATAAGGTGAGTCATTTATATTTGTGTTCCGTTTAATGCATCACAGTTGAATATTGTTGTAATTTGTCGAGAACATATATGAGTGCAGATCAGGAAGGAACATGCTGAGGGAACTGCAAATGATATGATCTATGCTCTATCTCGTGGTCCAGATCGTTGAGTTACTGTGATTAACAGGTGCTCCATCAATGGATTTTGTTGACGGCCCTTAGACGCGTCAATTTGTGAACCGCAAGCGCGTGGATCGTTGGTAGCTTTTCCCTTAGAGTATTCCCCCAAGGTTTATCAATACGTGGGACAAGTAGGATATTGGCTCTTACTTTGTGCTAATCTTACTAACTAAGCAAGTAATATGGTTGTGTAGAGAGATGACAAACTAAACTAGATTAATCTAAGATCAAACTAAGTAACAAAGGTTGATACAAAAGAGAAACAAAGATAGATAAGTGTTCCCTCCCTAGGGTCTAGGTTTTCATGAATATGCATCTACTACACAAATGGGTGTTGCCTTCACTAGCATCATAGCGGTTATGTGCTCGCTTGGTCTTTTCCCTCTTGCACACTGTCACCACACAAGGGTAGTCAACCACCTCACTAACACATCCATGACAAAGCATCCATAGAGTTAAGCTAATCACCACGATTACCACAAATCCTACTAAGGACATATGTTGATCAAGAACAAAGCGCTCACATATGTAAATAAAGCATTGCAATGACATAGACCATGAAGCATTGATAGGCATAATATGCATGTAGAGATTACAAATCATAGATCCATCTAACCCTAGGGACGAACGGAGGCATTACCCCATCATCTTACAAGGATTGAAGCACTAGGGGGTGATGGAGACTCCAAGGAACGTCGTCACCGAAGATGGCGGCGAGACAGGAGAGGAACCCCCTAGGTCAACGGCTTGAGGGCCTCCTTGATCTCCTTCGCCGGCGTTGATCGTCGCGGTGAACTCATCTAATCTCTCTTCCTCATCTTGTTTCAGTGGCTTTTGGTGAATAGATCCGAATCTCTCGTTCTTGAGGGTGCCTAGGGGGTTGTATTTATACCCTAGGAGAGCCTTGGGGCGTGCTCCATCTTCCTTTCCACGAGATCCTTGCTTGGGAGTTAAGCAAACTTGGTTTCCATAAGATTTGACTCGCCCAGATTTTCCTAATTCGCAGCTCTGCCTTCCCGTTGTCATATCTCCCATGTCCGGACTCCAGATAGGGCAAACTCAGATTCCAAATTATGTAGCACAAAATTATCTCCCAATTTGGTATTCATAAGTTTCTTTGGAAATAAAGTTAAGATCCCCAAAACAGCACCGGAAGATAATCTGTCTGATTCCGGACTCCTCTACATAGCATGTATTTTGGGAGCCATATCTCCTAGCTTCATATTCCAAATTATGCTTTCCATATATCCAAATTGAAGATCTCGACGATGGCTACAACTTTGGTATTCAATATTTTGTCATTAGAATCCATTTAGATCTCCAAATCTGCACCAAAATATCATGCTGTCCTGGGCTGCGCGAATATCTTTGAGGTTGCCTTGATCTCATGGATACTTTCCAAATCTTCAATTCCTTCATGGTTAAGTCTCTCCTGCCCAAGGTTCATTGAATGTGGACACCTAGGACCATGAGTTGGGCTATGAAGGCCCACAAGATCCATTGGTTGGGCTCCCTCCGCTAGGCTCGATTCCTTTGGGCTTATAGTTAGTTTTGGGCTTTGAATACAAATGCCCCAAATTGGGCCATTTTCCTGCAAAAACACAACATGCTCCAAAACACAACACATATACAAAAACGTGGTTATTTCAAGTGCCAAGTGGCAGGTTAGTATATGAATTGGTCCAAAAACACCGTCTAAATAGCACTAAAAGTGTACCACTAACGACCGTCAACAATCCCTCCATGCTTAAACCTTGCTCATCCTCGAGTAAGTCAATTCTTGCTTAAAGGGAAATCAGCATTGCCTTTCAACGTCATCCCTGCATTTAGTCATACATAACAGGACATATTGCTCTCTCTTAAGAATTTAGCTGTAAAGTTCTAGTTGTGACCGGCTTCTTTTTTTTATTATGTAAGATAGACTAGCAATAAAGAACAAGCCACAATAGTAAATAAATGCAATGCTCTTAAACTTAAGTGAACTTCAAACCATTACCTTGTTCCATCGTGAAGAATTTTCGAAAAGATGCATATCCAACATGAGTGAGATTCTCTTGCAAAAGCTCATGGAAACACTCATCTCGTCAAGTCACTCAAGCCTAGACTAGATTATTCTCAACATATCCTACTCATGTATAAAAGTGGAAGGCTTTTGTGGAGCTTGGTAGGTAGAAACAATCCAAGCAAACCATTATATCCGAAATATTGTCAAACTAAGAGAGAGATCCATTGGAATTACCGAGACTAGTCAAAAAGGCCATAAAAAATAAATGTTGGGAAGAGAGTGGGATGAAACACACACATTTAGATACATGGACATGTGCAAATGGCAAGTGGATGATCCCGAGGCACAAATAAAGTCCTCGTTATTGGATTGCACATGGTTGGAAAATTGAGTATGGAATTGTCTTCACAGCACTTGGATTTTAATGGAGCTAAAAGAACCAAGGAGCATTTTCTTTCTTTTTTTTTATTATTTTTCCTCTTTTCTTTTCTTTCTTTTCTTTCATCGTCATTTTTTTCTATTCTTTTTCTCTCTTTTCTTTCTTTTTGCTCCTTAGAACCTTTGGCAACATAGTACTTACTCAGCATCCCCCCCCATGCTTAAACGATTGCTCGTCCTTGAGCATAGAAGTGAGGGTTGATAATTGCTGAAGTAAGTACACAAAGTCCATCTTGATCTTCTAGAAAATCACTTGAATCTTCTGGTAGTTTCTTCTTGATGCCTCCCAAATTAAGCTCTCGAATCTTCTGGATTTTCGTCGAGAAAATGATCCATACTCAATTATGGGTTGTGGTCAAGGAGGTAATCACAAAAAGATATTTGGGTTTAGGGTGGATATCCAGCGAAGTTTGCGACGTTTCCGGTTTAGAAACTCACAATGCATGGATAGAAAGGCTAGCAAAAAGAAGGTACGCAAAAATGGAATGGCCAGCTTCTTAGTCTCGAACCACAGAAATCAATCTTAATCTAACTCATCAAAATATAAGTTTGCAATTCTAAAGATTTCATCATGATAGATCATGTATATGTAAAGGCTTTGGTAAGTATAACTTTGCAAGAGATTCACCAATGTAGATAGCATAAGATTTAAATTTTAATAAAAACAACACAAGGCATCGGGTTATCCATAAACTTAAATCAAAGAGCAATAAAATGTATGTGGGTCTAAAATATAGTCATTTAAGATCATGTTATAGAGAGCAATTAGCCAAGGCATGTATAGCTTCATGTAGGTAAAACAAAGCAGCAACTTTCATCATTTTTCCATAAGCAAAGGCAACGTAAAACATCAAGGTAAGCACATGTTCATGCCTATTTATGGAAAAGGAAACTAAAAGAAATCTAGGTTGTCCTCCTAGTTGCCATGTTATTAACGAGAGAGAAAAACAATGGTTGCACCAAGTCGAAGGTTGAAGGCATACTTACAAGCATTTATGATAGGAAAAAAGGAGGTTCGTGGAGGTGTTACCATCTTTTATAGTCCTTCGTGGTTTGCTTTCAACATCTCCATGTATTGAATGTAGCTTGCTTGTGTCTTGATTTTCCAATACTCCAGAGGTTTTGTTTATCTTTCAAACTTCTCAACTTGATCGTGTATGCTTAATGGAACCATTGACAACCTCTTCTTCATTGTTGTCATCATCATCTCCTCTTTCTTGTTCTCATCATCATCTTTGCTGCCTCGTTTTCATGGATTCTCCCCTCTGTCAAGAAAAGAACATATATCAAAATATAGCTCTATTGAAAATTTATGAAATTACCTTTCCAACGTGTGGTCATTCACTAAAAACGGAGCTCAAACGTGAGAGTTATGGCCGTTTTACTTCAGCGCTGCGTGCTGTCTAGAACTGATTTCAGGACGCGCGACGTTTGATGATTTGGCCATAACCCAATATAGGAACCTCCGATTGCCTTGTCGCTTGATCCGTTGGAACGTTGTCTTCGTGAGGTTTCTAAGTATCTGAAAATATTCTTGTTGTTCACTTCTGAGGTCATGCAAAATTTTGATGACAACAATCGCTTCTTGTGCACCAATCCGAAGATGTTGATGGTCTTGATCTTGTTATCTTTTATGGCATTACGTTGCACATCCGAGTCGAAGGTGCAAGGCCTCCCCCATGCTTAGCATTTTTCTAGGCATGAAAGAAGAAGACAAAGCATTTCATGTTCTTCTCATTCTTGTCATTTTAGTCGTCCTTCAATTTCCTTATCATGAGAGCATTTTCATCTTGCCTGCAAAACATTTCAAATGCATATTCTACCCCCAGGGTGACGGTTGGGAGTAGAAGTAATTTCCAACAGTCCAACAATGTATCCTAAGATTCTTAACTTGTGGCATAATTAGTCTAGTGAAAATAAAAATAAAAACCTAATGTGTGTACGTGGGTGCAAAGTGTGTATGCAAATGAGAGGAAAGCATATAAACAAAGACAATGTTTACACCTAGTCCTAAACTCCATGCTTACAAATAGGTTGCCGAATTTCTCCATAGCCAAAAAGACTTATTTCACCAAGGTAAAGACACCATGTCTATCCCAAGATCAAAACTTCATTTATAGCACAAGAAAAATAAGACGCATTGCAAGGCTTATAAACCAACCAATGCAATAATGAAAACAAATGAATAGCTAGCAAGGTTTATTTAACTAAATGATGAAGGTCTGCAATCATGTTTAAACACCACGTTTACACAAGATCGCATAAGAGAAATGCCCATATGAAGCATTAACATATATATGAAAGCATACATCATTAAGTTTATAAAAAAACCAAGCCAACTATATGCAAAGCATGCAAGACTTAATGCAAACGAAGCAAAAATTATGTTGATGGCAAAATGCGATCCATGCAGGAAAATAGAAATGATGATGATCATGATGATGGTCTAAAAATAAATAAAACCTAGATTAATTAGGCACAAGTCAATCATCATGAGGTCATGCCATTCTTTATTTTCTCTAAAAGAAACAAAAACACAAAGAACGGGTTGCCTCCCGAAAAGCGCTTCATTTAAAGTCATAAAGCTAGACTTTTCTCACATACCTTCTCATCATCGTGAAGCCATGGTCCTTCATGCAAGAAGTAAAGGTGTCCATGTAGCTTTAGTGCACTTCCCATTGTGCACATGATCACTTACGTTCAATAGAAGACTTACCCAAGCTATCTCACATCATTGTCACCTCCTTCTTCGTTGTCCTTCATCGCTGCCTCTTCTTCCACGAATTTTCGTTCTATGTCCAGAACAGAACATGTACCCAACAATTATTTCAATGTAAGATGCATGAAATTGTCTTCCCATCAAGTTTTATTCGCCCAATTCAGATTCCGAACGAGTGAGTGACTCCCTTTTATTCCAGCTCTGCAATCTGTCTAGAAAATTTCAGAACACGCGGCGCCCATTCTTTTAGCCATATCTCCTTGTACGGATCTTCAAATTTGTCGATCTTGGATGTGTTGGAATGAGAACATGATGGATCTTCTGAATATCAACTTTTTTCCTCTTGTACATCTCTGATCATGTGCACAAAATCGATGAAAACAGCAATGTTTGATTATGAGATTTGGAGATGGTGATGATCAAGTTTGCAGTTCTTTGGGTATGACTTCTATCCACATTATTCTAGTCTCATGTCCTGCATGGTTAGTGAAATCTGGGCTTTCTCCCGATATGTGCTCTTTTAAGGTCATTAGCTTGACCAAGCGCAAAGCAAGATCGAGATTTGCAAAATTTATTGTAAACATACACATCCATAATCACAACCACAATCAAATTGTAGCAATAAATCAAGGTGTAACATATGTTTCTTGCATAGCACTTAGCTCATTATTAGGCAAAGGTTCTTTTGGCATAAAATCAATAGGTTCAAACATAAACATTGCCTCTTTATCATTCCCAAGAAATTCTAGCCTAACAAAATGATCATCAATGAAACAAGGCATAGAATTTAGACTATCATTCATACTTTTGGTTGAACATGAGTATTTCAATAGATTATCCTCAACACCAAAAGTATCTTGAGATTTCAATGTGTACCTTAGCCTTGGAGCCTTTTCAACAAGAGTGGTCTCCAATTTGTCTACTTGAGTTGAAAGCAAATCAATCTCAACAAGTGGAGGTATCTCTTCATCGTCTTGCAACTCTTCCAACTCTCCATCATGTGGAGCATGCAACCCATTAGCAATATTCACGTTCATCTCTTCTTTGAAGTCTTCATTGTTTGCAATATCCCATACATCTTTATCCTCAAATTCTCTTGTATTGCTTTCAATATCTTTCATGTACCACATGTTGCCAAGATCGCTCATCGTGGACTCACTCTCTTTTTCCTCTTTGAGCACTTGCATGTCTTGATTGGCTAGTGTATAAGCTTCAATGGCACACAAGCTATAAATTTGTGAAGAGGGGTCTCCTAGGCGCGCTAAATTTGTTTGCTCCATGTCATACTTCTCCCCCTTAGTTTCTAGCTCGAGTCCTATTCTTTCCAATTTATCCCTTAAGACACTAGCTCTTCTCTTTATTATCCTTGTCCCCATAGCAATAAACTCTAGTACATGATCAACCGACCAATTAAGTTCTTCAAATGAGTCAAAATACTTATCTTCAATTGGTGTGCATGGTGTTGTATAGAGGGAACTTTTATGCTCTTCATGGTTGTGCTCTTCTCTTCCTTCATCATCAATCTTTGAAATTTCAAATTGATCGATCCATCCTTCATCTTTTTCTTCTCTTTCTTCTTCAAATATTTTTGGATCGATTCTCTGCTCATCTCTTGATCAAATATATCATCAACTCTTTTGGCTACGTGTTAGTGTTTCTCATTCCTTCGATAGTTGATGAGGTGGCCAAAATCAATTGGAATCCAATCAAGTTGATCGAATTCCGCCAACGGTCTAGCATTCTCCAAACTTCGGCCTATACTCATCTTAGTTTCAATATTTTTAACATGCGAAATGACTTGTCTTACCTCAGGAAGTGGTTCTTCAATTTCTTGTATGATCGATTCATCTTCCTTGAGCTCCGGTTCATCTTTTTCAAAAATTTCAGCAAGCGTCTCAGACTTGCTTCCATCGTTTTGCCTCTCCCGACATCATTTTTGCCAATCACGTCGTACTCTTTCTCCATTGCATACCTTTTGCAAGATTTGTACAGCTTCTCTAATCATGTTCTCCATTAAATTCATTTTCTCCATTAAATTACCTCCTGCACATATACTTACAAAACGGGCAGAATTAGGGGTTAGTGAAAAATAAAATGTATGCAACATCACATCACCAAAAAATCCCAAGTTCGGGCCTTGCTCGAGTAGCTCATTAAATCGGTCCCATGCTTCATCAATCCCTTCATCCTCTTCTTGCTCTAAATTGAACACTTGCCTCCTTAAATATTGTATCTTGCTTATGGGAAAGAACTTTCAGCAAAATTTCTTTGCAAGTTCGTCCCAATTTCCCTTCGCTTCAATGGATGCAAGTGTGTACCATCTATGCGCTTCATCTTTAAGAGAGAATAGAAAAAGATTCCACTTGAACCAAGCGGCCGGATCTCCTTCTTGTCGCACCGTGTTGCATATCATCGTGAATTGCTCAAGGTGTCTATATGGGTTGTCATCCTCCAATCCTTTAAAATGGTTTGTCGCCACTAACTTGATGATTTCATGCTTCAATTCGTAGTTGGTTGTAGCAAGCATCAAATCTGATTTTTGCATCTCAAGATCCTCCGTTGATGGCAATGCTAATTCCCTTAGCGACATTTCTTCGTTATCCAATGGTGAGGCGAACAAATCCATCTAGGCACTAAAAATAAAAAGAAAAACACAACAAAATTCTACACAAAGGTTAAGTGTTAGCGGGTTAGCAAAACTAATACAAAGTTCAAGCACAACAAACTAACTTGTTCCCCGGCAACGGCGCCAGAAAAGCTTGTTGACGGCCCTTAGACGCGTCAATTCATGAACCGCAAGCGCACGGATCGTTGGTAGCTTTTCCCTTAGAGTATTCCCCAAGGTTTATCAATCCATGGAACAAGTGGGATATTGGCTCTTAATTTGTGCTAATCTTACTAACTAAGCAAGTAATATGGTTGTATAGAGAGATGACAAACTAAACTAGATTAATCTAAGATCAAACTAAGTAACAAAGGTTGATACAAAAGAGAAAGAAAGATAGATAAGTGTTCCCTCCCTAGGGTCTAGTTCTCATGAATATGCATCTACTACACAAATGGGTGTTGCCTTCACTAGCATCATAGCGGTTATGTGCTCGCTTGGTCTTTTCCCTCTTGCATACTGTCACCACACAAGGGTAGTCAACCACCTCGCTAACACATCCATGACAAAGCATCCATAGAGTTAAGCTAATCACCACAATTACCACAAACCCTACTAAGGACATATGTTGATCAAGAACAAAGCGCTCACATATGTAAATAAAGCATTGCAATGACATAGACCATGAAGCATTGATAGCCATAATGTGCATGTAGAGATTACAAATCATAGATCCATCTAACCCTAGGGACGAACGGAGGCATTACCCCATCATCTTACAAGGATTGAAGCACAAGGGGGTGATGGAGACTCCGAGGAACGTCGTCACCGAAGATGGCGGCGAGACGGGAGAGGAACCCCCTAGGCCGACGGCTTGAGGGCCTCCTTGATCTCCTTCGCCGGCGTTGATCGTCGCGGTGAACTCATCTAATCTCTCTTCCTCATCTTGTTTCGGTGGCTTTTGGTGAATAGATCTGAATCTCTCGTTCTTGAGGGTGCCTAGGGGGTTGTATTTAAAACCTAGGAGAGCCTTGGGGCGTGCTCCATCTTCCTTTCCACGAGATCCTTGCTTGGGAGTTAAGCAAACTTGGTTTCCATAAGATTTGGAGTAAATTTCACGGCTGGTCCTTAAAGTATTAGTGTGGTGTCAATCCGGTCCCTATCCTCCTAATTTGCATTTTTATCTCCCTAATCTATTTAGCGCGTCTGTTTAGGTCCAAATCAGCCACGACATAGGCAGACAGCCGACGTGGCTCATCCACCGTGGCGCCGGTTCGCAAGCTATCAGCACGTGTAAAGGATGGGACATCGGTTTTAAGCAAAGAACCCCTTGTAGAACAGAATAAGGTCACATTTAGTCCTCTTGGAGTTTACTCTCCTCCTCGGAGAGCACGGAGGCGGAAGGGTGGGCGAGTGGCGGCGATCGGCGGCGAGTAGCTGCATTTGTGGCCTGAAGTCGGCCGACGAAGCACGGAGGAGTCGGGCGCCTAGTCGCCGCGGGCCTTTGCTCGCGGCCGAGGGCGAAGATGGCCGCAAGATTGCGGCGGAAGGGAGAACCTGCCCCCACGTATGGTGTGTGTTTGAAAATCCACCCTTTTGCTATGATTCAGTGTTGTTGCTTTGGTTTGGAATCGATTACGTAGTTAGGGTTCTGTTGGATTCCGTGATTTAGTTGAAGTTTGCACCTAGGGTTTGAATCTAATTATTGGAGAATAAATTCAGTCTGTTTTTGAATTAAAATTTTGATTTTGAATGCTCTAAGTTGTGATCGCGTTTGGTATGATAGGCCCTGGTATGAAGAATTTACTCTAGAGGTGCATCATGGGGGTTTTTTCGTTGGGCAAGGGGGTAATTGAGCCTACATTGATGAGAAAATTGATTGGTTTGATCAGTGCGAGGCAGATACATGGTCTCCTCTTTGGATAGAAGATTTCATTGGTCAGCTTGGGTATGACAAGAGTAGTCATCTGAAGGTATACTGGATGCTGCCAGGGAAGAGTCTTTCAGATGGGTTGAGAGTTATATCATCAGATAGTGACACCAATGTCATGGTTAGTGTTGTTGACAGAGTTAAAAATCTAGCCATTTATCTTGATCATGATGACAACATCTGTGGACTAGACTGGGATGACATTGTTGTGAACCCTGTGTCTAGTTTGCCCAAAGTTCTGAGCCCAAGGAAGGTTGACATTCTTGGCAAGAAAGTGGGGGAGAAGTTACCTCCTTTTTACAGTGGTTTGAACTCTATGACTGATGAAGACGTTGCAGCTGAACCTACAAGTGAAGATGATGATGACAGTGTTGATGATCCTGATTTTGTGGACAGTGACAATGAAATTGAAGATGGAGATGATGACTTATTTGCTGACAATGTGGATGATCACATAACTGTGGAGGTGGATGAAAAAAGGTGCAAAAAGGCAGCTGGTAGTAAACTGAAAGGTCAGTAGGTAGATAATCAAAATTTCTGGGTAGATGAGGAACTTTCAAGTGATGAAGACTTGCAGCTACCAGAGTCAGATGATGAAGGCCCAAGTTCTAAGAGATTCAAGGCATTTAGGACAGAGGACTTGGAGAGGCCAACATTCTGTGTTGGGCAAACATTTGAATCAGTGGTGTTACTAAGGAAAGCAATCACTGAGTACAGTCTGAGAAATAGAGTTGGTATCTTCATGCCAAGAAATGACAGCACTAGATTGAGGGCCCACTGTGCTGATGGTTGTCCATGGACCATTTATGCTTCAAAGGACAGTAGAGTTAAGTGTTTTGTAGTGAAGACATACAATGGTCAACACAATTGTCAGAAGGAGTGGGTGTTGAAGAGATGCACCTCCAAATGGCTTGCTGAGAAGTATATGGAAGCATTCAGAGCAGATGATAAGATGACACTGAAGAATTTTGCAAGAACAGTTCAGAAGGATTGGAACTTGACCCCCTCTAGGTCCAAGCTATCCAGGGCAAGGAGGCTTGCATGGAAGGCCATATATGGTGATGAGTTGAAGCAGTACAAGCAGCTTTGGGATTTTGGTCAAGAGCTCAGAAGGTCTAATCCTGGAAGCAATTTCTTTCTGAACCTTCAAGGAGGTGCATTCAGTACACTTTATATGAGTCTTGATGCCTGCAAGAGAGGTTTTTTGAATGGTTGTAGACCAGTCATATGCTTGGATGGGTGCCACATCAAGACCAAGTTTGGAGGCCAATTGTTGACTGCAGTAGGAATTGATCCCAATGACTGCATCTTCCCTATAGCAGTGGCAGTGGTGGAGGTTGAATCACTTAGCTCCTGGAAATGGTTCTTGGACACACTTAAGGATGAGTTGCACATTGACAACACATACCCATGGACTATAATGACAGACAAGCAAAAGGTGAGTACATACACATGCTTTGCTTTGTGGTTTTGTTACTGCATATGGAAGTGTGTATCTGAACTTTTCTCATTTCTGCAGGGTCTCATACCAGCTGTTCAGCAGGTGTTTCCAGAAGCTGAACACAGATTTTGTGTGAGGCATCTCTATCAGAATTTCCAAGGCCACTTCAAAGGTGAGAATCTTAAAAACCAACTATGGGCATGTGCTAGGGCTAGCTCCATTAGTCAGTGGGAAAGGAACATGGAGGCAATGAAAGCACTTAACAAAGATGCCTATGAGTGGTTAGAGAAAATGCCTCCAAACACATGGGTCAGAGCTTTCTTCAGCACCTTTCCTAAGTGTGACATTCTGCTGAACAATTCTTGTGAAGTCTTTAACAAGTACATTCTAGAGGCTAGGGAACTTCCTATTCTTAGCATGTTGCAGAGGATCAAATCTCAACTCATGACAAGACATTACAACAAGCAGCAGGAGGTGCAGTCCTTCCAAGGAGATATCTGCCCTAAGATCAGGAAGAAGGTTGCCAAAAATGCAGAGTTTGCTAACATCTGCTATGCAATGCTAGCTGGAAAGGGCATCTTCCAAGTTCAGGTTAAAGATTACCAACACATTGTGGACATTGAGGGTAAAACTTGTGACTGTAGGAGGTGGGAGTTGACAGGAATTCCATGTTCTCATGCCATTTCCTGCCTAAGGCATGAAAAGATTTCTCCAGAATCTATGGTGGCCAATTGTTACTCTATTGGAGCTTTTGTTACTGCATATGGGAGCAATATCTGGCCATGCAGAGATATATCTGAGTGGGAAAAGATGAGTGGACAGGATGTGGCACCTCCAGTTTATGAGAAGAAAGTTGGCAGGCCAGCTAAGGCAAGGAAGAAACAGCCTCAAGAGGTACAAGGCAAGTATGGACCTAAGCTAACAAAGCATGGTCTAGTCATGCATTGCAGCTGGTGTAAATCATCAACTCACAATGTAAGAACTTGTCAGTTGAAGAAAGATGGCATCAAGCCTAATCTAGCACCTGAGATGGAAGTACTAGCACCATATGTTGTTGAAGAAGACCAAGGTCCTGTTGTTGAAGAAGCCCAAGTTCCTGTTGTTGAAGAAGACCAAGGTCCTGTGTCTATGAACCTCTTCACACAGCAGAGCACAACTATGCTTTCTCAAATGCTTTCTCAGGTTAGTTACAAACTGTCTCATATGCTCTCTATTTTCTGTCCATTTTTAGTGTTTGACATTGCATTTCATTTCTCTGTGTTCTATTTGATTTCTCTGTGTTCCATTTTCATAGCCAACTTAGTCCTCAAGCATGGACCAACATCTGCCTCCTGTGGGAGCATCTGCTTTCATTGACTCTAACCAGCCTGCTCCAAGGCCAATGCCACTAACAACATCAACAAAAACAGGGAAGGCCAAGATGAACAAAAAGGCAGGACCTGCTGCTGCCAAGAAGAAGAGAGGACCAGCTGCTGCCAAGAAGAAGACAGAACCAGCTGCTGCCAAGAAAATGCCAGGACCAGCTGCTGCCAAGAAGAAAACCATACTTGGAGACAACAACACTTCTGATGCTTGAGTTGTGCCAAAATGTTCTCATTTCTGCCAAAGATGATCTTTTGGATGTATTATACATGTTGCAAGTTATGTAATAGCAAGACAAGAATGCTATGGTGCTTTGGTTATGAAATGCCTAGTTGTCATGTGTAATAGCAAGACAAGAATGCTATGGTGCTTAATGGCAACTGTTAGACTGATGCAAATTTGTCTCTGTCATTCTCTGTTTAATTCTCTGCTTCATTCTGTCATTCATTCTGTCATTCAAGCTAAGAATTACTTTGCACATATGGCAGTTCATCAGTTTGCATACATAGACTGCATCAGTTTGCATACATAGACTGCATCAGTTTGCATACATACAGATAAGAGTAGCATACATACAGAACCATCACTTAAGCAGCTGAACAATGAGAAGTAGCAGAAGAAGCAGTACAACAACCATACAACCAACAACCATGCTTTTCAACAACCTAGCTATTTGCTTGCATGATGCCAGCAATGACATAAGAACATCTCTATTATCTTGAACCATCACCCTCTGTCCAACTTGCAACTGCCACTCGTCGGTCTCACCAGAACGCTTTGCTTCAGGAACAGCATTGTCGCCGCCACCACCCGTCTTGTCTTTTCGACTCTTCAAGTAGTCGATGTACCTGTCTTCCCAGTGCCAAAATGGGCACCCAGTTCCATCACTCTACATCAAACTCAAAACACAGTTCAATCAAATCCACAATGCTCGAACAAAATCCAAGTCAAAAAGAACAACATCCACTCACCCTGTGATTCGGGCATGTGTAAAAGATTTGGCCTTTAGACCATTCCTTCTTCGACTTCAGTTCAACCACTCGTCGAACTTGGCAATCTGGACATGTAATCAGCTCTGGCTTCACTCTCCCTCTCTGCCTAATCGATGCGGATGAGGTCGATTCATCCTCCATGCGCTCAGATTAGGGGCGCAGCAAGGGGAGGGGGAGGGGGAGGGGAAGGGGATTGCGCCGCGCCGCCGGGTAGGGGGAGGGGGAGGGGAAGGGGATTGCGCCGCCGCCGCCGGGAGATTGGGGGCTAGGGCTCGGGGAATAACGGCGCCGGCGTCTGGAACAATGGGTTCGACAGGAGGAGGAGGAGGGGGTTATTTAAGTGCCACTTCATGTCAGGGTCCTAAATGCAAATGCCCACCTACCAGACTGGCGGCAAAAGTCCCGCCAAAACTGACTGGGCGCCACGGTGGATGAGCCACGTCGGCTGTCTGCCTATGTCGTGGCTGATTTGGACCTAAACAGATGCGCTAAATAGATTAGGGAGATAAAAATGCAAATTAGGAGGATAGGGACCGTATTGACACCACACTAATACTTTAAGGACCGGCCGTGAAATTTACTCTAAGATTTGACTCGCCCAGATTTTCCTAATTCGCAGCTCTGCCTTCCCGGTGTCATATCTCCCATGTCCAGACTCCAGATAGGGCAAACTCAGATTCCAAATTATGTAGCATGAAATTATCTCCAACTTTGGTATTCATAAATTTCTTTGGAGATGAAGTTAAGATCCCCAAAACAGCGCCGGAAGATAATCTGTCTGATTCCGGACTCCTCTGCATAGTATGTATTTCGGGAGCCATATCTCCTAGCTCCGTATTCCAAATTATGCTTTCCATATATCCAAATTGAAGATCTCGACGATGGTTACAACTTTGGTATTCAATATTTTGTCATTAGAGTCCATTTAGATCTCCAAATCTGCACCAAAAGATCATGCTGTCCTGGGCTGCTCGAATATCTCTGAGGTTGCCTTGATCTCGTGGATAACTTTCCAAATCTTCAATTCCTTCATGGTTAAGTCTCTCCTGCCCAAGGTTCATTGAATGTGGACACCTAGGACCATGAGTTGGGCTATGAAGGGACACCTAGGACCATGAGTTGGGCTATGAAGGCCCACATGGTCCATTGGTTGGGCTCCCTCCGCTAGGCTCGACTCCTTTGGGCTTGTAGTTAATTTTGGGTTTTGAATACAAATGCCCCAAATTGGGCCATTTTCCTGCAAAAACACAACATGCTCCAAAACACAACACATATATGAAAACGTGGTTATTTCAAGTGCCAAGTGGCGGGTTAGTATATGAATTGGTCCAAAAACACCACCTAAATAGCACTAAAAGTGTACCAGTAACGACTGTCAACAGATTTTTCTTTCGGACATCGCATATAGAGAAAAATCTAACAACACAGAACAGTGGTGTTGTTGTCTAGGGTGATGACATGGAGTGGTATGGAGTGGTTAAAAATAATCATCATCCTTGATTTTCCTAACGCACAGGAAGTAACGTTGTTCCAGTGTGACTGGTATGATGTTCCGGCACCAACTTCGAACCAATCCAGAGGGTACAACAAAGATAAATTTGGGATCATCGATATTGATACCTCTCGGTTTCCGAGGTCGTTTGAAAAATTCAAATTTCAAAATTTAGACATTCAAACCCACATTTTGAGGCATCAAATAAAGTCAATTCAAAAAGTGGTCAACAACAAAGATTCATAACTTTTCGAGATCTACAATTCTTATTTAGGAAGTTTTTCCATCCGAGGTCATTTTAAAAAATGTATTTTCTAGTGTTTCATTTCAAAATTCGGCAAAACACTGTAGGAGCGCCTCAATATAGAGCCGCCCCTACTGTGAACCACAGTAGGGGCGGCTGGTGATTGAACCGCCCCTACTAATCTGTACAACAGTAAGGGCGGTTCGTAACTCCAGCCGCCCCTACTGTTAATTCTGTAGGGGCGGCTGGTCAGCTCCTGGGGCTGTTCCGTCGCTGTAAGAACGGTTCGCCCCCGAACCGCCCCTGTTGCAAAAAGGAGGCGTTCTTACAGTTTGTTTTTGTAGTAGTGTGAACAGAACAAGTGATGA
>CM014276.1:19329076-19464307 GCA_004135705.1 Alloteropsis semialata
GATCAGATTTTGGCCGAGTATCTTTACTTCGGCTTTCTTGAGCCAAAGCCTTTTGTAACACTTGGTTAATGGTAAGTGTCGGATGTTTGGACCCGGCAGTCCACACAGGGTAGCCTACGTGGTTGATTTGTTGAGGGACAGATCGAGGATCAGAAGTCGATGGTAACACAAGACGCAAGGATTGAACAGGTTCGGGCCGTCGAGATGACGTAACACCCTACGTCCTGTGTTGGCGGCGATTGTATTGCTGTGTATGAAGTTCCTGAAGGATCTCCGTAGTTGGGTTCTGTCCTAGGGTTGTATGATCGTGGGTTGTACGTGATGTTGATGCTCTGGAGGGGGGTCTCAAGGCGCCTTATATAGTCCGGCTGCCTTGAGTTACAAGTCGGCCAGAGATCGTAACCTACCCGAATTACAAGGATTTGATCCTATAACGATTACAGATATCTTTCCCTATAATTCCGGCTAGTTTATCTTGATCTCCGAGCTTCTTGCGGGATACGCCGTCTTTCCTTGCCGCGCGCGCCGTCGCGCCCATCCGGTTCGCCCGACTGGTGGGCCACCCAGTCCGACAAACCGATCCAGTTGCACTCGGATTGGGCCGCCCCTTGCTGGTTGGGCCAATCCGCCTTCTGGGTACCCCTGGGGGTCTACCCCCGACAAGCCCCCGAGTAGTACGTGGTTGAGAGACAAGTCGGCGAGGTCGTGCTGTCCGATGAGCGTCGAGCCTGCTGCAGTTGGAAGCGAAACCGCGTGATACTGGAGAGAAAAGAGCCGTCTTCCAACGGATGCGCCGCGAGGTGCGTCCGTTGGCCGTAGCCCCCGAGCCTTGAAGCGATTCCGAAGGAGTCGGTCCAAGGGTTAGTAGCCTTCTTCTGAGGTCACCGAATGATCAACGGATGCGCCGCGAGGTGCGTCCGTTGGCCGTAGCCCCCGAGCCTTGAAGCGATTCCGAAGGAATCGGTCCAAGGGTTAGTCAAGGAGCATCTGGCTAAATCATCCGGCGTTAATTTCGGCGCCCAGCCCCCGAGCGTGAGGGCCAGCGGAGTCCTGCGAGACACGCCGAGCAGTCGTCCCGGCGCCAGCCCCCGAGCGTGAGGGCCGAGCACGCCGAGTGGTCGTCCCGGCGCCAGCCCCCGAGCGTGAGGGCCGAGTCGAGCCGTCCGAGGCACGCCGAGTAGTCGTCCCGGCGCCAGCCCCCGAGCGTGAGGGCTGAGCACGCCGAGTAGTCGTCCCGGCGCCAGCCCCCGAGCGTGAGGGCCGAGTCGAGCCGTCCGAGGCACGCCGAGTAGTCGTCGCGGCGCCCAGCCCCCGAGCGTGAGGGCCGAGTCGAGCCGTCCGAGGCACGCCGAGTAGTCGTCCCGGCGCCAGCCCCCGAGCGTGAGGGCTGAGCACGCCGAGTAGTCGTCCCGGCGCCAGCCCCCGAGCGTGAGGGCCGAAGCACGCCGAGTAGTCGTCCCGGCGCCCAGCCCCCGAGCGTGAGGGCCGAGTCGAGCCGTCCGAGGCACGCCGAGTAGTCGTCGCGGCGCCCAGCCCCCGAGCGCGAGGGCCGAGTCGAGCCGTCCGAGGCACGCCGAGTAGTCGTCCGGCGCCCAGCCCCCGAGCGTGAGGGCCGAGTCGAGCCGTCCGAGGCACGCCGAGTAGTCGTCGGCGCCCAGCCCCCGAGCGTGAGGGCCGAGTCGAGCCGTCCGAGGCACGCCGAGTAGTCGTCGCGGCCCAGCCCCCGAGCGTGAGGGCCGCGGAGTCCTGCGAGACACGCCGAGCAGTCTTCCCGGCGCCGCCCCCGAGCGTGAGGGCCGAGCACGCCGAGTGGTCGTCCCGGCGCCAGCCCCCGAGCGTGAGGGCCGAGCACGCCGAGTGGTCGTCCCGGCGCCCAGCCCCCGAGCGTGAGGGCCGAGTCGAGCCGTCCGAGGCACGCCGAGTAGTCGCCCCGGCGCCCAGCCCCCGAGCGTGAGGGCCGAGTCGAGCCGTCCGAGGCACGCCGAGTAGTCTTCGTCTTCCTCGTCATGCGGTAGCGCCAGCCCAGTACTCAAAAGCACTCAGCTAGCGATCCTTGTGGAGTGTAGCGCCAGCCCAAGTGCTGCAAAGCACTCGGCTAACGACCGTCGTGGAGTGTAGCGCCAGCCCGAGTGCTGCAAAGCACTCGGCTAGCGACCGTCGAGTGTAGCGCCAGCCCGAGTGCTGCAAAGCACTCGGCTAGCGACCGTCGTGGAGCGTAGTACCAGCCCGAGTACTGACTGACTCGAGTACTCAGCTGGCGGCGATGCTGGAGTGGTCCAGCCCCCGAGCGTAACAGGCAAGCTCGGGATCCAAACCTGTGCCCTGCAATGAAGATACGAAGGATAGGTAGTATATGGTGTAGCAAACACTAATTCTGGAGAAAAACATTCGGCGCTGTATGTAATAGAATTTCTACTTCCAACTCTTTAAGTCTATTAATTTCCTCGGGTAGTTATCCTGTTACGTTTATGCACCTGATCCCCGATAGCCGTAGTCCATAGCGCAGGGAGCTGGGCCGCATGCACGCGTAGGAGCGTAGGCGTACGGAAGAGTCGAGGTTTCACGGATTAAGGCGTGTGCTTCCCAAGTACTTTAGCGACTTGTACAAGAGTGGAAAAAGAAATAAACGATGGAGAAAAATGCAATATACATCCGTTGGGTGTTGCCCGACTGCTTGTGTAGCGCTCGGGCTGTATAAGCAGTCGGGAACAAACCAAGGGTAGTCGGCGATGATTATGGAGAAATATGGCGAAGTATGGAGATATGCGGTGACCGAGAAATATCGTAAAAAGTATTTAAATATGACTTAGCTTGATTAATAATTGAGTCGGAGAATCGTCGGATGAGGGCACGTTGGTCGTCGTGGCCGCCGAGTGGACGTGGCGTGTCGGCATCAAATGTTGGCCAAGCCGGCCAGTCAGGACGAGCCATTCAGTTAGGTCCCTGCAATCGGAGTTGTCGTCGTCGACGACGCTGTGTACGTCATTGAGGTTGCCACCGGCATGTTGGAGATTGGCACAGTAATACAGATCAGCATGCAGTTGCATCCTGACTCCTGCAGTTCGTGTCGTATCTGTCTTCTCGTCAGGTCTCTCGTGACTGCTTGGATCCACCTGTTTGCGTAGACGACCCCATAGGGCAAACTGCGGAGGGCGCCTTGCCCCGTGCCGGCGTCGGCGGTACTGCTGCGTTTGTAGATGGATTTTGGCAGTTGATTCATGGACGACTCTGTCTAGAACTGGACGACGTAGACGTCCGCGGCGCTTCGCCGAGTCCGACTACTGACGCAGCATGGTGCAGCTTTTGGAGATTGATCCGGGGAGACCGAGTAGATGCATGTGGGGTTCGGTCACGCCGCCATGCGTGTTCTCCGGAGGTTGTGTCGCCGCCGCCGTGTAGTAGATCAATCGGAGATAGGTTTTGGAATTCTGCCATCGATCTTGCTTGATGATCACGTCGATCCTCCCCTACCTGGCGCGCCAACTGTCGGATGTTTGGACCCGGCAGTCCACACAGGGTAGCCTACGTGGTTGATTTGTTGAGGGACAGATCGAGGATCAGAAGTCGATGGTAACACAAGACGCAAGGATTGAACAGGTTCGGGCCGTCGAGATGACGTAATACCCTACGTCCTGTGTTGGCGGCGATTGTATTGCTGTGTATGAAGTTCCTGAAGGATCTCCGTAGTTGGGTTCTGTCCTAGGGTTGTATGATCGTGGGTTGTAGCGTAATGTTCGTGCTCTGGAGGGGGGTCTCAAGGCGCCTTATATAGTCCGGCTGCCTTGAGTTACAAGTCGGCCAGAGATCGTAACCTACCCGAAATACAAGGATTCGATCCTATAACGATTACAGATATCTTTCCCTATAATTCCGGCTAGTTTATCTTGATCTCCGAGCTTCTTGCGGGATACGCCGTCTTCTTCCTTGCCGCGCGCGCCGTCGCGCCCATCCGGTTCGCCCGACTGGTGGGCCACCCAGTCCGACAAACCGATCCAGTTGCACTCGGATTGGGCCGCCCCCTGCTGGTTGGGCCAATCCGCCTTCTGGGTACCCCTGGGGGTCTACCCCCGACAGTAAGAAATTCATAGCCTTCTAATTTATTTTTGATATGAGATTTCAAACCATTAAAAGATAATTCGGCAAGATCCTTTTCAGAAATAATCAAACTATAACATCGATTTTTTGTATCTCTAAACCTTCTAATATATTCAGCAACAGATTCATCATTCTTTTGTATAACNTGGTACTCAACAAGTGGGGGAATATGCAAGGCCATCAAAGGGGGTTCAGGCTCATGCGGTTAGCACTTTTAGTTGATCAAGTTTTATTAGCAAGCACCTAGTTACTAGATGTAAGTTTATACCATCCCAAAAATTAAGCAGGATAACCCAAAATTATTCCACCAAGAGACCAAGAACCACAAGTTAAGATCAAGTTAAAGTTCAATTATCATGTGAGGGTCCAAGCCGCCCTTAACCGTGGGCACGGCTGATATATCAGTTTTACACTCTGCAGAGGTTGTACACTTTACCCACAGCTCGTGTTCCCCTTGTCGCCCGGGTTTGCAAAGCCCTTAAACACTTCCTTTGGTGAGTGGCGAGGGTTCACTACGAAGCCTTTACAAAGACCTAAAGTTAAACTAGCAGCCCGCTAGAGTTTCAGCAGCGGTGAGGTCCACAGCCCTCCCTAGAGAGGACGTACCTTAGCAAAGACTACTCCTACAAAAGGACCGAGCTATGACCCCTCACCGGCCCCCTCCTTGCCCTTACGGTAAGACCACTAGCCAACCCCAAGTCTAATTAATTAGCTAAGTCAGAGCCATGTGAAACTGTGGTTGCACTGTTTTCTTGGGTGGTTCTCCATGTTCCAATTAATCATGATGATCTTGTAATTAAGCAAGAATATAACAACATAATTAAAACATGATTAACATTGCATAAAAGGTAACAGAACCATCCCAAGTTTAAGCAAGCTAAGCATTTCTACCCATGATGTAACCAGGTGATTCAAGGTTCAAGGTAAAAAGATCTAGTCATGTCCTAATAGGATAACCCGTCAAAATTAATGCATAACAGTAAAGTAAAAGTGAATTTCATGAATGTAAATGGGACAAAAGAATGTTCATGTAGAGGGAGGCCACTTGCCTTCCTCAACAAACTGCTGTTGGTCTTCTTCAAACAGCTGCTGCTCCTGATCTTCCTCGAACGGCACGTTCTCTACACGATCACACAAGACAATACAACAAAATAAATAAAAACAGTACATCAAACAGTACTAAAAGTACAGAACAAGCACCTTAAACTAAAGAGCATGCAAAGACGATCGCGTGGACGCGAAAATCGCCCAAAACGGATTTAAAACGACGAAACTACGCTAGTTACAAGGTTGCAGGGACCTATATGCAATTAAAACTAAAGTCTGCGTACTGTTTTGATAAAAACCGAGGGCACAAACATAAATAAACAAAGATCTCAGGGGCTAGCATATGAAAAGGCCATGGACAGGACGGCGGGCGATATTATTCAAAAGAACAGGGGCCTAAACAGAAGATACAAGGGCATATATATAAATACTTTGAACTGTGAGTGGACTGCGGGTTGATTAAAGGAAAGTTCAGGGACTCTTTAGCAAAACAGCCGGCGACCGGCGGGTTTGACCCACGCTGACCGGTACGCGGGGCTGATCTGGTCCTTTGATTCACGATCGGACGGCTGAAATTGAAAGGGGGCGCCGGCGTCATCGGAACACAGCGGCGCCGCCGTGGTTGCGGCGGGGACTCGCCGGAGACGGCTCGGCACGGCGCTACGGACCACGGGGAGATGAACAAATGCCACGGGGAGCATCAGGAGGCCATGGCGAGCTCACCAGAGGGCTTGAGGTCGTCGATTGGGGACCGGAGATGCTCGTCGGCGTAAGGAGGCGGCGGCGAGCTTCGGTCGGACGGCGAAAGGGATGTTCCGGCGTCGGTGGTGGCTCCTGGACGTCGGGAAACGGCTCCGGAGCTTCCTGTGAGCGAGCGAACACGATAAAAGGGGTCAAAGAGGGCTCGGACAGGGAGAAACAAAGACGACGGCGTTACTTCACCTCGGCGGCGGTGAGATCAAACTCCGACGAGCAATTAGGCGCACGGGAAGAGGGTTTTGGGGTGTGAAACGCGTGTGTGCGCGAGGAGGGAGCTTCGTCGGGTTTTATAGGGGACCGAGGTGGGGAAAACACAGAGGAGCTCGGCCGGGGTTTGAAGGCGGGGCGGAGCTCTCGGCCATAATGGCATTGAGGGCTCGGGCGCCCGTTGCAGAGGGAGGAAAGAGGGGGAGGTGGCGTCCGGTTGATGGCGCAGTGAAGGGCCTTGACGAGGGGGAGGGAGACGCGGGCGCGTGAGGACGTGGGCGCGGTGATTGCGGCTTGCGCGCGGGGGAACGGCGGCTCGGGCGAACGGCTGTCGCGAGGAGGAAGAACTGCGCCGACAGGTGGGGTCGGGCGGCAGTGAGAGAGAGGAGGAAAACGCGGGAGGGAGAGATGGGCCGGTTCATGGGCCAAGATGATGGGCTGGTTGGGTCGGCGGGGAGGAAAAAGAAAGAAGAGAAGAATTCGGGCTGGGCCAAAATGGAGAGAGGGAAAGGAGGGAAAAGGAAAAGGATTTGGTATTTGTTTGAATTGGATTTGGATGAATTTGAGAGATATTTGAGTGGGATTTGATTTTGGATAGGATTTTGAGATCACTCAAGCAACCAAAAACAAATGCATGGCATGGAATGCAACAAACACTTATTGAACTAAAATTAATTATTTACTGTTCAAGTAATTAAGGCCACAAATTAAATAAAGGAAAATAAATTCATTAAATCTATGATCAACCTAAACAAAGTTTCTATAATTTGTTATATGATGGATTTTGGGTGTTACACGCGCTTTCCAATGCACTTTTTTCTCTGTGTGCACACGGACCGAGACCCTGCCCATTCTGCAGAACGGGCGCATTCTGCAGAATGAGCCGGAAGTAAACAGGCCCTATAGCCTCAAGGTGTATCCATATAAGCAAACACTGTGGGGGCTACAACTGATTCTTTTATGTTTGTCCTAGATTCACCTCCTCATGCATGCACCTTGCTATACTTTGACAATATCAAAACCAAGCCAATCATTGCCAAAAATATGTATAAATAGTAAAAGCACTTAGCCTCCACGTACGAACGAATCATCTATAACAGATCCATCAAAGCAATACTTGCAACTTAATTAATTGTTTAGAGAGCAAATATTAGGTCTTGCTTTGTTGGTTTCTTGATGACACGGAGCACCCCCCAAGTATTTTAAGATCAGGTTATTGTATCGCCTTGGTATTTATCAAGTACCATTGTACATGTAGAATATTTGGGAAGCCTTTGCATCAAAAATAAAATAAAATTGAGAAGCCAGATAGGCCCTTGTGCAAGCCAGCAGATCAAAGGACACACGTCTTGTGCAGAAAGCTTAGGAATCTAGTAGGTCAGGCAAGGTCTACCATATAAATTTGAATATGGCAGTCATACAGTTTCGTCCTGCTTTGAGATGCTTAGTTAGGGTCCAGTTGTCCACAAACGAATCCTACCGTGACACGGTAGGACGAATACAATACAAACGGCAGCTCCTAAGCCGTGTGAATACAATACAAACGCGTTCACATAGCTGAGTCTCAACAATTGCGTCTGCACAAGGCGGGCAGCTCCGAAACTTGTCAGATGCAACATTGGTTGTATCTTTAGAGAAGATCTATCATCAGTTACTTTTAACTCCTCTTAGAATTTGAGCAGATTATATATATGGTGCTCATGCATGAGACCCAATTCAATTCTCTCAATTTCCCATCTTCTCGGAAAATTACAGATCGAAGCTGCTGGTACAGACATAGTATATAAATAAATCATGCCCATAGGGACTCTTTCTTGAGGCACGCCTCCTGCAGCATGATTGCAGTTGCAGTGCTTCCCGAGGAACGAGAACGACCCAAGCTGCTGCCCCTGCCCTGCTGCTGATGATTATGCACGGCCGTGCTGTTCATCAAGCTATTTTGCATCAGCAGCAGGCTGCCACCATAAGACGCCTCAGCGTCCATCGGCTGATGTTGCTGCGATGCTGATGGTGGATGGCCATCGTGCTGCATTTGGACGCAGAGGATCTCGGCCTTGGCGAGGGCGAGCTGCATCTGGAGCTGGGAGACCTGCTGCTGCAGGTACGAGATGGCGCCCACGCAGCCGTAGACGGGGTCCCTCATCCGTGCGTTCGCCTCGTACACCAGGCTGCTCACCGCATCAGCCCTCTGCTCACCAGGCAGCTCCTGAAGTTATAAACGGACGACGTGTTATTTCTATAATGGAGACAAAACAGCTGAGAATGAGGAATCGAGAGGCGGTTCGACCTGCAGCATCTTGCTGACATTGCTGGCGCCAAAGACCTTGTGCACGATGGCGAACTTCTGAGGATCTTCAGGAGGGAAGTAGGGTGCGAACACGCACTCCTGGGTGCACCGCCGCCGCAGCAGCTTGCAAGATGCGCAGGGCGAGCTGCTCCCACTGCTGCTTCCGCTCCCGGCCATGCCAACCTCTGATTCCTTTGGAGCCTCGAGCAGTGAAGACCGCAAAGGGAAGGGGGGAGACTGGCGGGTGCAGAGCCTCCTCTTTTATAGAATCAGATAGAGGAACACGGTAGCAGGTCACGACAACCATGATAGATTTTATATTTGTGCTTTGTATTGTATTGTATTCCTGGTTGTCTGGAGCACAAGGGAAATAACCCTAGGACCAAAGGCATGTGGCAGGTGCAGTGTAAGAATTGCTTGGGCCATGGCCATAGAACAACATCACCAAAGTGTCCTCTCAATGGAACTAAGAAAAGGTAAAACATTTGAATTTTCTGCATGTTGAATTTTCTGCAAGTTGATTCATGCATCTGTCCACCTACTCACTTGCAGGAAGAGTCGTGCCAAAAAAGGGAGGCTAGGAAGGCCACCTGGTTCTGGTTCAGCAGGGGGTGCTAGTCCAGAGGAGGTTGCAACAGCTAGTCCAGAGGCTGCTCCAAGTACTCCCCCACCCAAGAAACAGAAAAAGATGGCTGTGAAGAAGAAGCTCACTCCAAGGAAGGCACCAACCTGAACATGAAGCTGTCAAGTTTCTTTTGTGAACCTGTCAAGTTTCTTTTGTGAATGCTAGTCAATTTGTGAACCTGTCAATTTGTCAACCTGGTCATGGATACACTGCTAGTCAATTTGTGAACCTGTCATGGATATTTAGTTTTCAATTTGTGAAACTATCATGTTATGTGTCATGTTAATTTCAGACTGAATGGTTACCTGTCATGTTATATATATTGTTTGTTCCCTCAAACCACCTGTTACATATACATGCTGCCAAAATTTTGAAAAAGTTAGACAAAACATGTCTCTTTAGATACTCAGCCAGAACCCATAAAAACTGAATTCATTGGATGCTTCACAGAACACATACATCACTTTTGATTTCTGAGATCTACTTCAGTACAATCCATGCTATCCACAAGATCACAAACAGTACTACAAAACATGAAAAATTCAGTCTCGGCTCTTTCTTCTTTGCCTCATCGAGTCCCATCTTCATCATGGCCACCTCTTCCTTCATCTCATCCAATCCAACCTTCACTTGTGCTATTTCTTCCATCAGCATATCAGGGACAATACCCAACTCACCAATGTCTTCAAGATAATCCTCATATTGCTTTTGATTCATGATAATACGACATCTATTGTCCTGCAAATTTGTTTCCAGTAAAAAAAAACGTTACAAAATCAAAACTTGTCCACAAATTTGAAGGAAACACTCAGTCACTCACCCAATTCCTCGGGCATTTGAAGAATCTCTTGCCACGATTTTTAGTCCACTTACATGTGAATGCAATGAGCCTCAAATCCTTGCAGCTCGGGCACATGACCAGGGGCAAGCCAGTTACCTCGTCAACCACCGGTGGCGGCTCAATCTCCAGCGGTGCCGCTGCTCCAAGCGTCGGTGGCGCTGCTCCAAGCTGCGGCGAGCCTGCTCCCGGCGAACGGCGCCAAACCCTAGGGGCCGCAGATCCCCTGCTCCACGCAAAGGAGTTGGATGACTGGGACATGGCCGACGGTGGGGGAGAGAGCCGTGGGACGGAGGCCGAGGGGAGGGCGCGAGGCCGAGGGGAGGGAGGCTCGCCGCCGAGGGGAGGGAAGCGGGCGGCGGCGTTGCCGACGTCCAGCGGCGGAGAAAGGCGCGAGAAAGAAAACCAGCGGGACAGCTTCGATGCTTCTGTCGATTCGATCAAGGTGATAAGGAAAAGAACAGGGGCAAATCAGTCCATTCACGTGGGCTGGTAAATGAAAATGAAAAGAGATGAAGGAAAATAGAGAAAAAGGAAAGAAATCCCTCGGATCGAAAGAGTTGGCGGGCGGAGGGTTAAATTTCGAAAGGCTTGCGAATTGGGGGTTAAAAGAAGTGAGGCGCGCGAATTCAGTGTCAAATATCGAAATTCCTCCAGCAGATCGCGGGCGACTTGCAGGCGACTCCATCCCGGCGCCGGATTCGCCGGTTTCCCCTCGCCGTTGGTGTCCTCCAGGACGCCGACGTGCAGGGGAAGGTGCGGATCCGGCGTTCTTAGTTTTTGTTGGTTTAGGGTTGGATTTCATCCCAACGAGAAAATTCTGGTGGCTTTGGTGTTGGGGGCGTTTGGTGTCTGACGGTGGTTGCTGGGTGTGGTTTCAATCGGAGGATCTAGCATCTTTGTTTGTTTCTTATGCGTCCTTGTTCGATTCTTCTGTGGTTTTCTTTTCTCCGACTGCGCCCGTGCAGCTCCTAAGCCGTGTGAATACAATACAAACGCCTTCACATAGCTGAGTCTCAACAATACAAACTTGTCATGATGCAACATTGGTTGTATCTTTAGAGAAGATCTATCATCAGTTACTTTTAACTCCTCTTAGAATTTGAGCAGATTATATATATGGTGCTCATGCATGAGACCCAATTCAATTCTCTCAATTTCCCATCTTCTCGGAAAATTACAGATCGAAGCTGCTGGTACAGACATAGTATATAAATAAATCATGCCCATAGGGACTCTTTCTTGAGGCACGCCTCCTGCAGCATGATTGCAGTTGCAGTGCTTCCCGAGGAACGAGAACGACCCAAGCTGCTGCCCCTGCCCTGCTGCTGATGATTATGCACGGCCGTGCTGTTCATCAAGCTATTTTGCATCAGCAGCAGGCTGCCACCATAAGACGCCTCAGCGTCCATCGGCTGATGTTGCTGCGATGCTGATGGTGGATGGCCATCGTGCTGCATTTGGACGCAGAGGATCTCGGCCTTGGCGAGGGCGAGCTGCATCTGGAGCTGGGAGACCTGCTGCTGCAGGTACGAGATGGCGCCCACGCAGCCGTAGACGGGGTCCCTCATCCGTGCGTTCGCCTCGTACACCAGGCTGCTCACCGCATCAGCCCTCTGCTCACCAGGCAGCTCCTGAAGTTATAAACGGACGACGTGTTATTTCTATAATGGAGACAAAACAGCTGAGAATGAGGAATCGAGAGGCGGTTCGACCTGCAGCATCTTGCTGACATTGCTGGCGCCAAAGACCTTGTGCACGATGGCGAACTTCTGAGGATCTTCAGGAGGGAAGTAGGGTGCGAACACGCACTCCTGGGTGCACCGCCGCCGCAGCAGCTTGCAAGATGCGCAGGGCGAGCTGCTCCCACTGCTGCTTCCGCTCCCGGCCATGCCAACCTCTGATTCCTTTGGAGCCTCCGCAAAGGGAAGGGGGGAGACTGGCGGGTGCAGAGCCTCCTCTTTTATAGAATCAGATAGAGGAACACGGTGGCAGGTCACGACAACCATGATAGATTTTATATTTGTGCTTAGTATTGTATTGCAAGCTAATGACCTTCCTTCCTGCTGGATCACAGCAAGCATGTTATGGGCTAGCTCTACTGGTTGAGCAGTGTGTATGGTTTCATGGCTTCTTTTGTCTGTAGTTAGCAGCAACAAGAAGATTGATTGGTGGCAGCATATACAACTGAGAAAAGTCTTTATCTTCTTAATTAACTAGAAAAAACAAACAAAAGGGAAAGATGGCCTGCGCGTTCATGCTTCATGGACTACATCTCCTAATCGGTACAGTTGTGGCCTGGAAATACTACCTTCTCCTTTCACTCCATGCAGCAGCCTGCCTCTAATGCTTCTAGCTAGACTGACATATGGAAATGCATGTCTAAGCATCACTTTTTTAGGTTTCAAACTCTGATGCACCACGCGAATGTGTTGTCCGCATTTGACAAACTAACCATGTTAATCGATCGACATTTTTCAACCACACATACAATAATCGTAATTCTCTTGAGAAATGAGTCCAGCCTGTTCGTTTGGCTTATCAGCCACCAGCCAGCAGTATTTCAGTCTCACAACAAATCAGCACCAGCCACCAGCCATCAGCCAGCCAGCAGTACTTTTCTCTCACAACAAATCAGCACCCGCCACCAGTCACCAGCCAACTGAACAGGCCGGAGTTGACCTTAATTATTAGGGATGAAAAACTAGTCACATCACTCGTTACAGACATATATAGTCGATGCTGCCAATATAAATCTAGCTCGCTCTAGTTAACACCATGATAGCCCTAAATATTGCTAGTAATTTTTACTAGCATATGGTAGATGTTACAGCTTAGAAGACAAGACCAAGCATGGATGGAACAGAGAAATTAATGGCAGGGCTCGGTTACATGGATGTGTATGCAGTGTTTATCTAGACATTCACGTGGTCAGGGCACCCACCTCTCCCAATCTCATCACCCGGCCAACCCATATTTATAATAGCTAGCTTCAATGCAGTTCTCGATACATAAGTGGTATAAAATGATCAATCAGCAAGAGAAGACGACAAGCAAATTGAGATGACGAGGAAAGCTGACACGTAAGTAGGCAGCAGGTCAGGAGCAATAGGACAAGAGCAAGATTAGGGATTTGTCGTGCATTGCAGCAGTAGGGATTTGTCGTGCATTGCAAGCGTGTGTTAATAATGCACTAGTACTACTCCCCTAATAGGTTGTGGCATCTACTTGAAACGACCCGGATTTTCAATTACGAGAATCCGAATCCCTGTACCATTGTGATAGTCCCAGAATCAACAGCTATCACGTACAGAACTCATTTCAGCTGGATATCACATCCATACAACGAAAACAATCATCAGAGTTAGCTTACAACAAGGATATATAATGGAAAGCGTACTATTACAAGCCCCTTGGGCTAAGCGACAATATGAAAACCAACGCATCGGTAACTAAGCTTCAAGCCAGCTTCATCTTTAGGACGCCACCTCCACAGGCAACACTTGAGCATAGCACTGCAACCTTCTCACCAACTTCAACGGAGTTGGTCTTGCACTTCGGATCTTCACCTGTTCATTCACAAACTGCCCCCAAGGATTGGGACAGGTCCACGTCACCATCCGTAATGCAAGCTTTAAGGTGGCCTAAATCTAGTATAAGAAATATCAAGGATAGGCTTAAGGTTATTCCTATGCAAGCAGCAGCATCTCCATCCCAAAACCATTCTCACAACACCACGAGCGATCCTGGCGCACCAGGTACCCGTCACCAATATCTTCCACTCATCACTCTCTAGGCGATGTGAAAGCTCCCACCCTTCACATCTCAACTGCCCGAGGCAGGCCCTACGCTAGAGGGGAGGTAGAAATCCCTAAAACAATGGCGGATTGTGTGAAATTCACAGGAGCGTCCCTTGACCGCGGACGGCGGCTATATATAGATTAGACTCTGCAGAGTTTTGTACACCTGGACCCACTCGGGCTTGAAAGTGCATCTAGGCCCTCAAGTGGATTTTGGTGAATTGAATGACAAAGCGATTAAAGGACTAATGTGTTTGTTAAAGTTATGAACAGGGATTAAAATGAATATTTTATGATACACTATTGTTCATGGGTTGAATGCAATGTGTATGGCTCATAATGTTGCATACCAACGAGTGTGTGGTCCCATTATGCAAGGATATGATAAATGGCAAGCTATGGTGAAATAAGAAAGGAGACATGTTGACATATGTGAGATATTGGTCTCTAAAATAATGAAGGCTTGTTGAACATATACATATGGGACATCTTGGATCATGGTTGATAAAGATTGCTAGATATTGCAAGATTAGTTGTCACTATTGAAATCTAAATGCAATACAAACCGATATGGAGCTACATGAGAAGCAATGATGAAGCAATAATTCGAGATATGTTATGTTGGTCTCCAATATTATGAGATGATCCAATTGTCAAAGAAGAATGATAGTGCAAGACTTCATGTATGAATGATAAAAATGACATGAGCATATGTGTTACATATTGGTCTTCAATTGGAAGCTTGCATTATGTGGGATATTCTTTGTCAATCAAGAACAAGCATTTGAAGATTCTTTCAAGTGGAATTCATTCAAAGGCAAAGCAAAGTCAACTTGATGATACAAGGGTAAGTGATGAAGAAGCAAATCGAGATGACTAGAGCGAGGGACTAAGCAAGCTAAGGTGCAAATTGCTAGGGTGAAGCATCTAGTATCCGGGGTGTGTTCGAAGTATCATATTCAAGTCTCATCAAGAAAAGCAATGCAATGCATAGTTAAGTGTTTTGTAGTGAAGACATACAATGGTCAACACAATTGTCGGAAGGAGTGGGTGTTGAAGAGATGCACCTCCAAATGGCTTGCTGAGAAGTATATGGAAGCATTCAGAGCAGATGATAAGATGACACTGAAGAATTTTGCAAGAACAGTTCAGAAGGATTGGAACTTGACCCCCTCTAGGTCCAAGCTATCCAGGGCAAGGAGGCTTGCATGGAAGGCCATATATGGTGATGAGTTGAAGCAGTACAAGCAGCTTTGGGATTTTGGTCAAGAGCTCAGAAGGTCTAATCCTGGAAGCACTTTCTTTCTGAACCTTCAAGGAGGTGCATTCAGTACACTTTATATGAGTCTTGATGCCTGCAAGAGAGGTTTTTTGAATGGTTGTAGACCAGTCATATGCTTGGATGGGTGCCACATCAAGACCAAGTTTGGAGGCCAATTGTTGACTGCAGTAGGAATTGATCCCAATGACTGCATCTTCCCTATAGCAGTGGCAGTGGTGGAGGTTGAATCACTTAGCTCCTGGAAATGGTTCTTGGACACACTTAAGGATGAGTTGCACATTGACAACACATACCCATGGACTATAATGACAGACAAGCAAAAGGTGAGTACATACACATGCTTTGCTTTGTGGTTTTGTTACTGCATATGGAAGTGTGTATCTGAACTTTTCTCATTTCTGCAGGGTCTCATACCAGCTGTTCAGCAGGTGTTTCCAGAAGCTGAACACAGATTTTGTGTGAGGCATCTCTATCAGAATTTCCAAGGCCACTTCAAAGGTGAGAATCTTAAAAACCAACTATGGGCATGTGCTAGGGCTAGCTCCATTAGTCAGTGGGAAAGGAACATGGAGGCAATGAAAGCACTTAACAAAGATGCCTATGAGTGGTTAGAGAAAATGCCTCCAAACACATGGGTCAGAGCTTTCTTCAGCACCTTTCCTAAGTGTGACATTCTGCTGAACAATTCTTGTGAAGTCTTTAACAAGTACATTCTAGAGGCTAGGGAACTTCCTATTCTTAGCATGTTGCAGAGGATCAAATCTCAACTCATGACAAGACATTACAACAAGCAGCAGGAGGTGCAGTCCTTCCAAGGAGATATCTGCCCTAAGATCAGGAAGAAGGTTGCCAAAAATGCAGAGTTTGCTAACATCTGCTATGCAATGCTAGCTGGAAAGGGCATCTTCCAAGTTCAGGTTAAAGATTACCAACACATTGTGGACATTGAGGGTAAAACTTGTGACTGTAGGAGGTGGGAGTTGACAGGAATTCCATGTTCTCATGCCATTTCCTGCCTAAGGCATGAAAAGATTTCTCCAGAATCTATGGTGGCCAATTGTTACTCTATTGGAGCTTTTGTTACTGCATATGGGAGCAATATCTGGCCATGCAGAGATATATCTGAGTGGGAAAAGATGAGTGGACAGGATGTGGCACCTCCAGTTTATGAGAAGAAAGTTGGCAGGCCAGCTAAGGCAAGGAAGAAACAGCCTCAAGAGGTACAAGGCAAGTATGGACCTAAGCTAACAAAGCATGGTCTAGTCATGCATTGCAGCTGGTGTAAATCATCAACTCACAATGTAAGAACTTGTCAGTTGAAGAAAGATGGCATCAAGCCTAATCTAGCACCTGAGATGGAAGTACTAGCACCATATGTTGTTGAAGAAGACCAAGGTCCTGTTGTTGAAGAAGCCCAAGTTCCTGTTGTTGAAGAAGACCAAGGTCCTGTGTCTATGAACCTCTTCACACAGCAGAGCACAACTATGCTTTCTCAAATGCTTTCTCAGGTTAGTTACAAACTGTCTCATATGCTCTCTATTTTCTGTCCATTTTTAGTGTTTGACATTGCATTTCATTTCTCTGTGTTCTATTTGATTTCTCTGTGTTCCATTTTCATAGCCAACTTAGTCCTCAAGCATGGACCAACATCTGCCTCCTGTGGGAGCATCTGCTTTCATTGACTCTAACCAGCCTGCTCCAAGGCCAATGCCACTAACAACATCAACAAAAACAGGGAAGGCCAAGATGAACAAAAAGGCAGGACCTGCTGCTGCCAAGAAGAAGAGAGGACCAGCTGCTGCCAAGAAGAAGACAGAACCAGCTGCTGCCAAGAAAATGCCAGGACCAGCTGCTGCCAAGAAGAAAACCATACTTGGAGACAACAACACTTCTGATGCTTGAGTTGTGCCAAAATGTTCTCATTTCTGCCAAAGATGATCTTTTGGATGTATTATACATGTTGCAAGTTATGTAATAGCAAGACAAGAATGCTATGGTGCTTTGGTTATGAAATGCCTAGTTGTCATGTGTAATAGCAAGACAAGAATGCTATGGTGCTTAATGGCAACTGTTAGACTGATGCAAATTTGTCTCTGTCATTCTCTGTTTAATTCTCTGCTTCATTCTGTCATTCATTCTGTCATTCAAGCTAAGCATTACTTTGCACATATGGCAGTTCATCAGTTTGCATACATAGACTGCATCAGTTTGCATACATAGACTGCATCAGTTTGCATACATACAGATAAGAGTAGCATACATACAGAACCATCACTTAAGCAGCTGAACAATGAGAAGTAGCAGAAGAAGCAGTACAACAACCATACAACCAACAACCATGCTTTTCAACAACCTAGCTATTTGCTTGCATGATGCCAGCAATGACATAAGAACATCTCTATTATCTTGAACCATCACCCTCTGTCCAACTTGCAACTGCCACTCCTCGGTCTCACCAGAACGCTTTGCTTCAGGAACAGCATTGTCGCCGCCACCACCCGTCTTGTCTTTTCGACTCTTCAAGTAGTCGATGTACCTGTCTTCCCAGTGCCAAAATGGGCACCCAGTTCCATCACTCTACATCAAACTCAAAACACAGTTCAATCAAATCCACAATGCTCGAACAAAATCCAAGTCAAAAAGAACAACATCCACTCACCCTGTGATTCGGGCATGTGTAAAAGATTTGGCCTTTAGACCATTCCTTCTTCGACTTCAGTTCAACCACTCGTCGAACTTGGCAATCTGGACATGTAATCAGCTCTGGCTTCACTCTCCCTCTCTGCCTAATCGATGCGGATGAGGTCGATTCATCCTCCATGCGCTCAGATTAGGGGCGCAGCAAGGGGAGGGGGAGGGGGAGGGGAAGGGGATTGCGCCGCGCCGCCGGGTAGGGGGAGGGGGAGGGGAAGGGGATTGCGCCGCCGCCGCCGGGAGATTGGGGGCTAGGGCTCGGGGAATAACGGCGCCGGCGTCTGGAACAATGGGTTCGACAGGAGGAGGAGGAGGGGGTTATTTAAGTGCCACTTCATGTCAGGGTCCTAAATGCAAATGCCCACCTACCAGACTGGCGGCAAAAGTCCCGCCAAAACTGACTGGGCGCCACGGTGGATGAGCCACGTCGGCTGTCTGCCTATGTCGTGGCTGATTTGGACCTAAACAGATGCGCTAAATAGATTAGGGAGATAAAAATGCAAATTAGGAGGATAGGGACCGTATTGACACCACACTAATACTTTAAGGACCGGCCGTGAAATTTACTCTAAGATTTGACTCGCCCAGATTTTCCTAATTCGCAGCTCTGCCTTCCCGGTGTCATATCTCCCATGTCCAGACTCCAGATAGGGCAAACTCAGATTCCAAATTATGTAGCATGAAATTATCTCCAACTTTGGTATTCATAAATTTCTTTGGAGATGAAGTTAAGATCCCCAAAACAGCGCCGGAAGATAATCTGTCTGATTCCGGACTCCTCTGCATAGTATGTATTTCGGGAGCCATATCTCCTAGCTCCGTATTCCAAATTATGCTTTCCATATATCCAAATTGAAGATCTCGACGATGGTTACAACTTTGGTATTCAATATTTTGTCATTAGAGTCCATTTAGATCTCCAAATCTGCACCAAAAGATCATGCTGTCCTGGGCTGCTCGAATATCTCTGAGGTTGCCTTGATCTCGTGGATAACTTTCCAAATCTTCAATTCCTTCATGGTTAAGTCTCTCCTACCCAAGGTTCATTGAATGTGGACACCTAGGACCATGAGTTGGGCTATGAAGGCCCACATGGTCCATTGGTTGGGCTCCCTCCGCTAGGCTCGACTCCTTTGGGCTTGTAGTTAATTTTGGGTTTTGAATACAAATGCCCCAAATTGGGCCATTTTCCTGCAAAAACACAACATGCTCCAAAACACAACACATATATGAAAACGTGGTTATTTCAAGTGCCAAGTGGTGGGTTAGTATATGAATTGGTCCAAAAACACCGCCTAAATAGCACTAAAAGTGTACCAGTAACGACTGTCAACAGATTTTTCTTTCGGACATCGCATATAGAGAAAAATCTAACAACACAGAACAGTGGTGTTGTTGTCTAGGGTGATGACATGGAGTGGTATGGAGTGGTTAAAAATAATCATCATCCTTGATTTTCCTAACGCACAGGAAGTAACGTTGTTCCAGTGTGACTGGTATGATGTTCCGGCACCAACTTCGAACCAATCCAGAGGGTACAACAAAGATAAATTTGGGATCATCGATATTGATACCTCTCGGTTTCGCTATTCAGATGAATCACACATACTAGCGATTCAAGCGGAGCAAGTGTGTTATTTGAAATGTGGAAAGAAAGCTAATTGGTGTAGTGTCCTCAGAATGAAACCTAGGACCCTGTTTGCCATGCCTGAACGAGAGGACACTGATAAGAATGTTGGTGATGCCGATGTGGACTCGGTTGTCATTGGAGTGGAAAATATTAGTGTCGACGACGGAGACCATGAATTGACAAATTGGAGTAGGAAAGACGTGGAAGGGGTAAGTGGTGATGCTTCTGTACTTGAAAAGGCGCTTGCTGAACCCATGCCTGAACCGGATCATGCGAACATACCAGAAGACGACGATGAAGATGATGACACATACATAGGTGATGGAGTCGTTGCTCCCGTCAATTCACTTGAAGACGACGATGTTTTTTTGTGTAAATTGGGTTCAATTTCTCAATTAGGATTACTACAACACGGTTGTGACTCAGGCTACTTAAATACATTTTTTTACACAGAAATATCTATGAAATATGTAAGATGAAATGTGATAATCCTTTCATGCATGACACCAAAAATATGTACATATCATATGTAGGATTCAAAGGTTCACTGCATACCACCACAAGATATCACACATTCCATATGTACACACATATGCAAAAGTTTTTTCCAAGCCACATATGGCCATCACAACTTCACAGTACCAAAAGAAGAAAGGACGTAGCTATTACAGAACAGAACACAGCAGGCTGCAGAGTTCATTTGAAGAGCTTGTTCTGCCTTACTTCAAGCTCCCTCATCTTTTTCTCCAGGTTCGCTACCAGCTGTCTGCTGTTCTTCTGTTCTATAGCTAGATCCTTGATCTGCTTCCTGAAGATCTTCTGTTCTTCTTCCAGCTCTCATCTTCTTCATCATCAATTTCTGCATCTCATTTTTGTTGTCTTCAGTTGAGTCAAAGCCTATCAGCATATCTTCAATATCTCCCACCCTGGAGATCAGCTGTGCAAGATCATCTTTCAGCTCCCGCACCTTCTACATCTAGAAATTGATGAGTTAGTATACATCGATTGCTACACGTCTTCTACACAGAGATATCACTTGTGCACCTTCACAGATAGTACAGACTAAAATTAGAACACATTCATTGATTGTACACAGAGATTCTACACAGATACTACAAAATCAATGATTGTACACAGATACTACAATTTCAATGGTTCTACACACAGATACTTGCCTCATCGTCGGAGCTGGAGTACTCGCCGGAGTCGTTCACCTCCACCTTGGAGCGTCGGGGCCTCTTGGATGCACCACCGCTGGATGAGCCGGATCTGCCGTGGGCCCTCTTCACTAAGGGGGCGAGCGTGTCTGACGTCTTGTCCTCGCCGGTGCCAGAGCCGCGGAGAGGCCTCTTCCTGGAGGCGGCCGCCCGCGTCACCGGCTTGTTGCGGCGGTCCATCGTCACACTACGGAGGGGAGGTGGCGGCGGGGGCGACAAGGATGCGGTTGCCTTTGGGTGGGGGAGAAGGTGATGCAACCGGCATGGTGAGAGATAAAAAGAAAACCCCAGCCTTTGGTGGGATGTTTTGGGGGAAGAAGGAGATGGCGAAAAGGGAATAGGCGGCAAGGCGCGGTTTCACTTCATTACGACAGTTGTTTCCATCCCTAAGCCACTAACATATGGGGCATAGAAGCATAGGGCCCACAAGCAAGGGCCCACCGAGCCCAGTGTTGGGGATTTGGCCCGCCGATAAACGCCTTCTACTTGTTTTGCTCTATCTTATGCGTAAGGGCAGCAATGAACAAAGGAGATGAAGCCAATTTAGCTTCATCTGCTTTACAGGTCTCTAATCTGGCTTCGGTCAGGCAGTCGGCTTCGGTGATCACGTCTCGCTGAATACAAAAGACAATCGGCTTCGGTCATCACGTCTCGTTGTATACTAAAGCCAATCGGCTTCGGTGGTCTTGTCTCGCTGTGTACTAAAGCCAATCGGCTTCGGTCATCACCTTACAGTATACCAAAGTGACGTTATCTAAACCGAGTTAGAAGCCAATTTGGTGAAGTATTGATACTATAGAGTGCCAAAAGCTATAAATGAGTTAATGGAAAGCTTCGGCTCACTCTATATTGCAGGTTCTTGGAGGAGCCGTCGGCTTTCTGGACGCTGGGAGATGGCTTTGGGTCGTCTCAGTTCGGAAGAAGCCGAATCCAGGGGCTGCTTAGCTTTTTCCAGCTGGCGAAGCAGGGGTGGACCAAGTCCAAGAAGACCAAGTCTAAGCCAAGTCAAACATGGGATCACAAGTCTACGCATTCACATTGGGAGGAGATAATGTACCAAAGTGTCCCTAGGCTATTTGTATTGTATAGTCTAGAGGGTGATGCTTGATCCCAGGGGTATAATGGGAATATAAAGACCTTTGGTCTCCCTATAAAAGGAGGCCCCTCTCCCACATGTAAAGGTTGTTGATTCCAAGAATACTGTTGATAAGTAATATATTGTTGCTTGTCCCAGTCGTTTAGTTTCAACCGTTGTCTAGGTTCATTGGCTTCGGCTACTAACCCAACAACTGGCGCCCACCGTTTGTGCAGTGCACGAACAAAACCCACGATAACCACCATGCCACCCAAAAAGCCAATCAAACCAACCAAACCAACCACCACTGTGCCAAATGCAACCCTCAGCATCGAAGCCGCCCCCCGACCCACAATTCCACCAACAAACCCACCACCAATAACCAAAGCCATTCTCGACGATCAAGAGATCGATGAAGAAACCCTTACCACTGAGGAGAGAATGCACCGACTTGAAGAAAGGCTTCGTCTTCGACGCCTCGAGCAGCAGAGAGAGCTGGATGCGGCACAGCTCAAACTAGAGCAACAAATGCAAGAGGAGGAAGAGGAGCAGCAGCATCGATTGCTGCAAGTCAAAAAGCAGCTCGAGGAGCTGAGGCAAGCGAAGCAGAGGAGGCTGAACAACACAAGCTCCAGAGCTGAAAAGCTACGTCAAGAACTCGAGAAAGCCAAAAAGCAAGTCGCTGAGCTCCAATCAGAGCTTAATGAGCCAAACATCACCATCAACCCACCAAACCACAACTCTTCATCCCAAACTGGCTTCCAAACACTCCATACTCGCCCCATCGACCATATGTGCCCACTTTCAGAAAGCCTCCAACTGGCAAGATGGCCACCTTCCTACAAACCCATTTCTCTACCAAGATACAACGGCCTCACCGACCCAAAGCAATTCCTAATGAGCTATGAAGCTGCAATAGCTTCGGCAGGGGGAGATGATGTTGTTCTAGCAAAATCCTTCATCATTGTCTGCGATGGCACAGCAATGAACTGGTACACGAAGCTGCCTGGCCTATCAATCAACAGCTGGTATGATCTGAAGAGGGAGCTTATCAAAAATTTTGGCATTATGGGAGACCAATCACTCTCATATGCTGAACTCACACTACACCAGCAGCCGAAGGAGCCCCTAGAGGACTACTTCCGCAGATTCGTCACTCTACGTGCTCAAGCTCCACATATCCCTGATGAAGCAGCAAAATTTGCAGCAATACAAGGGCTTCGCCCCGGATTGTTTGCACAGCATATCGCAAGAGAGACACCACCTACTCTGGCAGACCTGTATGAGGAGTTCAAAAAATACTGTCGCTCTGACAATGACAACCGAATGAGATTGGCTAGAGAAGCCATCATGAGAAACCAATATGAGTCACAAGCCAAAACCCATCACCACAGCCACAATTACCAAAACTACTCCCACCAAACAATCATGAAGGTAGACAATCCGCCTCCTTCCTACGAAACCAAACCACCGTACCCAGAAAGCCAATACCCCAACCAGAGAAATGAGTCCACTCAAAAGGGTGGAAAAGCCGACAGAGGCCGAGGAAGAGGAAGAGGTCCAGTGGGACCTGAGCTGTTTTGCCAATACCACGGCAAAAATCACACCCATGGCACAGAGCAGTGCAGAGACATCAAGAAAACAACAGAAAAGCTAAGAGCAGAGAAGATTCAAGCAACCCAAACGAAGCCAATATCGGCTTCGCAGACAAATACCCAAAACCCTTCACAAGCTATCCAACCATACTGCCCAATATATCCCTCGCTAAACTCAAACACTGTACACCCATCAACAGTGATGGCAACTCAATATTTGCCTTCGCCACAAACCTTTCAGCATTATTACCCACAAGCCATATATCCTCACTTGTACCCTCAAACCTCCCAGCAAGTAGCTTCGCAAAACATAAAGGCTGAGGAGCTGCCACCACCACCACCACTTTCACAACAAAAAGCCAATCAGAAAGAAGCTCCAAGTCCACTCCCAAGCTATGGACACATCATGCCCATTTCTGGAGGATCATCGCTTGCTTTTGAGAACAAAAAGCAAAGGAAAAGCTATTTTCGCCAAGTCAACAACATCTCCGTTGATGGCCCGTACAAAAAGTCGGAAGGTTTCATATGCCCATCACCTTCACCGAGGAAGATCTCGAACTCCAAAATTTCCCACACAATGATGCTATGTCGATCGAAGCCAACATTGCTGGCTGGACGATTGGAAAGGTGCTAGTAGACACAGGAAGCTCCGCTGACATCATCCTAGCAAAGACACTGAGAAACATGACCAACATCAACCCAGACAACCTGGAGCCATCAGACACGCCATTGGTCCGCTTCGGGGGGAAGCGAACCCAAACACTCGGGAAAATTTCATTGCAAGTATCCTTCGGTGACACATCCAATGCAAGAACAGAGTACATCACCTTTGATGTCGGAAGAGGAGTCATAAATGCTTTTGATATCATCATAAGGCAGTCATTCTTATGCATGAAGATGCCAGCTCTCAAGGGAGTTATAACTGTATATGGCGACCAGAGGAAAGCCAGAAACATTGAGAAAGCCAAAGCACCTGGTCAGCGAAATGTGCATCTGCTTGAAGAAAAAGATCCATACTACCCAGAAGAAAAGCCAAATACTGAGAAAGATAGTAGAAAGATGCAGAAAGCCGCAGATACGATGCAGGTGCAGTTGCAGCCTGATGTCTTTGACAGAGAAGTGATCATTGGCTCAGATCTAGAGCCGGACGAAGAAGATAGGCTCATCGAATTCCTGAGAAATAACAAGGATGTGTTCGCTTGGTCAAGCAAAGATCTACCAGGTGTTGATAGAAGCATAATTGAGCATAAGCTGGCAATCAGTCCTGATATGAAGCCAAAAAAGCAAAAGTTGAGAAAGATGTCAGAAGAGAAAGCTGATGCAGTAAAAGCCGAAGTGCAAAGGCTGCTGGATGCCAATATCATACGCGAAGTCAAATATCCAACCTGGGTAGCAAACACTGTACCAGTTCAGAAAAAGAATGGGAAATGGCGAATGTGCATTGATTTCACTGACCTCAACAAAGCTTGCCCAAAAGATGATTACCCACTACCAAGAATCGACAAGATTGTTGATCAAGCAGCAGCAAGTGAAATAATGTCCCTCTTAGATTGCTTTTCTGGCTATCACCAAATCTGGATGAAAAAAGAGGACGAGGAAAAAACCAGCTTTATCACACCAGTTGGCACTTTTTGCTTCGTCAGGATGCCCGAGGGGCTTCGGAATGCAGGAAGCAGCTTCTGCTGAATGTCAAGCACAGTGTTCAAGGACGAACTGTTCAAAACCATACTGGCATATGTTGACGACATCTTGATCAAAAGTGCAAAAAGGTAGGATCACATATCAGACCTGGCAACCGCCTTCGCTCGCATGAGACAAGCTGGTCTCAAGCTAAACCCAGAAAAGTGTGTATTCGGAGTGACCAAAGGCAAAATACTTGGTTGTCTGGTTTCAGCTCACGAGATAGAAGCTAATCCAGACAAGATAAATGCAATACTTGACATGGAAGAGCCAAAGTGCATGAGAGACGTGCAGAAGCTGTCGGGCAGAATTGCCGCACTCAACAGATTCATCGCAAAAGCAGCAGAGCGAAGCTTACCATTCTTTGCAACACTCAGAAACGCAGCTAAGTTCCAATGGGGGCCAGAGCAGTCAAAAGCATTCCACGAGCTAAGGCAATACTTGACGCAGCTCACGAAGCTAACAGTACCAAACCCAAAAGCACCACTGCTACTGTACATTGCAGCATCACAATCAGCAGTTAGTGCAGCGCTCATCACAGAAAAGCTGGTAGATGGCAGAAACATTCAGCAGCCAGTGTACTATGTATCGAAGGCATTGAACTCGTCGAAGTTGTTTTATACAGAGATTGAGAAGATGATCTATGCAGTGATAATGGCTTCCAGAAAGCTCAGACACTATTTTGAGGGCCACAACATCAAAGTCCTCACAGATCAGCCTCTTAAAGAGCTTTTGAACAACAAAGAGGCTTCCGTCAGAATACGCAAGTGGGCTGCGGAGCTTTCTGAATACGTCGTGGACTTTGAAAGGAGAACATCAATCAAATCGCAAGTCCTAGCTGACTTCATTGCGGAGTGGACATCGCCCTCACCACAAAATGCTATCAGAGAGGAAAATTGGCTGATACATTGTGATGGTGCTTGGGGGGACAAAGGAGCTGGCATCGCAGCAATTGTGCAATCGCCTTCGGGTGTAAAAATGAGATATGCAGCAAATTTAGAGTTTTGCAAATGCAGCGACAGAAGCACAAACAACGTTGCTGAGTACGAAGCTGTGTTACTTGGACTCAGAAAAGCCAGGGCTTTGGGATCTCAAAGATTCACTGTCAAAACAGATTCAAAGGTGGTAGCAGATCACATTGAAAAAGAAAGCATAGCGAAGCCACCAGAACTCATCAAATACTTGACCACTGTACACTCAATGGAGAAAAAATTCAAAGGTTTCACTGTAGAGTACATCCCAAGAGCAAAAAATGAAGAGGCAGATGCTTTGGCTAAGGCAGCTGCAAAGGGGGATAAGCTTCCACCTGATGTATTCTTTCAAACATTAACATCACCATCGATAAAGGACTCAGATGACCCACCGAAGTTGATAAATGCAATAAGCTCAGAGGATTGGCGATCCCCAATAATAGCTTTTCTTCGGGGATACTATGAGCCAATTGACGAAGATGATCTAAAAGCTATGCAACAAAAAGCATGATGCTATCAGATGATAGATGATGTCCTTTACAAGAAAGGAGTTGTAGCTCCTTGGCTTCGTTGCATCTCTCACAACGAAGGAAAAGAACTGATTCAAGAGATACACAGTGGCTTATGTGGAGCACACTTTGGGGCAAGAGCTTTAGTTGGGAAGGCAATGAGGCAAGGATTCTACTGGCCTGCAATCATCATGGATGCAACAAACACGGTCAAGACCTGTGATCAGTGTCAAAAGTGTGCAGCGAACAGAAAATCTCCTTCGGAGCAGTCACAGCTGATAACTCCAACATGGCCTTTGCAAAGATGGGGCATTGATCTAGTTGGCCCACTTCCAACAGCACAAGGAAATCTGAAATACGCCATAGTAGCAGTTGAGTACTTTACTAAGTGGATCGAAGCCAGACCACTGGCTAACATCACAGCAAAAACAGTGATCAAATTCTTCTGGCAGCAAATTGTGTGCCGATTCGGAGTACCAAGGGAAATAACAGTGGACAATGGGAAGCAGTTTGACTGCGACGAATTCAGGCAATATTGCATGTCAATTGGAACGAAAGCGAAATTCGCTTCGGTCTACCACCCACAAACAAACGGAGCAGTTGAAAGAGCCAATGGTTTAATCTTCACAGCCATTCGAAAGTACCTTGCAAATTGTAAGAAGAAAGGCAAGTGGGTAGAAGAGATGCCGAAGGTGATCTGGGCGCCATAACACCACCACATCAAGGGCAACACAGTTTACTCCATTCAAACTGCTTTATGGTGAAGAAGCAGTATGCACAAAGGGCTTCGCACACAACAAGAAGCTCCCAAAAGATAGCGAAGCCGTTGACAAGGATCTCACTAAGATATACAGGCTCCAAGCAGCAAAAAATATTTCCAAGTATCAAGCTGAGACTAGAAAATGGCGAGACAAAAAGGTGGTCAAGAAAGATATCAAGGCAGGGGACTGGGTCCTAAGGAAAAATCCAAGCATGCCCGCTGGAAAGCTGCAACAGAAATGGGAAGGCCCATTTCTGGTCATCAAAAGCAACAGGCCTGGCTCATTTCGCTTAGGCGACGACGAAGGCAATGAGCTGCCGCATTCATGGAATGCAGACAGCTTATGCAAATACTATCTATAAAAAAGATGTAAAATGGCTTCGTATTTTATAAATGAAGTCATTAAGTAGAATAGCATTCTTACTTTCTTTCCAAAAGCCCGTACTCTTTTCCTCACAGGGGGACCCTGACCAAGGGGTGAGGTTTTTAACGAGGCGGTGCTTACTGTAACTCGTCAAATCATATATAAACGAGGTATTCCCCAAAAAAGCAGAATCGAAAGCGATTGGCTTCAACCAAGTCGCTGATATTTGACAATTCAAATAGAACTGAATTGACCCTACCGAGAGTAAGGCCAATTCAGATCTAAGGAAAAGCTTACTCCGAAAAGGAGTAAAAGGGGCTTTGGTCCAGAAATGCTTACTCTAAACAGAGTAAAAGGGGCTTCAGCCCAAACAGTTATTGTAAAACAAAAACAGCTTCGGCTAACAGTACTCTGAAAGCCTATAGGGGCTTCGGTAACTTGTCAAAACCCACAAAAGCAGCATCAAAAGCGACTGGCTTCGACCAAGTCGCTGGTATTCGATAACTTAAATAGAACTGAATTGACCCTACCGAGAGTGAGGCCAATTCAGATCTAAGGAAAAATTTACTCCAAAAAGGAGTAAAAAGGGCTTCGGTCCAAAAACCCGTACTCTAAAAATAGCAAAAGGGCCTTGGGCTTAGACAACTATTTTAAAACAAAACAGATTCGGCTAGCAGCATTACAAACGAACACACGAAACTTGCTTAGACAAGCACAACTAATAGGGGCTTCGATAACCTATTAGACCTTGTACTTAGCGTAACATCATAAATTCTCAAATTCACGCAAATACAATGCTCAGAAGAGCAAAAGGGGCTTCGAACCACAAGCTCTTGCAAGTACAAAACACTTGAACGAATAAAACCCCGCTTTGGGGGGGGGGGAGGAGGCGTTTCTTTCGCAACGAAGCCAAATCGAGCTTACATTCCTTCAAGTGTTTCGAATCAAAACAATGAACAAGCGAGTTACAGCGTGTTTTACAAAGAGATGACTCAGAACATCTCAAAAACATAGCCGTCAAAAAGCTGGCCAGATCTCCTAAATCTTGGAGCATTAAATACATAAGCAAAATCCCTATCATCATCTAAATCTTCTGGCTCCACCTTAACTGGAAGCAGACGAGCAACTTCGGCATTTCTTGCCCGAGCAAGTTCGACACGAGGAGAACGTGAACAATGAAAGAGTTAAAAAAGTCGAATACATCGAATTCGTAATGACTAAAGAACTCGTGGCAAAATTCCCAAAAATCATCAAGTCTTTGACTTGGATACAACATTCGATATTGTTCCCATGCGAAGCCAGATACACACAAGGGACCATCGCGCATGGTGATTGGCATGAGTTNCATTCTTTGCAACACTCAGAAACGCAGCTAAGTTCCAATGGGGGCCAGAGCAGTCAAAAGCATTCCACGAGCTAAGGCAATACTTGACGCAGCTCACGAAGCTAACAGTACCAAACCCAAAAGCACCACTGCTACTGTACATTGCAGCATCACAATCAGCAGTTAGTGCAGCGCTCATCACAGAAAAGCTGGTAGATGGCAGAAACATTCAGCAGCCAGTGTACTATGTATCGAAGGCATTGAACTCGTCGAAGTTGTTTTATACAGAGATTGAGAAGATGATCTATGCAGTGATAATGGCTTCCAGAAAGCTCAGACACTATTTTGAGGGCCACAACATCAAAGTCCTCACAGATCAGCCTCTTAAAGAGCTTTTGAACAACAAAGAGGCTTCCGTCAGAATACGCAAGTGGGCTGCGGAGCTTTCTGAATACGTCGTGGACTTTGAAAGGAGAACATCAATCAAATCGCAAGTCCTAGCTGACTTCATTGCGGAGTGGACATCGCCTTCACCACAAAATGCTATCAGAGAGGAAAATTGGCTGATACATTGTGATGGTGCTTGGGGGGACAAAGGAGCTGGCATCGCAGCAATTGTGCAATCGCCTTCGGGTGTAAAAATGAGATATGCAGCAAATTTAGAGTTTTGCAAATGCAGCGACAGAAGCACAAACAACGTTGCTGAGTACGAAGCTGTGTTACTTGGACTCAGAAAAGCCAGGGCTTTGGGATCTCAAAGATTCACTGTCAAAACAGATTCAAAGGTGGTAGCAGATCACATTGAAAAAGAAAGCATAGCGAAGCCACCAGAACTCATCAAATACTTGACCACTGTACACTCAATGGAGAAAAAATTCAAAGGTTTCACTGTAGAGTACATCCCAAGAGCAAAAAATGAAGAGGCAGATGCTTTGGCTAAGGCAGCTGCAAAGGGGGATAAGCTTCCACCTGATGTATTCTTTCAAACATTAACATCACCATCGATAAAGGACTCAGATGACCCACCGAAGTTGATAAATGCAATAAGCTCAGAGGATTGGCGATCCCCAATAATAGCTTTTCTTCGGGGATACTATGAGCCAATTGACGAAGATGATCTAAAAGCTATGCAACAAAGAGCATGATGCTATCAGATGATAGATGATGTCCTTTACAAGAAAGGAGTTGTAGCTCCTTGGCTTCGTTGCATCTCTCACAACGAAGGAAAAGAACTGATTCAAGAGATACACAGTGGCTTATGTGGAGCACACTTTGGGGCAAGAGCTTTAGTTGGGAAGGCAATGAGGCAAGGATTCTACTGGCCTGCAATCATCATGGATGCAACAAACACGGTCAAGACATGTGATCAGTGTCAAAAGTGTGCAGCAAACAGAAAATCTCCTTCGGAGCAGTCACAGCTGATAACTCCAACATGGCCTTTGCAAAGATGGGGCATTGATCTAGTTGGCCCACTTCCAACAGCACAAGGAAATCTCAAATACGCCATAGTAGCAGTTGAGTACTTTACTAAGTGGATCGAAGCCAGACCACTGGCTAACATCACAGCAAAAACAGTGATCAAATTCTTCTGGCAGCAAATTGTGTGCCGATTCGGAGTACCAAGGGAAATAACAGTGGACAATGGGAAGCAGTTTGACTGCGACGAATTCAGGCAATATTGCATGTCAATTGGAACGAAAGCGAAATTCGCTTCGGTCTACCACCCACAAACAAACGGAGCAGTTGAAAGAGCCAATGGTTTAATCTTCACAGCCATTCGAAAGTACCTTGCAAATTGTAAGAAGAAAGGCAAGTGGGTAGAAGAGATGCCGAAGGTGATCTGGGCCATAACACCACCACATCAAGGGCAACACAGTTTACTCCATTCAAACTGCTTTATGGTGAAGAAGCAGTATGCACAAAGGGCTTCGCACACAACAAGAAGCTCCCAAAAGATAGCGAAGCCGTTGACAAGGATCTCACTAAGATATACAGGCTCCAAGCAGCAAAAAATATTTCCAAGTATCAAGCTGAGACTAGAAAATGGCGAGACAAAAAGGTGGTCAAGAAAGATATCAAGGCAGGGGACTGGGTCCTAAGGAAAAATCCAAGCATGCCCGCTGGAAAGCTGCAACAGAAATGGGAAGGCCCATTTCTGGTCATCAAAAGCAACAGGCCTGGCTCATTTCGCTTAGGCGACGACGAAGGCAATGAGCTGCCGCATTCATGGAATGCAGACAGCTTATGCAAATACTATCTATAAAAAAGATGTAAAATGGCTTCGTATTTTATAAATGAAGTCATTAAGTAGAATAGCATTCTTACTTTCTTTCCAAAAGCCCGTACTCTTTTCCTCACAGGGGGACCCTGACCAAGGGGTGAGGTTTTTAACGAGGCGGTGCTTACTGTAACTCGTCAAATCATATATAAACGAGGTATTCCCCAAAAAAGCAGAATCGAAAGCGATTGGCTTCAACCAAGTCGCTGATATTTGACAATTCAAATAGAACTGAATTGACCCTACCGAGAGTAAGGCCAATTCAGATCTAAGGAAAAGCTTACTCCGAAAAGGAGTAAAAGGGGCTTTGGTCCAGAAATGCTTACTCTAAACAGAGTAAAAGGGGCTTCAGCCCAAACAGTTATTGTAAAACAAAAACAGCTTCGGCTAACAGTACTCTGAAAGCCTATAGGGGCTTCGGTAACTTGTCAAAACCCACAAAAGCAGCATCAAAAGCGACTGGCTTCGACCAAGTCGCTGGTATTCGATAACTTAAATAGAACTGAATTGACCCTACCGAGAGTGAGGCCAATTCAGATCTAAGGAAAAATTTACTCCAAAAAGGAGTAAAAAGGGCTTCGGTCCAAAAACCCGTACTCTAAAAATAGCAAAAGGGCCTTGGGCTTAGACAACTATTTTAAAACAAAACAGCTTCGGCTAGCAGCATTACAAACGAACATACGAAACTTGCTTAGACAAGCACAACTAATAGGGGCTTCGACAACCTATTAGACCTTGTACTTAGCGTAACATCATACATTCTCAAACTCACGCAAATACAATGCTCAGAAGAGCAAAAGGGGCTTCGAACCACAAGCTCTTGCAAGTACAAAACACTTGAACGAATAAAACCCCGCTTTGGGGGGGAGGAGGCGTTTCTTTCGCAACGAAGCCAAATCGAGCTTACATTCATTCAAGTGTTTCGAATCAAAACAATGAACAAGCGAGTTACAGTGTGTTTTACAAAGAGATGACTCAGAACATCTCAAAAACATAGCCGTCAAAAAGCTGGCCAGATCTCCTAAATCTTGGAGCATTAAATACATAAGCAAAATCCCTATCATCATCTAAATCTTCTGGCTCCACCTTAACTGGAAGCAGACGAGCAACTTCGGCATTTCTTGCCCGAGCAAGTTCGACACGAGGAGAACGTGAACAATGAAAGAGTTAAAAAAGTCGAATACATCGAATTCGTAATGACTAAAGAACTCGTGGCAAAATTCCCAAAAATCATCAAGTCTTTGACTTGGATACAACATTCGATATTGTTCCCATGCGAAGCCAGATACACACAAGGGACCATCGCGCATGGTGATTGGCACGGGTTCAAGAACAACTCCCTCGCCAGGGATCTGAATATATACAAATGTTACACCACTTAGTGTATTCTACATTAAAAGCTAAAGAGTTACTTTACAGCAAAAGCTAAAGTGTTAATCCACAGCAAAAGCCAAGCAAGGTGATAGCATCAGCAAATCTACACCTTCGGCTCTCCATCCTGTCTCTCATCAGCACCGGCATGAGATGATGAAGGGCCAGCTGCGGCAGCTTCGGCTTCGGCTTTCTGCTGCTGCTCAAGAGCAAGCTCCTCCTTGTGCTAAAAATAAAGAAACCAATCGATATCAAAAGCAAGATAAACAGGATACGAGAAAAAGCAAAAATAACAGAAAGGGTAAAAGAAGCCAACCTTAACAAGACGATCGTACGCGGTGCTTCGGGCACACTCCCTCCCTGTTTCAGTCCAGAATTTTCTGAGAAAGACTCCACGAGTCGCCAAAACTGCTTCGGTGAAAAATTCCTTTCTGTCAGGGTTCAAAGCCGAAGGGAAGTTAAAGTCCCTTTTCAAAAAGCCCTTATAGTGGGAGCAACCATTATCTGCCAGCATCTTAAAGGCGTTTGTCACACATGTTCGGGCAGCATAGTCTCCCACTTTGGAAAAAAGCTCCGGAAGGGACTTAAACTCGTCAACCAGCCATTCGAAAAGCTTCCCGACATCAAAGTCATCAGAGGGGAAGGGCAGCGGCTCGGCTCCATATTGTTTCAGAGCAGCTTCGTATTCAGCATAAATGCCTAAGCTGTGACTGAGCAATTCAGAATCTACAATCTCTTTGTCGGCCTTAAGCTACCCTACTTGAGACTTAAGCTGACTAGCTTCGGAGATAAGGGAGTTCTTCAAGTCAACAGCAACAAGAAGCTCTCTCTTGTACTTCTCTGCATCAGACACCGCCTTATCTTTAGCAGTTTCGAGAGTCCTTATCTGATTCTTCATTTCATGCTCTAAAGTAGAACTCTCAACCAACTTGTTCCGAAGCCCGTCAATAGTTTGAGCATTAAGCTCACGGGCAGTCTCAAGGGAGGAAACTTTGCTCTTAAGTGAAGCCATCTCCGACGTGGTAGACTCTCGCTCAAGACGAAGCTGCCCTTTTTCATTTTCCAAAGAACTCTTAAGCTGAAGGAAGCCCTCGCGCTCTTTCCTTAGAATTTCAAGCTCGGCCCATTCGCCCTCAACATCGTTAAGACGGAGCGGAAGGCGAGCGAAAAGCTCCTGCATGGACATCATAGACTAAAACAAGAAAAGTATAAGTACCAAAAAGCCAGACAGTTATCTCAAAAACGAAGCAGAAGGAACAGACCTGGATACCGCCACTAAGGCTGGAGACAGAAAGCGTGTCCAAATCCAAAGATTTGACACGAGTCTCAAGCTCTGAAAAAGTGAAAGCAATATTAAGACAAAAAGCAAAACTCAATTAGCTTTGTGTGAGCAGTCAAAAATTACCAACCATTTGGAGCAATAATCGGAATGTCACTGGGAGGACGAAAGCCACCTTGACGAAGCCGATCTGTAAAGGGTCCATACCCAGCATAACTTGTTTCTAAGGCAAAAGAATCAATATATCAAAAAAGCCGTTATGTGAATTAAATCGCCAGTATAACTGCTTTGCAAAACGTACCTCCGGATTCAGGAACTAGCTTCGCAGGAGCCGATTCAACATCCTTAGCAGGGGCAGATTGTCCGGCGTCAGCTGAAAAAGCCAATTGAACTGGCAGAGTAGTGGTTAGAGCCAAGTCGCCGGAACACTGCTCAGTCTGTACAGGTACTTCAACGTTGGCTGAAGCCAACTGCGCGGGCTCCTCAATGTTAGCCATAGCCGTTCGCGGAAGCTCCTCAATATTAGCCGAAGCCAACTGTGTAAGTCCCTTAGAAATCTGAAGGGACTTGGCCACTGCACCGGCTAACAAATCCAAGGATGACGGCTGCGAAGGGACGGACGACACTTCAGCCTCACCAAGTGCAAAATCCTTTGTCTCGTCCTCTCTCAAAAGATGACTGAAACTCACTTCGTCCTCTTCGTCGTCGATGCATCCAAGGAGGCGCTCACGACGAAGAGGTGGAGCAGCAGCTTTAACTATAATAAGATGACAGAAACAAATAAGCAAACCAAAGCTAAAAATAGAAAGACAAGTATATAAGAAACAAACCTCCAGAAGAGGGCACAACAATTGCAGCGGAAGCCGCAGGATGAACTTCCTCACGCGCGGCGGTGGTAGGCACTTCCATTGCCGAAGCAAAAGGACGAGGAGGAGCACTCGAAAGCGGAGCGACGGGAAGAGCTTTTGCAAGCTTTTGACGCTTGGAAGTCTCCAGCGAAGAAGTACGCTTGGAAGTCTCCAAGGAAGAGGCAACCCGCTTTTTAGAGGCGACTACCCTACCACCCCGGCTCGAAGGGGCTCCGGCTTTACCGCCCTCAGCTTCGTCACCGCCCTCATCTGAATGACAACTACCACGGCCTCCAGCACCCCTTTTCTTCCCACGACCACGACCTGGCTTCGGGGCTGGTAGCACGCTAGGGTGATCTTGAGCGGCGAACTTCTTCGATGGCTTCGATGGGGCTGCATGCTGAGGATAGCTAACGCCCATCTCATCAAACACCCTGTTAAGCCAGACTCCATCCACCAAAGCCAAACAGCTCTCATGCTCTTTGGAAGTATACTTCCCACAAATAATTTCAGCCATCAACTCGATGGACTGAACGAAAGCAAAATCAGACATGTTCTCTGGCTTCTTCACTCCAAATTTAGGGAAACAAACATGAGGAATCCCTCTATAAAGCCTAGTCTCAACTGCAAATGGCTTCCAAGCCGTAGACAGAATGTTTACTCCAACAGCGAGTCCCTCCTCGATCAAGTCCCGGCTGCTGGAGACTCGACTGGCTTTGAAAAAAGCGCTTTCGCAGCGATCGAAGCCGGGAGCATGCTTGTCAAATGGAGGGCAAGCCACAAAATCACAAGGCCCAATAGAACTACGCAGAGGAAAAGACATCTGCTTCGTTCCATCATCCAACACAGTCTCCAGCGCTGGCACCTTGACATAAAGCCAATAGCTTTTCCAGTTCTTGTCCCAGGTGTTTTTCTGACAAAAGGTAAGGTCTACCTTTTGCGAATCAGTCTGCCTCCACCGTGTGCAGAAGGTAACACTACCATAGTCTGGCTCATAGTCAAAGCCGTCAACTTTAACACACTTGGTCTGGCGATGCCCTTCAAAATAACGGACGAAGCAGTCCACGTTGACATCCGATGCATTCGTTTTCACCGCCCAAAAGAAGCGAAGCAGATGAGTGATAGCATTGGGGGTGAGGTGATGGAATTGCAATCCGAACCTCCCAAGAATATCAGCAAGAATATTATCAACGGGCATCCAGAGCCCAGCACAGAAAAACTCCTTGAACACCACGGCTTCGTCCTCAAGAGGTGTCGGGGTAATCTCCGTGCTTGGGGCTCGTCCGTGACCGACTGGAAAGTATCCTTTAGACTCATAAAAACTGATCAACTCTGGGGTAACAAAGGATTTACCAAAAACAGTGGTTTTTGGCTTCTTCCGATAGTCCATTAGATCTGACACGTCAGCTTCTACACCGTCTAGGACATCACCGGCCGCAGACTCGGCATCCTCTGTGTCCTCAGCCTTGGCAGCCTCATCTTCCACGGCAGGCCCCTTGCCCCTATCATCAATGTTCATAGCAAATCCAGCTTCGGGAGCTACGGCCACGTTGCCCTCAATCTCCTGAGCAAAAGTAGTAGCTTCGGCAGAATCCATATCCACAGCGTCCGAATTGTCTTCGTCGGAGACGTAGCCAATCAGACGAGCGGTTTGCTTCGTGCGAGCCGCTACGACAAACAGAAAAAAACAATAAGTAAACGAAACAGCAAAAAGACAAAGGAAAAAACAAAGCAAAAAGTAGAGCACAAAAAGCAAAACTTACTTGTGTCGAAGAAGAAAAAACCAAAGCTTGAGTTCAAAAGCTTTCAAAGCCAAAGAAAGCGTCAAGCTCAAGCTAAGTGAAAAAAACAGAAGCGAAGCAAGTAAAAAACGCCCCCCTTCGGTCCTATTTATAGGGTAGTAAAATATGACCGTTAAAATCTTGAAAAATGAGCCAGCGTTTCAAATTCAAACAAGCGAAGCCAAATGACATCACATAAGTTAGACTAATGAAGCAAAAATATAATAATCACGACAAAACACTTAGGGGCTTTCTCCAACAAGGAGGAGGCGTTTCTTGGGCTGGCAAGCAATCCAAAATTCGTGGAGCTTGGCCTATTGAAGAAAGCCCTCGTCCTCGAGGGGCTACTGTTGGGGATTTGGCCCGCCGATAAACGCCTTCTACTTGTTTTGCTCTATCTTATGCGTAAGGGCAGCAATGAACAAAGGAGATGAAGCCAATTTAGCTTCATCTGCTTTACAGGTCTCTAATCTGGCTTCGGTCAGGCAGTCGGCTTCGGTGATCACGTCTCGCTGAATACAAAAGACAATCGGCTTCGGTCATCACGTCTCGTTGTATACTAAAGCCAATCGGCTTCGGTGATCATGTCTCACTGTGTACTAAAGCCAATCGGCTTCGGTCATCGCCTTACAATATACCAAAGTGACGTTATCGGAACCGAGTTAGAAGCCAATTTGGTGAAGTATTGATACTATAGAGTGCCAAAAGCTATGAATGAGTTAATGGCAAGCTTCGGCTCACTCTATATTGCAGGTTCTTGGAGGAGCCGTCGGCTTTCTGGACGCTGGGAGATGGCTTTGGGTCGTCTCAGTTCGGAAGAAGCCGAATCTAGGGGCTGCTTAGCTTTTTCCAGCTAGCGAAGCAGGGGTGGACCAAGTCCAAGAAGACCAAGTCTAAGCCAAGTAAAACACGGGATCACAAGTCTACACATTCACATTGGGAGGAGAGAATGTACCAAAGTGTCCCTAGGCTATTTGTATTGTATAGTCTAGAGGGTGATGCTTGATCCCAGGGGTATAATGGGAATATAAAGACCTTTGGTCTCCCTATAAAAGGAGGCCCCTCTCCCACATGTAAAGGTTGTTGATTCCAAGAATACTGTTGATAAGTAATATATTGTTGCTTGTCCCAGTCGTTCAGTTTCAACCGTTGTCTGGGTTCATTGGCTTCGGCTACTAACCCAACACCCAGCCCGCACGCACTGGCAAGAGGCGTATTCCTCGCGTGCGCTATCATATGTGCGACTAACAAACGGGCCACACATATCGGCGCCGGGCTTCATCAGTTCATCATCAATTCTTAATGGATCTTCGTATTTGGCAATTTGATTGATAATGAAAACTTTAAACGTGTATAGATTTCTCATTTGTTGTCTCATTCAGTTTATTTTTTTTTTTGCTAACTTAGCACAACATTTTGATCTACCTAATGGGTTCCACTTTTTGCGTTGGAACCGTTCACGTGGGCGCGTTTCCTTGCAACCGTTCCAGCAAATATACAACAACAGATGAACACAGAAACAAAACACATAAATTAAGCACATTGTTCACAAACACAGAAAGTAAGCACAAGAAAATTAAACAAACAAACTAAACAAACTAATTAAATCCAGCCCTCCTGACGGGCAAACTGGCGGTGCATCTCCACCTGGGCGTCAAAGTCAGGCGGCCCCCCGTTCATGGCGATGTCCATGACATGGATCTTCACCTTGGGGAAGCTATCGGTCTCGAATGGGCAGACGGTGCAGCAGAACTAGTCCTTGCCAAAGGGGGTGCTCCTGACGCGGATGCGCATCCAATCAAGATCGTCTTCGTCATCGTCGTGGTTGTCGTTGTCGTTGTCGTCGTCGACCGCCGCCGGTAGATGCTTGTCGTAGTCGTCATCACGGTCCTCCTGTGGAGCCTTGGACGACGACGGCGGCAACTCTGGGCACGCCGCCTGCGACGGCGGCAACTCTGGGTCCGACTCCTCCGTCGGGTCGGCTACACCCCGAGCCCTCTTGGGAGACGGCGAGCACGAGGCGGGAGAAGGCGGCGGCGAACGCGAGGCGGGAGACCGGCCACGGCGGCGCGCCCCAGACGAACCGCCAGTAGCAGCACCCTGCAAGCAATGAACACAGTACAAAGAACCCTAATGAATAGTACAAAAAACACTAATGAACCTGACGATCCTGCCAGCAGCAGCACCTTGCCCCTGAGATGTACAGACTTACCGAGGATGGTGTCACGCCAATGGGAGCCATCGACGTCGAGAGGCATGGAGAGAAGGCGGAGCGCGGCGGCAAGAAGGCGGAGCTCGGTGAGCGAGGAGAAGACGTGCGGAAGGATGAATGCGCACTGCGTTCTTGTTTATAGCCTCCTACAAACTGAAGACCAACGGACTCTCGTCCATCTCAAACTCACTGACAGCCGGGCCCTCTTGGCATTGGGACCCATCCGTGATGGACTAATGCTGGCAGACTCAAGGACGAGCGTGGGGAGCCGACGGGATGGGACGTTGGGAACTGATGAGCGTGAGGCAGAGACGACGGGACGTGGGGGTCAGAGAGTTTTGACCTTCGGTTCACAGAGTACACCCTCCATCGCAGACACAATGACGGCCGGGCCCCCTTGGCATTAGGGCCCATCCGTCATACACTCACCCACCCGTGAAAGCGGTGACAATAATAAATGGGTCTCTGACCCCTCCCATCTTTGGAGCAAACAGCAAATGGGTCTCTCCCCCTCCAATCTTTTGTCTCTTTTGTCTCTTGGCCAAATCTAGATCTATTTTGGATTTATTTTGACAATAAAAAAATGACTTACAATAGGTCGGAACTGAATACTTAAAAAAATGCAGACGAGGTAGAGACACAAACAATAAGTAGTTCAATGGTTAGTGCTATGCTTTGTGTTGCTAAAGATCCATGTTCGATCTTTCCCCTCCACCCTTTTTGTGATTTTTTTATTTTGATTTATTTTGAAACTTTGAAATGTATAGAATTCACAAATATGGGGCAAATAAAGTGGTTTTTTCCCAAAATTCTTAGAAAAAGTATATTATATCACTTCAAAGGAAATGTCATCCCCACGTACATAATCAATTGAGAGTCACAAGAATTGGGTACATAATATCAAAAGTGACCATATGGTACTAAACACTTCAAAGTGAAGGTGAGTGGGATGTGTCAAAGTGTTTTGTCCTTCTAAACATTCCATCATATATTTCTATGACCAAATGTCTGTGAGGTGTGCATACCCACAAAAGCACATTATTTGCATTGCCAAATGCAACTTCATTGGAGAGCTTCACATTATTGTATGACATGCTATGTTGGTTTTCGTAATGAAGTACTAAACAAACTTGTGAAACTCAACGCAATGGAATCCATTAGGTGGCTTATGTTGTTCTAAGAACGCAAAAAAAATCACCTAATTTGGACAACAATTGCGTAATATAAACATGTTTATAGTTTTGATTTAGAATCAAAATACATAAAAATATGAACAACTGATGAACAAGTGGCCAAGATCCTGGCACCGACAGGTGGGACCCAAAGGGCAACCGCACGCGAGGAAGACTCCTCCTGGTCAGCGCGTCATCGCGACCCGAGCGGTGTGTCGTCAACAGCGCGTGCGTCCATTGCTTGTGAGCCCCACCTTGTGGGCCTTAGGTTGTTGCCCATATTGTCTGTGACTAGGATGAAAAAATGCCGTATCCCCAGATTCCATTAATAGAAGTCCAACCGCCCACCCATCCAGCAGTTGCCTTTTTCCGTTCTCCCCCAATACGTCCCATCTCCATTGGGGTTTTCTTGCCTTCCTCGCCGTTCACCGCCCGCATCGCCTTCCTTGCACCGCCCTCCCTCACTACTAGCCGGACGCCTCGCCTAGCTTCCACTCCTCCCCGATGGCGCGTAGCAACAAGAGCCCCACAGGCAGCCAGGCAACGCTGGTTCATGCTTGTTTCGTAGCCCGGCGGCAAGCACCTCGTTGCCTCTGACCAGGCGTCGCGACGTTTCATCCACTCGACGTGTCATGGAGGCGTCGGCCTCCAACGACGTCGGACTGGGACTGCCACTGCAGTCAAGCGCTGTCGCTGCCGCCCACCGGAAGAAGGGAGAAGCCAATGCCTTATCGTCGCGTGTTGACGATCCATAGACGCGCCAACTGTGAACCGCAAGCGCACGGATCATCGTAGCTTTTCCCTTAGAGTATTCCATCCAAGGTTTATCAACCCGTGGATCGACAATGAACTACCTAGGGTTTCCCATCTAATCTAACGGATCTAATCCTAGCATTAGGCATAGATTGCATATGAAGGTAAACTTATAAGATATGATTGAAGTTTATAGGTTGATCGCACCCATGAACATAGGCAAAGATTAAGCACAACCAAAGGGGTAAACAAGCCTATCGCCTTCTAGTTATAGTTCTAGCCAATAAGACCAAGCACATCATGCATCTCATCCAAAGCCGTCTTTAAACTACTATCCTCCGGTCAAACCCCTGAAAGCCCCACCTTACACGGGATCACACACTGTCACGATGCTCCCAATCGGAGTGGGTAACTTAAGAGCACGTTCGCGAAGAATGTGTTGAACCTCTTGGTATATCCAGCATGAACCTCTAGCCACCATGGCTACAAGATCACCCTACGCAATCTATATCGATAATAGATTGAAAGCAAAGCAAACCCAAGAAAAGTACAAGATCAATGAAGGAGCAATCGAGTCTCTAATAGATCGGATGACATGAATAACATTACTCGTATAATAGATGCATTTGGATCATCACCACCGAGTACATACCATTGATGACTCCAACTAGCACTTGAACTCCACCATGGCACAACCACGCAGGGAGGCCATGGCGGCTAGGGTTGGCCTAAGCCATCCCGTAGACAACTTCGAGGACTTGCGACGGCCGTCATCTCCCTTTGATGTATGCCCTAGGTTTCACTGAGTTCTGGTGGATGGATGGCCGTGCCTTCAGGTATCGAGGCTATAAATAGTCCGAGGAAGCTTCACGTCAAAGGGGAGGCCGAGGCGGCACCCCCTAGAGGCCTCAATTGCCCGAGCGCTCCATACAAAAGTTGTAGATCTTTTCGAGCCATGCAATTTCCTTATATAACTTGCCTCCATTGAACTTAAGATGAAGAAGATATGGCCCATATAATCTCAGCATCTCTTGCGAGCCCATAGTCCAATGTTGTTGATTGTGGCTCTCATCATCCGAAGTCTGGGCCCTTGCACATTCTTGGTGGTTGGTTCGCCATTGATGAGCATGAACAAGATCCAAGTCACTTCAGGTTTGGCCTTTATATTCCTTCATGCTACGCACGATCTTGGTCTCCGTCCAAAAGTGCTCATTTATAGCTCAAAAACCTGCGTAAACCAAAATCCTCCAAAAATACCTGCATATGCAAAAACGGGGTTATTTCAAGTGCCAAGTGGCGGGTTAGTATATGAATTGGTCCCAAAATACCACTTAATTAGCACTAAAAAGGTGTCGCTAACGAGCGTCAACAATCCCCCCATGCTTAAACCTTGCTCATCCTCGAGTAAGTCCAAGGTCTTTGCTTAATCAAGAAAATCAGCGTTGCCCTTCAATGTTTTCCCTACACTTAGTTATGCACAACAAGACACATTGCCCTCAAGTGTTTAGCATTTAAAGTTCAAGTTGTGACCGGCTACTTTTCATTATGGAAGATAGACAAGCAATAAGGAACAAGCCACAATAATAAGTGAATGCAATGCTCTTGAACTTAAGTGAAGTTTAGACCTTTACCTTGTTCCATCGAAGAGTTTTCAAAAAGATGCATATCCAACATAAGTGAGATTCTCTTGCAAAAGCTCATGGGAACACTCATCTCATCAAGTCGCTCAAGCCTATACTAGATTATTTTCAACCTATTCTACTCATATATGAAAGTGGAAGGCTTATGTGGAGCTTGGTATGTAAAAGCAATCCTAGCAAAACATTATATTCGAAGTATTGTGAAACTAAGAGAGTGATCTATTGGAATTACCAAGACTAGTCAAAAAGGCCATGGAAATAAATGTTGGAAAGAGAGAGTGATGGAACACACACATTTAGATAGATGGACATGTGCAAATGGCAAGTGGATGATCCCGAGGCACAAATGAAGTCCTCGTTATCAGATTGCACATGGTTGGAAAATTAAGTATGGAATTGTCTTCAAAGCACTTGGGATTTGATGAAGCTAAAAGAGCTACGGAGCATTATTTCTCTTTTTTTCTTTCTTTCTTTCTTTCATTCATTTTTTTCTTTCGTCTTTGATTCTTTTCTTTCTCTTTTTTCTTTTTCTACATTTTTATTTTCTTTTTTGCTCCTTAGAACCTTTGGCAACATAGTACTTACTCAACATCCTCCCCCCCATGCTTAAACGATTGCTCGTCCTCGTGCATAGAAGTGAGGATTGATAATTGCTGAAGCAAGTACAAAAAGTCCATCTTGATCTTCTGGAAAAATACTTGAATCTTCAGGGAGTTTCTTCTTGATGCCTCCCAAATTAATGTTCCCTAAATTAGGCTTTTGATTCTTCTGAATTTTCCTCACGAAAATGATCCATACTCAATTGTAGGTTGTGGTCAAGGAGGTAATCACAAAAAGATATTTTGGGTTTAGGGTGGACATTGTTGGGATATAGCCGAAGCCAATGAACCCAAACAACAGCCAAGACAGAGAACAGAGACAAGCAACAGTAAATTACTTATCAACAGTGTTCTCGGGAATCAGCCCTTTACACGTTGGTGAGGGGTCCCCTTTTATAGGGAGGTCAAGAGGCACATTTTACATTCCCCTTATACCCCTGGAAATCAGGCATCATCCCCTAGACTATACAACCTATGGTTTCCAAGGGCATAAGGGTACATTTACACGTCTCAATATGAATGCGTGGACCAGCAACTCCGTCTTTGACTCAGTTTGGACTTGGTCCACGTTGCCTTCACCGTGCCTCCAGTGACCTCTGTCGCCTTCACCACCCGATGTGCCTTCAACCGGGCAGTGCCTTCTCTCGCTTAGGGAGGAGAAACTGCTGCGCCACCACTCGAGCACGTTGTCCCGTGTAACAAGATGAACCAAACAAATTCAAGTGATATCCGTCAGTTACCTTCGCACCTGCCTAAAATCCGACTGGGAGAGCGAAGGCAACAGTTCGGTTCATAATGCCTTCGCATCTATTCTCAGCGCCAACCAGCACCGAGGGCTCCTGATCGCCCCTCGGTGCCCAGTCTCCCAGCGAAGGAGAGAGAGAGAGAGAGAGAGAGAGAGAGAGAGACCGGACAGGCGTGCGAAGCTCACAAACTGTCTTCGCACACGAGTACGATGGACTCCTGTCCACAATCGGCGAAGGTAATTTCCTTTCAGGGATGAGATGCGAAGGTAATTTCCTTGAACCTGAAACAAGGTAACTGGGTGAAGGCGTTTCCTTGACAGGCCAATCCCCCAATAGATATCTAGCGAAGTTTTTGAAGTTTTCGGTGTAGAAACTCGCAATGCATGGATAGAAAGGTTAGCAAATGGAAGGTACGCAAAAATGGAATGGCCAGCTTCTTAGTCTCGAACCATAGAAATCAATCTTAATCTAACTCATCAAAATATAAGTTTGCAATTCTAACGGTTTCATCATGAAAGATCATGTATATGTAAAGGGCTTTGGTAGGTAGAATCTTACAAGAGATTCATGAATGTAGATAGCATAAGAATCAAGTTTTAAATAAAACAATACAAGGCATAAGGTCATCGGTAAACTTAAATCAAAGAGCAACATAAGGAATATGTGGGTCCAGAATTTAGTCATTTAACCTCCACAAATAAAAGAGCCGGTATTTAATCAATTTAACATCATTTAATAAAGAGCAAATATTCAAGTCATATACAACATTATGTAGGTAGAACAAAGCGGCAACTTTCATCACTTTTCCATAAGCAAAAGCATTCAAATTATGTCATCGTGGTGAGCACAAAGTAGTGGTGATCATGATTTATTGAAAACAAAAACAAAACTAGGTTGTCCTCCTAGTAGCCATGTTATTAATAAGAGAGATAAACAAAGGTTTCTAAAGCATTAATAAGTAGATGAACAAAGAGAAGGTTGAGGAAGAGTTACCGTCCTTTTTGATGCTTGCAGTGAAGTGTAGTGCGGCTTCCCCCATGCTTAAGCATTGTGCTTAGCATGGAAGAAGAGTCTTGAGCATCTTATGACAACCGTGATCATTGTACTCCATATGGCTTTTTTCTTTTCGTCCAACAAGTCCCCATGCTTAGCATGTTGCTAAGTGTGGAAAAAGAAGATGGGCCATCTTGTAATTCTTGAAATCCTTCTGCCATGTATTTGGAGATTATCTTTATGCTTCTTCACCTTTGTTGCCTTAACTTTTCTTCAACCCTTTCCATTGTCACTAAGCTTTGGTCCCAATCATTCTTCGTACCGTTATCACCTCCTTGCTTGTTGTCTTCATTGCTGCTTCATCTTCCATGAATTTTTCCTTTATTTCCAGAACAGAACATGTACTGAAGCCTTGCTCCATTACAAATTGCACAAATTTCTCTTTCCAACGAGTCATCATTTGCCCAAAACAGATTCCGAACAAAAGAATTATGCCCCTTTTTAGTCCAGCACTGCAATCTGTTCCGAGCTGATTTCACAACACGCAGCGCCCAATGTTTTTGTCGTATCTCCTTGCATGGGTCTTCAAATTTGTTGATCTCGGATGCGTTGGAATGACAATTTGATGGAGCCTCTGAATATTCACTTTTCCTTCCTTGTACATCTCTGAACATGTGCAGATTTTTGATGAAATCAGCGGCGTCCCATTCAATCTTCGAAGATGTTAACGATCTTGGTTGCAACTTTGATTACGAATTCATGGGATTCCTTCGTCATGCCTGCAAAACAATTGAAATGCATAAACTATCCCCGTGGTGACGGTCATGAGTATAAGCAAATGCCAACAACCAATGACATTCCTAAGACCTTAACTTGTGGCATAATTAACCTAGTAAAAGAGAAAAATAAAATCCTAATGGGTGTGCGTGTGTGCAAAGTGAGTATGCAAATGAGAGGAAAGTATATAAACAAAGACAATGTTTATACCTAGTTCTAAACACCATGTTTACAACTAGATTGCCAAATTTCTCCATAGTCATAAAGATTTGTTAACCAGGATCAAAACACCATGTCTATCCCAAGGTCAATAATTCCTTATAGCGCAAGAAAAATAAAGCGCATTGCAAAGCTTATAAACCAACCAATGCAATGTAAATACTAATGAGGCTTACAAAACTAAATGATGATGGTCCGTGATCATGTCTAAACACCATGTTTACACAAGATTGCAAATGGAAAATGCCTCGCGAAGCATTGACATCGACATGAAAGCATTCATCATTAAGTTTCGTGAAAGATCCAAGCTAATAAATGCATGATGGTTTGAAAGGTCTTTCAATGTTGTTCCGCAATCAAAAAGTAATTGCTTAGAGCGACAAAGCTTGGCCGGCCACTTCATAAGAAGTGAAGCATTGTCGACAAGAAAATCATTCATCGAAAAAAACCGAACAACCTAGCTAACGATGTTTAGGGGAAGGTTCATGGGTGTCCTATATTTTGGTTTAAAACAAGAATTTTGAAGAAGGAAGTCAAGTTTAGAAAATCTACCTAAGGTGGTTGAAAACAAAAAGAAAAACAAAGGTTGTTTCATTGGGTGGAAAACAAATCCTATGGTTTTAGGATGGCTATAGGTATGAGAGGTTTTCCTAAGTGTTTAGGATCTCGTAGGGAGGCTAGTCAAAGTTTTCAGTTAGGACAAGGAATAAAGATAGACTTGGCTAATACGAATGGTGCAGCAAGTCGATCAACACAAGTCAACCCTATCCTTGTTGGCTACGGTTTTTGGCGGGGTGATAGAAAGGCAAAGGTGGGTTCAACAAAAAGTTAGATTAAAACAAAACATGCAATGCAATGCAAGGGTGAGAACATCGTGGCATGAAGTGGAACATGAGGTGGATGAACAAAATGACATGACATGAATGGTGGTCCAAAAACAAAAGAAACGTTAGCCTAGATCAACTAGCCACAAGTTTAGAATCAAAGGGTGGTGTCATACTTCATATTTCTCTCTAAAAAGACACAAAGAAAAAGACTCTAACACTACTAGCAATAGGCACACAAAAGGGTCTATAAGTTTTCCAAGATCAAATAACAAAGTGCTCTCTCAATAACATTTAGATCATACAACATAAAGTTGTGGCTTTTATTAGAGCTATGGTATAATGTTACTTGATGTTTCGATTAAAGAGCACAATATAGACCGTCATCTTATATAGATAATAAACAAAAGATCGGGTTGCCTCCCGCAAAGCGCTTCGTTTAAAGTCATAGAGCTAGACTTTCTCATGTACCTTCTCATTGTTGTGAAGCCATGCTCCTTCATGCGAGAATCCGAAGCATCCATGCAGCTTGATGTTGCCTTTTGTAATCCATCGTGGTTTGCTTCTAACATCTTCATGAATTGGATGTCGCCGGCTTGTGTCTTTATATGCCAATGCCCTTAGGGGTCTTCATTTTGTTCTAAGCTTCTGAATTTGATCATGTACGCTCGATGAAAGCATTGCCCAAGCTCCTCTTCATTGTTGTCATCATTATCTCCTCTACTTTGTTCTCATCAAGTTGCTCCTGCCTCTTCTTTGTGGATTTTCCCCTGTGTCAAGAATAGATCATATACCAAAATATATTTCTAATAAAATTACCTTTCCAACGAGTAGTTATTCATCTTAAATGGAGTCCAAATATGAGAGTTATGCCAATTTTACTTCAGTGCTGCGTGCTGTCTAGAGAATTTGCAGAATGCGCGACCTTCGATATTTTGATCATAACCACTTGTAGGAATCTCCGATTGACTTGATTCTTATTTCGTTGGAACTGGAACTCCATGGTGCTTTTAAATATCCAAAAATATTCTACTGTTTTCTTCAGAGGTTGCACAGACTTTTGATATGAACATACCTTCTTGCGAATTGATCCTGAGATGTTGATGATCTTGATCTTGTGGTCTTTGGAGCGTCGTGTTGTGCATCCCTAGGCTTCAAGGTCATCACCATTGATTCACCAGCGAGTAGCATGCTTTCAATGATATGTCTTCTTCATAGTTCTTGCTTTACCCAAGGTGCTGGGATCATAGGTGGCTCTTCTGCTTTGTGTCGATGATCTGAGCGGTTTCCTTTGTTGGTAGCATCACTCAATTAGAAGCTTCTTGAGTATCCTACTGGAGAAGATTGGTGGCTTCATGATGCTTCTAATCTTGTTGCCTCCAGTCTTGATCCAAACTTCTACTCCATTGCAATGTGTATCAAATTCCCTTTCCAACGAGTGCTCATTCACTTCAAATGGACTCCGGATGAAAGAGTTACGCTTGTTTTACTCTGGCACTACGTTCTGTCCTGAGCGATTTTAGAACACGTAGTGTTGAAACATTTTACCATAACTCCTTGCACCGATCTCCAAAACTTACGATTCTTGATGCGTTGGAAAGAAGACTTGATGAAGCTTCATATTTTATAATTTTATTCAATGGTATCTCTCTGATCATGGGCAAAAGCTGGTCTCAACAGCAACCTTCCAGAGATATTGACGATAGGATCTCACGACTTCTTTGTGGCATGATTCATCACCTATAGATTGGACAAACAAATCTCTAAGAAACATTAGTATTTAAAATTCAATTGACACAGTGACATACCTTGTTCATCTTTACTTGTTTTGAGTGTGGGCTTGATAGCGGATGATGGGCCACTAACAAAAGTTAGCACCTACCACTAAAGAGCGGATCTTGATGTAGCCATCAATCTTATTTGAGCGAGATTAGACTTGCCAAAGTTCGGATGTTGTGAACTTCTCGATCCCTTTGTGTCTAGGGTTTTACCTGCATTCATGGACACAAATAAGAAACATAGGATATATGCAATAATAAAATTAGGGTTAGTTCAAAAAATTAGATAGATCTCCCTAGGGTTCGAGTTGCCGATCCCCAGCAACGGTACCAGAAAAGCTTGTTGATGGTCCATAGACGCACCAATTGTGAACCGCAAGCACACGGATCATCATAGCTTTTCCCTTAGAGTATTCCATCCAAGGTTTATCAATCCATGGATCGACAATGAACTACCTAAGGTTTCCCATCTAATCTAACGGATCTAATCCTAGCATTAGGCATGGATTGCATAAGAAGGTAAACCTATAAGATATGATTGAAGTGTATAGGTTGATCGCACCCATGAACATAGGCAAAGATTATGCACAACCAAAGGGGTAAATGAGCCTATCACCTTCTAGTTGTAGTTCTAGCCAATAAGAGCAAGCACATCATGCATCTCATCCAAAGCCGTCTTTAAACTACTATCCTTCGGTCAAACCCCTGAAAGCCCCACCCTACACGGGATCACACCCTGTCACGGTGCTCCCAATCGGCGTGGGTAACTTAAGAGCACGTTCACGAAGAATATGTTGAACCTCTTGGTAGATCCGGCATGAACCTCTAGCCACCATGGCTACAAGATCACCCTAAGCAATCTATATTGATAATAGATTGAAAGCAAAGCAAACCCAAGAAAAGCACAAGATCATAGAAGGAGCAATCAAGTCGCTAATAGATAGGATGACATGAATAACATTACTCATATAATAGATGTATTTGGATCATCACCACCGAGTACATACCATTGATGACTCCAACTAGCTCTTGAAATCCACCATGGCACAATCATGCAGGGAGGCCATGGCGGCTAGGGTTGGCCGAAGCCATTCCCTAGACAACTTTGAGGACTTGCGGTAGCCGTCGTCTCCCTTTGATGTATGCCCTAGGTTTTGCCGAGTTTTGGTGGATGGATGGCCGTGCCTTTGGGTATCGGGGCTATAAATAGTCTGAGGAAGCTTCACGTCGAAGGGGAGGCCGAGGCGGCGCAGAAAAACCCTAGGTCGGCCGGCCTAGGGGCCTTGGGCCGGCCGGCCCACCCCCCTGGTGCCTCAAATGCCCGAGCGCTCCATACAAAAGTTGTAGATCTTTTCGAGCCATGCAATTTCCATATATAACTTGCCTCCGTCGGACTTAAGATGAAGAAGATATGACCCATATAATCTCAGCATCTCTTGCAGGCCTATAGTCCAAAGTTGGTGATTGTGGCTCTCATCATCCGAAGTCTGGGCCCTTGCACATTCTTGGAGGTTGGTTCACCATTGATGAGTATGAACAAGATCCAAGTCACTTTAGGTTTGGCCTTCATATTCCTTCATGCTACGCACGATCTTGGTCTCTGTCCAAAAGTGCTCATTTATAGCTCAAAAACCTGCGTAAACCAAAATCCTCCAAAAATACATGCATATGCAAAAACGGGGTTATTTCAAGTGCCAAGTGGCGGGTTAGTATATGAATTGGTCTCAAAACACTACTTAATTAGCACTAAAAAGGTGTCGCTAACGAGCGTCAACAATCCCCCCATGCTTAAACCTTGCTCGTCCTCGAGTAAGTCCAGGGTCTTTGCTTAATCAATGAAATCAGCGTTGCCCTTCAATGTCTTCCCTACACTTAGTTATACACAACAAGACACATCGCTCTCAAGCATGTAGCATTTAAAGTTCAAGTTGTGACCGGCTACTTTTCATTATGGAAGATAGACTAGAAATAAAGAACAAGCCACAATAATAAGTGAATGCAATGCTCTTGAACTTAAGCGAACTTTAGACCTTTACCTTATTCCATCGTGAAGAGTTTTCAAAAAGATGCATATCCAACATAAGTGAGATTCTCTTGCAAAAGCTCATGGGAACACTCATCTCATCAAGTCGCTCAAGCCTATACTAGATTATTTTCAACCTATTCTACTCATATATGAAAGTGGAAGGCTTATATGGAGCTTGGTATGTAAAAACAATCCCAGCAAAACATTATATTCGAAGTATTGTCAAACTAAGAGAGAGATCTATTGGAATTACCGAGACTAGTCAAAAAGGCCATGAAAATAAATGTTGGAAAGAGAGAGCGACAGAACACACACATTTAGATAGGTGGACATGTGCAAATGGCAAGTGGATGATCCCGAGGCACAAATGAAGTCCTCGTTATCGGATTGCACATGGTTGGAAAATTGAGTATGGAATTGTCTTCAAAGCACTTGGTATTTGATGAAGCTAAAAGAACTAAGGAGCATTATTTCTCTTTTTTTCTTTCTTTCTTTCATTCATTTTTTTTCTTTTGTCTTTGTTTCTTTTCTTTCTCTTTTTTCTTTTTCTACATTTTTCTTTTCTTTTTGCTCCTTAGAACCTTTGGCAACATAGTACTTACTCAGCATCCTCCCCTCATGCTTAAACGATTGCTCGTCCTCGAGAATAGAAGTGAGTGTTGATAATTGCTGAAGTAAGTACACAAAGTCCATCTTGATCTTCTGGAAAAATACTTGAATCTTCAGGGAGTTTCTTCTCGGTGCCTCCCAAATTAATGCTCTCTAAATTAGGCTCTTGATTCTTCTAAATTTTCCGCGCGAAAATGATCCATACTCAATTGTAGGTTGTGGTCAAGGAGGTAATCACAAAAAGATTTTTTGGGTTTAGGGTGGATATCTAGCGATGTTTGCGAAGTTTCTGGTGTAGAAACTCATAATGCATGGATAGAAAGGCTAGCAAAAAGAAGGTACGCAAAAATGGAATGGCCAGCTTCTTAGTCTCGAACCAAAACACCACTTAATTATCACTAAAAAGGTGTCGCTAACGAGCGTCAACATCATGCCAAAAGACGGTTAGCCAGACACTTCCCTGCATCTCTGTATTCTTAGTTCTTTCGATGTGAGCACTTCAGGATTTTGGTGATGGCGGCAGAATTGAGTTTGAGGGATTAGTATTGTGTGGGGCTTTTTGGAATTGGATGCATGCATTGGATTAAGATTCACTAATCATAGATTCACTTTCACTAGATTCACTTTTGGTAGATTCACTTTTGATTAAGATTCAGTAATGATAGATTGATTTTTGCTAGAGGCACATTTTCACCGAAGCTTTGTTGGATATGGGTACCACTGGGCCCATTACTAACCGGGTAGATAGTTGGCCTGGCCCCACATCTGACTACGATGTGGGCCATCCCTAGGCCGGCCCACGAGGATCTCCGGGCTTGACGGACAAGATTGATGAAGACTTAGCCCGCAAGGCAAGAGGCGAGGTACTTGGATCTCATCCGGGGATCACGGGGATTATGTTGTAACCGATCCAGATTAGTTTCCTAGTTGTAGTCGGATACGATTAGAGACAATCAACTTGTAAACCCTAGGCTGTCAGTCTATATAAGGCGGCCTAGGTTGACCCCTTAGATCATCTTCATCTATTCATCATTCGCCCATTGTAACCATGAACTCGCCGTGTTCCCCGGAACCACGCTGAGCAGAGCGATACAACACCACCGAGCACAGGACGTAGGGTGTCATACCTCCGTGTAGTCTGAACCTGTATAAACCTTGCGTCTCTATGTTACCTCGAGCTCCCTAGCCTTGCGATTGCCCTTTGCCTACAAACCTAGCATCTGGGTACCCCCGGATGGACTGCCGGACGAGAACTCAGACAGTTGGCGCGCCTGGTAGGGGTAATCGTGGGGCATTACAGCTAGCTCGATGGCAGATCGTCACGGCGTCATCTTCCCTGAAAGCCTCAAGGACCGCTTTGAGCATCCTGAGGGCATCAGCTTCTTCGCCGAGATCCACTCTGCCTCTTTCAACTCAAGCTCGTCGCCCGACTTCACCACGCCGGCCAACTCCATGCTGACCTCCTCGCCGACTTCATCGTCAATCGTCGCTCTGCTCCAGCAGCGGTTCGATGCAATGGCACTTCGTGACCAGGCTCTAGGCTTGGTCACCCGCTCGAAGACTTCCGCCCCCCGACGAGCTCCTCGCCGGGCTAGATCGCCTCCAGGGCACCCTCTCTGAGTGCATCGCCATGTCAGAGGAGGCCTTGCACCGACCTCGTGATTGGCAACCGATGGGACTACGCAATGCTTCGGCCGACTACTCGGTACGGGTGCGTTGAAGCATGGATCAGATCCGATCTGAAAGCCCACCCATGACCACCCAGTCCCCGGATTGCGGGGAGTTCCAAGTCGCTACAAGTGTGCTCCTACCGGCTCCGGCCGACCCGAGCAATCATTCAAGCTACACCACGCCTCTGAGGCATGAAGTCTTCATATCTGAAGATCAGGCCACTCAGGATGGGGAAACCGACTCAGCCAGGGACTACCGCCAGGAGCACAATGCCGACCGAGCTTGCCGGCGCAATGATGAAGCCCTACCACCTCAGGCAGCGGCTAGGGACGCTGTAGCTGCTGCGGCTGCCGCAGAAATCCCCCTAGGGCACCACTAAGGCAACATCCCCCCGGCCGGGGTCCTCGCAGAGTTCAACCGGTCAACCTTGATGGAGCATTCGCCCGAGTACCCTTCTGCACGCCTCAGGCCAACATTGTGGCGGCTTCCGCCGAGTTGGAACACATGGCCGACACCCCCGAGGTGCAACACTCCCGAGCCCGCCTGGAAGCTGCTTAGGAGCAAGTCGAACGGTCGTACCGCGCCAGATCCCGATCTGGGCGGACTAATTCGACTCGCTCTGCAAGCTACCACTCTGCTCATAGTAGATCGGATAGGGGTCATCCTCACCAGAGGAACCCCCACTGCCCATTGTTGAGGAAGAGGTGGCCCAGAACCACCACGAGGAAGAAGAAGAAGAACGGCGTAACCCGCGCAACGCGGACGACCACCGTGATCGCCAGCAGGAGCAGCTCGACAGGCGTCCATGGCACTACTACCCGGCCAACACCCAGGAAGGCGATCTCTGAGATCGCCTGAGGGACAACATCTGGGACATCCGCGCCGTCCTCAACGCCCGCCATCGTGAACGCGACACGGCAGAACTCGAGCGCCGTGAGCGATATGACCGGGACTATGGCCAACCCGACCACCAGCCGATAGGAGAAGCAGGCCACGCAGCAGCAGAGGAAGACGAGCGCCGTGTAGTAGAGCTCATGGAACGTGAGCAGTACGACGCACGATACGGCCCTCCGCGGGACGATCGCCGCCAACAGCATGACGATGCTCGACCCCGGTCGACCAAGACCGACCTCCTCGTCGCAACCACCACAATGACGAGGAGGATGCATTCGATGGCTTTGCCACTTTCTCCGCCCGGTTCCGCGCCGTACAGTGGTCTGAGTCCTTCAAGCTAGCTCAAGTCGAGAAGTTCGATGGTCACTCTGACCCAAAGCTCTAGCTCAAGACATACCACACGGCGGTCAAAGCCGCCCACAGATCTAATGACCAAGCCGCCGCGTACTTCCCTATGATGCTAGGCAAGTAGGTGTTACTGTGGCTCGAGGGCCTCCCTCGGGACACCATTGACAGCTGGGCAGACATCTGCCATGCTGTCACAAAGAATTACCAAGCAAGCTACACCCAGCCAGGCTCCAGATTCGATCTGGACAACGTCAAGCAGAGAAAAGGGGAAAGTCTCCGCGACTACACGGATCGCTTCTTCGACAATCGGAACAAGCTCACCGATGTTGAAGATTGGGATGTCATTGATGCGTACAGGCGAGGCCTCATCGACAACCCACTCTTCCATACGCTCTTCAAGGTTAACCCAAAGTCAGTCTCTGAGCTGTGGATGTGGTCAACCTGGAAGTCCGAGCCGACCAAGCTGAACAGTCCCAATTCAAGAACAAGCAGAAGTAGCCTGAAGACGACGATCGAGTCGAGAGCTCAAAACACCACGAGCCGTTGCGTGGACGCAAAATAGGCCCAGAGCCCCTTGTAGCCCTAGCAGAAGAAAAAGGCCGGGTGGAACCTAGGTTCCTCTCGGTAGAGTTTCATGATACTCTGAACGACCAGTGCCCCTTTCATAAGGAGGCAAAGCATACTCTTTGTGATTGTCACGCACTACTTAAGGAGCTCAGCGCCATGCCGCCGACCAAGAAGCAGCGCTACAACAACAACGGCGGCCGCTACAACAATTACAGCCACGACGGCAACAACAGCGACCGGCGTGACGACTACCGCTGTAGAGAGGATCGCGACCGCCGGGACGACTACCGTCGTGGTGACAACCGCGATCGCGAGGCCCCGGCCCACCGAGTAGATCCACGTCATCAAGAGGATGAGCGTTGACCTGCCGCACCAGCATAAGCTCCTAGACGCGGCGCCAATGGCGACTTCCAGCACGCTGACCGCCACGTCAATGTCATCATTGGGGGGCCCGGTGCCTTCCCAGATAGACACAAAGGCAAGCTCCACAAGCGCGAGGTAAAGATGGTCTCCACCAAGCCCATGGAATATCTCCAGTGGTCGGAGATGCCCATTACCTTTAGTCGCACCGACCACTAGGTATACTTACCTGAGCCCGGATCCTACCCACTCGTCATTGCCCTGGTGGTCGAGTGGGTCCTCCTCTCCAAGGTTCTGGTCAACGGCGGGAGCGCCCTGAACATCATTTTCACTAGCACCTTGAATAGCATGGGGTTCGACTACAGCCGACTCCTGAGCGCCGAAGACCCGTTCTTTGGCATTGTACCAAGAAAAGCTTCCTACCTGATAGGAAGGATCGCCTTGCCAGTCACATTTGGCACGGCCGACAACTACCGCATGGGGTTCCTGTATTTCGAGGTCGCTGACTTCCAGAGCTCCTACCATGCCATCTTTGGCAGCCCATGCTGGCTCAGTTCATGGCCATACCGAACCATACATACTTGGTTCTAAAGATGCCGGCTCCAAATGGAGTCCTCTCCATCCGTGGAGACATCAAGACCTCGTTCGAGTGTGACGGGGAAGCTATCAAGATAGCCGAGCTGTCCTGGCAGCTCGGCAACAGTGCCCTGCTGGCAGAGGCAGCCCCCAAGGCGGCGACCGGCGAGCCCGTCCTCCCGGTGCAGAAGCAGCAGCCTATGGCGCTGACGCCTGCAGAAGCCCCCAAAGCGATCAGCTTGGGACTCGACGACCCCGCCAAGATGGCCCTTATAGGGCCAGGGCTCACTCCTAAATAGGAAGACGCGCTCACCTCCTTCCTCCGGGACAATTGGGACATCTTCGCATGGAAGCCATCAGACATGCCAGAAGTCCCGAGGGAGAAGGCTGAGCACTCCTTGGATTTGAGCAAGAACACGAAGCCTACCAAGCAGAAGCTACGCCGTTTCACTCAAGATCATAAGGAGGCCATTAGGGTAGAATTGAATAAGCTCCTAGCTGCCGGTTTCATTAGAGAATGCAAACACCCTGAGTGGCTTGCAAATCCTATACTTGTAAAGAAGAAATTGATGAATGGAGAATGTGCATTGACTACATGGATCTCAACTGCTACTGCCCTAAAGACCCCTTCCCTCTTCCACGAATCGACCAAGTCGTAGACTCTACGTCTGGCTGTGTACTCGTCTGCTTCCTAGATTGCTACTCGGGCTATCACCAGATAGCCGTCAAGACATCTGACCTAGACAAAACGGCATTCATCACTCCGCATGGCATCTATTGCTACAAGACGATGACTTTCGAGCTGAAGAACGCCGGCGCTACATACCAGAAGGCCATCTAGGGTTGCCTGCAAAGCCAAATCTGGCGAAACATCGAAGCCTACGTGGATGATGTCATTGTCAAGACATATGATGCCGACTCCTTGATAGCCGACCTCCAGGAAACCTTCAACAATCTGCGCCACTTCAGGTGGAAGCTTAATCCAACAAAATGCGTGTTCGGTGTACCATCAGGAAAGCTCCTGGGCTTCCTGGTCAGCCAATGCGGCATCGAGGCAAACCCAGTCAATCTGGAAGCCATACGCAAACTCGAAGAGCCCAAATGCAAAAAGGACATCATGAAGCTCACAGGAATGATGGCGGCCCTGAGCCGATTCATCAGCAAGCTCGGCGAAAAGGGACTTCCGTTATTGAGAGTCCTCAAGAAGGCGGACAAGTTTGAATGGACGCCTGAGGCTAGCAAGGCTCTGGCCAACCTCAAGGGGTTCCTAGTCAACCCCCCAGTACTCATGGTTTCGACCCCTAGGGAGAAATTGCTGCTCTACATCTCGGCTACCACTCATGTGGTTAGCACGGCCCTCGTCGTCGAGTGACCAGAAGAAGGACACCCGTACAATGTCCAGCGCCCGGTATATTTTGTCAGCGAAGTACTCAGTGACTCCAAGGTCTGATACCCTCACCCTCAGAAGCTGCTCTATGTCCTCCTGATAACTGCCAGGAAGCTACGCCACTACTTCCAGGCCCACGTCATCCGGGTTATCTCTAATTTCCCACTCGGAGCCATCCTGCACAACAGAGACGCCAACGGTCGAATAGTAAAGTGGTCCGTCGAACTCGGAGAGCACACAATCAACTTCGAGCCCTGGGAGGCTATCCAATCCCAGATACTGGCCGACTTCATGGCCAAGTGGATAGAGATACAAGCGCTGACCCCAGCAGAGCGGCCAGAGCACTAGAAGATGTACTTTGACGGCACCCTTAACCTCGAAGGAGACGATGCAGGAGTGTTGTTCATCTCCCCGGAGGGGCAGCATCTAAAATATGTCCTCCAGATACACTACCAGGCCACCAATAATGGGGCCGAGTATGAAGCGCTTATCCACGGTCTCCAGATCACGGTGTCACTCGGCATCAATCGGCTGATGTGCTACGGTGACTCCAAGTTAGTCGTCGAGCAGGTCAACAAAAATTGGGACACGATAAAAGAAACCATGAGCGCATACTGTGCGGAGGTCCACAAGCTTGAAGCCCACTTCTATGGGCTCGAGCTCCACCACGTTCTACGAGAGGACAATGTCGCTGTCGATGTCCTGTCCAAGCTAGTGTCAACCAGGGCCCAGGTGCCAGTCGGCGTTTTCGTCCAAGACCTACGCACTCCGTCCATCAAGATGCTTGAAGACGGCAGCCCCGTGCCCGACCCGGAGCCACTCCCGAGTGACCCATCGACCAATGAAGTTCTCCTGACAGAGGCAAACTGGTGCGCCCCCTTCATCGCTTTTCTCACGGAGAGTTGGTCACCAGGCACGAAGGACGAGATCGAGAAACTAACTAGGTGCTCAACAAACTACGTCGTCATTGGCGACGCCTTGTACAGGAAGGCCGCCTCCACAGGCATACTCATGAAGTGTGTCCTCCGCGACGAAGGCATCAGCCTCCTGCAGAAAATTCATTCGGGCACGTGCAGCAACCACGCAACCGCTGGGACCCTAGTTGGCAAGGCTTACAGAGCAGGGTTCTAGTGCCCACGGCCCTGTCCGACGCAAAAGAACTGGTGCGCCACTGCACCGGCTGTCAATTCTTCCAGAAACAAAAGCACTTGCCAGCACAAGCGCTCCGAACCATCCCTCCATCTTGGCCATTTGCAGTATGGGGACTCGACAATGTTGGGTCATTTAAAACTGCCCTAGGTGGGTTCAGGCACCTCCTGGTGGCCATCAACAAGTTCATCAAATGGATCGAGTACAAGGTTGTGACCGACACCAAGTCTGCTACAGCCGCCAAGTTCATCGAGGAGCTCACCCACCGGTTCGACATCCCGAACCATATTGTCACCGACCTGGGATCTGAGTTCATAGGACACGAGTTCTGGGATTTTTGCCAAGACAACTGCATCGATGTCTGCTACTCTTGCTCGGCGCATCCCAGGTGCAACGGCCAGGTCGAGCGGGCCAACGACATGGTCCAGGACTCGCTCAAAAAGGCCACGTACGATGACCTCAACAAGCACGCCAGCAGATGGGCCAAAGAAGTACCCCACATCATATGGGGCTTGCGAACACAGAAGAGCCAAGCAACCGGCTACACCCTGTTCTTCCTGGTGTATGGCTCCGAAGCCGTCCTCCCAGCCGACCTCGCTTATGGTGCCCCGCGCATCCAGCACTATGAGGAAGGCGAAGCAGAAATTAGTCGACAGTCTGACATCGACAGCGTTGAAGAGCACTGACTCGCTGCATTGATCCAACAAGCCCGACACGAGCAACAAGTTCGACAGTACCATGACAAGAACGTCCGGGAACGATCTCTAAACGTTGGTGACTTGGCCATGCGCCGAGTCATGTCCTCCGAGGACCAGCACAAGTTGTCAGCTCCTTGGGAAGGACCCTTCATCATCAAGGAAGTCGTCTCGCCAGGGACATACTGCCTCCAGTGGGCTAACGGTGGCCCCGTCCCGAACGTGTGGAATATATAGCACCTCGCAAGTGTCTTCTTTCTTGCCAATGACTCCGGGTCATAAGGCCCGCCATTAACTTATTTACCGACATCCAAGCCGATGCTCGGGGACTGGGCCCGACCCAAACAAACCTATCATGCTCACAGGGAGAGTCCCCGCTGACTCTGACTTCCGAAGTCCTTGCCCGACCCCATGTTTCCCCCGGCGATAGCCGAGCTAACCTAGTCGGCCCGAGTCGCCAACCGTGAAACCTTGAGCTCCGTGCTAAACCCGCGCACTACCAGTAACTAAGCCTTCCAGCTAAGCGTTGCTGAGTGGTAAGCCGTCCTCTCCAGGAGCAGTGGTCAGCGGGATACAACGGTGTTTAAACGGCACATGGCAGCGACCGATCGGGCGACGCAAAGCCCTAGTTGGTAGTAAAAAGGGTCCACATTTCATTTTGATAACCACAGCGCACATTACAAAGCAGTGTTTACATCAGTAGTTGTCATTTTACAGGCCAAGATCCTTCACTATAGCCTCTGCCAGGGGCGTACACTCATCGACCAGGTTGTCAAACTGCTCGTCGCTCATCCCTTCAGGCAAGCCCTTGCGAATTGGAGCAAGGGTGAGAGACAGAAAGTGTGCACGAATCATCACCAAAATGCGTACCGCAGCCAACGGCGGTCTCCTGCACCAATTGCGCCACACGAGTGGGGCCGGCCTGGAGCTGCTGCACTTACGTCAGGGTCGTTGGTCTCGACTCGGCAGGGACCAGCGATTATGCGTTGAACTTGGCCGCTTGCCGCAGCTCCCGTAACTCCGCCCGGACGCCTGCAATAGAAGCCTCTAAATACACAGGCTAATAAGAACGACAACTGACTCACCATGCATGTTCTGGTCATGCTCGTCCTTTAGACGTGGGTTGACCTCCGCGAAGCGCTCCGACTTGGCCTTGAGGCTCTTGTTGGCTTCCTTCAGAGCGCCGACCTCCTCCTCAAGATTCCACTTGGCCCCGGATAGCCTCTCCACCTTCCCTTGGAGAACCTTCTCCTTCTTCTCCGCATCTGCAAGGAATCGTTGTCGGCACAACGCCGTGGCATGGAAACTGCCCCGGCGCATCGCAGGAACCTACCCTCCAACAGGATCTTCATGTCATTCATCAGCTCCTTGTTGAGCTTGACGACGTTGGCCATTTCCCTCTCCCTCTTCATCAGGTACTCCTTGGAGTTATGGGCATCCTGGACCTGCTCCTCCTGAATCTACACCAGGGCCCAGCGGACCTCAAGAGCACGCTGCTTGAAGAGAAGGTCTTTTGCAGCCCGAGCTGTGAAATCCTGCTCAATGACAGCAAGCGGTCAGCCGCTTCAAGAACAACAATGTTCATGAAGTTAAAGAAACCATACTTTGACGACGCGATCCAGCACGCCAGCCACATTCTGCAGCTTTCGAAGCTCGCTCTCGTGGTCAGCAATGTCGAGCTCCAAAGCATGCTCAGGAGTCAGCGTCGATGCGCTAGGCCTGGCCACAGCCGTGTCAACTCTGGGCGCCATGACAGTGCCAACCCCGACACTCAATTGCTGCCTGAGCAGTTGGTCGTCGTCGTCTTCAAGCGGAGGACCACCGATCGGGCCTTTCACCCCGGTCACCTTGCCTGAGTCCCCGTCCGCACCACCTGTCTCGGGCAACGCCACCTGCCTGTCGGCGGCCGGGGAGCTCGTCTCCAAAGAGATATGCGGAGGACTCGGCGGCCACGCCTGGTCCTCGGCCAAGGGGCTACTCGGCCTCTGCTCCGGCAGGCCTTCATAGACGCTGATACCGGGTCCCGTGCCCATGACAGGTGACTGAACCAGTGTCGCCTTGTCACCTGCTCCTGGGAGCGGCACCAGGCCGGCCCCACCTCCATGACTCCCAAGTCTACATTCAAAGCAGACACAGCATAAATATGACAATCCAGGCAATGGTCAAGGCATATCAAGCAACTTACCCGCTCTTTTGAGGACGCTTGAACTCGACCCTCTTCAGAAGCATAGGCGGTGTCGAACTGGGCGCTGGAAGCGACTCTGGTTGTTCTCGCGGCTGAACATAGAGGGTCCCTTGGCCACCAGCGTTGACCCGGGGCACCTCCCACAAGTCCGGGCTCGAGGGGGACCCATCGGCTTCATCCTCTACTTCACTCGCCGAGGATATCAGCCTTCTCTTCCTCTTCGCCTGGGACTCGGCCCTTGCAGCCTGCCCCAACTTGGGTAGCAGCTTCGGGGATGAACCCCCAGCGGCCGACCTTGTCGACCTCGACATCGTCACTTTGCGCACAGCCGTGCGCCTCGGTTTCCCTGCACCAAGACAGCCGTCAGGGTTACCTGATCATCATCCGGCTCCTCCAGGGGAGCCAGAATCAAGTCGCGGGCCTCCCATTCGGTCGGCTCCTCATCCACCACACGAGGCATCTGGGATGCCTCCTCCACCGTCATAAGCTTCTCCAGCCGAACGCTACCCTCGGGCAATAGAGCCGGACAAAAATACTTCGCCGCACATTCCTACAAGACAAGCAACATAGCAACTTAGGCTCGCATACGCAGAACCATATATCCGGCATCAAGCTACAAAAGTCATATGGGAAACAAATACTTACCGGTGGCGGTGGATTGTGCAATGAGAAGGGCACAGGCGTACCCTGGTTGTAGATTTCCCCTCGCATAAAGCTAGAGACCCTTTCCATGATCTCGAGGACGAACACCGATCGGACTTGCTCCCGAGTCGTGTCTCTGGCACCTGAGAATTCGTATCCAGGGTGAACCCGGTCCTTGATAGGTTGTGTTAGACGCCGGACAAAGGAAATCATAATGGCCACCGCAGTCAACATCCCCTCCTTCACCTCGGCGATCAACTGCAACAGCTCCTCAGCTTCCTGGAGATTCTTGCCCTTAGGGGCCGACTCCCAGTATGTGATCTTCTTCAGCCGATGACCAGTCCGAGTCGGTAGGGTTGGGGGATGATTCGCGACATAAAACCAATCTGATCGCCATCCCTTGTTGGAGTCGTTCATGTCCAGCACGAAGTACCTCTTGGACATGCCAGGCCTCAAAGAGAACCCTACTCCGCCAGTGATCCGGGCCGGGCCCTTACCGGCATCCCCTCCAATTATCTTCATTCGGTACAACTGCCGCCACAAATTGAAGCGCAGCAGAACCCCCTAGGAAAGCTTCGCATAGATGAATGAAGACTGAGATGGACAGGATCGAGGTTGGATTCAGATGGGTAAGCTCAATACCGTAGTAATGCAGCAGACCCCGGAAGAAGTCCCCAGTAGGCAACCCGAAGCCACGCTCGAAGAATGACGCGAAAACGACGGTCTCCGTCTCCGAGCGCTCCCAAGGCCGAGCGTCGTCCCTAGGAGGCTGCCACAGTAGCTCCTCTTTGGGCCCCAGCACACCTCGTCGCACCATGTCTTGAAGCTTCCCTTCGGTCATGGACGACTGGCCCCAGGCAGGTACCTGGGGCAGCACTCCACCAGGCACAGAGGTCAACTCCACGACCTCGATAGATGATGCAATCGCCTTCGCTGCGGCGTCCGTCCCGGCGCGGCAGCCGGCCTTGCAGCGGTGCCACCCCGCTGGCGGTGGCATCTCCTACAGCCTCGGACTGGACCACGATGGATGTCGGTCTCTTCCCTGCAGCGGCCTCCCCGTGACCCACGGGGACACTCACATTTGCCACCCTTGTCGGCGGCGGCACCTCCCCCTCCAACGCTGATGCCTTCAACAAAGCCTTCGGGTCCGTCATCTCCGCTCCCAACGCGTGGGCGCAACAAAGGTTGAGTTGCGGTGGTGGTAGTGGAAGAATTCCGGCGGTGGCGAGTATGCGGCTGTTGAATCGAACTTACGGTGGCGCTAAGCGGCGGCGGAGGCGAAACGACTCAGATCTCAGAATGACAGTGGTAAAAAACCGCCGGTGACCGATTCGATTTATCCCTCCTTCACCGATTCAAATTACCCTAACGGCGCCACGACTGACGGACGGAATCCGCGGCGATTCCATTAATTGCGGGCCAACGGCTCTCCGCGCGCCAATGGCTCTTTGCCTAAGGGACTCGGCTAGCCCCGACGCTCGGGGATCGGCTCTACGACTGCGGTCAACGAGTCTCCGCGAATTGGCCAGCCTCACGCTCGGGGACTCGGCGTTACGAATCCGGTCAATGGGTCTCCGCAACTCGGCCAGCCCCGACGCTCCGGGACTCGGCGCTACGATTCCGGTCAACGGGTCTCCGCGACTCGGCTAGCCCCGATGCTCGGAGACTCGGCGCTACGACTCCGGTCAACGGGTCTCCGCGACTCGGTCAGTCCTGATGTCTGGGGACCCGGCGCCGCGAACCTAGCTGTGAACCTACATTGCCAAGTTGGCCCCCGGGTCAAGGATAACAGAAATCACACTTGCAGCCAGGCTATAAAGGAGGATTCATCAACAAACTATACAGTTACAAGGAGAGCCGGCCAAGGGCCGGTTACAAGGATAAAAGGCATCAACCGTCAAGGTGACGGCTTGGGGCACTCGCCGTGGCGCAAGTTGCTGCATACGCAGCAAGCTTCGTCCACATGAGCTCGTCGCAAGCTCTCTTGTGGCGCCATGGCGACCGATGACGGGTTAACCCTACTTGAGGGTTGTGTGCAAATGCCTTCGGGTTTCCCTTGGCTCTACAAGCATTTCACCCTACAAGGCCCTCGGCCCAAGGCAATGCTGGGAGAGAATGAGAAAGCACGCAGATGCTCATCAACACCTCAGGATCTTCGTGAGCACTCTTCTAGCACCAAGGTCTAAAGTCCCCATGGTTTCTCCTCGGAGGATGAACCCTACAACAAGACCCCAACATATTTGCTAAGTGGTTGCTACGCTTCTCTTTCGGTAAGTGCAAGGTCCCGAACCTTAGCATCTATTTATAGCCCTGCGCTAACTGTTCCCATGTGACCTCGGTTGCACTATTCGGCGCGTGAGCTCTGCACTGTGCAACCCTTCTCCCCAAGGCGCTCAGTCTGCCCCTAATGTCTTCAACAGCCTTCGATCACGGGTGCGCTTTGTGTGCTCACATGGATACTATTGTTGTCATGACGTGCATCAGACACCCATCATGATCTCATCCTTTGGGCGGCCTGTCTGCCTCGACGCTTGGTGTTCAATCCTTTTTGACCATTCGCCCGATTTCTCTAATCGGCCCAATCCTCGAGGACTACTCCATATGGAGAGCTCCATGTGTCGCCCTCCATATGCCCCATCAGGATGTGTCACTTTCCCAAAGTGGTGCAGTCCCTTATGGTGTCCGACTCGGCCACAACTCGGCACTATGCCACTCGGGGCTCTACCCCCGGGTCTGCCCAGGGTCATCCTCGATGAACTACGGTTTGTTCATTTTTGAGCACCGCCCACCCTTGTGTCGGCCTGCCGAGGAAGACGCTTCAGCCGACTACGGAGACTCCGCTACTTCATCGGCAGTCCACCACGCGCCTGCACGTTGCTCGGGGACTTGTGGGATATGGGTACCCCTAGGCCCACTAGCGACCGGGTAGACAGTAGGCCTGGGCCTACGTCTGACTACGATGTGGGCCGACCCCAGGCCAGCCCACGAGGATCTCGGGGCTTGACGGACAAGATTGATGAAGACTTAGCCCGCAAGGCATGAGGCGAGGTACTCAGATCTCATCCGAGGATCACGGGAATTATGTTGTAATCGATCCAGATTAGTTTCCTAGTTGTAGCCAGATATGATTAGAGACAACCCTAGGCCGTTAGCCTATATAAGGCAGCCTAGGTTGACCCCTTAGATCATCTTCATCTATTCATCATTCGCCCATTGTAACCACGAACTCGTCGTGTTCCCCAGAACCACGCCGAGCAGAGCAATACAACACCACTGAGCACAGGACGTAGGGTGTTATACCTTTGGGTAGCCCGAACCTGTATAAACCTTGCGTCTCTGTGTTACCTCGAGCTCCCTAGCCTTGTGATTGCCCTTTGCCTACAAATCTACCATCTGGGTACCCCCGGGTGGACTGCCGGACGAGAACTCCGACAAGCTTGGTTCGTGGTTGAGCCGGACATGATGTATACAGACTGGCTGGATTGCCCTGTGTTGACACCAGATTTTGACTCGGCTGATATAAAAGGAATATTGTATATTGAGGAACGCTAGGAAGCCAAGACTGGGTCCGAGTCCGATTCTGACTAGAAAGTCTTCGATTCTGATCGGGGGTTGTCCGATAGAGTCCTGATCGGATACGGGGCTAAGGAGGCCGGAGCAGTACGACTTTCAAGGAAGGGATGTATCTTGAAACTTCTTCGAGGCCTATTTGTGCGGCAATTGTAACACTTTTGGTAGTTTAGGTTAGTTTACTTTGAATAAATTAGAGATATTGTCGTAGCTGATAAGGATTAGTTAGATTTCCAGGGTATCAATATAAACCCTGTGCCATTGTAAAAAGACGTTCACACAACCATCAATACAAACACAACTTTTGGCCCTCGTGCCAACAACCCTTTTCATCGAGTTCTTCAGCAAGCAGGGCTGCATCATCTTGACCTCCGGTTTGTCTGTAAGTGCGACATCTATCGAGTTATTTTAGGCTTTAGATTGAGGCGTATCGCCATTCTTCGTCGTTATAATTCACCAATTTATCGAGTAGTTCTAGGCTTTAGATTGAAGTGTATCACTCTTCTTCGTTTAGATCGCTCACCCTTTACCGTATCTTGTTGATTTCATCTTATCGGCTTACATTTGTTTAAAGATCTATTCGTTTTATCATACTCCAAACTTGATAATAGATCTACTCATATCGTTTATATAGCTGATTTAGATTTAATTATCAAAATACAAATAAATCTGGTTTAAACGAATTCTTTGATATACATTTATCTATCGGAGTAAATAAACTAATCGGTTCCCTGCTAGCAACGCTGTCTCAAAATCGATCCGATTGTTAGTGACATGAGATTTAGTTTAATTAATGCCTTTGGAAAAATGCATATTAAAGAATAAGTTTAATTTAGGTTTATCTCCGATTCGGCTTCCATAGTCGACGGTTTATTTTAGTATGTTTCATATCATCACGAATCGGACCCAAGGCCGACGGTTCATGCTTGCATCGTACTTCTCTTCATGCTGATCCGATTGCTGGAACGAATCAGGGCTTTGGCCGATGAGTTCCTTGTTGTTTACTGATTAAATTCTACCTTGTCAATTTCAGGTCAAATTGACTGGTACGCCACGAATCTCGAGATTTTGGACCTGCACTGAAGTTCAAGCAAATCTTTCAGGCCACAGTGTTAATTTTCTAAAGTCAACGCCTGACTTTTTGGACGTCATCACATTTTGGCATGCCCGGTGGGACCAGAAAGCTTCTGCGATGGCACCTCCTGGAGACAAAGGCGAGGTTACTGCTGTCACCATGGAAGACCTCAGCGATGAACAGAAAAAGCTCGTAGAAGCACAACTTGAAGAATTCAAGAACCTGTGCTTAGATTCATTCAGCAAGACTCATAACACTGTGATCAAGAAAAATCAGTTTCCTGTCCCCAAGGAAGCGTTTGATCGGATCACAGCGGACGAGAGGCAGTTCTTTCAAGATTACATAGATGCTGGTTTGAGTCATGCTATGATTAACCAATCAGGAATATTGGTTAACATGGTGGTAGGATTGATCGCCAAGCTGTTGGATGGAGCAGTGCTGAAAGATGTCTAGAAAGGACCTGCTTACTTTGACACTAGCGCTTCTTCTGTAATAAAAGATCTCAAGAAAAAGATTGTGCAGATCAGTTCATCTACATCACCGAAAACACATCTTGAGCTATATGAAACTCCCAAGACAAGGAAAGCTAAAGCTAAGGCGGCAGATGGGGGTGAAGAAGAAGAAGAAGAGGTGGAAGAAACAGGAAATAAGAATTTCGGTGCATCTCAACACATTGATCAGTTTGGCAGTCGGATCCCTGTGGTTAATGGCAAAATGGTGTATCCCTCTTTCTTCAATACTGAAAATCCGCCAAGGAACAGAGCTGACTATCGGGAGCCGTCGGTTGGGCCTATTGAAACACTAGTAATAATGACATCAACACGTGCTCCGATCAGTCAGGGGAATTATGCTCAGGAGGATTGGACAGATAAGATCGCTGACGTCATGAAGAATCAGTTTGGTTTGAAGCCTAAGGGACAATCTTATTTGTATCGAAAACCGTATCCGAACTGGTTTGACACATTGCCAATGCCAGCCCGATTCAGCATTCCTGATTTCTATAAGTTTTCTGGACAAGGGGATGTTACTATATTGAACATATAAGTCGTTATAGAATCCAATGCGGTGAAGTAGCATCGATTGATCCATTGAAAGTTAAGCTTTTCCCCATGTCTCTCTCTGGTTCGGCCTTTTTGTGGTTTTCTTCACTGCCACCCAATTCTATCAATAATTGGGCCGATCTAGAGAAGTAATTTCATGCTTATTTCTTCATGGGAGTACAAGAGACTAGACTGTCCGATTTGACGGCTCTCGGACAGAGGAATGGGGAATCGGTCAGTGAATTTGTCCAAAGATTCAGAGATGTCCGTAGCCTATGTTATTCATTGAATTTATCGGAATGACAATTGGTTGATTTGGCCTTCCAAGGATTGTTGCCTCAAGTCAAGGATCGGTATACAAGTCAAGATTTTAAAGGCTTGGAACACATGATTCATAAACTCTCTCAGCATGAAGGACGCAATACTAATTATCGGAGGGAGAAATATCAAAGGAAGACTGCAATATTGAGTACGATTCGGAAGGTGATGAAGCTGAAGTCGATCTGGCTGAGTGTATTAAGAATAAGAATTCTATTGCAAGCTGAAGGTCGAGACAGAAAAGTATAGTTTTGATATCACTAAGATCGATAAAATATTTGACTTCTTACTGGCAGAAAAACAAATCAGGCTTTCTCCGAATCATATGATTCCTTCTGCTGAAGAGTTAAAAAAGAAGAAGTACTGCAAGTGGCATAACTCAATGATTGCAAAGTCATATGTAATGAAATCCAATCGACACGTGAAAAAGGGATTATGAAAGTAGAAACTGGCAAGAAGCCGATGAAGCTTGATGGGCATCCATTCCCTCAGAATATGGTTGAAATCAGAGCACCAGATATAAAGATGAAGGCTAAAATTCTCACATCGGACCATGTGAAGAAATCAGGAGCTGTCGATCCTGAATATCAAGTATCAGCCGATGAAGTGAGGGATCGGAATTATCAGAGTTATCGGGAAGACCACTGATGTAGGGACAAACCTATAGTTACATCAAGACAGCTTATTGAGAAATATGTAAGGCAACAAGAAAGGGATCGGAGTCCTCCGATGAAAAGATTTGATGAGGATCATTGGGGATGTCCGTTCTTCAGGTTTTGTTGGAATGAGAAGTTGAGACTTCCATCAATCTACGATTGTCCAGAATGCAGTGATCAATATGAAAGTTATCGGGATTCAAAAAGACAATGTCATTCTGTGCATGATCGATTGGATTATGGGTGTTGGTGTAACTGGCATGATGAAATCGCTTATCAGCAGGAGCGTGAAGACTGGCGTGAATATCACGATCGGCGTGAGTATGAGAATCGGTGCTATGACCGATGGGACATTGATCGTCGGAGGTATAATGATTGCCAAAAATATAAGGATGACCGTATTTCTATACATGATCATTTGGTGTATAAGAAAAAGGAAGATACACAGAAGCCAGATGATGCGCAGGAATCGGTGGAGAATCAGGAGGTCAGACCACGCCCGCATCCTAAGGTTAATCCGCAATGGTGCCCTGAGGGTTTGACCAAGACACCAAAGAGAAGGGTTCAGCATCTCTGATTCAGAGATTGCTTAAAGAAAAGCATCAAGGAGATGATAATTCCAAGGTCTGGAGAGCTAAGCCCAAGCATGATGACGAAGGACCATCAGCAATGGTGAACATGGTGTTTGTGTTACCAGCTGAGTATAATGTGAGTTCAACCGATGACGAAGCCGATGATGTTGAGGAAGCTATGGCGCTACTGATTCTACAACCTCAACAAGCTGTGTTTGAAAAGCCAGTTGATGAGAAATATCGGCATTTGAGGCCTTTGTATGTTAAAGGATATGTTGATGGCAAGCCGATGACAAAAATGCTTGTTGACGGAGGAGCTGCTATAAATTTGATGCCATATACTAGATATTGGAAGCTTGGCAAAGGTCCAGATGACTTGATCAAGACCAATATGTGCTCAAGGACTTTGGTGGAAGTCCGTCGCCAGCTCGGGGGGCATTGAATGTCGAATTGACGATTGGAAACATGACATTGCCTACCACTTTCTTCGTCATTGACAGCAAAGGATCTTGCAGTTTGCTTCTTGGGCATGATTGGATCCATGCTAATTATTGTGTGCCATCTACCATGCATCAGTGTCTCATCCAGTGGCATGGAGATCACATCGAGACTGTTCAAGCCGATGAATCGGTCAGCGTTGCTACCGCCGATTTTACGGTGTGGGAATTTGAAGAAATAGAGTGCTTATCGGGCAGAGTTTGGGAAGGCAATTTTATTCAAGTGTCCGATGATGGTTTAAAGCTGATCCAAGCAGTCGACTCTGAAAGTTTGTATTAATGGAAGAGTTCATTGAAGATGAGGGTAAACTTGGTCATGGGTTTATGTCGGCTGATGAATTAGAGGAAGTAGATATAGGTTTAGGAGATAGACCTCGGCCGACATATGTTAGTGCTAAATTGGATCTTGAGTTTAAACAAGAATTAATAAAGTTGTTGAAAGAGTATCATGATTGTTTTGCTTGGGAATACTATGAAATGTCAGGTTTAAGCCGATCTATTGTTGAACATTGGCTCCCGATTAAACCAGGGTATCGGCCTTTTAAACAGGCGCTGAAACGATTTAGACCAGAGTTAGATAAAGAAATAAAAGCCAAAATAACTCAGTTATATGAAGCTAAGTTTATTCAACCATGTCGGTATGCGGAATGGATATCTAACATTGTTCCTGTTTTCAAGAAAAATTGGAAATTGCGAGTTTGTGTGGATTTCAGGAATCTTAATAAAGCAACTCCGATGGATGGTTATCTGATGCCGATTGCTGATATGTTGGTCGATAAGGTGATTAATTTTATGGATGGTAATGCAGGGTATAATCAAATTTTTATAAACTGCGTTCCGATGTCCTGGTGCACTTGGATTATATGAGTGGGTTGTGATGACCTTTGGTTTGAAATATACTGGTGCTACGTATCAAAGAGCGATGAATTATATATTTCATAAACTGATCGGTAGGATTGTTGAAATTTACATTGATGATGTGACGGTGAAGTCCGATGGATAAAGGCATCATCTGGCCGATTTGCGGGAAACTCTTGAGTGCACAAGGAAGCATGGTTTGAAGATGAATCCTAACAAATGTGCATTTGGAGTATCGGTTGGACAATTTTTGGGTTTCATGGTTCATGAAAAAGGCACTGAAGTCGGACAAAAGAGTATAAAGGCCATCAAAGATGCTAAACCACCTACTGATAAGTGTTGGCGCTTGTTAAGTCTTGTTTATCATCTATCGCCAACATTGAAAGAATAAAGAAAAGTAGCGAGGATCACTAGAATTTGGTTTCAAGTAATGTAGTTCCACTTGTACATGGAGATTATTTGGTTGCAGGAGATAAGAGCCAAAATAAGAAGAAAAAAAGGGCCAAGCCCAGGTCGCCCGACCCACCCTGGTCGGCCGACCTGGCCTGGTGCCCAATGAGGCTTAGTTCTGGCCAGTTAGAAGAAGCACAAATGCATAGCATCAGAGACGTTGAATCCATGATGGTTACATCCAAGGGGTGAAAAAAGGATAAGAATAAGCACATGGATTGATGGGCCCACATGAGAATCAAGAGCTACTCCAAGGATTCATACCCAGCCTCCACGACTATCAGGGCCCACATTCCAGACACACAAAAGAAGATCACGGCAAGACGAGCCTGGACCAGGTCGGCCGACCCAGTCTAGAGTCCGTTGCGGCCATCCCTTCTCCCACGCTTCTGCACCGCCTTCAGGATGAAATCTACATCATGGATATCTTCAGTCGGTTCATCTGACGGTCGGGCGAAGTCCTCAGGTCAGCCAACCTTGGGGTGGGCCCACTCGGCCCCAACCACCTTGTACCGGCCCTGAACCACCTCCCAGTGCTATAAATAGATGCCAATGCCTCTTGTACAACACACACCAGAAGGAAGAGCTCCATTTGCTACAAGTTATAGTCTTAGTTAGTAGTGAAGTAGTTCTAGGAGTTGAGCTTCTACGGGTTTCCAACGGAGTCTTGGTAAGCCTAGAGCTCAGTTATCTTGTATCCTTTGCTTATTTGTAAGACTTAAGCCTTAATGGAATTGCTATCTTGCTTATGTTACTTGACTTATAGTCTTGTTTGTTCATCATATAAGTTGTATGTCTTGCACCTTAGTATAGTAGATGCATGTTATGGCAATGGCTCAATGAATCATAATGATTGTTCTTTACCTTTCCGTACAATTGGTAAAGGCGTATTTCATATTACAAACATGGTGTTTGGGGTATGGAATGCCATTGGGGATACCCTACCCCATGTATTCAGAGGTAGCCCCCAGGTCGTGACAGCCCCACTGGGCCTTTGTAATCCTCGCCGTTCGGGTCTGGGCGTTTGTAGGCCTTCGTGATAAACATCGTGACAGTACCCTTGGATGAAGGGATCCAAAGACTCTTCGATTTGCCCTCTAACATGTGTCTATTGCTGAGTTGTAGAGTATACACTTGTAATGAATGTAACTCATATGTAAAAAGTACATAGAATCCCTAGTTCTCTCTTAGGATCTTCATATTAACTAGACTCATATATTGAGCAGTGAAACCTTTTGTGTGTCAACATACCCCTCTTTATGAATTGTTTACCCCTGTTCTAGTCTTGGTATATTAATCGTGACATAATTAATGCGTTGGAAAACACATTACTTTGCCATACGCTTTCCCTGAGGAAATAAATACGATACTCTGGAATACTCCTGGGTGAAATGCTACCATGTACTTCTGTGCGCTTGCAGAATCTATGTAATGCTAAGATTTATTTTAAGGCGTCTCTAGTGCCATCACTCATGTAGTGGTGACGCTAAGAAATGCCAACAAGCATTTCTGGCGCCGTTGCCGGGGAAAGCATTGGTCAAAGAATGTGTTAACCCATATGTTAATATAGAAGGTGCAGCGGAACATCTCCGACATCTCTTAGCAATATGCAGTACGCTCCAGCTTGGGGGGATCAAGAAAAGATCCATCTGACTTAGCTTATTCCCGTTTTCACTAGCGAGAAGGGCACTGCAGTGGTATTACAACCACCAGGTAATGATGGATTATTGGCAGAGGTGCAGAAATCTATTCCTAGAACATAATTAGAAACCACCCTAGCAAGGAGGAAGTCCACACACTACATCTGCCAAGAAAAAGGTGAACGATCTGAACTCTAGATTCAATGCCCTATCAGTCACCATACAAAGCCAGCTGCACTTAAGTAAAATTCTAGAGACCTAATCAGCACAGCTAGCTGCCATCGTACAAAAAGCTAGTCAGGAGATTTCAGCTGCTAACCATGCAAGGGACATGAAAGAATCGAGCCAAGAATATGATGGACCCGAAATCAAAGTCATCTATGGAAAGAAGCCACAAAGACCACCGGTCACCAATAGTGAGCCACTCCTACCCCTACCCATGGAATTCGCGCGAGGTATTAAGGCCCCGAAGGCATCAACACCAACATCACCTTGCACCAAGAAAACAAAATAGGAGTGGCAGTGCAAAGCCCCCGCATCATCTTCAAATGCGGGAGCCGAGTGGTCAAGCTAAAACACACTTTGGAGACGTCCACACTCGACGGACGAAAAACAACGAGTCCTCACCGGTAGGTACATCAGTATGTATCTCATATTTACTTCACAATGCATTATTTAATTTTAATGTTAGTGCATATTCTAGTTTTCAAACCATTTTTTTGCATTTAAAATTTGAACTTTGGAGCTACTCTCTTGAATTCTCCATGGATCCCTGGACACATCCGCCCACACACCCAACATCCATCATAACTCAGAGCCATACACCACCACACAAAAGTTCAACCCAACACGAGGTAGGGCACAGTCGGCCGACCAGCTCATGTCGCTCGATGCCCGATTGCTCTTTTTGCAAAGCTTTCAAGCACAGTTCAGGTGCCAGAGGATCCAAGGTGCGCGTGATCAAAGCTGGGCAGGTTTGCTCCCGCGGGAGGGTCGGCCGACCCCACCTGGTCGGCCGATCGGGGGTGGACTCTAGCTATAAAAGGGTCGGCCGATCGGGGGTGGACTCCAGCTATAAAACGCCAGGGCCGGCTGCTTGCTCACCTCACATCAACCCGAGCTGCTGAGTGCCCTCGGTGTTTCTCTTCTCCCCCTTGTCGTTCTTCAAGCTTTTAGCTCCTTAGTCTAGAAAAATAATCAATAAAAATCAATAATGAAATAAAAGTGATTTTTACTTCTGCATGATCATAGTGTTTAGTTCTTGAATGTGTTGTGGTGGTTTACAAACCCCACAACAACGATTGTTTGTGATGTGTCATTACCCACAAGGACGGCTATTGTGGAGACAATCACGCCCCGCAAGAACGACTAACTCTTGGACGACTAACTCACTAATGCTAATCCTTTCGTCTTCCAAGTGTTGTTTTTGTTGTTCTCTGTGCAGGAATCATGAACATCATCCGAGGAGCCGTGAAGCAGGCAAAGAAGTTGAAGGGATCAAGCTCGAGGCAGAGCCAGCATTCCAGAAGCATCGAGTTGATCTCCGCCAGTTCAGAAGCCCCTAGTTCAGGTAGAGGCACTATGGAAACACAGAGCCAACACTCCATGGAGATCTCCGAAGATCAGTACTACTACACCGGGGCCGGCGCCACATCCGCAGGCGGCGGTGATGGCGGCGGCCCTAGAGGCGGAAACGGGGACACCTCCTGCAGCAACAACAACGACAACGACAACGACCCCCGCCCGGCGTTCATCTCCGATGACCAACTCGACATCGAGGAAGGCTATGAACTAGAAGCATATCACATTCTCCTGGGTCACGCTTTTGATCACACACATGTGTTCACAAGTGAACTCATGGAGAAATCAGGTATGGCCACAGACTTTGAAACTATTTGGGGGCTGTGGGTCGGTCGGATTTTGCACGCATTCATGAAGACGTGTGTCGCCTGTTAACAATCTAATTTCTGGCCACTTTAAGGAAATCTAAGGAGGGGATTACTTTTCGCTTTCTGAGGGAAGAGTACTTTGTTTCTTGGAGGCAACTCAGTCTCCACTTGGGTTTTAGCAGACGCTGTAGTTTGGAAATTGATAAAATTTTGAAGCATTTTGTTAAAGAATTCTTCTGGAGGGACATCTCTGGTTCCTTGGAGAGCATTGCCCCAAGAACGAGCCACATTCATAATCCCACTCTTCGTTTTATGCACCGTTGGATTGCCATGACCCTTTTCCCTCAAAATGATCTTCGAACCGTTCTCATTGATGAATTAAAATTGTTATATGCGATGGTTAAGAAGATAAAAATCTCGCCAGTTGTTTTTATGATCGACCAATGGATGGGTGTCTTTAGGCAGCAAGGTCCCATTGAGTGTACTTCTTTGGTCACTCGTATTTTTGATTCGATTGGCCTTTTGGATCATTACCGAGTCGAGTACCTCCCACAGCCTCCTCCAACTTTAGATGAATCTCATTTTGTTCAGAGTCACCTTATTACTCATGCTATAGACCAGAAACTTGTTATGGTCTATCATAATAGTACAACCGGGATTCCGTTGCCAGCACCAGAATACTGGTTGTATAGGTACAAATCACTTTTGTTGGAGTTGCAGCAGGAAGCCAGGAGGAGCGTGGCAGGAAGAATGACAAGAAGCATGTCCCGACGAGAAGAAGTCGCTGTACGGCAGTCCCAAGCAGCATGGGAGCCTCCAACCCCGCCATACATACCAGCCGGATCCAATTGGGAGCAGCCACAGCCTCCTCCAGCATATATGGCAGGAGGTTTGGGCTGGCACGAAGCCCCGCATGCACAGTACTATCATCAGTCATCCAGCTCAAGCGGCCCTCCTCCTTTCGATGCCCAATGTTCCTTTTCGGCAAGGGACTTGCGTGGCAGCATTGATGGGTTATCCAACCGCATGGGAACCCCGGAGGTAACTACTCACCGCATTGATGATATGTTAACCCAACATGTGCAGCAGTCGTAGGCTTGGTGGGACCAGTCAGTGCAGAACTACAACACCCTTCAGAATAGCATCCAGGAAGGCAATCAGAACCAGAATGCCTACCTTCGGTTCCAAGGGTTTGATCCGAACGACCCACAATACCGCCAGCATAAAAAGAACAGCTTGGGGGAGGACCCCCGCACAGGTAAGTCCATCTCAACCATGTCTAGTGTTATCTGAATTTATTTAAAAAAAACTCTTGCCCTTTTATGGAAATGATGAATATTTGCTATGACCTTCCCTGTTTATCCAGGTCTCAATAAGGTAGTCTTTTGTGTGTTGGATTTGTTGGCTCAAATTAATGACTTCCTTGGAAACTTAAAACTTGTGGGTAGAGAATGCTAAATCTGATTCTTGGTTGTTGGGAGCTAAGATAAGATAAGTTTAGAGTTGTTTTATCTGTACCCATGTGAAGCTTGATCCCGGAGTTTTTGGTTTTAAGAATAAAATCCTAAGCTCCTCAGTGAGAGAGTAAATCCTACCACAGCCTCACATTCCAACCACTTATAAAGAACATATGCAATTGTTTTGAGTTCTATCAAATCCATGGTGATCTTTGCAAGACTTACTCATGCTCTTAAAATCGGAGTCACGTACACGCCACCATATATGCCATACTTCTACTCTGGAAGTAGGCACAACATGCCTATCATTCACGTATCAAAATTAAATACTCCAAATTAAAGAGATTTCTCTCCAAAAATATTTTAAGGCATAAGGCTTAGGCTCCCTGCTTAAAAAAAAGAGAGAGCAAAAGAAATGGACACGTGTGTAGTCCATGAAAAAAAAGAGGAGAAAGGAAAGGGAGCCAAGCTTCACAGTAAATTATTTAAGGAGAGAATTTCTCTAAAAGAGTTTATTTTATTCCATTACCTCATATTCACACCTGCACACTTCGATTTGAGTGTATGATTTAATTCTTCATGGATCTTGGATTTGACTCAACAAAATAAGCAATGCATGTGTGAAACAAAAGTCTCCCATTTATGAACCCCACTTGTTTATGCTATTGAGGGAAATTTGAGAGGAGCGATGGCAAGGATGTATACACCAATGAGCGGCTTAAGAGAGTCACTTGAGGAGCTTTGTTTTTCTTTGCAAAAGTTATTTAAAAACCTCTGGTGTAATGGTGGAACAAGGGTTTGGGTAGAGCACTCTCCCCAAGTTGTTTTGGCTCTCAATCGCTCATGATGAAGAAAAGCTAAAAGCCCCATAGGTGGTAAGGTAAAAAGGATGATTTAATCTTTGCCAACTTATTCAAGTCACGAAATGCTCTCTTGTTGACAATATCTTTTTGGGAAGTAAGCAATTCTGATCCAAAGTTTCTAAATCTCCAAAGCTTTGCTCGGGATGAGCAAAGGTCTTAGCTTGGGGGAGTTTGTTGGTGCTTGTTAAGTCTTGTTTATCATCTATCACCAACATTAAAAGAATAAAGAAAAGTAGCGAGGATCACTAGAATTTGGTTTCAAGTAATGCAGTTCCACTTGTACATGGAGATTATTTGGTTGTAGGAGATAAGAGCCAAAATAAGAAGGAAAAAGGGGCCAAGCCCAGGTCGCCCGACCCACCCTGGTCGGCCGACCTGGCCTGGTGCCCAATGAGGCTTAGTTCTGGCCAGTTAGAAGAAGCACAAATGCATAGCATCAGAGACGTTGAATCCATGATGGTTACATCCAAGGGGTGAAAAAAGGATAAGAATAAGCTCATGGATTGATGGGCCCACATGAGAATCAAGAGCTACTCCAAGGATTCATACCCAGCCTCCACGACTATCAGGGCCCACATTCCAGACACACAAAAGAAGATCACAGCAAGACGAGCCTGGACCAGGTCGGCCGACCTGGCCAGGTCGACCAACCCAGTCTAGCGGCCGTTGCGGCCATCCCTTCTCCAACGCTTCTGCACCGCCTCCAGGGCGAAATCTACATCATGGATATCTTTGGTCGGGCGAAGTCCTCAGGTCGGCTGATCTTGGGGTGGGCCCACTCGGCCCCAACCGCCTTGTACCGGCCCTAAACCACCTCCCAGTGCTATAAATAGATGCCAACGCCTCCTGTACAACACACACCAGAAGGAAGAGCTCCATTTGCTACAAGTTATAGTCTTAGTTAGTAGTGAAGTAGCTCTAGGAGTTGAGCTTCTACGGGTTTCCGACGAAGTCTTGGTAAGCCTAGAGCTCAGGTATCTTGTATCCTTTGCTTATTTATAAGACTTAAAGCCTTAATGGAATTGCTATCTTGTTTATGTTACTTGACTTATAGTCTTGTTTGTTCATCATATAAGTTGTATGTCTTGCACCTTAGTATAGTAGATGCATATTATGGCTATGGCTCAATGAATCATAATGATTGTTCTTTACCTTTCCGTACAATTGGTAAAGGCGTATTTCATATTACAAACATGGTGTTTGGGGTATGGAATGCCATTGGAGATACCCTACCCCATGTATTCAGAGGTAGCCCCCAGGTGGTTACAGCCCCGCTGGGCCTTTGTAGTCCTCGCCGTTCGGGTCTGGGCGTTTGCAGGCCTTCGTGATAAACATCATGACAGTACCCTTGGATGAGGGGATCCCACGACTCCTTGATTTGCCCTCTAACATGTGTCTCTTGCTGAGCTTGTATAGTATACAATTGTAATGAATGTAACTCATATGTAATAAGTACATAGAATCCCTAGTTCTCTCTTAGGATCTTCATGTTAACTAGACTTATATAATGAGCAGTGCCTTCTATGTGTCAACATACCCCTCTTTATGAATTGTTTACCCCTGTTCTAGTCTTGGTATATTAATCGTGATATAATTAATGCGTTGGAAAACACATTACTTTGCCATACGCTTTCCCTGAGGAAATAAATACGATACTTTGGAATACTCCCGGGTGAAATGCTACAATGTACTTCTGTGCGCTTGCAGAATCTATGTAATGCTAAGATTTATATTAAGGCATCTCTAGTGCCATCACTCATGTAATGGTGATGCTAAGAAATGCCAACAATAAGACGAGTCTTTAGTCGTTAATCGGTAAGATTAATTTTGTTAGAAGATTTATATCAAATTTATCTTGAAGAATTCATCCTTTCTTCCCGCTGCTGAAATTGAAAGCTGATGAAGAATTCGTATGAGGAGAAGAGCAACATAAGGTATTTGATGAAATAAAGCAATATATGATGATGCCGCCAGTTTTTATTCCGCCTCAAAGAGATAAGCCATTCCGATTATATTCGTCGGCCGATGAATTGTCAATCGGGTCTGTTCTTATACAAGAATTTGAAGGAAAAGAGAGAGTGGTTTATTATTTAAGTCGGAAGTTGATTGATGCAGAAACTAGATATCTTCCAGTTGAAAAGTTATGTTTGTGCCTTTATTTTTCTTGCACTAAATTGAGGCATTATTTATTATCTTCTGAGTGCACGGTGGTTTGTAAAACTGATGTAGTCAAATATATGTTGTCCATGCCGATGTTGAAAGGAAGAATCGAAAAGTGGATATTAGCATTATCAGAGTTTGATTTAAAATACGAATCGGCTCAAGCAGTAAAAGGACAAGTAATGGCTGATTTCGTAACGCAACACATTGGAGATGAAGTTAAAATGGTTGAGCTGATGCCTTGGACATTGTTCTTTGATGGATCTTCGTGTGGTCAAGAATGTGGCATCGGAATTGTGATTATTTCATCTCAGGGGGCAAATTTTGAATTCAGCTATCCGATGGATCCGAGTTTTACGAATAATCGAGTTGAGTATGAAGCGTTACTTAAGGGATTGAAATTATTATTGGAAATTGGAGCTGAAGCTGTTGAAATTTTTGGAGATTCCCAGTTGGTGATTTATCAATTAATCGGTAAATATGAATGTAAGGATGATATTCTGATTCATTATTTTGAAGAAAGCCGATTATTGCTAAAAGAATTTATGATGGTTAATATCGAGCATATCCCTAAAGCTCAAAATCAAGAGGCTAATAATTTGGCACAAGCTGCTTCTGGTTATCAGAGTTTTTAGGAGGTTGTGACGATAGAGCTAGAAGTCGGGGGTTGGAGGTATGAAATTGTAAATTATCTTAAAGATCCATCACAAAAGGTTTCAAGAAAGTTAAGATTTATGGCTGTTAAATATGTATTACTTGATGATCGATTGTATTATAAGATGATTGATGGTGTATTACTCCGATGTTTGAGTAAATCAGAATCTAGAGATATGATGGATGAGGTACACGAAGGAGTTAGTGGTGCGCATCAATCGGCTTATAAGATGAAATGGGTGATTAAAAAAATGGGTTGTTTCTGGCCAACAATTTTAGAAGTTTGTTTTGAATATTATAAAGATTGCCAAGAATGTCAGAAGTTTGAAAATATACAGAAAGCACCTGCATCAGCTATGAATCCGATTATCAAACCATGACCTTTTCGAGGATGGGGAATTAATTTGATTGGAAAAATTTATCCGTCATCGAGTAAGGGACATAAGTTTATATTGGTGGCAACTAATTATTTTACCAAGTGGGTTGAGGCAATTCCTTTAAAGATTGCTAATTCCAGGAATATGGTGGAATTTGTCAAGGAGCATATTATTTATCGATTTGGTATTCCTCAGACTATCACGACCGATCAGGGGACTATGTTTATGTTCGATGAATTTCAGAGTTTTGCTACTAGTATGGGTATTAAATTATTAAATTCTTCTCCTTATTATGCGCAAGCCAATGGCCAAGCAGAAGCATCAAACAAAAGCATCATCAAAATTATCAAACGGAAGATTGATGAGCAACCAAGGCGATGGCATTTGACTTTGACTGAATCGTTATGGGCATATCGGATGGCGTGTCATGGATCTACTAAGTTGTCCCCATATCATTTAGATTATGGACATGAAGCCGTTTTGCCTTGGGAGATCAAGATCGGGTCAAGATGTATATTGGAACAAGGAAACTTGACTACCGATGAATACAAAAGTTTGATGAATTTTGAATTAGATGATTTGGCTGAAACTTATTTGAGAGCTTTGGAAAATATCGAGAATAATAAAGCAAGAGTTGTGAGATATTATGATAAAAAGGGTAAGCCAAAGGAATTTCTTGAAGGGGATTTGGTTTGGAAACTGATATTGCAGATAGGGACTAAAAGTTCTAAATTTGGAATATGGTCACCTAATTGGGAAGGTCCTTATCGCGTGAATCGTTGCGTTCCTGGAAATACATATATTTTGGAAACATTAGAAGGAGAAGAGTTTTCTAAAGCGCTTAATGGAAAATACTTAAAGAAATATTACCCAAGCATTTGGGTCGAATCATAAAGCCGATAATCTACGTGTGTCGCTTAAGATAGCCGATACGACATGTATCGCCTTAAGAGCGAAAATATTTACAAGCATAAATGTTCAACGGTGATCGATGTCATCGAACCAGATCAAGTTGCATCGATGATCGGTTTCATCGGATCAGTTTTAAGTACAGCCAACAATTTTAAATGTTACAATGCTTCCGGATCATTTCAATTGCGCGCAGGCGAATGTTATCGATCCTTTGAATCTCCTTCAAGTCATCGACATCGGAGCCGGGCACGTTCTTGATGTTTCTGTGCACTTGACTGTTGGTATCTCTTAGCATCACGACTTAGAGTAGTGATGGCACTAGAGATACTTCATCGTAAATCTAGACGTTACAGATATTCTGCAAGCGCACAGAAGTACGTTGTAGCATTTCACCCGGGAGTATTCCAGAGTATCGTTATTTGTTTATCCGCAGGGAAAGTGTTTAGTTAAAGAGAGGTGTCATCCAATGTATTTACTTACAACAACATTAATATGCCATAGTCTAGACAGGGGTAAATGATATAGAGGTGAATGGGTAATGTGACACACAGAAGTTCATTGCTCATCATTAAGGTAGCCTTGGTTAGTCATAGTACATTAGTAAAGATTACAAAAGGTTCATTAGCATCATACATATGGGACTTGGATATACAATACCCTATACAAGCTCATTCAATGATTATATGCAAGAGGACATATCGAGGTATCCAGTGGTTCCCTCATCAAGGGACGACAATAGGACGTCTTATCATAAAGGCCTAATACCCACTCCCGAACGTGGAGGATTACAAAGGACGGACAGGGCTGTCACCACCTGCCGCCTACCTCTACTAATCCGTGGGGCCCTTAGAAGATCTAATACTAGCACTATCACTACTAAGACTGAGACTAAGCTTGTAGCAAAGGAGAGCTCTTCTTCTGTTGTGTGTTTGAGTACGGCGCCCTTTGCAGGTATTTATAGCATCACATAGGCGGTTGGAGCCGGCCAGAGGTGGTTGTGGCAGTTTGGAGGTGGGCCAGGTCGGCCAAAGTCCCCAAGTCGGCCGACCCTTGGATCCACCATCTTCAGCATTGCACGGCTCACATGGACTCCTGATGGCGGTTTACAGGTACTGGTCAAGGGGGGAGCGAAACGGCCATAGGGCCAGGTCGGCCGACCTGGTACTGCCGCCTTTCGGCCCCACTCTTCTCTGATAGACTGCCATGTGGGTCCTTATGATGGTTCCAGGTGGGTATACTTCGTTTGGGTGCAATTGAGTTGAGGTGTGGGCCCTTCAATCCATGGGAGTGACACTTGGCTCATCCTTCACCCTTGACTTGAACCGACCATGATTCAGCGTCCATGATCATCTCCTAATGTGCTTCTTGACCTGTGTGGAGAATGGGCTCGATTGAGGTCCAGGCCAGGTCGCCTGACCTAGCCAGGTCGGCCGACCTGGGCCTGTGCCCAGTTTCGTCCATCTTTTGCACCATAGTTCCTGTACTCAAATAGATTCTATATATGCATGGTACAACATTATTTGAATACTAATGTCTAGGTTATGCTTTGATCTTTATTGATTTTCTAAGCCTATTGACGGTCGGATTTTCATTATAAGGACCGTCAACATTGACGGACTTCAGCTAGGCGTTTCTGCAGATTGTCCTGTGCCAATGCGATAGTTGTTGGAATCAGGCCAAGTTGTTCTTGGGTTTCGGATATCTCTTTGCGCACATCTTCAAGTTTCTTGATGAGTTCAGCTTCAGTGGCTTGAAATTGTTTAATCCGATCCTCCAGTTGACTTGGTTTGGCTTCCAAGGATTTGATTTGAGCTTGCATTGTTTTTAGCTCTTCCCTGCCTTCATCGCGTTTCTTGACAAGATCCTGCTGAGCCAGTTGCTCCGATATTCTTTGGCGGGCCGCGGACACTTGAGGTTGATGACCCTCGATGATGGCGGCAGGGATGATGGCGCTTTCGAGCTCCGATGGCAGCTTACCCTTCAATTCCTTAAAAATATGGTGAACCGGTTCTGCGTCTTCTACCAAAACGGCAATGCTCATGTCTGGATGAGTCAGCATTTCCTGAAGCTTTGATTTGACTACATCAGAGATGGTTTCAGAAGATTGAGCTGAACTAATTTCTTCATCACTGATTACAGCATCCAGATCAAATGACGCAAAACTCATCGCTGGAGAGTCTTGTGCCTGAAATAAGATATCAATAAACAAGCATTATTTATATAATAAATATTGACACATAGGACCGATCGGTACCAGTTTGAATTGCCCTTCCTGGATGTAATCGGGAATTACTTGTGCTGGTGCAGGAATGTTTGGACTGGGAAGTTCTGCTTGGAGTGTTTGAGCTAGTTCAATCAGAGGAGCGACTGGTGGAGTCACGATTGGCTGTTCAGGTTCACTTGGGATCACCTCCGATTGAATAGCTCTGGATGGGTCGTCAGAGATGGGTTGAAGAGTGGTAGGGATCTATGATTGGATCGATTAGAATGGATATGTAAAAGGTTAAGATAAGTTAAATCAGAAATTACCTGTTGGACCGATTCCATCTGGGGTTCTTGGATTTGAGCCGGTTGAGGATCAGGCAAGATAATATTTGTTTCTTGAAAGAAATCTTTGTGTAAGATTTATTGTGAGAATGGAGCATGAGACAAGTGGGATCGGATTGTTACCGTTACTGCATCGATGAGCATTTTTGCAGCTTCGGCAGCTTTTTGCAGCCTCCTTAGCAGCCCGAGAAGTTGATTGGCCAAGGATTTTTCCCCTCGTGCCGATGGACTGAATAAAGAAAAAATTGTGTTTAATTGCAAATCAAGAAGAGGGGATCGGAGTCATAAGGAAATTGTACCGGGGTGTGGCTCTTCTTCAATTTCTTTGGCATGATGGCTTTGATGGTGGAAGTTTTCATTTGCCCTTTGCATCCATGATGTCAGCAAGGGATGGTGCAGAAGAGCTGATTCTTGGATCTGGAATCCTAACCGCGTATCGGATCGGTCTTCCGCTGTTGCTCACGACTGGCACGTTTTCTTCAACTGGCTATTAGAGGATCAAGATAGAAATTTTAGAGGTTTGATGTAAGGGAAAAAACTGAATAGAAAAGGAAGGATTTCAAACGTGAAAAACTTATGGGATTTTCCAGGGCCTCGTAATCAAAATCAATGAGACTGCAGTAAGTGATGGCCGGGACTCTGAATAAGTGAGTTAACAACTCTTTCCACCAAACCCTGAATAATCTGGATTGGAAACTGGTGCACAACCATTCAGTTATTTTGAAATTGGCTTTGAGGGCTAGCGCCAGGATCCTATCCATTTCCAAATCGGTCGATACTGATTCACGATGTTTGATTTTGTCCACAAAGTACAAACTGATCGGAAGTTGGCCAAATCCCAGTTGAGGGCTACTACTGATGGATTGTAGAATTCATAAGAAGAATTCTTACAGCCATGGACGATATTGCTGCCAAGAATAGTTGGAGTGATGAAGGATTTATGCATTGGCAAAATCGTCTCTAGCTCATTCTGAATATTGAATAGTGGCAGCTCGTAGCCGTGCTCGGGATCGGCAGAAGCGAAGTGGAGAAGGAACTCCAATGCGATTCCATGGTAGAAGCTTTCGAAAAAGCTGGCCATATTGCCGGAATCAAGTTTGGATCCAGGGAAAACTGATGCTGCTTCTCCAAATGACATGCATCGGCGGACGGCTGCGTCTTCTTCCGTATGATAGGCTGGGAACTGATGATTTTTGAAATTATAACGCAGTGCAGATCGGAACTGGTTATGGAGCCAGAGCTGGAGGAACCACCAGGGGCCTCTGATGTGGCCGACAGGTTGACCTACCAAAAGTCTGGCCAATACTTGATGCAACAAGTGATAAATCGCTCCAAGGAGTAAACGGCCAAGCGGAACCGATCCACCACGAGCCAGTATTTCCGCAATTGATTGCATATTTGTGGTGGCTCCAAGTGTTGACCTGCAGAATATGAATCGTTCTAGCCATATATTCAAAAAAGCTGCATGCTCTCTGTTATCAACCGGACTGGTCTTGCAATGATTGGAGATGTATTTCTTCCATCCTTTGGAGCTTGAGCTGACTAATTTGTAGTTCAAGTTGCACAAAAGCCTCCTTGGGTTTGTTGCATCGGTGGTGTTGAGACCAGTCAGCATGTGTACATCCATCAAAGTTGGGGTCATCGGTCCGTGGCCAAAGAGATAGGCGTTCAGCGCATTGGACCAGAACAAAGAGTTAGAGGCTAGCAGGTTCTCATCCTTGGCCATATCGGCAAGAGACAGGGTGATGCATTGGCCGATGTCCTTTGAGTCCCAGAAGGTCAATTTGGCAGCACGAACACTGAGGAGCCAATTTCTCCATCCAGGAATCATACTCGGCCAAGATCGGAAGGAGTTGGTCCAATCGGACACTTGCAGATCTGATCCTTTGAATGGAAGCCTCTCCGATTCCATATTTATGATATCCGTTAGATCGGGGCCGCCCATCGGACCGAGATAATATCCCGCTTGAACATGGGAGACGGGGATGACTATGTTGTTTTTAAGGTTCTACATTTGAAAGGAAATAAAATAATAAACACGAATGTAGGAGCTTGCAAATGATCCTAGGAAGGTAGAATGCAAAAAAAAAGAAATAGAGGGCTGAAGATTTTGAGTGTTTTACCTTAAAGACATGTGTGCTGTCGACTCTGTCATCTGAAGCCACCATTGATGAAGATTGGATCTAAAATGAACAGTGATCCAGATGAGAAAGCTTGAAAGATCATCAAAGGGGACGCAATAAAACCCAGATGCGTGATGAGAGTCATATGCAGAGAGTTCATTACCAGGTTCACGGTGAAAAGTTGGAGGATGGAGATCAGAGTTCGCCGTCAGGAGCTCGGAAAAATGGCAATGGCGGAGAGTTCGTGCGTGATAGCAGATGCGAACAGGAGGATGAAGATGACAGTTCGGTCTGGTATTTATAGGGCTTACAAGGGAAGGAACTGCCTGAGGGTCGAGGCACCGCGCCCGTGCATGAATCGAGGATTGCAACAGTATAAGGACGCGAGTTTCTATAAACTGTTCGCCACAAGAGTCATCATTGCTTGAAGAATTTTGGAACAAAATAATATTTTATTCCAAAATTTGGGGGCATATGTTGACACCAGATTTTGACTCGGCTGATATAAAAGGAATATTGTATATTGAGGAACGCCAGGAAGCCAAGACTGGGTCCGAGTCCGATTCTGACTAGAAAGTCTCCGATTCTGATCAGGGGTTGTTTGATAGAGTCCTGATCGGATATGGGGCTAAGGATGCCGGAGCACGTAAGACTTTCAAGGAAGGGATGTATCTAGAAGCTTCTTCGAGGCCTGTTTGTGCGGCAATTGTAACACTTTTGGTAGTTTAGATTAGTTTACTTTGAATAAATTAGAGATATTGTCGTAGCCGACAAGGATTAGTTAGATTTCCAGGGTATAAATATAAACCCTGTGCCATTGTAAAAAGACGTTCACACAACTACCAATACAAACACAACTTTTGGCCCTCGTGCCAACAACTCTTTTCGTCGAGTTCTTCAACAAACAGGGCTGCATCATCTTGACCTCCGGTTTGTCCATAAGTGCGACATTTATCGAGTTATTTTAGGCTTTAGATTGAGGATTATCGCCCTTCTTCGTCTATATAATTCACCAATTTATCAAGTTGTTCTAGGTTTTAGATTGAAGCGTATCGCTCTTCTTCATTTAGATCGCTCACCCTTTACCGTATCTTGTTGATTTCATCTTATCGGCTTACATTTGTTTAAAGATCTAATCGTTTTATCATACTCTGAACTTGATAATAGATCTGCTCATATCATTTATATAGCTGATTTAGATTTAATTATCAAATTACAAATAAATCTAGTTTAAACGAGTTCTTTGATATACATTTATCTATCGGAGTAAATAAACTAATCGGTGCCCTGCTAGCTATGCTGTCTCGAAATCGATCCGATTGTTAGTGACACGAGATTTAGTTTATTTAATGCCTTTGGAAAAATGCATATTAAAGAATGAGTTTAATTTAGGTTTATCTCCGATTCGGCTTCCATAGTCGATTGTTTGTTTTAGTATGTTTCATATCATCACGAATCGGACTCAAGGCCGATGGTTCATGCTTGCATCGGACTTCTCTTCATGTTGACCAATTGCTGGAATGAATCGGGGCTTTGGCCGATGAGTTCCTTGTTGTTTACTGATTAAATTCTACCTTGTCAATTTCAGGTCAAATTGACAGGCACGCCACGAACCTTGAGATTTTGGACCTGCACTGAAGTTCAAGCAAATCTTCCAGGCCACAGTGTTAATTTCCTAAAATCAACGCCTGACTTTTTGGACGTCACACCCTGCAACCTTGAATGAGGTAATTAACTTATAGTCAAAATCATCTAAGACAATGAAAATGTTGGAAGGGTTTGGCTCACAGGAGTTCTGGGAGTTGCAGATGCGCCCAGATTGATCCCCTGGCTCCTGGGGGGGGGGCCGGCGGGGCTTGCTTGAGAGCCCACTGGCACGTCGCCAATGTCGGGCTTGACATCCTCGTCGAAGTCCACCGCGGGCAGCGAGGGAGGGGGGCGCCTCGATGACGAGGGCCTGGACGAAGCAGGGAATTGCTCGAAGCGACCCCATTTATCGCGGGGCTGGCTCCGGGAGATGTGGTTGTTGTGTCGGGGCATCCTCGATGTGCGCTTGGAGGGTGGTTAGAGGGGATTAAGGGAATGGAAGGGCTATTGAAGGGGAGGAAGGCGATGCGGCGACCGGGGATGGGAGGAAGAAGAAGAAAACCCTAGTCTTTGATGGGATGTTTTGGGGGAGAACTGGAGGAAGGGGAGATGGAAAGAGAGGCGGGGTTACCGGTTCGGCTTCTTGAGGAAGATAGATGGTGGGGGACCGGCAGTTGTTTCCACCCAAAAGCGGAACCCTTTTTATCCCCGACATGTGGGACCCACCGAACCCAGGCCGCACGGGAGTCGGTACATGACGTGCTGGCGAGCCGCGAGAGTTCCTCGTGTGCGCTGTCGTATGTGCGACTAACACGTGGGCCCAACCTGTCGGCACCGTGCATCTTCATCAGTTCATCAAGTGTTCTTCATCAGATCTTCATGGATCCTCATATTTTGCAATTTAATTCATAAGGAAAACTTTAAACGTGTATCAATTTCTCATTTGTTGTCCGATTCAGTTGATTTTTTTTTGCTGAGGTCGCAAAACATCTGTATATATCTCATGGGTTGCACTGCGCAAAGTGTCTCCACTTTGATTTTGTACCTTCATACACTAAGACCTTACTATCCAATGAAGGTGCATTTGCTAATGAGATTTAGTGACTAGGCCATCCTCATACACATGCGCATATAGAATTATATGATGGAATGCTTAAATGGAGCAACTCATCATACAACCTCTTCCACTCTAATTTGACTAGAAGAGGACTATATATATGGCATATGTTATGTAGTAATCTTACATGGAAAAATCACTAACCTTGTTGTATGTTGGTTCAATTTGGAAATGATCAATGATCACATTCCATGAATTGGAAATTTTTACCATTTCATACACTAAGACCTTACTATCCAATGAAGGTGCATTTGCTAATGAGATTTAGTGACTCGGCCATCCTCAAACACATGTGCATATAGATTTATATGATGGAATGTTTAAATGGAGCAACTCATCATACAACCTCTTCCACTCTACTTGGATGATTAGAAGAGGACTATATATATGGCATATGTCATGTAGTAATCTTACATGGACAAATCACTCTCCTTGTTGTATGTTGGTTGAGTTTGGAAATGATCAATGATCACATTCCATAAAGTTCAAAACTCAAAAAATTTGCCTGGACACACATTGAATTGCATCGAAGGTTTCACTTATGAATTGAAAATATAAGCAATCTACGCTTTCTTATTATAAAAGCGTAATCTCCTATGTCCCCGACTCGTGGGACCCACTGGTGGCACACGATTTCGTTGTTTCTACATAAAAATGAATTATCCTGAGTGGCAGACATGTGGACCCTCTAGTCATGACAGATAATTTGGGCACCGCCGACGACGCACGCGACACGCGGGCAATGAGGCATTTTCCCCCAGCCAATATTTACTGCGGTGTCCGGGGATTGGCACACGCTTTTGGCTCCGCTTTAGTCATTACATACAAAAATTTGGACTGGCTGCCAAAACCAATAGTTACTGCGGTGTTGCGTGGCTTCTCCTGTGTCGTCGATATGTGGGACCCATTAGTCATTACAAAAAATTTGGACTGGCCACCCAAACCAAAACAAACACAGCCCGCCAGAATCCGAATTCCCCCACCCCAAAACTCCTCCTAAACCAGCGGCAGATGCGTCCTCCGCCCCACTTCCCCCCAAAGCCACCGGCTGCTGCGGCCTGCACCTTCCACTTCCCTCCAAAACCAGATTGAGAGGCAAGGGGAACGATCTGGTGACTCTGGTGACTCCTTCCATGGCAACTCCTTCCAGTTCTGGATCGGCAACTCCATCCATGACAACTCCTTCTAGTTCCCGATCCGGTAATGCAGCATAGGGTCACCCAGGATGACGACGTCCAGTCGTAGAGGAAGATGTCGAGGTGGAGTTAGATGAAACAGCGCTTGCCCCTCAACTCAGGTTCGTATCCCACCTCTAGCGACATCCAGGGTTTATACAAAAACACTGCGATGTGCAATATGTTTCTGCATGTAAGGCCTGCTTCCAGGGTTTGTGCAGATGGATTGCTGCAATCCGCATCTATTGTGCCTTCAATAGTCATATATGCTCCCTGCACCTAGGGATAGTAGTAGGACGACAACCATTCGCAAAGATTTCATGTTGCCTCCATTTCGTTCTTTAATTGGTTCATGCTACTGGCTTATTACAAGCGCACCTATTATAGTTAGGGTATTTTCATCTTTTATCACATACTACGTACTAAATCTGAATTATTCATGCTACTGGCTTATTGGTATTTATGTGCACATACATGCAGCACCCCACTGACAGGTGAGATGTGGAAGGTTACGGTCTTATGCTGCACCCGAAAAGCAGAAGAACCAAATCGCAGAGTCCATTTGAATATTGACAAGGCTCGAATAATCTTTTCTGTCCTATTAGAAATCAAAGATGAGCTTGGGTATGGTGTCCGGGACTACTACTACCTCCTCAGGAGAAGCGGAAATGATACAACAACTTTTGAGGCAATTGATACAAGAAAAGTTGTAGAAACCATGGTTTCAGAATTGGATTCATGGGGTGAGAGGAAACTCAGGTTGGTATTGTGTAAACAACATCTTATCAATTCTGGTGCAGACATTACACCCCTGAAATGATAGCGTCCGTGGGAGAATGAGGAGTTTGACGATGATGATGATGATTGATGAGGACATCAACCCCGACACGGGAACTGCTACTCCAACTAAACCATTACAAGCGCCACCAGGACCACTCACTCAAGCTCGTACATGTGACTTAAACTTCGTGATGATTTTGAAGAATGAAGGACCAGAAGCCTCCTAAGTGCATGCGCCACCTAATTTTAGTTTTTGTCAAGTAATAACCAGGAAGGTGTTGCGCCACCTAAATCAGGAAAGGGGAGATAGCATGTGGCTGATTGAGTCGCCTACTCCCTGCCTTATGGGCAGGCTGGGCGCCTCCCTCCCTCACGCCTCCTTCCTCCTATTTAGCCAGGGGCTGCGCCCCCTCTTTCCCTTGGGTTTTCTTTGATAGGTTTAGCCATTGTGCAAACGTCTTGATCTGCAGTTGTGCTCAGCGGCCACCTGTGGACAGCCATTGTGAACCCCAATTCGTGAGTGAATGATATTCAGTTTTACCTTCATCTTTGTCACACCCGGATTTACGAATAAACCCGAATGCTACTATATGTGTACCCAGGAAGTCCAACACACACATATAGCTTTAGAATAACAGAATATCAAAGTAAATCAAGTGCTCGATTACAAAAGATTAGCATCCAGAATTATTACAAATAAGACTCAAGTCTTTAATCAAAGTTTACGCATACGAAAAGATAAACTCTCGTGGCTCCATCTACTCCACAAGGACACTAACTGGTTGACAGCTGCCTAGAAGTCTGGAAAATCTTCAGGGAACTCCACAACACCTTCAGGTTCATCTGATTACCCATCCGGGATTTTGTTGAATAACACAAGTGTAAGTAAACCAACTTTACTTAACAAATATAACACGAGGGATGAAGGCTTAAAAGGCTAGACACGGTTTAACTGCCGTAAGCACTTTTAATTGTTCAATTTTAGCATTAACCAAATTACTACAGTGTAATAGGTAAATCCTAGTTGTATCCCAAATTAAGTATAAGTAAAGAGATTTCTTAATTCACCATTAATCCAGTTCCTTGCATTTTAAACATCACCAGGGTAAAGATCACTGTCAAAAAGGATCCAGGCCACTCGTAACCATGAGTACGGCTGATATATCAGTTTTTACACTCTGCAGAGGTTGTACACTTTTCCCACTGGTCGCGTAAAAGCTCAAAAGAACTTTATAACCCAACCATGCAGTGCGGATCAGGCACATTCATCTTGGTGTGACTGCATAGGGACGCTACGAAACCTTTCAAAAGAGACCCTAGCCGCTAGTGACAGTGTGAACCTTCTCTGCTCCCACCAAAAGTAAATATCGACCCATTTCCGAGACAGACCAAGGCCACCGCTTCTGGCCCTCTCCTCCAAGTCAAGCCAGATAGCCACTTAGACAAGCTAAGATCATACAATTTACTTAGTTAAGACCAGAGCCCATTTGATTCCCGTGGTTGCACTGTTTTCCCAGGTTGCCACTTTAAGATAGACCATAACAAGTGATGCCCAGAACAAAGCACACAGCAATTGTCCCAGTTTAAAGGTTGATTAATGAACAAAGCACACAGCACATGTTCCGATTTAGGTTGGATGGAACAAAGCACACAGCACATGTCCAAATTAAAGGTTGCCTAGAACAAAGCACACAGCACATGTTCCAGATCGTGAATTGTCTAGAATAAAGCACACAGCACATATTCTAGTACAAGAGTTTGCTGAGAACAAAGCACACAGCACATGTTCCAGCTACCTAACCATGTTGCTAAAAAGCAAGTTTTAACCATTCCTCACTAAGAAGAATCAAGTATCACTGTCCAAAGACAGTAAGCGCAAGTTATAAAGCCTAGCTCAATTTACCCATCAATGCATAACCCGGTTGAGCAAGAAAGTAAGTCTCAAAGTACTAGGGATATCCTAAACAGTTTAACTCATGCATGAAGGTATGTGATTAATAATGTGTATAGGTATCAAGGATTTCTCGTGTTATACTTGCCTCCTCTTGGCACTGCAGCTGCTGTTCTTGCTCTTCAAAGTGTTGCTCGAAGGACGGCTCGAACGGCTCACCGACTAGACACGAACAACAATCACCAACACGCAATCCAAACAAGCCGGTACATGCATATCAAGTGAAATAAATTAGAACAGTACACCAAATAATTCAAACAGTGGCTAAAAAGCAAATAAAACTATTCTACGCATTACTACGAACACATGAGCGCAAGAATCACTGAAATCGGAGTTAAAACGCATAATCTAGGGCTAAAACAAGGTCTAGGGGCTTGCTGGCAAAGAAACTAAACTACCAGGGACCTATCTGCGAGAAAACAGGGGCCTAAATGTAATTATGTATAAAAACAGAAGGTCTAACGCGTAAATAAAACAACCTAGGATGGCGGGTTTAATTATTCAAAAGCTCAGGGTTCAAACCGTAAGAAAAAGGACCTATATCTAATTATTTTTGAACTACACAGGACTGCGGGTTGATTTTGGTAAAACCGAGGGGCTTTTCTGCAAAATGGGCGCTGCGTGGCTGCTTGGCTTGCGTGGCGCTGACGCGGCGCTGACGTGTCAGACACGTGGCGCTGACGGGGCTGTAGACCGAGCCGTGGACTCGGCCCACGGGTCCACGGTGGACCGGATAAGGGGCGAAGGGGTACGGGGTGTTTCTGGCCGTCCAGATCAGATCGGGTGGCCAGGATGGATGCGGGCGGCGGGAGATGACCGGCGACGAGGTCGACGGCGGCGGGCGGCGGCGAGCGGCGGCGCTGCTTCAATCTAGGGCTAGGGGGCTCGGTTTTGGACGCGGTTTGGCTTGGGAGAGAGAGGGCGTCACGGCGAACTCACCTAGGGACTCGGGTGCGTCGATTGGGCGGCGGAGATGGGTCGTCGGCGTTGAAGAGCGGCGGCGGCGTTCGGGTGGCGGCGTCGTCGGCTCTCCGAGGCTCGGCTCGGGCTCTTGGACGCGGGGTGCTGCGGCGGAAGCTCCTGCGAACACGCCCACGGGGTTAGGGCCGGCGTTGGGTGACCGGACGGCGGTGTGCGAGCTCGGCGGCGTGCTCACCTCGGCAACAATGGCGGCGGCGCGTCTCGGGTGCGGGAAACAAGAGAGAGAGGGCCCCCGGGGTGGTTTTATAGGGCATGGGCGCAGGCGGATATGCTCGGGGAATCCGCGGCGGTCACGGGAACGGCCCGCGCGGATCTCGCGGGGCGGTTGCGCGGCGGCGGCCTCTCCCGGTCGGAGTCGGCTCCGACTCCGACTCGGTCGGGAGGTCGGGGACGACCCTGGCGAGCGGGGCCCGCCTGGCAGCGGCCCGGGCGTTGGCGCCCTGGCGCTGGGGCGTCTCCGGCGCTGGAAAGCGGGAGCGGGAGAGGGGCGCGAGCGGTGGGCCGGGCTGGGCCGAAAGGGAAGAAGGGGAGGGAGGTTAGGCGAGCTGGGCTGAAAAGTCTGAGGGGCATAAGTGAACCAGGCCAAGAGTTTAGGGGGTTGGAACAGACTTAACGCTGAAAAACAATTAACCACTCATTCAAAAGCAAATTAAATGAGGATTTCAAATATAAATTTAACATCCATCATTTAAATTGCTATCAAACAAAAATATGCATTGGCATGAGTGCACAAACATGTTTTTCTACACTTACCTTTGTTTTTAATTTCTAACCTAATTTGCTTTAATTCCTAAATGACATGAACAATTCATAATTAAATATATTAAATCCTAATTTTTATTTAGGCCTAATTTTCAGGGTGTTACAATCTTGTTCTTGCTTGTTTCTTCGATTGCTAGCAGGAATAGAACTTCGTGTTCAGGTTGATCCTTGCCACCAGCAAAGGTCAATAACCATTTGGAGTTGGTTCAGCGATTGCTAAGGCGCCACGACCTGTTCGTTCGTAGTCGGATCGTGAGAATCTCCTCCTCCACAAATCGAAGTTATCCCACTCACCGAAAGATCGGGCACTCCAGCTCTATCAAGTGGTATCAGATTACAGGTTGATCGGTGAGTTTTATCGAGTTTTATCCCTTTCGTTTGAGAGTTGTTCCTCGTCCTATCGTCCACCAGAAAAGCTACAAAAAAAAAATTTCAGGTTAGAACTTTGTCCCCGAACCATTTGGCCTTGCACTTCTTTCAGTAATTTTGTGTTGTTGAATTTGAGTGCTTTTGCGTCACCTTGTTGCTGGTCGCTTCGTGTTGTCCGCTTTTCTCCGCCATTCTTCTTTCATCCATACCACATTCTTCCTTCCTCCTTTGCTTGTTTCAACCAGTTGTGATCAAAAGCATAGAAAGAAAGAAAGAGAAAAAGAAGCAGGTGCGGTGCCGAATCAAAAAAAAAAGAGAAACAAAAAAAAAGAGAAGAAGTGCAATCAGTTTGGTGCGCCCCATATCTGTATCCAGTTTTTTTTTGGCAAGCATTTGGTGTGCCCATATTTGTTATCCAGCATTTTTGGAAAGCACACACCCTCCTATCTTGTGCGCCACCTTTCCCAGCCAGGGATTTGGTGCGCCATTGCCACATTTTCCTATCAGTACCTCTCTTCTTTGGTACCATATTCTGAGGTTCGCCTTACTCTAGAGAGAGAGAGAGAAAGAGAGAGAGAGTTTGTGTTACTGAAATACCCCTGTGCCTCGACAAAAAAAAAGTTTGTGTCCTGATTGGCTCTTTGCGACCCTCTTTGTTCATATTATCAGTTTTGAGGATCCCTGAGAAAAAAAACCAAAAAAAAGAAAAATCAGAAAAAGTGGAATTTGGTGCGCCCTCTCCACCTTTGCCCGCCTTCCTTGCATCTATTCTTTTTGGTTTCACTTGGTGCCAGCAGCATTTGTTACGTGTTCCGCACTCTTATTCAACTCTACATTTGCTGATTGATTGTGCTAATCCTTGCTCTCAAGTGTAGCCTTCCTACAGCCCCACAAATTCCTACAGCGTGCAGGTTGTGTCCTCTGGCAATCGCTCTATCCAAGCTTCGTCGGTTGCACCGCTGGTTGCAGGTCACCCCTGCTGGCATGGTAAGAACGTGTAAGACCTTGATAACGGTTTTTAATTTGAGCGCCCTGTTCAGCAACACATCCCACTAGCTGTAGGGCATACTATTTTGTTCCTTGTTTTCTTGTCTTTGCGCTAACAATGGCAGGATCCTCGGGGGAGCAAGATGATGACAACGCCATACCACAGTCCCCTCGTACCAAGAGCATCATACAGCATTTTGAACGCCAAATGCGCCTGCAAGTTGATGGCCTCGCTGAAGACATTCACGTCACCAACGAGCGCCTTGGTCCGCTTGAAACAGCACAAATTGAAGCCACTACAACGCTTCAGGAATTGAAAACAGCCCAAACCACCACCAACACCAGCCTCGACACCATCATGACTCGGCTTGAGGAGTTGACCCAGCAGCTTGGTGAGGTACAGGGCGACGCTAATTATGGTGGCGACACCGAGCACGACGATCCGGCCAATCGTCGCCGGCGAGGACCTCGTCGTGGGGTACGTAACCAGGATGATTCTTTCTCTAAGATTAAACTCACTATACCTGAATTCAATGGAAAATATGATCCAGATGCTTATCTTGAATGGGAACTTGCTGTTGATCAAAAATTTGCATGCCATGCTTTTCCTACACAACATCAAGTTAGAGTTGCCATTAGTGAGTTTACCCATTTTGCTTCTATTTGGTGGCGCGAACATTGCAGCAAACATCCCACTGATATTCCTACCACTTGGGATGCTTTAAAAGCCCTCATGCGCCACAGATTTGTTCCCTCATATTATGCTCGCGATATGCTTAATAAACTGCAGCGTTTAAGGCAAGGCACAAACTCTATTGAAGAGTACTATCAGGAGCTGCAAACTGGTATGCTTCGTTGTGGTTTAGTTGCGAACAATGATGCTGCTATGGCACACTTTTTGGGTGGTTTAAATCGTGAAATTCAGGATGTGCTTGATTATAAGGAGTACACTACTATTACTCGTTTATTCCATCTTGCTTGCAAAGCTGAACGTGAAGTGCAGGGACGACATGCGAGGCCACATGCTAACTCTCTTGCAGGTCGCACCACGTCATTCCACTCCGCCCCTAAGCCTGTGTCACACCCAGCAGCGCCGTCTCCACCTAGAAGCACTCCGCGTGACAAGGCAACAGCAAATAGTCCAGCACCATTTCCGGCAACAAAGGGTGCCTCTTCCTCTGGACGCACCAAGGACATTCAATGCCATCGCTGTAAAGGTTTTGGTCATGTGTTACGGGACTGCCCCAACAAGCGCACGTTGATTATACATGACAATGGTGAGTATTCTTCAGCTAGTGATTCCGAAGAAACCATATATGCTATGCTTGCCACTGACGTTGCAGGATCCAATGAAGAACACGTGGCTGCCATGGACGCTGACAAGTATGAGAGTCTTGTGGTGCGGCGCGTACTCAGCACGCAGGTTGCACAACCAGAGCAGCATCAGCGCCACACCTTGTTCCACACCAAACGCGTTGTGCAGGAATGAGCCATTCGCATCATTATCGACGGTGGCAGCTGCAACAACTTGGCAAGCACGGATCTGGTGGAGAAGTTGTCTCTTCCAACGCGCCCACACCCACATCCCTACCGTATTCAATGGCTCAACCAGGGCGGCTCACTCAAGGTAACACGCTCGGTACGTGTTCATTTCTCTATGGGGTCCTATCATGATTATGCTGATTGCGATATTGTTCCAATGGAAGCCTGTTCGCTTCTCCTCGGTAGGCCTTGGCAATATGATACAGATAGCTTGCATCATGGTCGCACAAACCATTACTCTTTCATATTTAAGGGCAAGAAAATCATTCTTCATCCCATGACCCCAGACCAGATTGTAAAAGATGACATTGCTAGAGCTAAACACCACCAGCAGCAACCGCACACACCAGACAAAATTAAACTAAAAGCTCCTGTTTTACTAGCCACTAAATCTGATTTTGATGAAGTATGTGCTGATAATCTGCCTTGCTATGCGCTTGTCTGCTCTCATGTGCTATTTTCACTAGATGATGCGCCATCTTTGGACATACCCCCTGCTGTTACTAAGCTTTTGCAGGACTATGCCGATGTGTTTCCGACGGAGTTACCACCAGGTGTTCCTCCCATTCATGGCATTGAACACCAAATCGACCCCAGGCACTCAGCTTCCCAACCGCGCCCCATACCGAACCAATCCCGATGAAACAAAAGAGATTCAGCACCAAGTCCAAGCGTTACTTGATAAGGGCTACATTCGTGAGTCTCTTAGCCCTTGCTCTATTCCTGTTTTACTTGTCCCAAAGAAGGATGGCACCTGGCGCATGTGTGTCGATTGTCGAGCGATTAACAATATCACAATTCGTTATCGCTATCCTATACCTCGCCTTGATGATATGCTTGATGAGCTTAGCGGTGCTGTTGTTTTCTCCAAGGTCGATTTGCGTAGCGGGTACCACCAGATTAGAATGAAACTTGGGGATGAATGGAAAACGGCTTTTAAAACAAAATTTGGCTTATATGAATGGTTAGTTATGCCGTTTGGTTTGACTAATGCTCCCAGTACATTTATGCGCTTAATGAATGAAGTTTTGAGACCTTTCATAGGGCTGTTTGTGGTTGTTTATTTCGACGATATTCTGATCTACAGCAAGTCTATGGAAGAGCATTTGGAACATTTGCGTGCTGTCTTTGATGCTTTGCGCGCTGCCTGCTTATTTGGTAATTTGGAAAAGTGCACCTTCTGCACAACACGTGTTTCGTTTCTTGGCTATGTTGTCACTCCGTAGGGCATTGAGGTGGATAGCAGCAAGATTGACGCCATCCAGTCCTGGCCCACACCGTCGACAGTTACGCAGATTCGGAGTTTTCTTGGGCTTGCAGGATTCTACCGACGGTTTGTGCGTGACTTCAACTCCATTGCTGCCCCGTTGCATGAGCTCACCAAGAAGGGCATTCCTTTCTCCTGGGGTACGGCACAAGAAGAGGCATTCACCATCCTCAAAGATAAGTTAACACATGCCCCCTTACTACAGCTCCCTGATTTCAATAAGATGTTTGAACTTGAATGCGATGCTAGTGGTATTGGGTTGGGCGGTGTCTTGCTTCAAGAGGGAAAACCAGTAGCTTACTTTAGCGAAAAATTAAGCGGTGCGAGTCTGAATTACTCAACTTATGACAAAGAACTTTTCGCTTTGGTTCGCACTCTACAAACTTGGCAGCATTATTTATGGCCTCGCGAGTTTATTATTCATTCTGATCATGAGGCTTTAAAACATATTCGGAGCCAAACCAATCTGAACCGTCGGCATGCTAAGTGGGTCGAATTCATAGAGTCTTTTCCTTACATCATTAAACACAAGAACGGGAAAGACAACGTTATTGCTGATGCTTTGTCGCGTAGATACACCATGCTGTCCCAGTTGGATTTTAAAATTTTTGGCTTACAAACTGTGAAAGAACAATACGCCGATGATTCTGATTTTAAGGACATCATGATGCATTGCAAGGATGGTAAACCATGGGGTAAATTCCACGTGAACGATGGGTTCTTGTTCCGCGCTGACAAGCTGTGTATTCCAACAAGCTCGGTTCGTCTTTTGCTATTACAGGAAGCGCATGGTGGCGGCCTCATGGGACATTTTGGCGTTTACAAGACACAGGAGATTTTGGCCACACACTTCTTTTGGCCCCAGATGCACCGTGACGTGCAACGCTTTGTTGCTCGCTGCAACACGTGCCAGAAAGCTAAGTCACACCTTAACAACCACGGTTTGTATATGCCATTACCTGTCCCTACTTCTCCTTGGGTCGATATTTCTATGGATTTTGTTTTAGGATTACCTCGAACTAAGAAGGGGAGGGATAGTATCTTTGTGGTTGTTGATCGCTTCTCTAAAATGGCTCACTTCATACCATGTCATAAAACTGATGATGCTAGCAGCGTTGCTGAATTGTTCTTTCGTGAGATTATTCGTTTACATGGTGTTCTAAATACGATAGTCTCAGATCGTGATGCTAAGTTCCTAAGTCATTTTTGGAGATCTCTTTGGAATAAACTAGGAACTAAATTGCTTTTCAGCACCACTTGTCACCCCCAAACAGATGGGCAAACTGAGGTTGTGAACAGGACCTTATCTACCATGCTTAGGGCTGTGTTAGACAAGAATCTGAAACTTTGGGAGGATTGCTTGCCCCATGTCGAGTTTGCTTACAATCGCGCTACACATTCCTCCACAAAAATGTGCCCTTTTCAGATTGTCTATGGTTACATTCCACGGGCGCCAATTGACTTGCTGTCCTTTGATCCTTTGGATGCCCCACATGTGGATGATGTCGCACGTGTTCAACAAATGTTGGACATCCATGAGCAGACGCAGCAGAACTTTGCACACACTAATGCTAAAAATCAGGCTGCTGGTAGTAAAGGACGTAAACTTGTTACTTTTGAACCTGGTGAATTGGTTTGGTTGCATTTGCGCAAGGATCGCTTTCCTACTTTGCGCAGGTCTAAGCTGATGCCACGTGCTGCTGGTCCCTTCAAGGTGTTGACGAAAATTAATGATAATGCTTATATACTTGACTTGCCTGCAGAATATGGTGTTTCCTCTAGTTTTAATGTTGCAGATTTGAAACCATATGCGGGTGAGGATGAGGAGCTGCCGTCGAGGACGACTTCGATTCAAGAAGGGGAAGATGATGAGGACATCAACCCCGACACAGGAACTGCTACTCCAACTAAAACAGTACAAGTGCCACCAGGACCACTCACTCGAGCTCGTACACGTGACTTAAACTTCGTGATGATTTTGAAGAATGAAGGACCAGAAGCTTCCTAAGTGCATGCGCCACCTAATTTTAGTTTTTGTCAAGTAATAACCAGGAAGGTGCTGCGCCACCTAAATCAGGAAAGGGGAGATAGCGTGTGGCTTATTGAGTCGCCTACTCCCTGCCTTATGGGCAGGCTGGGCGCCTCCCTCCCTCACGCCTCCTTCCTCCTATTTAGCCAGGGGCTGCGCCCCCTCTTTCCCTTGGGTTTTCTTTGATAGGTTTAGCCATTGTGCAAACGTCCTGATCTGCAGTTGTGCTCAGCGGCCACCTGTGGACAGCCATTGTGAACCCCAATTCGTGAGTGAATGATATTCAGTTTTACCTTCATCTTGTTCTTGCTTGTTTCTTCGATTGCTAGCAGGAATAGAACTTCGTGTTCAGGTTGATCCTTGCCACCAGCAAAGGTCAATAACCATTTGGAGTTGGTTCAGCGATTGCTAAGGTGCCATGACCTGTTCGTTCGTAGTCGGATCGTGAGAATCTCCTCCTCCACAAATCGAAGTTATCCCACTCACCGAAAGATCGGGCACTCCAGCTCTATCAATGATGCTGATGACGACGATGAGAATATTGATGAATACAAAATATGGCTTAAATCACTAGGCAAAACTAGTATATATGATGTTTGTACTACACTATCCACATGTACCTATAACTGTACTCTTAACTCACATAATACTGTTGGTAACTTGCAGAACTACGCGATGTGAACAGGCGTCAAACAGTACTCACATACAAAGAATGGCTTAGGCAGGAAGGACTTCTGAGACGAATTGGTATATCCTTTTTGATTTGCACATCTTACTTATACTCAAATTTGTGTATGTACTAAGTGCAGTTTTAAATCTTTTTGCAGCGTACAAAACCACTCGATGAGAGCAATGGTAGTAGCACGACACCGCCAGTAGAACCGTCATCACAATGGCCATGTCATGCAAGGAAAGTACAGAAGGAGACAAAAGGTTGTAAAAGCTATCACATAATTTAAATGTTCACTCTTTATTGTTCAGCAGTTAAGCTAAGCTTGTATTTTGTGAATGTATGTAGATGGCCAGAAATCTGGCCATGGATCCTTGAAAGGGATAGCCACACTTGCCAGGAGAAGGAAGTCTGGATCCGACAAACTAAAAGTCCAGTTTTCTCATCTGGGTGGTCCCTGTGGTGATAATCGACGTTCCTTTGTGGATGAAATTGTTATGATCACACGGCAAATAGCTCCACTAATTGGAGTTAAAACTTGGAGCGATATAAAGGATGAAGTCAAGATGGATATCGCTACGGCTGTAAAGGTATGTTAATTGTCACCTCATATGCTTCATCATAATGTTAGATACATGTAGTCAGTACATTTGGTCAAAAATATTATGAATGTACTATACTACACAACATGTTTTGTTTTGCACCAGGATCTATGGGAGCTTGAGACCACTAAGGATCACAACAAAAAGATATGGGGGATTGCGAGAGAACGCTACAAAGGTTGGCGACCCACCTTGAGTGCTACATTCAGGGCATACGACAACTATGAGGACACAATGAAAATTAAGCCTGAAGACTTAGACATTGTGGAGTGGCACTATTTGAACCAGTACTTTGGACAAAAAACTTTGAGCTAAATACACCGACAGCCCTCGAACTTGTCCCGAGATGCCACTTAGGTCCACGAACTCGCAAAATCGAAATCTGGCACCCTGAACTTGTTAAGTTGTGCCACTTAGGTCCATACCTCTTGACGGGACGCCTAATGGCATGAATATATGCAAAAAAGCCCTAGAAATTTTCCATCTTCTCCTCTCCGGTCCCGGCGGCCTCCTAGAACCGGCGGCCGCCCGCCTCCTCCTGTGCGTTGTCCAGCCCGGTGGCCGGCCGCCTCCATGCGCCTCTGGTCGCGGTGGCAGGGCCCAGCCCCGGCTTCGCGCGGCCGCCCGGCGGCGGCCATAACAGGGCAGGCAATGGGGCGGCGGCGCTCCCGGCGGACTCCTGCAGCGGCGGTCCCGACGGCCTCCGCGAGAGCCCCTCCACACACCTTGCGCTCGCCGTGCTCCCGCGCACGCCGCTCGCCTCCGGCCGGCCCGCCTCGCCCGACACCGCTCGCCTCCCTCCTTTCTCCCGCTCCTTCTCGCGCTTGCATTGGGCGAGCGGGGCGGCGATGGCCACGTCGCCCCCGGTCACCAGCAAACGGCGCCCCCGAGCTACGCCTCGGCTCCCATCCGCGCCCCTCCTCTCTCCCTGTAAAGCCCCAAGCATCCCCGGCCAAAACCCTAGCTCCTTTTCCACCCAAGCCGTCGCCACCATTGGAGCCCACCGAAGCTTCCTCGCCGGAATTCGTCGCCGACGGTGAGACTCCCTTCAATTCCTTGCACCTCCTCCATCCTCGAGCCTCCTTTGACCTTCGCCGGCCCTCATCTCCCTCTCGTTCTCGCTGTACAGGGCCGCCGCCGGAGCTCCCGGTCCGCCGCCGCCGTCCGCCGCGGGGAGCCGCCTCCTCGCCTCCTCCTCGTCGGCAAGCTGCAGGGTGAGCTCCGCATCGCTGCCCCCTGCCCATGCTCGCCCGACCCCGGCCTCCCGCGGCCCCTTGCCGCCGGTCGGCTCGCCGCGCGACGCGCCGGGCGCGCGCGCGCGGGCGATGGCCGCGCGGTCAAGGCCTCGGCTCGGCCTTGACCCGGTCGGTCCCCCTTGGGCCCACTTGTCTGTACCGGAGAGGAGAAGATAGCAAATTTGGAGGGCTTTTTTGCATATATTCATGCCATTAGGCGCCCCGTCAAGGGGTATGGACCTAAGTGGCACAACTTAACAAGTTCAGGGTGCCAGATTTCGATTTTGCGAGTTCATGGACCTAAGGGGTATGGACCTAAGTGGCACAACTTAACAAGTTCAGGGTGCCAGATTTCGATTTTGCGAGTTCATGGACCTAAGTGGCATCTCGGGACAAGTTCGAGGGCTGCCGGTGTATTTAACTCAAAAACTTTCCTGGTCACACTATTTGCTAAATTTAAGAACGCAAGCTTGATTTCAATTTTTCTTTGCTGAACGTACATTACTTGTTTACTGCGTGCAGGAGTCGAGCGTCAGGAACTCTTCGAATCGCTCTGAAATGAAGACCAACCATACGACGGGTTCCAAACCTTTCTCTCAGTGTAGTTGGGAAAATGTAAAGAATTGATCCTCAATTCTCGACTTGCACTACAGTAAAGAATGATATATTGATGACATGTAATTTTGCTAGAGAGATCCAGTAACTAGTGCCGAGCCACGCAAGTTGGCACTTCGAAAGGCTACCCACACGAAGCGAGGAAAATGGACAACGCCTGTGGCTAAGAGTGTTTATGTGAGTGCTACTTTGAACATAAGCATTCTTCCGCCATAGCATTAATTTTTTACATATCACTATATGATCAAAATTGATATCATACAATCGTTTATTGTCCTCAGGATTCTGCATCCAAGAGATTGGATGAAGACGAACCAGCAAGTATCACTTCAGCTGCTGCTGAGGAAGACCAGGTTTTCTAGGAGATGTACAAGGAGACAACTGGAGCCAAAGTGAGGAGGTCACATGGCGAAGGATACATGTCCAATCGCAAAAGAAACCAATTGCTTCAGGAACAACTTATTCAGGAAAGACTGGAGAAGCTCGAAGAAAAAGAGCGTGAATTAAATGAAAAGCTTGTACAGCATGAGGCTCAAAAGGAAGCACAAAAGGAAGCACTTAAAGCCTCAATTAGACAAGAATTGATGGTGGAGTTCCAATCAATGATCGCACAACAGAATCGACCTACATTGCCAAATGAGGTAACATGCTTGCTCATTTGGATTGTACTCACAATCTCAGAAATACATGTAACTATTGCTTACATATTGATTTCGATTCGTTGCGTTTGACAATGGACATTTCTCACTAATCTTTTACCTGCCATATCTGAAAATTCATAGACCCCCCATCAAATCGACAACAATTCACATGAAGTGCCAGCTAGGACTACTGAGGAGAATATTGCTGCACTAGCAGCTGTGTAGATTCAACAAACAACGAACCAGGTAACGAGTGTAAATGCTTTGAGATTGACAATAGATTCATGTGGCTAATGTCTTACCTGCCTTCTTGCAAATTGCATAGACTACCACTGCAACTAGCAATGAATCTTTGAGAGTGGAATCTATGATCATCAGTACGCATAACATCGCTCCTACACCAGAAGTGCATAGTACTCAAGAAACAGCTCGCCTGGTTGCGACATCGACCAATGATTCCCATAATTATGCCTTTGTGTATTTAATCGCTCCTTATTAACATTGTTCCAACACCTTTATATATTCCAGGTTGAGCTAGCAAGCATTGTCACAACTGAGAAAATAAATAAAAAACCTGTTGGCAATGTTCAACCAAGTGCCATTTCAAGGAAACTGTTCACTGGGAATTGTACGAAAGGTGCAGGAGCAGATGCAAATGCAAAGTCATACATTACTACACAACAGTTGCGGGCAGCTGGTGCAAAGACGCGAGCAGGCGTAAAGAGACGACAGCAACAGGTACGAACTGCATGTGTGCTTTCATAGTGCCATTACAATTTTCCAAGTCCAATTCTATTCTGCTGCTGAATCAGTACAAGACAAATCAGCTTCAAAAATCTGTACAATCTCTAATTCTCTCATTGGTCTCTGTTCAGAAGGACACTAAAGCAACCATGGACCAACAAGACTGAAGATTGCCACGCTCCAAGATGACATCCAATCTTGGAGCTTAAACAAAGTTGATGACCATCATGAAAGGTTGGACTGGTGGTCAAGATTTATATATGCGTGCACATTTATACAAACATGATTACTGAGTGATGGTCTGATGGATGAATTTACAGGAGTTGGTACATTGATTCGTTGAATATTGTGTTACAACAATTCTATCATGAATTGTGGGATTTGTTTCTATTATAAAAATCTGATTGCATTTAAAAATCATCATGTGGCGATCAACCAGCTCTTTTGTTGCGATACCCTATATGCCTACGGCAACACAATATCTTTCGTAGCGATATCATATGAGCATATAGCGAAGACCCAAATTGAGTCGCGTTACCGTACAACCATATTGCGACGAGCCACTTTTCGTTGCGTTGCAATACCCTCTATAAATATAGCAACGCCAAATTCCATTGCGCCACCCTCCACGCATATAGCAACGCACATTTCCGTTGCTGTACCCTCTATGCGTATAGCAACGACATATTCCTGTTGCAACAGGATTTAAGGAAATAGCAACGAGCAACACTTTTTCCGTTGCAACAGGGCTTAAGCGTACAACAATGAGTACCAATTTTACCGTTGCGACAGGGCTTAAGCGTATAGCAACGAGTACCAAACTGGTCATTGCAACAGGGCTTAAGCGTATAGCAACGAGGACCAAATTGACTGTTGCAATAGGGTTTCAGGATATAGGAATAGCTACCACTTCATTGTGATATGTTCTTATAAATAGCAAAGCTTAAATGATCATTGCGCTACCCAATAAGCATATAGCAATGACAAAGATGGCATAATGCTACCAATCTATTGCGTTGCAATAACATTTTCTTGCAACATGGCCTCGTCGTTGCAATAACTCGCATCGCAACGACGCCCCCCATTGCGATTTGATGGCAGTGATCGTTGCGACTTGAGGCAATTGTCGCGCCACACGTCGTTGCGACACAGCTCATGTAGCGCAACTCTATGCTACACTGTTGCGATACCTTATCGCAACGGACTTTTATGCAACGGCACAAGACGAATTGCAACGGCCAGAAAATGTCGCGAATTATCGCTACTGTAACGAAAATAGCCCTATCGCAACGGTTACGGGCCGTTGTGTAATGACCGAAATGTTGTAGTGGGAGATAACGATGACAACAATGAAGAGGAGCTTGGGCAATGCTTTCATCGAGCGTACAAGATCAAATTCAGAAGCTTAGAACAAAAGAAAGACCCCCAAGAACATTGTCATATGAAGACACAAGCCGGCGATGTTCAATTCGTGAAGATGTTAAAAGCAAACCACGACGGACTACAAATGATGACATCAAGCTACATGGAAATTTTGGATTCTCGCACAAAAGACCATGGCTTCGCACGAACATAATCAAGGTGAGAAGTCGAGCTCTATGAATTTAAATGAAGCGCTTTGCGGGAGGCAACCCGATCTTTTTGTTTATTATCTATATAAGATAACGGTCTATATTGTGCTCTTTAATCGAATCATCAAGTAACATTGTACCATTGCTCTAATAAATGCCACAACTTTAAGTTGTATGATCTAAATGTTATTGAGAGAGCACTTTGTTATTTGATCTTGGAAAACTTGTAGACCCTTTTGTGTGCCTATTGCTAGTAGTGTCTAGAGTCTTTTTCTTTATGTCTTTTTAGAGAGAAATATGAGGTATGACACCACCCTTTGATTCTGAACTTATGGCTAGTTGATCTAGGCTAACTTTTGTTTTGTTTTTAGACCACCATTCATGTTATGTCATTTTGTTCATCCACCTCATGTTGCGCTTCATGCCATGTTGTCTTCATCCTTGCATTGCATTGCATATTTTGTTTTGACCTAACTTTTTGTTAAAACCACCTAAGCCTTCCTATCACCCCCGCCAAAAACCGAAGCCAACAAGGATAGGATCGACTTGTGTTGATTGGCTTGCTGCACCATTCGGATTAGCCAAGTCTATCTCTATACCTTGTCCTAACTGAAAACTTTGACTAGCCTCCCTACGAGATCCTAAACCCTTAGGGAAATCTCTCATACCTATAGCCATCCTAGAACCATAGGTTTTATTTTCCACTCAATGAAACAACCTTTGTTTTTCTTTTTGTTTTCAACCACCTTAGGTAGATTTTCTAAACATGACTTCTCTGTTCAAAATTCTTGTTTTAAACCAAAAATATAGGATACCCATGACCCTTCCCCTAAACCTTGTTAGCTTGGTTGATTTGTTCTTTTGATGAATGATTATCTTGTCGACAACGCTTCGCTTCTTATGAAGTGGCTGTCCAAGCTTTGTCGCTCTAAGCTATTACTTTTTGAATCAATCAATTGCGGAACAACATCAAAAGTCTTTTCAACCTTTGCTAGCGCTCGTTTTTTCTAACTCTTTGCATTTGCATTTTGCATCCATTCCATCGCTCCATCATGCATTTGTTAGCTTGGCTCTTTCATGAAACTTTATGATGAATGCTTTCATATCCATGTTAATGCTTCATGGGCATTTCCCATTTGCTATCTTGTTTAATCATGGTGTTTAGAAATGTTTGCGGACCATCATCATCATCTAGTTTTATAGGCCTTGCTAGCATTTACATTGCATTGGTTTATTTATAAGCTTTGCAATGCGCCTTATTTTTCTTGCGCTATGAAGAATTATTGACCTTGGGGTAGACATGGTATTTTAACCTTGGTTAATAGATCTTTATGACTATGGAGAGATTCGACAACCTAGTTGTAAACATGGTGTTTAGACCTAGGTGAAAACATTGTATTTTTTTATATGCCTTCCGCTCATTTGCATACTCACTTTGCACTCACGCACACCCATTAGATTTTTATTTTTCTCTTTTCTCCAACGCATCCAAGATCAATGAATTTGAAGACCCATACAAGAAGATACGACAAAAACATTGGGCGCTGTGCGTTCTGAAATCAGCTCGGGACAGATTGCGGTGCTGGAATAAAATAGGCATAACTCTTTTGTTCAGACTCTGTTTTGGGCAAATGATGACTCGCTGGAAAGAGAAATTTGTGCACTTTGCAATGGAGTAATGGTTTAGTACATATTCTGTTCTGGAAATAAAGGAAAAATTTGTGGAAGATGAGGCAGCAATGAAGACAACAAGCAAGGAGGTGATAACAGTACGAGGAATGATTGGGACCAAGGTTTAATAACAATGGAAGGGGTTGAAGGAAAATTGAGGCAACAAAGTTGAAGTGGCATAAGGATCTCCAAGCACATGGCAGAAGGTCTTCAAGAATTACAAGATGGTCCATCTTCTTCTTCCACGCTTAGCAACATGCTGAGCATGGGGGAGGACTTGTTGGACGAAAAGGAAAAGGCCTTATGGAGTACAATGATCACGGTTGTCATAAAATGCTCAAGATTCCTCTTCCATGCTAAGCACAATGCTTAAGCATGGGGGAGGCCATGCTACGCTTCATTGCAAGCATCGAAAAAGATAGTAACTCTTCCTCAACCTTCTCTTTGTTCATCTAATTCTTAATGCTTGTATATATGTAAGCCATTGACCATATGTTAGAAACCTTTGTATATCTCTCTTGTTAATAAACTGGCTACTAGGAGGACAACCTAGTTTTATTTTTGTTTTTTATAAATAATGATCACCATCACTTTGTGCTCACCATGATGACATAATTTGAATGCTTTGGCTTTTGGAAAAGTGATGAAAGTTGCCGCTTTATTCTACCTACATGATGATGTATATAACTTGACTATTTGCTCTCTATAAAATGATCTTAAATCGATTAAATACTGACTCTTTTGTTTGTGGAGGTTAAATGACTAAATTCTAGACCCGCATACCTTATGTTGCTCTTTGATTTAAGTTTACCGATGACCTTATAACTTATATTGTTTTATTTAAAACTTGATTCTTATGCTATCTACATTCGTGAATCTCTTGCAAAGTTCTACGTACCAAAGCCTTTACATATACATGATCTATCATGATGAAATCTTTAGATTGCAAACTTATATTTTGATGAGTTAGATTAAGATTGATTTCTGTGGTTCGAGACTAAGAAGCTGGCCATTCCATTTTGCGTACCTTCTTTTTGCTAGCCTCTCTATCCATGCATTGTGAGTTTCTACACCGGAAACGTCGCAACACCCTAAATCCAAATATCTTTTTGTGATTACCTCCTTGACCACAACCCACAATTGAGTATGGATCATTTTCTCAATGAAAATCCAGAAGAAACGAGAGCTTAATTTAGAGAACATCAATTTGGGAGGCATCGAGAAGAAACTCCCTGAAGATTCAAGTGATTTTCTAGAAGATCAAGATGGACTTTGTGTACTTACTTCAGCAATTATCGACCCTCACTTCTATGCTCGAGAACGAGCAATCGTTTAAGCATGGGGGGAGGATGCTGAGTAAGTACTATGTTGCAAGAAGTTTTGAGGAGCAAAAAGAAAGAAAAATGTGGAAAAAGAAAAAAAAGAAACAAAGATGAAAGAAAAAAAATGAAAGAAAGAAAGAAATAAAAAAAGAGAAATAATGCTCCTTAGTTCTTTTAGCTTCATCAAATTCCAAGTGCTTTGAAGACAATTCCATACTCAATTTTCCAACCATGTGCAATCCGATAACGAGGGCTTCATTTGTGCCTCGGATCATCCATTTGCCATTTGCACATGTACACCTATCTAAATGTGTGTGTTTCATCCCTCTCTCTTTTCAACATTTATTTTCCACGTCCTTTTTGACTAGTCTTGGTAATTCCAATAGATCTCTCTCTTAGTTTGACAATACATCAAAAATAATGTTTTGCTAGAATTGTTTTTATCTACCAAGCTCCACATAAGCCTTCCACTTTCATATATGGGTAGAATAGGTTCAAAATAATCTAGTATAGGCTTGAGCGACTTGATGAGATGAGTGTTTCCATGAGCTTTTGCAAGAGAATCTCACTTATGTTGGATGTGCATCTTTTTGAAAACTAGTCACGATGGAACAAGGTAAAGATCTAAAGTTCGCTTAAGTTCAAGAGCATTGCATTTATTTTAATTGTGGCTTGTTCTTTATTGCTAGCCTATCTTCCATAATGAAAAGTAGCCGGTCACAACTTGAACTTTAAATGCTAAACACTTGAGAGCAATGTGTCTTGTTGTGTATAACTAAGTGCAGGGAAGACATTGAAGAGCAATGCTGATTTTCTAGCTAAGCAAAGATCCTAGACTTACTCGAGGACGAGCAAGGTTTAAGCATGGGGGGATTGTTGACGCTCGTTAGCGACACCTTTTTAGTCCTAATTAAGTGGTGTTTTGGGACCAATTCATATACTAACCCACCACTTGGCACTTGAAATAACCCCGTTTTCACATATGCATGTATTTTTTGAGGATTTTGGTTTACGCAGGTTTTTGAGCTATAAATGAGCACTTTTGGACGAAGACCAAGGTCATGCGTAGTATGGAGGAATATGAAGGCCAAAAACAAAATACAACTCAGATTTTGTTCGCTCTCATCTATGGTGAACCAACCTCCAAGAATGTGGAAGGGCAAAGACTTGAAGATAAGATCGGATGACTTCGGGATCAAGGCAAATCAGGCAGACATTTGGAAAGACTATCAAGACCTAGTCTTATCTCGAAGCAACCGACGTCCAGATACCCACATGCATTGGAGGATCTAGAAGCTTGCACGCAAAAGATGGGACCGAGGGGCCACAAAAGGACCATAGGCCGGCCGGCCCAGGCTCTTTTTGCGCCGCCTCGGCCTCCCCTTCGAGCTAGGGTTTCCTCGGACTATTTATAGCCCCGATGCCTGGAGGCATGCATATCAATCCTCCAGAACTCAGTGAAACCTAGAGCATACACCAAAGAGAGATGATGGCCGCCGCAAGTCCTCGAAGTTGTCTAGGGATGACTTAGCCAACCCTAGCCACCATGGCCTCCCTGCGTGGTTGTGCCATGGTGGAGTTCAGGAGCTAGTTGGAATCATCAATGGTATGTACTTGGTGGTGATGATCCAAACACATCTATTATATGAGTAATGTTCTTCATGTCATCCGATCTCTTAGCGACTCAATAACTCCTTCTATGCTTTCTACTTATCGTGAATATGATTGTTTCTTAGTCTAATTTCGATTTAGACTATATAGCACGCTTTATGTAATCTTTGTGATTAGATCTAGCTTGTCGACCCTTCATGATATCTAGACACGCTCACTTGTGGACGTGCCCTTATAATTAACCACGCCGATAGGGAGCATCGTGACAGGGTGCAATCCCGTGTACAGTGGCGTTCTCGGGAGGCTGACCGGAGGTAAGGGTTTACAGATTGCTTTGGATGAGATGCATGATGTGCTTGCTCATATTGGCTAGAACTACAACTAGAAGACGATAGGCTCGTTTACCCTTTTGGTTGCTCTTTAGCCTCGCCTATGTTTATGGATGTGATCAGCCTATACACTCACTCACATCTTATAGGTTTACCCCTTATATGCAATCAACGCTTAATGCTAGGAATAGATCCGTTAGATTAGATGAGAAACCCTAGTAAGTTCATTGTTGATCCACGGATTGATAAACCTTGGATGGAATACTCTAAGGGAAAAGCTACGATGATCCATGCGCTTGCGGTTCACAGTTGGCACGTCTATGGACCGTCAACAGAGGGCGTTCTGCCGAGTACACGGGTACTCGGACAGGCAGATCGTTGGCATCCATAAAAAGCACACTTATGCGTAGTGCCACTTCATCCACAGACAACTCTTTAGCAGATGTCCGGTTGGATTAGTAAGCCCGGTGTACTCGTAGCCAGCGTGGACCCTCTTCTGGCAGGGTTGCACGTGACAGCAGATAAACGAGCTGGCGATTCCTACGCCTGTCAGGCCTCTGTCCTTCAACTTGGCAATGCTTTTCAGTAGGGTAGCAATGCCATCAACCTCGTCGTCGCCCAAAGCTTTATTCCAATTGTCATGGGGACGGGGGCAGGTGGGCTGAGTGTTTCTTCGATTTGGGAGGCTGGTTCTCTACATAGAACCATTTATCCGCCCAATCCTTGATTGAATCATTCAGCTTGAAGTCAAAGTACAATTTTTTCAATCCTTAGAGGAGTTGAATCCCCGCGCCACCGACTACTTTGTCAGTATTGGGTTTCACCCGGTATAAAAGGCGAAAGAGATTGAAATGGGGGTTAATGCCAAGGAAGGCTTCGCAGAGGTGGATAAACATAGAAATCTGGAGGATGGAGTTGGGGTTGAGATGAACAAGCTCTAATCCATAGAAAGCAAGCAAGCCATGGAGGAAATCGTGAATGGGACTGGCAAATCCGCATTCATAAAAGGGGGCAAAAACAACTACTTCATGGACTTCATCGAAAGGCCAAGACTTACCGACGTCAGTTCACTAGCAAGAGATGGATTTGTCTAGCAGGTAGCCTTGATCGACCAACTACTGCACCATTTGGTAGGTTGCCTTGGATGGCTTCCAGAACAGAGCAGGGGCGGGCGCGGTCTTGTATACAGGCATTCCCGTGATGGGAATCTTGGGCTCCTTCTTGCTCGCACCGTTTTTCTTCACCATCTTGCCAGCGAAGGTTTTCTTGCATGGGTGCCGATTACCAGGTGGGGCTTGAACGGATTGAAGGGCTCGCGTGAGTATGGAGGATTTTGGATTTGGAGAATGGCGGCTGGAGCGGATGTGAATACGAAGTGGTTCCCCTTTGTTTTTATTAATGAAGAGATAACCCTAGGCGTTTTCACCAATATGTCAACCGTTATGTATTCGTGGTTTTTACCAGATGCATAATTGTGAGATCTTTTTCTAAGGGCTAAGTCACTTGTGGAGGCGTTGCCATGCTCGGGGGCTGATGCTTATTGGAATAACTTTTTCCGACTCAAAGAATATACCTATTTCCTGAAAAGTCTTTAAGCTTATTGGCGTTAGCTTTAAGCTTGGAGGGCTGGGGGGAAATAGTATATTTCTTTTGGAAAGTTTTTTTATTAAAGACCCTAGAATTGTTTTTAATCCTTGAAAACATTTCTAGGCTCAGGGGCTAACCCATAATGGGTCCATCTTTTTTCAAAAGCTGGACACCATTATATTAAATGGGGATGTTTTTGCATCATCTTTGATTTAAAAATCAAAGCCCAGGGGCTGATTGCAAAAGAAGTCGACAAAGAACACATCATGTTCACTTCTGAAGGTTTTCAACGAAGGCGCAAGATGACGAGGAAACAACTCGACTGATGCTCAAATTGTTGAGAAACAACTCAGCAGGCGTGAAGACATGAAGACGCTCGGGGGCTTAACGGACCAAGATCCATGGGAGTCCTTATGGGCTGTAGGCCTATGAGGAGATTGGGCCGTCAACTCTGACAGATACGAGGAAGAGACGTACATGTTAAGGAAACTAGTCGGCTACTAGGAAATAATCTGGCCTATTCATGTTAGGACTCTATGTTTAGTATCCAACTAGGAATCTGTATTATTAGCCTTGTAGACCCTGTCTCCCGAGTATATAAGGTGAGGCAGGGACCCCTTGTAAAATCATAACCATCAATATGAAGCGATCCACCATACAGGACGTAGGGTATTACGCTCTCTTTCGAGGTGGCCTGAACCTGTCTAAATCGTCTCGTGTTGTGCTTCCGGTTCCGGTGAGGCCCTTGCGAACAACTCAACTACTCAGGGACCCCCTATAGTAGGCTAGCCGATATAAAAAAACTGACACCTATCTCCCGGCCTCCTCCCCTCAGCCGATGCTCATCTCTTCCCACTGCCCCCATCTCCCAGTCGATGTGCGGCCCCACCTCCCCCTCCCCCCTCCCCGCGGTCGTAGTCTGGTTTAGAGGGCTAATTGACCTAGCCAGCCAATTAGCTATTTTTCAAGAGCCCTCCCATGATATTGGTTGAGGTATGTAATTAATGGTGATGTATATGTAAGTTGTAGTTGAGATTGGATCTATGTTCGTATTTCTTACGATTGTTGCAATGCAAGCTTAATTATGTTCTAGTATGTGCACAACTTTAGTAGTAGAATAGATGCAATCCTAGTGGTTGGCCTTTTCTTGCAGAGGCATTGTTTTAGTGCATATTAGGTAAAGAGTAAGATGTAGTTAAGCGATGTGACAGGGTCCCTGGTGAGCACTCTTTATCGATGCGTAATGTCCAGTCTAGAGCTCGGTCCTACAATACGTGGGAGGCGTCCAATGCGAGTTGTATTAAGGTATGTCCGAACTTGATTTCATGGTCTTATTATGTCTTGTTTATCTATTTGTCTGCAACGTGCAAGTTACAATCCAGCTACATATATCCCAGTTTAGATCTTGGTAGCTTGGTGTTAGCTATATTTTATTATCTCTTGTATCGATATCATTTTCTGCCGTATACCCTTCTGATACGAACCCTCTAGGGTTTGGTGCTGATCTTTTGGTGAGTGACGAGGATAACTTCAATTTGGACTAGAGAGACGTTCACGACCTGACTACGACCATCCAAAGATGTTGCACCTTAGCAACCGATACACCAACTCCAGCGGTCGCCATGATCTTGTGGGGCACGATCAACCAAACCACTAGGGTAATTCTTGCAAGCAACCAAAGAACAATCCAGAACAAGTAGAACAATCAATCAATTGCAAATATGGAGATGATAATCAATCTGATATCACAAAAGAGGGGTTCTGAATCGAGTCGAATAGATGGTCTAGCCGACACACACATCTACAAGAAAGTAGCAATGGCTAAACTTATATCTAAACAAAATCCAAGTGTTCTTGGTGGCAGCTATTGTGGCGGAACTGTCCAGTTTAAACCAGCTCAAGTGCATTGGATCATCATTTTAGTAACAATCGTAGCTTAAGTACTTCAAACGGCATAAACCCGATAGTCCGTCTGATGCCCTCAGGACATCTGGACCATCCACTTACCACTGGCACAATTCACATACACAGAATTGCACCACATAGGAGCACAACAAATAAAGTCACAACACTTAATTATACAAGGAGTAGAGTTATTACAAACCATAAGAACAAATTTAAGTGTAGGTCATACACTATGGAGTTCCATAAAAGACAAGGGTGGGTCTTAACAAGGACAATACTATGTTGCCACCAACTTATTTATAAACAAAGACAAGAACAAGAGAACATGTTGGACTCATCATCATGCCTCTTCTTCTTTGGAAATCCTTCTTGGCTTACTAAGCATCTTCTGGTGGCTCTACAACATTGATAGTATCTTGAGTACAAAAGTACTCAGCAAGTCTAACCCGTCTACAAACACATATATATACAGACTCACAAGGGCATGCATGGCTTTGAGGTTGTAGAAAGTAAACTTTTGCATAAAAGATTTACTATAAATAAGTCCTTATGATATTTTAACTTTATTTAGTTATTACCTATCACTAGGTTAGCAGCTATACTAAACAATCATGTTCATTATGCAAGCCTCAGATTTCATAAGCATAAACCACATTACTATCTTACTATGATGTCTATCAGTGATCAAGCGGTATTCATACCAAGAAGTGCGGCGATTCGGATCAATTTTCATCCTACATGGCAAAACCTAGTCACACGCGATGTGTGGTTCCTAGGTGGTCCACACAAAGCAACCTTTCACTATGGCCATCCCAAGACCTGAACTGGCCCCACTCGAACCCAGGGATGCAGCCCCACACCGGCCCCACGTCTGGCCTGACCCAACATGTGAGTTTGTGGTTACGCCCCTGCCACCTAGCTCAACTAGAAGAGCGAGCCACAATTCAAGCCATGGAGCAACCAGTGTTACATCAGCTTGTCGGCCTCATTAAACTAGCATATGGCTAGTACGTTCAAAGCTTGGTCCTAGTATAAGCATCAACAACTCCTTATACAACCGAAACGAGATGATAGGTCGAGACTCCTTTCCCGAACCATCACCCTCGTATTCGGTCTCCAGTTCAATACTTTTAGCAACAGCAGTTACAGTGATAGCGCAAAAGCTCGAGCTTACCGATGCTGTGGAACGAATACTAAGCATGACTAACCTTCACTACAAACAGGGTAAGCATTAATGTTCTCCTTAATCAAGGAATAGTCATGCAATCAACATTTCACATAACTCCTAATCGCAATGTGTTGAATATCAATATCTAGGATAAGTAAATAGGTGGGATTAGATGAGTGATGACCCTCGATCTCAGAAGGGTCAAGATCCAAGGGAAGGATCTCCTCGACATCGCGATGAGCCACGCCTCCGGCGAGGAGGCGGTCGAGGCTATCTTCAACCGCTCTTCCACGGGAAAGGGCAGGCAGAACGAGGAGGCCGACGAAGGCCCCTCCAACTGTTTGAACAACATGAAGAAGAAGACAAGCAGCGGCGACCGTCCAATGACACATCATTGGTGATGGCGGCCAACCGCAAAGGTGCATGGGCTCCCGCGGGAGACACTCCCGACCACTTCGAGAAGATGTGTGGAATGGGCCCTGCCCCAACCACGAGTACCCTATAAAGCACCTGTACAGGGAGTGCTCCCTCATGAAGAAATTCATGATGGAGGAGACCAACAAGGGTGAGCCAAGGAGAAGGAAGATCGACCCATCCCCAAAGGGCTCTGAGAAGGGCGACAACATCTACGCCGACATGTACCCAGAGCCCGATGGGTGTCTCATGATCTTCGGCGGGACCGAGGCCTCCGTCAGCAAGGGTCGCGCAAAGGTGGAGCGCCGCAAGGTCTTCGTCGTCGAGCCGGCCACACCGTCCTTCCTGCAGTGGTCGGAGGCGGCGATAACCTTCGATCGAGACAACCACCCGCATTACGTCCCCCGACCAGGTAAGTACCCTCTCGTGGTCGATCCGATCGTTGGTCAGAAGCGCCTCACCAAGGTATTTGATAAGGCGCTAGCCGATCTTCTGAGAGGTAGAGGGTAAATTTGATTGGTGGAGAACTCGACATTGGTGATCCGGCTTCCAATCAAACACGATTCGAATCCTGCAACCGTTACACCATTGCTCCATTGGTTATCAACCAAGTACAACTTGATTGACCTCACCGAGAAGGCTTTCCTTGCAAGTGAATCAAAGAACACAAGCAAGAGAATGATAAACACGCAATCTGAAATTGCAGATCTGTATTAAGCAAATACGAGAGGGGTTCAAGCTCTGATCAACAAAGGACTAATCGCCACAGGGTGGTAGAACAAGAAAGGGGGCCCTGGATCACTATAAACGGACTTATCGCCATAGTTACAATGAATCTATCACAGTTTTGACTTCAAAAACTTGACTAAACAAAACCCAAACCCTAATGTGGCGGTGGCTACTGAATATATGAGGGTTAGTTCCTGCATGACCCACCTGGACTCGCCCCTATGGGCTCCAACACGATACATGGGCCAACGGCCCAAAAGACGGTGGCACAGCACCCTGACAGATTCTGGATGTCCAGTTGTTTCGATGATTCCTATTGACTCAGATGAAATTTTAATGTGAGACTAGTCCCATTGGTAGCTCAATGAAATTATCTTTCCATCCATATAAAGAATGTCCAAAACAGACTCTGTATGCGACCTGGGCGTCGATTTTAGTGCGAGCTGCTCCTGGACTCCGAGGTGGACTCGAACTTGAGTTGTTTTGGGCCTCCACCTTGGGGACTCGAACCGAGTTAGCTTTAGGCCTTCTTCTTGACTTGGACATCTATGTTGGACTCCTCTAAAACAAATAATTATGTCCTATCCATGGTTATGTCCTTATCTTCCTCCCCTTCTTGATGAAAAGCCGTCCTCGGCGTCAATTATACTCGAAACCGATCTTGTACAACACAAAATAGAACGGAGTTGTGAAAACAAAGAGAACCAAAATAATTCTGAGGAGGGATGTTACCATCTTTCCAATTGTGTAGTGTGTAATCTCACATAAAAATATAAGCAAGCATGTATGATCCATGATCGAAATGCACACAATGTTTGTCAACTCTATCCTGCAAAAGATTAGTACTAACAAAAGACAAAGCAGGACTAGATGACCGCATATCAGAAGACTCAGCATCAGCAAGCATAGGTAGCAACCAACAATGCTTCCCTTCTTGAGAGACAAAACTACTAGAGGAACATGTGAATATATTTTTATTATGGCTGTCCTCTAATTGATCACAATCTTGCACGACAAAAGGATAATTCATATTGCTACAAATGTAGGCTCTATGTATCATATATTGTCCTTTGTTGTCATATTTGCCAACACCATGAAATGTATGTTTATCAAACCAAGGTAAATCGGCATATCTAAAAAATATCTCTTCCAAACAATGTAGATTACACAAAACATCAAATTCAATGTAACCCAAAGTGTGTAAAGAAAACAAAAGTTTTAGCTCATCATTGACACTAGCAATATGCATAACATGTTTAGGTTCAGCACATGTGTTTGGTTGAAAAACATGTAAAACTGAAGCATTATCACACAATTCATCTTTATCACATGAAACATCAAGAAAATCATCATGTGACAAACATAAATCAAGAGGTGGTTCCACTAACAACTGCTCTATGATAGCATAATTTGTGGAAAAATTTAGCACATGAAGACAATTCTCACCTCCCGTGAGTGTAGCACCATGTGCACGAACTTTGTTCTCAGCGGCAATAGGTGCAATGTCAAGTGATGGTTCTGAATGTGCATATGAGGTTGTGAGCTCCTCAGTTGCGTCCATGTCGTCCTCTTGCTTATGTACATCATCCTGTAAAAGGTTAGTCATATCAAGGGAAATAACAACAGACTCTTCCTCTAAATTATGCACCCCATCATATGAATCCAAAATAGGAGGTGGGTTAACAAATGTTTCTATCATAAGAAATTTCATATCAATCCAAGTTTGAGGTTTTTCTAAAGGATCTAAAGACTCCCACCAAGATAGTGCAGAATGTCGCAAAACACTAGATGCATTTTTTGCCTTCCTCCTTGGACACATAAAGCAAGTAGCAAAAATGTTGTCTATAGTGATTTCCCACTCAATGTACTCATCAGCACCTATACTATCATAAGTTGGTGGATACCAACAACCTGTCATTGTTAGAAGACAGCAAAAGACAACACAAAAGTATTATCCCTATCAACTACCAACTACTAGGTGGTGGTGAAGTTGGAATGCAATATGTAAAGCGGCTTACCACTTGCAAGTGTTCTTACCAAATCCAACCGGACGGCACAATCAGTTGTCAAGCTTGGGTGTAACAGCTGCAAGGAGAACTTGTGCTGACAGAAGTACATGTGTGGAGCTTTGGGTAGGCACAATATGGCAGCAAGGAATAACAATTATTCAAGTCAGACTTGCAAGACTGAAAGGAGTCCCAGGCTAGTCTATGTCACCGGCCTAAACTTGTCTCAGACCTAGTTGAAGCAAGCAACAACATAGGATGCAAGCACTTCTGAATTTTTTCTTTTATTTTCTTTTTTGCTTTCTTTTTTTTTGGTGTGGCTTTTTCTTCACTTTTTCAGCACCTCTTTGCCTCTTACTCTTCTATTTTTTTCTTCTTAAAAGTGCAGCAACTTAAAGTTTTACAACTCAATATAACACAATGTTGCCACAAGAAATTCGAAACTAGCAAAGCATGGCCATGACAACTCACGGCAAACAAAGTTCTTGTCTCAATTTTTTTATTCTTTTTTACCAAGCCGATTCTTTTCCTCTCTCTCGTATGTGTACGAGAACAATTGATGGAGGAAACTAAATCCGGGAACACCATGATAAACAATTCCTCTGCAGCACTAGTACCTCTTGTAACTATGCTGCATGCAACAAACAAAGCACTAGCACACAGCAAACATGCAGACACTAGGGATTACGAAATAGACCTAGACATGATGAACACGATGACATAGCAAGGGACTAAAATTCAGAAAAGCAAACTAAACTGAAAAATTGTGGGGCACAAAGGGGTTATAGGACGATCGGAAATATTTTTGTAGGGCTTTTTTTGGACTATAGGTAAATGAAAACAAGATGAATTTAAAGGGCACACGATAATACCTCATGGGCAACCTGAATCCTGATACCACTTGATAAGGCGCTGGCCAATCTACCGAGAGGTAGAGGGTAAATTCGATTGGTGGAGAACTCGATGTTGGCGATCCGGCTTCAAATCAAACACGATTCGAACCCTGCAACTGTTACACCACTGCTCCGTTGGTTATCAACCAAGCACAACTTGATTGACCACGCCAAGAAGGCTTTCCTTACAAGCGAATCGAAGAACACAAGCAAGAGAATGATAAACACGCAATATGAAATTGTAGATCTGTATTAAGCAAATACGAGAGGGGTTCAAGCTCTGATCAACAAAGGACTAATTGCCACAGGGTTGTAGAACAAGAACGGGGGCCCTGGATCACTGTAAACAGACTTGTCGCCACGGTTACAATGAATCTATCACCGTTTTGAATTCTGGACGGTGGCGCAGCACCCTGACAGATTCTGGACGTCCACTTGTTTTGACAATTCCCGTTGACTCAGACGGAATTTTAATGTGAGATCAGACCCATTGGAAGCTCTAAGAAATTATCTTTCCATCCATATAAAGAACATCAAAACGGACTCAGTATGCGACATGGGTGTCGATTTTAGTGCGGGCTGCTCCTGGACTCCGAGGTGGACTTGAACTTGAGTTGTTTTGGGCCTCCACCTTGGGCACTCGAACCGAGTTAGCTTTAGGCCTTCTTCTTGACTTGGACATCCATGTTGGACTCCTCTAAAACAAATAATTATGGCCATATCCATGGTTGTCATGACCTTATCAGTACTCATGGATGGGGGCAGCGGCCTCAACATCCTCTATGTCAACATGCTCAACGCGACGGTCATCGATCGGTCATGCATCCGCCCGACTGGGGCGCCCTTCCACGGCGTCGTCCCGGGGAACCAGGCCATCCTCCTCAGGCAGATTGACCTGCCTATCACATTTGGGACTCCATCCAACTATAAGATGGAGACTCTCACATTCGAGGTGGTGGGATTCCACGGATCCTACCACGCCATCCTGGGTCGGCCATGCTAAGTTCATGGCTGTCCCAATTACACCTACCTGAAGCTCAAGATGCCGGGGCCAAAGGGGGTCATCATTGTGGGCACGTCTTCCCAGCGCGCTTACTAGTGTGAGACAGAGAGCTGCGAGTAGGCATCGGCGACCATTGCCTTCGCGGAGGAGATCACACCAATCAAGGCGTTATTGGTCAAAAAGGCTTCGGACTCCAATCGCAACATGGCTTCCTTCCAGCCCGCAGAAGGTATCAAGGAGGTGCAGCTCGATCCCGACCATGCTAAGGAGAAGGCGGCGCGGATCGGCACTGCACTCTCCCCCAAATAGGAAAGCACGCTCGTCGACTTCCTCCACGCGAACATCGACATCTTCGCGTGGAAGCCCTCGGACATGCCTGGCATCCCGAGGGAAGTCGCCGAGCACTACTTGAACATCAGGCCTGACTCCAGACCGGTGAAACAGCGCCTACGCCGCTTCGACGAGGAGAAGCGTAGGGCCATCAGTGAGGAGGTCGCGAAGCTTTTGGTGGCCGGTTTCATCAAGGAGATGTATCATCCCAAGTGGTTAGCCAATCTTGTTCTTGTATGCCAAAAGACTAGGAAATGGAGAATGTGTGTTGACTACATGAATCTCAATAAGGCGTGCCCAAAGGATTTGTTTTCTTTGCCGCACATAGACCAAATAGTTGATTCGACCTCGGGGTGCAAGACCCTCTACTTCCTTGATGCTTACTCCGGGTACCATCAGATAGCGATGAAAGAGTCCAACCAGCTCGCGACATCTTTCATCACACCGTTCAGATTGTATTGCTATGTCACGATGCCATTCGGGCTCAAGAACGCCGGATCAAAATACCAGCGGTGTATGCTCAAGTGCTTCGATGACCTCATCGGGCGAAACGTTGAGGCATACGTCGATGATATCATAGTCAAGTCCAAACAAGCTGACCAACTCGTGGCCGACTTGCAACAAACCTTCGCCAAACTCTAGGCGAACGACATCAAACTCAACCATGAGAAATGCGTTTTTGGGGTGCCGAGGGGGATGTTGCTCGGGTTCATAGTATCCGAGCGCAACATCGAATCCAACACGGAGAAAATCGAGGCCATCAAGAATATGGGCCCGATCCGAAACTTGAAGGTGGTACAACGCGTCACCGGATGCCTAGCCGCGTAGAGCCGATTTATCTCGTGCCTGAGTGAACGAGTCCTCCCCCTATGCCATCTTTTGAAAACATTCGAGCGGTTTGCGTGGACGCAGGAGGCCCTTACCAGATCAAGAGCATTCTCACTAAGCCACCGGTCCTGGTCCCTCCAACCCCCGGCGAACCACTTTTGCTTTACATCGCGACAACCACGCAGGTGGTGAACGCCACCCTAGTCGAGGAACGGGAGGAGAAAGGACACGACCTCAAGGTTCAACTCCCGGATTGCTTCGAGAGAGAAGTCCTGGCCAACACCAAAACCCATTACCCATAGATCTAGAAGCTCCTGTACGCCGTCTTGATCGCCATGAGGAAGTTGCGCCACTACTTGAACTCACACCCTATGACGGTGGTCAGTTCATTCCCTCTCAGCAAGGCCATCCAAAATCGCGACGCCACCAATCGGATCGCGAAGTGGGCGCTCGAGCTGATGGGTCAGGGGATAACATAAGCCCCTCGAACGGCGATCAAGTCCTAGACCCTCGTCAGTTTCATCCCGGAATGGACCGAGATCCAGATGTCTCCATCCCCGGCCGACCAGGAGTACTGGATCATGTACTTCGACGGGTCACTGGTGAGGGCCGGGGCACGATTGGTCTTTGTACCCCCCTCGTGGTGCGCATGAAGATTCGAGGCGATTCCCAGCTCGTCGTTGACCAGGTCATGAAGGAGTCAAATTGCGAAAATGAAATGATGGCGATGTACTGCCGAGAGGTCCACAAGCTCGAAGACAAGTTCGACAGCTGTTGGCATTTCTTAGCATCACCACTAGATTAGTGATGGCACTAGAGATGCCTCAATGTAAATCTAAACATTACAGAGATTCTACATGCGCACAGAAGTATGTTGTAGCATTTCACCCGGGAGTATTCCAGAGTATCATTATTTGTTTATCTGCAGGGAAAGCGTTTAGTCAAAGAGAGGTGTCATCCAATGTATTCACTTACAACATTATTAATATGTCATAGCCTAGACAGGGGTAAATGGTATGGAAGTGTAAGGGTAATGCGACACAGAGAAGTTCATTGCTCATCATTAAGTAGTCTTAGTTAGTAATAGAACATTAGTAAAGATCATAAAAGGGTTCATTAGCATCATACAAATGGGACTTGGATACACTACGTACCCTATACAAACTCATACAAGAGACATATGCAAGAGGACATATCGAGGTGTCCAGTGGTTCCCTCATCAAGGGACAACAGGAGGACATCTTATCATAAAGGCCTAATATCATCTCCCGAACGTGGAGGATTACAAAGGACGGACAGGGCTGTCACCACATGTCGCCAACCTCTACTAATCTGTGGGGCAGCGATACCCTCAACAGTATTCCATAACCCAAATACCATGTTTGCAATATGAAATACAACTCTATCTATCACGTTAATAAATAGAGCAACCATAAGGCTCATTAAGCCAATGTCATAGCATACGTCAACTCGAATAAGGTGCAAGACATAAGTAGTATATACTAAGTAAGTAAAGTACAATTGAGGCATACAACATAAGTATGAAGATACTTTCATTAAGGTCAGAGTATTACAAGTAAGTAAAGAGATACAAAAGCTGAACTCTAGAGCTTACCAAGACTCCTTTGGAAGCCCTTCGGAAGCTCAACTACTAGAACTATTACTACTAAGACTAAGACTAAGCTTGTAGCAAAGGAGAGCTCTTCTTCTGGTGTGTGTTCAGTACGGTGCCCCTTGCAGGTATTTATAGCATCCATAGGCGGTCGAGGATCAGCCAGAGGCGGTTGAGGCCGGTAGGCTGTGGGCCCAGGTCGGCCGAAGTGGACGCGTCGGCCGACCCTTGGATGCACCCCTTTGAGCATTGCATGGCTGAGATGGACTCCTGATGGTGGTTTAAAGGTACTGGTCAAGGGAGGGCGAAATGGTCGTAGGGCCAAGTCGGCCAACCTAGCCAGGTCGGCCGACCTGGAACCGCCGCCTTTCGGCCCCACTCTTCTCTGGTAGACTGCCATGTGGGTCCTTATGATGGTTCCAGGTGGGTATACTCGTTTTGTGTGTATTTGAGTTGAGGTGTGGGCCCTTCAATCCGTGAGAGTGACACGTGGCTCATCCCTCACCCTTGACATCAACCGACCATGATTCAGCGTCCACGATCATCTCTTAGTGTACTTCTTTATCTACAGGAAAGTTGGGGTCGAATGGGTGCCAGGCCAGGTCGCCCGACCTAGCCAGGTCGGCCGACCTGGGCCTGTGCCCGTTTTCCTTCATCTTTTGAATACAAACTGTTGGGGGATTGGCCTGTCAAGGAAACGCCTTCACCCGGTTACCTTGTTTCAGGTTCAAGGAAATTACCTTCGCATCTCATCCCAGAAAGGAAATTACCTTCGCCGATTGAGGACAGGAATCCATCGTACTCGTGTGCGAAGACGATCTGTGAGCTTCGCACGCCTGTCCGGTCTCTCTCTCTCTCTCTCCCCTTCGCTGGGAGACTGGGCACCGAGGGGCGATTAGGAGGCCCTCGGTGATGGTTGGCGCCGAGAATAGATGCGAAGGCATTATGAACCGAACTGTTGCCTTCGCTCTCCCAGTCGAATTTTAGGCAGGTGCGAGGGTAACTGACGGATATCACTTGCATTTGTTTGGTTCATCTTGTTACACATGACGACGTGCTCGAGTGGTGGCGTGGCTGTTTCTCCTCCCTAAGTGAGAGAAGGAACTGCCCGGTTGAAGGCACATCGGGTGGTGAAGGCGACAGAGGTCACTGGAGGCACGGTGAAGGCAACGTGGACCAAGTCCAAACCGAGTCAAAGACGGAGTTGCTGGTCCACACATTCATATTGAGACGTGTAAATGTATCCTTATGCCCTTGGAAACCGTAGGTTGTATGGTCTAGGGGATGTTGCCTGATTTCCAGGGGTATAAGGGGAATGTAAAATGTGCCTCTTGACCTCCCTATAAAAGGGGACCCCTCACCAACGTGTAAAGGGCTGATTTCTGAGAACACTGTTGATAAGTAATTTACTGTTGCTTGTCTCTGTTCTCTGTCTTGGCTGTTGTTTGGGCCCTTTAGCTTCGGCTGTAACCCAACAACTGGTGCCCACCGTTTGTGCTGTGCATGAAGACAACCCACGAACACCACCATGCCACCAAGAAGAAAAATAAAACCACCAATCAACACCACCGAAAACACATCCCCAGCCGGTGAAGCCGATCCCCAAGCCACAATTCCACCAAACATCCTTTTACCCATAACCGAAGCCGTCAATGAAGACAAGGTAGTAGATGAAGACACTCTCACCACCGAAGAAAAACTGCGCAGGGTGGAGGACAGGCTCCGCCTTCGCCGTCTGGAGCAGCAAAGAGAGCTCGAAGCTGCTCAGCTTGAACTGCAGCAGCAAATGCAGGAGGAAGAGGAAGAACAGCAACACCAGCTGCTGCAGGTCAAGAAGCAGTTGGAGGAGCTGAGACAAGCGAAGCAAAGAAGATTGAACTTCACTGGTTCTAGAGCTGCGAAGCTCCGAGAAGAACTCGAGAAAGCTAAGAAACAAGTTGCTCAACTCCAAGCCGAACTCAACGACCCAATTGCCTTCGCCAGCGCAGGGACAAACCACATTTCCACATCAGAAACTGGTTTCCAAGTGCTGCATACACGTCCCATTGATCGTACTTGCCCTCTCTCAGAAAGTCTTCAATTGGCAAGATGGCCGCCTTGATACACGCCAATCTCTCTACCAAGATACACTGGTCTCACCGACCCCAAGCAATTTCTCATGAGCTATGAAGCTGCAATAGCTTCGGCAGGGGGAGATGATGTAGTGCTGGCAAAGTCTTTCATCATCGTCTGCGATGGCACCGCAATGAACTAGTACACCAAGCTTCCAGGATTATCTATCACCAGCTGGTATGATCTGAAAAGAGAGTTGATCAAGAATTTCAGCATAATGGGAGACCAAGCATTATCATATGCAGAGCTAACATTACATCAACAGCCGAATGAGTCTTTGGAGGACTACTTTCGCAGGTTTGTGGGACTCAGATCTCAGGCTCCTCATATTCCTGACGAAGCTGCCAAATTTGCAGCTATACAGGGGCTTCGACCAGGTCCTTTCGCCCAACATATTGCAAGGGAAACACCAGCAACCCTTGGAGATCTCTATGAAGAGTTCAAAAAATACTGTCGATCCGACAATGACAACTGAATGCGAATTGCCAGAGAAGCCGTCCTGAAAAACCAATATGATTCCCAAAACAAGCAGACAGCCAAAACCACTACCAAAACTACCCATCCCAACCCATCATGAATGTGGAGAGCCCGCCTTCGCTTCCACAGAACAAACCCACTTACCCAGAAAACCAATACCAGAGCCAAAGAAACGAACCTACCCAAAGAGGTGGAAGAGCCGGCAGAGGCCGAGGAAGAGGTCCACCTTCGGGACTAGAGCTGTTTTGTCAATACCATGGCAAAAATCATACCCATGGCAGAGAGCAGTGCCGAGACATCAAAAGAACCATCGACAAGCTAAAAGCAGACAAAATCCAAGCAACCCAAACGAAGCCATCTTCGGCTTCGCACCCAAACACCCAAACCCAACCACAAACCCAAGCTATCTAACCTTACTGCCCAGTCTATCCCTCCCTAACCTCAAATTTTGTGCATCCCACAACTGCGATGGCGACTCAATTTTCGCCTTCGCCACAAACATTCCAGCATTACTACCCACAAGCCATGTACCCACAATTCTACCCTCAAAACCAGCAGCCTATCCCAAACAAAGACATCAAGGTGGAGGAATTACCACCACCACCCCCACCACCTCAAAAACAGCAAGATCACAACCCAGCAAACCCGTTGCCCAGTTATGGCCTCATCATGCCTATAACTGGAGGATCCTCACTTGCCTTCGAGACAAAGAAGCAGAGAAAGAGTTACTTTCGCCAGGTCAACAACATTTTAGTTGACGGTCCATATAAGAAATCGGAATGGTCTCACATGCCAATTACCTTCACTGAAGAAGATCTCAAACTCCACAACTTTCCACATAATGACGCAATGTCCATCGAAGCCAATATTGCCGGATGGAGAATTGGGAAAGTGCTGGTGGATACAGGCAGCTCAGCGGATATCATCTTGGCAAAAACTCTCAGATCGATGACCAACATCAACCCAGATAACTTGGAGCCATCTGACACACCTTTGGTTGGCTTCGGGGGGAAGCGCACCGCAACATTGGGGAAAATCACATTGCCAGTATCCTTTGGTGACACATCAAATGCAAGAACAGAGTTCATTACCTTCGACGTCGTTGACATGTTCTTCGACTACAATGTTATCTTCGGCAGAGGAGTTATAAATGCCTTCGACATCATCATAAGGCAAGCTTTCTTATGCATGAAAATGCCAGCTCTCAAAGGGGTCATCACCGTCTATGGTGACCAAATAGAGGCAAGAAGAATTGAGTATGCCAACACCCCAGGACAGCGAAAGGTTCATGTCCTCAAAGAAAGTGATCCCATTTACCCAGAGGAGAAGCCAATTGCTGACAAAAGCAGCCGCAGTATGCAAGGTGCTGCAGAAACAAAAGAAGTGCAACTGCAACCTGATGTCTTCGACAGAAAAGTTATAATCTGCTCAGATCTTGAGCCAGACGAAGAAGAAAGACTCATCGAGTTCTTGAGAAACAATAAAGATGTCTTCGCCTGGTCAAGCAAAGATTTGCCAGGAGTTGACAGGAGCATAATTGAACACAAACTCGCAATTAGCCCTGACATGAGGCCGAAGAAGCAAAAACTGAGGAAAATGTCCGAAGAAAAAGTGAGCGCAGTCAAGGCTGAGGTGCAAAGGCTGCTTGATGCAAAAGTTTTATGCGAAGTTCAATATCCCAAGTGGTTAGCAAACACTGTGCCTGTGAAAAAGAAAAATGGCAAGTGGAGAATGTGCATCGATTTCACCGATCTCAACAAGGCATGTCCCAAGGATGATTTCCCTCTCCCAAGAATTGATAAAATCATTGATCAAGCTGCTGCAAGTGAGATGATGTCTCTGCTAGATTGCTTCTCCGGTTATCATCAAATATGGATGAAGAAAGAAGATGAAGAAAAAACCAGCTTCATAACACCAGTCGGCACCTTTTGCTTCATCAGAATGCCCGAGGGGCTTCGCAATGCTGGTACCACTTTCTGTCGCATGTCAAGCACTGTATTCAAAGAGGAACTCTTCAAAACTATTCTGGCATATGTTGATGACATCTTGGTCAAGAGTGTGAAAAGGCAAGATCACATCTCAGATCTGGCAGTTGCCTTCGCAAGAATGAGATAGGTTGGACTCAAACTTAACCCGGAGAAATGTGTCTTCGGAGTAACCAAGGGGAAGATACTCGGCTGTCTCATTTCAGCAAAAGAGATCGAAGCCAACCCTGATAAGATCAATGCAATACTCAACATGGAAGAGCCCAAATGCATAAGAGATGTATAGAAACTCTCTGGCAGAATCGCAGCACTAAACAGATTTATTGCAAAGGCTGCTGAGTGCAGTTTACCCTTCTTCGCAACTCTCAGAAATGCATCAAAGTTTGAATGGGGAGAAGAGCAGTCGAAGGGATTCTATGAATTAAGACAATATCTGATGCAGCTCACGAAGCTGACAACACCCAACCCGAAGGCACCCTTACTTCTATACACTGCAGTTTCGCAATCAGCCGTCAGTGCTGCACTCATTGTGGAGAAGCTGGTTGAAGGCAGAAATATACAGCAGCCGGTATATTATGTTTCTGAGGCACTAGCAGGGTCGAAGCTGCTCTACACTGAGATTGAGAAAATGATCTATGCCGTGGTAATGGCATCCAGAAAGCTAAGGCATTATTGTGAAGGGCACACCATCAAAGTACTTACAGATCAACCCCTAAAAGAGTTATTGAGCAACAAAGAAGCCTCGGTAAGAATACGCAAATGGGCTGCAGAGCTATCTGAATATGTGGTCGACTTCGAGCGAAGAACAGCAGTCAAATCGCAAGTCTTGGCTGATTTCATAGTCGAGTGGACATCGCCTTCGTCACAAACTCTGACCAAAGAAGAAAGCTGGCTAGTACACAGTGACGGTGCTTGGGGGGACAAAGGAGCTGGCATCACAGCGATTGTGCAATCGCCTTCGGGCGTTAAGATGATATATGCAGCGAACCTAGAGTTCTGCAAAACTAGCGACAGAAGTACGAACAATGTTGCTGAATATGAAGCCGTCTTATTGGGGCTCAGAAACGCGAAGGCGATAGGGGCTCAGCGCTTCGTTGTAAAAACTGACTCGAAGGTGGTAGCAGACCACATTGAAAAAGAAAGCGTTGCAAAGCAACCCGAGCTGATCAAATACCTAAATACAGTCCGATCAATGGAGAAAAAGTTCAAAGGCTTCACAATAGAATACATTCCAAGGGCAAAAAACGAAGAAGCTGATGCACTAGCCAAGGCAGCAGCAAAGGGGGACAAGTTGCCACCCGATGTCTTCTTCCAGACACTGACAGTGCCTTCGATCAAAGAACTCGATGAGCAACCACACTTTATCAATGCAATAAATTCAGAAGATTGGCGGTCTTCCATAATGGCATATCTCAGGGGATACTACGAACCAATTGATGAAGACGACCTCAAAACCATCCAGCAGAGAGCAAGAGCATACCAAATCATCGACAACACCTTGTACAAGAAAGGAGTCGTAGCTCCTTGGCTTCGCTGCATTTCCATCAGCGAAGGCAGAGAGATAATTCAAGAGAAAATGTGCAGCAACCAGAAAATCACCTTCGGAGCCGTCACAACTGATAACTCCAACCTGGCCATTGCAGAGATGGGGCATCGATCTGGTGGGTCCCCTTCCCACGGCTCAAGGAAACCTCAAATATGCAATAGTTGCAGTGGAATATTTCACCAAGTGGATTGAGGCAAGGCCACTAGCAAATATCACGACGAAGACAGTTATCAAATTCTTCTGGCAGCAAATTGTATGCAGATTTGGATAATGGGAAACAGTTTGACTATGACGAGTTCAGGCAGTACTGCATGTCCATTGGGACGAAGGCAAGATTTGCATCAGTATACCACCCCCAGTCCAATGGCGCAGTAGAAAGAGCTAATGGCATCATTTTCACTGCCATCAGAAAATGCCTTGCAAATTGCAAGAAAAAAGGCAAATGGGTAGGAGAAATGCTGAAGGTAATCTGGGCTCACAACACATCTACCTCAAGAGCAACTCAGTTCACTCCATTTAAACTGCTTTACGGTGAAGAAGCAGAATGTCTGGAGGAGATTCTTCATCAGGGGCTCCGCACTCAACAGAAAGCACCCGAAGATAGTGAAGCCATAGACAAAGACCTCACAAACATATACAGGCTGCAAGCAGCGAAGAACATTTCCAAGTACCAGGAAGAAACCAGGAAATGGCGAGACAAGAAAGTAGTAAGAAAAGACATAAAGATAGGCGATTGGGTGCTAAGGAAGAACCCGAATATGCCTTCAGGAAAGCTGCAGAACAAATGGGAAGGTCCGTTCCTAGTCGTCAAGAGTAACAGACCAGGATCATTTCACCTGGGGGATGGAGAAGGCAATGAGCTGCCGCATTCATGGAATGCGGACAGCCTGCGAAGGTACTACCTGTGAACATAATGTAATAATTGGCTTCGTATTCTATAAACGAAGTCAATTAGTAGAGTAGATATTTCCTTTTCAAAAAGGCCCATACTCTTTTCCTCACAGGGGAACCCTTACCAAAGGGGTGAGGTTTTTAACGAGGCGGTGCCAACTGTAACTCGTCTGAAATATATAAACGAGCTATTCCCCAAAAAAGTTGCATCGAAAGCGATTGGCTTCGACCAAGTCACTGGTATTCGATAAACCCAATAGAACTAAATTGACCCTACCAAAGGTAAGGCCAATTCAGATCTAAATTGCTTGCTCTAAGGAGTAAAAGGGGCTTCGGCTCAAGATTGTCTTCATATACAAAAAATGCTTACTCCAAAGGAGTAAAAGGGGCTTCGGCTCAGATAGATTTCACATACAAAACTTCTTACTAAAGGGGCTTCGGTAAACACCGAACCTCATACGACAATGCTTACTCCAAAGGAGTAAAAGGGGCTTCGGCTCAGATAGATTTCACATAAAAACTTCTTACTAAAGGGGCTTCGGCAAACACCGAACCTCATACGACAATGCTCACCCTAGAAGAAGTAAAAGGGGCTTCTGTTCAAACTACCCTCAAAAACAAAAACACCAATTGGAGCATGAACTCCAAAGAGCAGACCCGGAGACAATCCCCCGTCTAAATGCCATGGATCGCCACTTGAGCACGTCGAACAAAAAACACAAACTCGCTTCGAGGGGAGGAGGCATTTTTCTCAGAAACGAAGGCAAACCGAGTTTGATATTTCTTATTCAAATGTCATACACGCGAATGATTTATTCACATCATAAACATATTCACTTTCACATGAATAAACACAAACTCGCTTCGGGGGGAGGAGGCGTTTCTCTCAAAAGCGAAGACAAAACAAGTTTATATTCATTCATGCGAAGACATAATTACATCACGAGTTTCATACATTTATACCAAGCATTCTCAAAACATTTCAAACACATATCCAAAAAACTGCTCGCCAGATCTCCTAAAACGAGGAGCGTTGTAAACGCAAGCAAAATCCTTGACATCAGGACCAACGTCCAATGGCTCCATCTTTGGAACGCCCAGGGAAACAGCTTCGGCATTTCTCTTCGCAGCAAGCTCAACTCGATCAGAGCCGTGAGCAACAAACGCTGTGAAAAAACCAAAAACACTGAACTCCGTGTGACGATAAAACTCGTGACAATACTCCAAAAAATCGTGATGGCTCGAGTTTGGATAAAGACGTTGAAACTCCTTCCATGCGAAGCCAGAAATACAAAGCGGCCCATCACGTATAGCCAGTGGAGTGAGTGCAAGCATTTCATCGCCCTGAATATACACAAATGTACAAGTTCAAAAGAACTGCCCGCTCAATAAAATCCAAACTCTTGCTACAATTCAAAAGGTCCTTAGACCTGTGGATCGACCCCTGGGGCTGCTTGATCACCCTGCCCTTGCGAAGAAGAAGCACCGGCTTCACCGGAAGCAGAACCAGTCACAGCAGAACCTGTTCCGACACCGGCTTCGGCAGCTTCTTTGGCAGCGGCTTCCCTTGCGGTGGCTTCGGCTTCAGCTTTTTGCTTCTTCAGTTCCCTTGACTGAGAATACAAAAGCTATCAAACAAAACAATTCCAAATGAAAAACAAAAAATGAATAAAAAATGACAACGACGGAAGCTATAAAAAAATACCTTCGCAAGTCGGTCGCGGACAAGATTTTGAGTTGCTTGACGGCCACTGGCAACCCAGAAATACCTTAAGAAAAGCGCCTTCACGAGGAGCAGTTGCTGTGGAAAATAATCAGTGTCAGTAGGATCTCTGGGAGCCGGATAAGGATAACCTTTCCGAACCAAGGCATTATAATGATCACAGCCATTGTCTGATACATGAGCAAAGATTGACAGCGAAGTCACTGAGAGTTTCCACGACACTTGGAAGCGAAGCAAATTCATTATCAATCCAATTAAAGAGCTTGTCCAAGCTATACTCTTTATTGGGGAAGGCAGCGGGCTCCGCACCAAACTGTCGCAAGGCTTCTTTGTATAAGCGATACAATTTTAAGCCTCGCTCCCAGGCAACATCAATCACGCTTTCATTCTCCTTGCGAAGGTTAAGGTTTGATGTGCGCAGCGACAAGACCTCACGCTCAAAGTTTTCACTACGAGACCGATATGTATCAATATCGGCCAAAAGCTTCTCCTTGGCTGCATTTAGTGTGTTCACCTCACCCTTGAGAACGGAAATCAAATCAGTATCTTCAACAATTTTCTTGCGAAGGCCCTCTACAGTGCCATCCTTATCAACAATCTTAGCCTCCAAGGCAGCAACCTTCTCCTTAAGGGAATCGGCTTCGCCAGCTTTAGCTTCCAAAGCTGTGACTTTGTCCTTCAAAGACTTGTTCTCAATGATAATAGACTCCCAGTCCTGGCGAAACAGATTCTTTTTATTTTCAAGATCCTGCTTAATTCTATCAATAGTTGCTTGGATCTGGAGAAGCTCTGCCTTTTCCCTTCGCAATTTCTCTAGCTCTGCACGCTCAGCAGCAACCAAGTTGAGGTTGGGAACTTGAGCTGCCAACTCATTGATAGCTACAACAACCTATGGTAGAAAACAGTTCAGCATTACGAAACAAATGAAACGAAGCTAAGGTCAAAAACACAATCACAGACGAAGGCAATAAGGTCATACCTTCATTCCCGAAGCCAAAATAGTGGAACTTATGCTTTCGGGATCGAGTGTCTGAACAAGTCGTTGATATTCTGCAAGGAAAAAATAATGATAACACTGTTATCTTCGCAAAATAACCAAAGGCAAAAACCAGCTATAATCCCAAACAAAAAACACCTTCCAAATCAAAGTCTCGAAGAGGCCCACCTTCGCGCACGCGAGACGGCCCATCTCCCTCGCCACCTAATAAACAGGTCTCAATCACATTAGCATCAAACAGCAGAGCAAGCAACGTCGCTAAAGGAAAAAATAAAGAAACATCATTAGTACCTTCGGGAAAAGGAATACTTCCACCCATATCAACATCCATAAAAGATTGAGAAGCAGCAGCCCTCTCAGCGGCTTCGGAAGTCTCAGTTTCGGCAACCTCCTTTCCCTTAGCCTGGGCATCAACGTCAACTGTCCCGGCAGCATGGGCCAGAACCTCCAAAGAGCCTCGAACAGGAGGGGAAGAAGCCAAAGCCGACGACGGAGGGCTAACCGCCAGAATGTTCACTGGAGCTTCGGCTCTGGGCTCTTCAAAGCTAGCCTCGACATGAACCTCCTCTGGCACATTCTCCATAACGGGAGCATCCCGAACAGGAGTCTCCTCAAACATGCTAATATCAATGCCATCATCAAATGGATTCGGAACCCATACATCCTCGGCTGTTTCATCAACGCCTTCACAAGTAATATTGACATCAATCATAGGATTCCGCGTCAAGTAGTCTCCTAGCAAAGGAAGACTTGTGCCTTGAAAATAATTCCCAAAGAGAGCAACTTCACCTAAGAAAATATCATCTCCGCTCCGGAGAGCTGAGCTCATAAAGCCGGTGACTCGCAAAGCCGGCCGCTGCACGGGAGCCGAAGCCGCTGGGGCTGGCCGAGGAGGGCGAGGTGGAAGACCACCCCGCGAAGCCGAAGAGGTGACCCTAGTAGCCGGGGCGACGATGGACACAGGGATGGCAGCAATCGGTGCGTCTTGTCGACGACGCTTCTCAGCAGACTCATGAGAGCTGCTACTGCCACACTTGGCCGGCACGGAGGAGGAAGTTGTCTTCGCAACAGTTTTTCTACCACGGCCTCCGCGACCAGACCGACCACCACCACGTGGGTGCGAAGAAGCAGATTCATCTTTATCCTGCTCCTTCGCCTTAGCCTTCCCTCTTTTTTCCTTCTCTTTCTTCTCCTTCTTCTTCTCCCTAGCGGGGACGGGAACCTCTCGAGCACCGTAAGAAATCTTCAATTCCTCAAAAACTCTATTGAGTCTAACATGAACATAGTTGTCTTCATTTATACGATGCTCCTTTGAGGTGTATGGGCCAAGAATATCTGTAGCCCGTCGCTCCACTGTGGCAACGAACTCCGCCGCAGACATGCCTTCGGGTAGCTTCGCTCCAAAGTGAGGAAAAGCAACCTTAGTACATTCACCAAAGGCCTTCCACTCAACTTTGTAAGACTCCCAGTCAGCGGACAAAAAATAAACCCCAGCAGCCAGATCGGCTGCAACTCCTTCTTCAATAAGGTCACGGCTGCAGAACGTCTGCGAAGCCGCCCGAAACGCCTTCCAACACTCCGTGAAACCAGTGCTCTCCGCGTTAAAAACTGGATAGGAAACAAACTTGAGCCAATCGATCTGGCTGTGGAGAGGATAAGAGACTGATCTCGTACCATCCTCCAGAACAGATTCCTCCGAAGGTACCCTCACGTAAAACCAGTATTTCTGCCAGTCTTTTGTCCATTGTTCCTCTGAGCGAAGGTAGTTTCCACCTTCGCAAAATGAGAATCCCGACGGCGCCCAGTAAATGTTACACATCCAAAATCTGGAGTGAACAGCTCGCCTTCAACTTTAGATGATTTACACTGATTATGCCCTTCATATAGCCGAAGGAAGCCATCAATTGTAACCGTCGAGTCATGTGTCTTTACCGACCAGAAGAAGCGAAGGAGATGGCTGATGGCATTGGGCGTTAGATGATGCAGTTGCAGGCCATAAGGTGCAATCATCTTCGCAATTATATTATCAATCGGCATCTTAAGGCCAGCAATGAAGAAATCCGTGAAGACTACAGCTTCGTCTTCGCGAGGGCTAGGGGTAGTTTCAGTACTAGGAGAACGACCCCAACCCTCAGGAAAATATCCTTTTTCTTCATAAAATTTAATATCATTTCTACCGACCTTGGATTTGCCAAACACAAGCGTCTTCTCCCTCTTGCTGGGATCTACAAGTTCATCCACATCGGCCTTCACATCATCCAGATTTTCCTCTTCATCACCAAATGTCTCCTCCACAGTCGGAGTCTCATCCTCTATTTGCTGTGCAAATTGATCAGCTTCGGCATCATCCATTCCACGACGAGGAGAAACTCCCGCCCTTTGGGCATCTGGGCTGCCTTCGCCAGCCATGTCAATAAGTACAGCAGTTTGCTTAATGCGTGCCGCTGCAGAAATAACAACAAGTTTCAGTACCTAAATGAAGGAAAACAGAAACAACAATAATAAAAAAATAGAGAGAGAACCTTACTTATACAAGCGGGTATTGCGAGGAGAAGCCAACACGAACACGAAAGTGTTTATCAGGCTATGTTCGGAGCAGGCAAAGAAGATTCAGCAGCAGAAAGCGAAGAAAGGTAAAAGGGGGGACCCCTTCGGTCCTATTTATAGGTCA
>CM014276.1:19464628-19582736 GCA_004135705.1 Alloteropsis semialata
GAGTTGCTGGTCCACGCATTCATATTGAGACGTGTAAATGTACCCTTATGCCCTTGGAAACCGTAGGTTGTATGGTCTAGGGGATGATGCCTGATTTCCAGGGGTATAAGGGGAATGTAAAATGTGCCTCTTGACCTCCCTATAAAAGGGGACCCCTCACCAACGTGTAAAGGGCTGATTCCCGAGAACACTGTTGATAAGTAATTTATTGTTGCTTATCTCTGTTCTCTGTCTTGGCTGTTGTTTGGGCCCTTTAGCTTCGGCTATAACCCAACACAAATGTCTAAGTTATGCTTTATCTTTATTGGTTTTCTGAGCCCATTGACGGTCGGATTTTCGTTATAAGGACCGCCAACAACTCCACCAAGATTAGCCCTTTGCTCGTCCCGAGCAAAGACTAGAACTTTAGGCTTAGTGGATCAGGAGTTGCTTCCTCATTACTCCTTAAAAGTACCAATGGTTCAGCAAGATATTCTACCAAGAATTGGATAAGATGGTAAAATAAACTTTTCCTATTACCTTGGCCTCTTATGGGGCTTGTAGCTTCTCCTTGTCTTGGGCAGTTGATAGCCAGAACGACTTAGACCAAGCACCTTGCCTTCTACCTTGCTTGACCATAAACTGGAGGTTTTGGAGTTTTCAAAAAAGGCAAAGTTCCTTAGGTGGTGCTCTTGAGACACTCAAGGTGTATTTCCTTACCAAGATCCCTCTCTCAACTCTCATTTCACTCATTGAAGTGGAGTTTGTGCTAGGATAGTTTTGTAGCTTACTTGCATTGCACATATTGTAAAGTCAAAACCAGGATTCAAAGATAAGTAAGTCATACTCTCAAACCAAGATGTGCACGTGTATGGATGACATGATGAATGATAGCTCCCTTTTTGTAGGTTCCTCTTCCCTTAATAGAGTTGCTTTTAGAGACATGGCTATTTTTTTCTGAACTGAGAGCCTTCATGTGCTCTTCTCTTTTTTTTACATACTTAGACCTTCATGTGTCCAAATTTTTTTTCATCAGCCCATGTCTCTTTTTGCAATTAAGTTGGGGGAAGAGTACCATACTCTATGTGGAGCTTTTATTTAGTGAATGGATGAGTGTCATGCTTACTTCCAGAGTAGAAGTATAACATATATATGGTGGCCTGCGACCTTAGTTTTAAAAGCATGAAGTAAGTCTCTAAGAATCACAATGATCTTGACAAAACTCAATGCAAGTGCGCCTGGGCATCTACTTCTGGCCGCTATGCACTGGACCTGCATACGCCCCCGAGTGACCGCCCGGGCCTGTGTCCTGTCCGGTGCAGGTCCTCGCCACCAGGGGCCCGCCTAGCCTGCACATGCCCTGGCCGGCCTATCTTCTGCGTTGTGTGGGCCACATGGGCCCCACGGCCTTTTTTGGCCAGTAGATGGCCGAACCTACCCCGTGCAGTAGTTGCTGCACTGCGCCACAGTGCCTCCGCATCCATGTGAGGGCTGGGACCCGCGTGGGCCCTACGGCCTGCATGTGTGCAGGCGCGCACCCGCCTGGCTGCTCTCGCTTTCGCGGTAGAGCACCGGTGCGGTGCTGCTGCCCTGCCGCCGCCAGGTCGTAGGCCCCGCCTGGCCCCACGCGGACGTCAGCAGTGCTGACGTCCTAATGTCGTGGCGCTGTGCAGTAATTTATAATTTCTCTAATTTATTCAACTGAACTCAAAATAAGCAAATAATATATCCTTCTGAATCGTCCTGATGAGCTCTACGCAATGGTGAACTCCAAATTCGCATTTGAGATACTTTGCGATAGTGATATTTTATATCTCATCTCAAACCCATAGTGTCATTTTAAGCATTTCCTGCAAGACAAGTCAAAACACCAACACTCGTGAAATTCATTAGTATTAAACCCTATAACTATGTTTGGTGTTTATATTTCATATGTTTTCTGCAGAAATTGATGGCCAAAAGTTGCACTTAAGGACCGTCAAGAAGCTCCCCCACACTTAGCCTTACTCGTCCTTGAGTAAAGTTCAAAAACTAAGGTGGAACAACATAACTCCTTTTGATATGATGCAAGCATATAAGTTATTCCAAGACACACCTGTACTTGTGAATTTTGAAGTGTCTATCATGTCATCTTGGATGGTTGACAGCCTTGACTCAAGTCATCTCCACTCCTCTGTTAAGGCCCTGTTTAGGCAACTGGCAACTTTCTTTCCACTGACAACCATGCCCCCCTCACAGAACATGCTTCCCAATGGCAACTTTCTTTCCAAACTTCATCAAACTTTCCCAACTAAGCAGGCCCTAAGTGACTTGGGTTTTTGATAAATTTTCAAAACGAAGCCTTACCTAGCTCCTCAATTGATTCTCTCAGATCGCTCAATGTGTATGATTCCTCACCAAGGTATTAATTTGTCACCTTTCACTCTACTTTTAAAAAGGCTTATGTGGAGCTCATGGTAGGAGTGAAGGTAAAGTATACTTGTATCCCATATATTGCAAAATCAAAGAGTTGATCCAAGAAGAAAACTATTCATACAATCTGATCAAGATGTGCATGTGTGTGGTAAAGAATGGAAGGTGTATGAGAACTCCTTTTGTATGATCTCTCTCCTTTGAATTTATTTTGAGAACATGGCTATCTCTTTTTTTTCTGTTTTCTCTCTTTCTTTTTTCTCTTTTTTTTGCTTAATGCTTTTATGAGCATGTATATATTTTTTTCTTGGACCTCCAGAATATTTTTCTATAGCCCATGTCTCTTTTTCAAGGGAAATTTTGAAGAGAGATTCATAAAACATATGGAGCATTTATTTGTGGATGAATGATATTGCTAACTTCCAGTGTAGAAGTTTAGCATATGTATGTGGAGTGTACGTGATCTTAATCAAGAAAGCATGAAGAGCATCTTACAAGGGTCACATCACTTTGACAAAGCTCAATGCAATAACAAGCAGCATATGTATAAGGTTTTCAATGTGAACCACATATGGCTTTGGTAGGAATGTAATATCATTGAGGAGCTTTGTAGGGCCACTAATTTTAATTTTGCAAGAAAAACATCCCAAGTACTTTATATAGAAGGAGCAAGATTCATCTTATCATACCATATCTCATTTGTCAACTATTTAGATACCATGCTTTCCTAATGATATACGTTCACAAGCAACAGGCAAATGTGCAAGGAATAAAGAATATGCAAGCCAATTAAGAATGAACATGTAAACCGAAGGAGCATCAAGTTTCATGTGAGTTTAATTTTGATGATTATATCAAGATTATTTTAAACTCATGAATGAGAGAGAGTGAGGGATTGGCATGCAAACCATCACATTGGACAAAATGGGAGACGTGGTGTGCCAGAGGAGACTTCAGTTGATAAGGAATTCATTCGAACCCCTCTGGTGCCCGACCGTCGTAATCTTTTTCTTGTCGGTCCATGCAATGTTGTGAGGCGTAGTCGTGGGTGGTCTTGAATGTGTGAACATGGAGAAGCACGAGAGACCCCCACACTTGATCTTGTACCTGCGGTTATTCAAAACAAGGTGGAAACAAAACAACGACTCTACTGGCCTTACAAACCAGGGAGTCTGATCTTTATTGGAATTCAAATATTTTTGGTGTTTTCAAGTTATGCAAAATTTTATGGATTTTTTTGAATTCTTTTCATGGAAACCAAATCTTGTAAGGTAAATTAGCAGGGAGATTAATGGAAAATAAATGCACAGAGTGTTTTGGATACTTTCCTAGCGAAATTCCCCCAAGCTTTAATCTTGCAAGCGAATGCAAGATTTGAGCTTAAGAGTGCCAAAGATTTGTCCACTGTTCATCCTGCTTCATCATGCAAATTTCTTCCATGTGACTGAGGGTTTTGGATGTTGGAGTTATGCTCGACGTTCTTTAGTCATCATCCTTCCTGCAGAAAGTTAGTGGACAACAAATACCCAAAGGACTATAAAGAATAAATCATTGTTGTCGTCGGGTTAGTAGTTCACATCCACACTTAAAAACAGATTGGTCTTTAACATATTAAGCGTAGATCCTGTTTGCCATTACTATTTTATTTTTGATATTTATTTTAAATGTTCTCTTTTTTAAAAAAAATATTTTCACCACTTTCTTTTAAGCACAACTCAAACAAGGCTAAAATGCATCAACATGATCATGAGGGAGGTTTTGCAATATACTCACAGTGAACCTTTGAAAAGTGATGTACCTCCTTGTATGTCATGCAGAATTTGTTGCAGTGTATCCAATGCCTTGATTTGTCTCCAATTTGAATCAAGCTTGATGACTTACCCGATCAAGGGGTAAGTCCATATATACATCCAATATCTATAAAAGCATTTACTCAAAGGTTCATCAATCAAACTTGACACCATGTCTGATTTGATCAAAGAAGACCATTTTAACCTAAGCACCATGCTTAATTTAGAAGGTCTAGGACTGTACTTCGAAGATACATTCAAACCAAGAGCATACGAGAATAGATAAAGGAAGCATGAGAACATGATCAAGCTATTTCTAAATGGAGATGAACATGAGTTGGTATATAAATGATGAACTTCGAGTTACCTCCCGGAAGGGCTTTGTTTAAAGTCAAAAGCAGGATATGACACTTACCTTGGTATACTTACCGCTGATGTTGGATGATGAGTTTAGAATTGCCATCGCGGTAGTTCCTTGGCTCTTGGTGACATTAATAACGGTGACGTGGTCGCACGTGGATAACATGTGTGTGCTAAATGTTGGGATGCCCCAAACAAATAGCTGGCACAAATGTAAAACACGAGCATGCAACAAACACTTTTTTTCATGAAAGCGCGCACAAGAACCAAGGATGCAAGGCAAGGTGGAGCCAGAAGGCAAATGGGGACTACCGAGGTGCAACGGCTCTTGCTAGTTTTTTTTTTTGTGAAAGATGGATAGTGATGATGAATATGGATCGATAAATATAAACGAAATGATGTGATGGTATGGAATGGGGATACATGGGCGAACTCGGTTCGACACTAGTACAGCAACCGCTCCTCGGCAACGGCGCCAGAAAGCTTGTTGGTATTTTTAACGATCACAGATAAATCCATAAGCATACGGATACCGATGTAGCTTTCACCCGAGAGTATTCCAAGGTATCGAATCAACAGGGAATGTGTGTGTACTAGTGACGAGTTAAGAACGACCAAGGACAAAAGAAGTGATAAATGTGTAGAAGGTAGTGAGGGTTATTTCTAGGTAATTCTGGATAATCAAAGGATAACTCAAGTTGTTTACTGTATTACTTGCTTCGGGACGCCCAACCGTCCAAGCCTGGAAAGGGATGAGAAAGGGGCAAGGCAAGCCAAGCAATGGTCCTACTACTCTCTAGTGCTTCTCATGTGGTGGACTACGTAGGCTGTCAGAGCTGTCACCACCTGGGGCTACCACTACAAATCCGTGGCACTAGGCGCACTCCAAGGTATTCAACATGATTAGACATCCATCTATTCTATTGAATATTATCTTAGTTTTGCCAGTACTAAGACACCTATCACAGCGAGGAGCCCACAAGTAAATAATGTAAAGCTTGAACTTAATTAAATACTAATCCAGAAATACAAGAAAATACCCGGATGATACTCGAACCTGAGCCGCATCCGCCGAGATATAGAAGAGGAGAGGAGCCGACATCCCTGGCTTCTCCGGGACTCTCGCCTCACCTCTCACCTATTCTAACACTACATTACATATTTGCCTTGAGCTTTTCTTCACTTCTTTGTGTGTTGAATGAGGGAGAGGACCTCTCTATTTATAGTATAGAGATGCCTTGATACTAGAAATATTCTCCCTACTCTTTCTCCTTGGCGCCATCTACGTCGGTCGCACAGATGAATAGGGCGCGAAAGACATTTTCTGCCCACGAATGTGCTTCCTTTGATAAAATCCGAATGTCCTCACCTATTCGATCCGTGTGATATCTCTCCGGGCGAATACTGTGGCGCCATGTGGCCAGTTGACTAGCTCCTTCATGCGGGAATTGCAGGAGTGATCATTGTGCGGTATGCGGTGGTCAACCCGTGGGAGCCACACGTCCCCGGGCCTGCTTCTCCGCAAGTGCGTCTGGGCATCTACTTCTGGCCGCTGTGCCCTGGACCTGCATACGCCCCCGAGTGACCGCCCGGGCCTGTGTCCTGTCCGGTGCGGGTCCTCGCCACCAAGGGCCCGCCTGGCCTGCACATGCCCTGGCCAGCCTGTCTTTTGCGCTGTGTGGGCCACATGGGCCCCACGGCCTTTTTTGGCCAGCAGCAGATGGCCGAACCTGCCCCGTGTAGTAGCTGCTGCACTACGCCACGGTGCCTCCGCATCCATGTGAGGGCTGGGACCCGGGTGGGCCCTGCGGCCTGCGTGCGTGCGTGCAGGCGCGCACCCACCTGGCTGCTCCCGCTTTCGCAGTAGAGCACCGGTGCGGTGCTGCTGCCCTGCCGCCGCCAGGTCGTAGGCCCCGCCTGGCCCCACGTGGATGTCAGCAGTGCTGACGTCCTAATGACGTGGCGCTGTGCAGTAATTTATAATTTCTCTAATTTATTTAACTGAACCCAAAATAAGCAAATAATATATCCATCTGAATCGTCCTGATGAGCTCTATGCAATGGTGAACTCCAAATTGGCATTTGAGATACTTTGCGATAGTGATATTTTATATCTCATCTCAAACCCATAGTGTCAGTTTAAGCATTTCCTGCAAGACAAGTCAAAACACCAACACTCGTGGAATTCAATAATATTGAACCCTATAACTATATTTGGTGTTTATATTTCATATGTTTTCTGAGAAATTGACGGCCAAAAGTTGCACTTAAGGACCGTCAACAGATGGTAATTGAAAACCAGTCATACACTACCCTGTTTCACGTCACAGAGAAACAGAGCAAAAGGGTAAACCTGCTAGATTACTGGCAATTAATCATGTTGTATTAAATACATGGATGATCAAGACTCTTTAACCATTGCTTTCCTTGGCAACGGCACCAGAAATGCTTGTTGGCATTTGTTAGCATCACCACTAGATTAGTGATGGCATTAGAGATGCCTCAATGTAAATCTAAACGTTACAGAGATTCTACAAGCGCACAGAAGTACGTTGTAGCATTTCACCCAGGAGTATTCCAGTGTATCGTTATTTATTTATCCGCAGGGAAAGCGTTTAGTCAAAGAGAGGTGTCATCCAATGTATTCACTTACAACATTATTAATATGCCATAGCCTAGACAGGGGTAAATGATATGGAAGTGTAAGGGTTATGCGACACACAGAAGTTCATTGCTCATCATTAAGTAGTCTTAGTTAGTAATAGAACATTAGTAAAGATCACAAAAGGGTTCATTAGCATCATACAAATGGGACTTAGATACACTACAATACCCTATACAAACTCATACAAGAGACATATGCAAGAAGACATATCGAGGTGTCCAGTGGTTCCCTCATCAAGGAACGACAGGAGGACGTCTTATTATAAAGGCCTAATATCATCTCCCAAACGTGGAGGATTACAAAGGACGGACAGGGCTGTCACCACCTGCCGTCTACCTCTACTAATCCGTGGGGCAGCGATACCCTCAACAGTATTCCATAACCCAAACACCATGTTTGCAGTATGAAATACAACTCTATCTATAAATAGAGTAACCATAAGGCACATTGAACCAATGTCATAGCATACGTCAACTCGAATAAGGTACAAGACATAAGTAGTATATACTAAGTAAGTAAAGTACAATTGAGGCATACAACATAAGTATGAAGATACTTCCATTAAGCTCAGAGTATTACAAGTAAGTAAAGAGATACAAAAGGTGAACTCTAGAACTTACCAAGACTCCTCGGAAGCCCTTTGGAAGCTCAACTACTAGAACTATTACTACTAAGACTAAGCTTGTAGCAAAGGAGAGCTCTTCTTCTGGTGTGTGTTCAGTACGGCGCCCCTTGCAGGTATTTATAGCATCCATAGGCCGTGGAGGATCAACCAGAGGCGGTTGAGGCCAGTAGGCTGTGGGCCCAGGTCGACCGAAGTGGGCCCGTCGGCCGACCCTTGGATGTACCTCCTTGAGCATTGCACGGTTGAGATGGACTCCTGATGGCAGTTTACAGGTACTGGTCAAGGGAGGGGCGAAACGGCTGCAGGGCCAAGTCGGCCGACCTAGCCAGGTCGGCCGACCTAGAACAGCTGCCTTTCGGCCCCAGTCTTCTCTGGTAGACTGCCATGTGGGTCCTTATGACAGTTCTAGGTGGGTATACTCGTTTTGTGTGCATCTGAGTTGAGGTGTGGGGCGTTCAATATGTGGGAGTGATACGTGGCTCATCCCTCACCCTTGACATCAACCGACCATGATTCAGCGTCCACGATCATCTCTTAGTGTGTTTCTTTATCTGCAGGAAAGTTGGGGTCGAATGGGTGCCAGGCCAGGTCGCCCGACCTAGCCAAGTCGGTCGACCTGGGCCTGTGCCCATTTTCCTTCATCTTTTGAACCATAGTCCCTGTACTCAAATAAATTTTATATATGCTTGCATAAACATTATTTGAATACAAATGTCTAAGTTATGCTTTGTCTTTATTGGTTTTCTAAGCCCATTAACAGTTGGATTTTCATTATAAGGACCGTCAACAATGGCCTTGAACTTAAGCACATTAAGCGGCGGTTCAACGAAGCTGCTGACGATGATGAAAACCCGCTAGGGTTTGTGCCCAATCTTTCGATGAGAGATGGATAACTTCGATTTGGACTGGAGAGACGTTCACGGCCCGACTACAACCATCAAAGGATGTTGCGCCTTAGCAACCGATACACCAACTCCAGCGGTCGCCACGATCTTGTGGAGCACGATCAACCAAACCACGAGGGTAATTCTTGCAAGCAATCGAAGAACAAGCAAGAACAAGTAGAACAAGCAACTCAATTGCAAATATGGAGATGATACTCAATCTGAAATCACAAAGGTGGGGTTCTGAATCGAGTAGAACGGATGGTCTCGCCGACACATGCGTCTACAAGGAAGTAGCAATGGCTAAACTTACATCTAAACAAAACCCAATCTGTTTGTGGCGGCTATGGAGGTATATTAGAGGTTAGGGGACGACCAGGACGTGGTGGAGGTCGTCCCACAACCCTAGGATGCGCCCCTATTGGGCCCCACATGATACACGGGCCATCGGGCCAAAATCAGGCGACGCAGCACCCTGGACAGAAAAACCTATGGGGAGTAAATCGACCATTCCAGCCGCCTGGAAATAGATATGGACTTGAGTCTGGATCCATATTAAAACTGACTTCAAGACACTTCCATGAAGTACTTGAACGCCCAAAACGGAGTTCGGATGGAGTCGTGGTGGCCTCCACAAGTTGGCCCAATGCTGCAGTCCGAATCCAACTCCAAAACGTGTTGGATTTGATCTCTTTCTTTCCTTGGGCCAAAATTGACGTGGTGGCCTGGTGGAGGACGTGCGGAATACTTGGACTTGGCCCCCAATCAACTTCTTTGGTCCTCCATGCCTTCCATGTGTGTTTAACACCCTTTTTGATCCATGAATGTATCTCTGAAAATGACAATGAACATACATCATGGCGTAGCATCAATTCATCAAATGCATCACATACAATCATTATAAAGAATTGTTGCACCTTTAAATCAAAAGTTACTATTGTGGTTGTATCTGAGTTGGTGATGTCCTCATCAGACGAGCTGGCCAAGATGGCGTCCAACCGGCATCTTCGCCAGCGACCAGCGCAACCCTTCGATCAACGCTCCGATCCCAAAAGGAACTGGCAGCATGTCGTTCGCCAAGGGCTTGACGAAGCCACCCACCCAGGGCTCGGGGGATGGCCACGCCCTGACCCCTCCAAACGACAAGGTCGTGGCACTCGATGGTATAACAGCCGAGGCAGAATCACCTGACAAGGCTTTGTCCAAACTCCTTGCCTTAGCGCTCGAAACGCTCGGCCAAGGCACGACCACGACGGTCGACCCGCCTGACTAGCGAAAGCCGTACCTCGACTGCCTACTCCGCGAGAAGCTCCCCGACAACAAGACTGAGGCTCGACGCATCGCATGCCATGCCAAGTCCTACGTCATCATCGGAGGAGAGCTCTACAAGCAGAGCCCCACCAATGTCCTGCAATGGTGCATCCCAATCGAACAGGGGAGGCAACTGTTGAGCGACATCCATGGTGGAACGTGCGGCCATCATGTCGCTCCTAGGACCCTTGTCAGAAACGCATTTTCACAAGACTTCTACTGGCCGACGGCGGTGAACGACACAGAGAAAAGCATGCGCACCTACGAAGGATGCCCATTCTACGGGAGGCAAACTCACTTGCCGGCCCAGGCACTCTAGACCTTCCCCATCATGTGGCCGCTCACGCTCTAGAGGTTGGACCTGGTCGACCTCTTTGAGACCTTTGATAACCTCCTCATATTCCGATGGAAGCTCAACCCGACCAAGTGCATCTTTGGAGTCCCCAAAGGTAAATTACTCGGAAATATCGTGAGCAACCGAGGAATCGAAGCTAATCCTAAGAAGATAAGTGCCATCACCAACATGAAGAAGCCCACTAGCAAGAAAGACATTCAGAAGCTGATGGGGTGCATGGCCGTCCTAAGCCAATTTGTTTCCCGATTAGGTGACAAGGGGTCTCCTTTTCCAAGCTGTTAAAGAAGGCCGATAACTTTCAATGAACCCCCAAAGCTCAGCAAGCATTTTGTGAACTAAAGGCATTCCAAGGGTTGATGTAGTCCCTTTCAGGCTATTTATTCGGAACACATTACCTATTCGGTCATTTAAAATTGTTAGCTTCCCTAGTAAGCCAACACATCCAAATGCATTGAATTTGACCTGCACAGTTTTTGAAACGACACCCGCCGCAGAGAAAGGAAAGAATCCTTTGACCTAACAGTGAGTGCGGATTGCGCAGATCGAGGCCAGTTTTCTCGGGGTTCGTGTTCCCTCCCGATCATCCACCATGTTACGGGTGTCGCTGAATTGGCGGATGTACTCCCATAGTTCAGTATGATTATGGCTAATATTTTTCTCCCACAGTGAATGATTATGGCTAATATTTTCCCGGCGGCGATGCTTGACGCAGCGGCCTCGGGAGCTGGGGACACCATCGCCAGAGCCTCTCCTTGTGGCTAGACCTCGACTCCTTCATCCCCGTACCAAGGGAGAGCTAGGAAGGGAGCCTGAGGGGGAGCAGGGGGTGGTGTCATCGCCGGCGGGTCCTCGGGCTTGTCAGACGGCGGTTTGGCGGAACTGCGAGGAGAGTCTCCGAAAAGGAGACGAGGAAGCTTGAACTTGCGGCTGAGTCTTTACTTTCCCATGGTGCGGGGAGGGGGATGGCTTAGTGGGGAAGGTTCAAGTGCAGATCTATCCAAGGGATTTGATATTTAAAGACCCTGGGGCGACGCTTCGCGCGTGGATCGAGGAACCTGAACAGTGCCGTGATTTACGTCGCGTGTGCTGCTAGAGTTTCGGGAGACATGCGTAGTGGATCTTAAATGCACGGAGCAAGCTTCATCAACCCTTGGCGTTTCAGTTTCCAAGAAGGAATATTCTTTATTTGCTATGATTATGGCTAATATTTTTCTCTGACCTTATCATTCAGATGCAGGTTTCTCCATTCAGAGTTCGGGATCTTTTTTCAACTCTCACATGAAAGTGATTGTCGAGATATTTGCATATCCTAAAAATCACCCGAAGAGTTAAAAAACCTGAAGGCTATTCAAGGAACAACTCTCACATGAAAGCTCGGGGGCTACTATTGAGGCCATAATACCTGGGTGCCCGATCATGAGGATTGCCGATTACCTACTCCGAACGAAGAAGACTCCGAACAAGACACGACGACCAGATCGCAGGAGGAAAGCCCGATGATAGTTAGAGTCCTACTAGGTTTAGGTCTGTTTTGTCTTGTAAGGCACGTCTCCCTGGATATAAATAGTGGCGGGTCCTGCACGTAGAGGGTATCCCCAATCTTAGCCAATCCACCCGAGAGTATTTGTTACATCATTATAATCTGTACTCGCCGAGATAATACAAGCAAACAACTGGACGTAGGGTTATTACTTGATCTCGAGGGCCCAAACCAGTATAAAATCCCAAGTCTCTGTGTTCATCAACTGTGATCAATCTTCGCACGAAGCGGGGTGCCTGCCAGACAAATATCTGCCGAGTACAACCTTGACAGAGGCGCGCCAGGTAGGGGCCCTTGCGTGAACAAAGATCATGCCGATCGTCAACGGAGTTTGGTTCGCAGACACATCGGGTTCATCGATACCCTACATGTCCAGTTCCGTCAAGTCGGAAGCCATCGGGAGTTCTGCCTCCGCTTCCGATCTCTATGCTCCCAGCCATCTAGTGCCTGCACGAGAGATCCAATTTGGGGATCTCATGTTCGAGCACCAAGGCGACTACGAGCTCAAGCTGACAGGGATCCATGATCCTGATCTCACATGCGCCGGTCGGGAAGTGTTCGCCACCTTCGCGGATCCGACTCCCGAAGACATTGCTGATCGCACTTCACAGTTGGATCTCGACTACAGTGGATCAAGCAATGGGTCAGAACAGCCCGAAGACCGACGCGTCCACGTGCTTACTGGGAATGAGGCAAGCGTTGCCGCCGAGTCGTCCAGCTCGCGCAGACCACAAGGACCTCCGCATCTCGGCAACGCACCCACACTTCAGACAGCAAAGTCCCGTACTCCGATAACTCCATCCTCGCTGGCTCCCCGGAATGTCAACAACGACTTCTGGGCGGACGAGCAGGACAACCTGCAGATCCGAACCCTCTTGGAGACAATGGAAGCAATGGCCGAGGGGACCCCGATGGCCACCATTGCCAAGAAGGCTCAGGAGGCGGTGGACAAGGCCAAGGAACGACTAGAGGCTGCCGCTGCTGCACCACCAGCTCCATCCAACGGGCGCGGCGAGCCCCAATCAGTTCGCTCCCGATCTGTTAATGGACATCCTCGATATCGCCCTCAGGAGGGGCGCGACATGAGGCCGCAGCTCGAACACAATCGCAGAAATCGCGACGCTGGGGAAACTCTCAACTACAACCGAGATTACCGAGCACGTGAGGGCTACTACCGGTCCCATCCCAATTCACCACCACGTGACTCCCAAACTGGCACTGGGGGGTGCCTTGCGTACTCCCCCGGCCTGCGCAAGGTCAGGTGGCCAGATAAGTTCTGTCCTACCAACATCGAGAAGTATAATGGAACGACCAACCCCTGCGAGTGGATCCAGATCTATTCCACGATTATCGACGCCACCGGGGGAGATGACTATGTCAAGGCCAATTACTTACCGATTGCCCTGCAGGGATTAGCCCGAACATGGCTCATGAACCTGCTCGAGGCCAGTATCAAGTCATGGGCCCATCTGCGAGAGACGTTTGAAGCCAACTTCCAAGGCACCGACAAACGCCCCGGACATGAAGGAGATCTGCTCAACTGTGTGCAGAAGCCTGGAGAGTCCATCTAGGATTATATCCACTGATTCAGCGACACCCGTAACACCATCCCAGACATGGTGGATGATCGAGTGATTGTAGCCTTCAATCAGGGCAGCAGAGACGAGCGGACGATGGAAGAACTTGCCAAAAAGAACCCGAAGACGGTGGCCGAACTCTACGGGATCCTAGAGGAGACCGCCAAGATGGCAGACGCCCAAGCTCGGGTCCAAGCGAAGCCCGAACAGAGCAAACCGCCTAGGGAAGGCAAGAAGAAAGACAAGCACAAGAACAAGAAGCGCAAAACCGAGGGCGATGAAGTCATGGCAGTGGACAACAAGCCCATGTACCAGCGTCAGGGAAAGCCTGCAGATCTCCAGATGTACTGCCCTATTCACCGGTCGACGAAGCATCACTTCGTGGATTGTACGGTGTACAAAAAGCAGAAGCAGGAAGAGGAGAGCCAGCAGCATGGGGGACCACATGACAAGGCTGCTCAAAACCCTCGGCAAGCGAACTACATGGATTGTGACAATGAGCCACAACTTCCCGAAGACTTGGAGATCGCCACAATACTCGGTGGTTGCTCAACCCGAACCTTCAAATCCCAGCTGAAGCTGGTCGAGAGGCAGATAGCAAGCACCGAACCCTGCAAACAGCCGTTGAGGTGGTCTGAGGTCCCGATCACATTCGACCAAAGGGACCACCCCGAGACGCTGTACGACGGGCTGCTACTACCACTATGCATCAAGGCCTAGATCTGGTCATGCAAGGTCGAGCGAACCCTGATCGACAGTGGGAGCGCCCTCAACCTGTTGTTCGTCAATGCTTTCGACGAACTTGGTATCCCAAAGAGGTCATTGTCCCCAGTGGAGAAGCCCTTCTATGGGGTCATACTGGGCATTCAAGCCCTGCCATTGGGGAGGATCGATCTGCAGGTGACCCTCATGGAGGGGAAAAACATCCGATCAGAGTTCCTCACTTTCGAGGTGGCTGATATCACATCAGCCTACAACTGCATCTTGGGCAGGCCGTTTTTGAAGAAGTTCATGGCGGTCGCCCACTTTGCTTACTCCATGATCAAGATCCCAGGACCGTTGGGCCCACTCACCATTTGTAGAGACCGCAAGGGTGCGGTCCAACGCGACATGAAGACCCTGGACATGATCAAGGGAGGCGAGCAGGAGTCAGCCAAGGCTGCTAAACCTGCCAAGAAAAAGTCCAAGAACTTACCGACCACTGCCACCCAGGCAACAGTCGCTGAGACCTCCCGGGCAGCCGAGGCCCGATCAGAGGCCAAGACAAAGCAGACGCCCGCGGAGGACAAAAACACCGATGACGTTGCCGCAGAAAAGCAAACTGTGGTGGACTAGACCCTGCTCAAAGGGACGCCACCTCAGGAAGCAGGCGAGTCACCGGCTGACGCCTCTCTGGCCACGCCAACAACAAAGTGTGTCGAGCCAGGCACGAAACCAGTGATCCTGGATGAATCAGACCCGACCAAGAGCACCCTGGTGGGCACTGGTCTAGGTGACAAATAGGAACTCGAGCTCATTGCTTTCCTCCGGGCAAATGCAGGTGTGTTCGCTTGGGATCCCTAGGGAGGTATTGAGCACAAGCTTGGCATACGAACTAGCATTCGACCCATCAAGCAGAAGCAAAGAAGATATACCCCGGAGAAATGAGACGCCATTAACGAAGAAATCAACCGACTACTCAAAGCCGGCTTCGTTCGAGAGGTCCCTTTTCTGGAGTGGCTGGCAAACCCAGTCATGGTGAAGAAGACCAATGGAACGTGGCGGATGTGTGTGGACTACACCGATCTAAATAAAGCATTCACGAAGGACGAGTATCTATTGCCTAGAATAGATCAAATTGTAGACTCAACATCAGGATGCGAGCTGCTTTGTTTTCTAGATGCCTACTCGGGGTATCACCAAATCAGCATGTGCATTGACGACGAGGAGAAAACTACATTTATAACTCCCTTCGGTGTTTATTGTTATATAAAGATGCCTTTTGGTCTGAAAAGCGCAGGTTGCACTTATCAAAAATGTGTTCACATTGTTCTCGAAGGCCAGATCGGCCGTAATGTGGAGGCATACATAGATGATATCGTTGTAAAAAGTAGGTTGAAAGGCGACCTGATCGTCGATTTGATCGAAACATTCGACAATTTGCGAAAAAACAGGATGATGCTCAACCGCCAAATGCACCTTTGGTGTATCATCGGGCAAGCTCCTCGGTTACCTTGTTTCACAGCGGGGTATAGAGGCAAATCCGCACAAGATCACGGCAGTCGATGACATGAAGTCTCGACGCAGCCGCCACGGGGTCCAGAAACTGGCAGGAATGATGGTGTCCCTGAGTCGATTCGTGTCCAAGTCAGGTGAACGAGGTATGCCATTTTACAAATTGTTACGTAAAACTGATCGCTTTGAATGGTCAACAGAGGCAGAAGAGGCGTTCCAGGCGTTCAAACAATACCTGCGGAAAATACCCGTGTTAGTCCCACCTCTACCCAAAGAAGAGATGTTGTTATACGTAGCAGCAACACCAACAGTTGTTAGCATTGTTCTGGTGGTCGAGAGACCTATAGAAAAGTCAAACAACACAACACCCCGTTTACTTCGTGTGCGAGGTGCTGCATGATGCAAAGACAAGGTACCCTCAGATTCAGAAATTACTATATGTTGTGCTAATGACTTCTAGAAAACTCAAGCATTATTTTTTGAGCCACAAGATCAAGGTCGTGTCAACCTATCCCCTAGGAACCATTTTACATAATCGAGATGCTGTGGGAAGGATCACACAATGGTTTGTGGAGCTGGGGGCTTACGACGTTGAATTCATACCAAGAACTGCCATCAAGTCATAGGCTCTGGCAGATTTCATCGCAGAGTGGACTAATCCCGAACCCGAAGAGAGCGCCCAAAATCCCGAACATTGGACCATGTTCTATGACGGAGCATTTTGTAGAGCTGGTGCGGGGGCTGGGGCGGTCCTAATTTCTCCTCACAATGACATCATCAGGTACGCGTTGCACATCAATTTTGTTGATCCAACCCCTACTAACAATGTTGCCGAGTATGAAGGGCTTTTAACAGGACTTCGCATAGCTGCAACTCTAGGTGTTAAGAGGCTGCTCATGAAAGGGGATTCCATGTTAGCTGCCAAACAAGTCACGAAAGAGTACAGTGCGCGAAACGATGTCATGGCCAAATACTTGGAAGCACATAGGAGGATGGAAAGCAAATTTGATGGGCTTGAAGTACGACACGTCAAAAGGAAATATAATAGCGATGCAGACAAACTGGCCAAAGCAGCTGCCGAACGCACACAGCTTCCAGGTAACGTGTTACTTGAAGTTCTTACTAAACCATCTGTGTCAGTTCCTTTACCCAACATAAAAACTGTGCCTGCCAAAGGCACAGTTGCTACAACCAACGAATCTGTCAAGGAGTCTATGTTGGTCGATACGGCTCGAGCTGCCGCTATAATTGGAAATGAGGAGAACTGGATGGACCCAATCCGGCGTACCTCACAAACCAAGCTATACCCGACGATGATGCGACACTGGAGAAAATCCATCGTAAAGCCAAGAATTATCAATTGGTTGACGGACGATTATACAAACTAACAAGCAATGGATTGCTCCTCAAATGCATCACACGGGCTGAGGGCATTAGTTTGCTCCATGATATTCACAGAGGAATCTGTGGATCTCACGCTTCTCCCCGATATCTAACAGGAAAAGCATTCCGACAAAGCTTCTACTGGCCTACAGCTCTTCAAGACACAAGCGAGTTAGTTAAGAAGTGCGAGGCATGCCAATTCTTCACACGGAAACAGACTAAACCTATGCAAGCTCTAAACACTATTCCCCTGGCAAGGCCCTTTGCCACATGGGGAATAGACATCCTCGGTCCTTTTCCAAGGGCGGTCGGGGGTTATAGATTTCTGTTCATCGTCATAGACACATTCACAAAATGGGTCGAGGCCGAGCCGGTTCAGAAAATAACAAAAGAGGCAGCTGTCAAATTCCTACGGAGTATTGTCATACGATTCGGCGTCCCGAACAGGATAATCTCCGACAACGGAACACAGTTTAAAAGTAAAAAGTTCTCTGATTTCTGCTACGACCATGGGATCAAGCATGATTGGTCATCGGTAAATCACCCAAAAACAAATGGGCAAGTAGAGCGTGCTAACGGCATCGTGCTCCAAGGCATCAAGAGGAGGATCTTTAACAGATTGCAAGCTTATGAAAAGCGATGGATTCATGAAGTCCCTACAGTACTATGGTCGATGAGGACCACCATGAACTGAGCAACAGGCGAAACACGCTTTTTCTTGGTGTATGGAGCCGAGGCAATTCTACCATCCGATATCTGATTGCAAGCCCCACGCATGGCAATGTTTTCAGAAACTGAAGAGTCTGATAGACGTACCAATGAGCTACTCCTCCTCGAGGAGGCTCGCGATGCAGCCACTTTCAGGGTAGCCCAGTATCAGCAAAAGTTACGACAATACTACGATGCTAATGTTCACAACAGGAGCCTATGCATTGGTGACATGGTGCTCAAATTAGACCAACGCACCAAGGACAAAACTAAGTTGTCCTCTCCATGGCAAGGGCCTTACATTGTAGTAGACATCGCAAGATCAGGAGCCTACAGCATCGCGGAGATAGATGGAGACGTACTGCCAAACACATGGAACATGGATCAACTACGCAGATTTTACACTTAAACCAAGGTAATCCAGCAAGTTCAAGCCTATCCAACAGTTTGGCATGAGTGGTCATCATCCGCGACACATTTGGCACCAACAAAAACAAAAAGATAAGTCCTATACACTTTACTCACCCTCACAATTACGCTCGGGGGCTGGGTGTTATTTTTTCATTCTGTTTCTACTCTTTGTTACTATATTTCATATACTAACAAAGAACCAGGGACTACTACGCTGAAAGTTTTTTCAGACCTATCTTACGCATCCCAGGCACAATGCTCGGGGGCTCCCCATATGATCGAGAAATTCTTGTGGTTAGTACTTCTAGACTCTTTTCTAGCATGTCCACATGCTACAAAGGAGCCCGGGGGCTACTATGGTACTACTACCTCGCAAGAATCGGGCTTTTTAAATCAAGAAAGCTAGACTGCGCTAAAAATATCAAACACCATGACTACAAGGAATTACACAGTTCAAAAGACCGCTCGCGTCTCAGCAACTAAACAATTCCAAAATAGCTTATGATAACGGAACATTAGCTATGATAAAGCTATCAGTTAAAAAGTTCCAATAAAAGTCCGATCAGCTCTATGACTTACGCAAAGGCAAGCAAGCATATGTTTCGCAAGATAAAAGTCACAGACTAAAATAATCAAGTTTTGCCCTATTACAGGATTCCATCACAAAGTTCAAGATGAGTCCTCCGAGTCACTCAAATGGAGGCCAAGATTCTTAACAAAGGGTTCCACCAGTGGGGCAAGATCATCGAACAGTACTTGAGCGTCCTCGGCCGAGCACTTGAAACCTTGAGAAAGCAACACAGTGTCAATATTTGGAACATGGCTCTTCAAGGCTCCAACGGTGTGTGTTGCAGCAATGCATGCACCCTCCATGAGCCTGCTTTCCACTGACGAGCTGCGCTTTTCTGAGGCTTCAAGTCGGGCGGTAAGATCAGCAACATCCTTATCTCGGGTAGCAAGCTAGCCTTCTAGATCCGAGTTTTTCTTCTCGAGCACCTCAATGCTCTTGGAGTTAGCTACGGAATCAGAGGCATTGTGTTAGCAACAGTTTGCGGGACAAGAACCAGAAACAGACATGGTTATACAAATCAAGTACCTTCTTTCTTGGACAGGAGAACGTCATCTTGGGCCTCCAGTCTGATCATAGATGCTTCCGCGGTAGAGGCACGAGCGTCTAGCGAATGCCACTGCTCCTCAGCTGCAGAGAGCGAGGCAATGATCGGGCCCAAGGGCGTTGGGACAGGTCGTGTAACCTCTGCAGTTTTCTTCGCATCATCGGGCTAGGCTACCGAGTCAGGCTCGGGAGTTTTCTCTTTCTCCGATAGCTTGGTGGGAGGGGAAGCTGCAGGTTTGGAGGGCCTATATTTCCCAAACAAAGAAAACAGTTAACAAAAAATTCTCCCTGCGAGGAGCAATCAAGCAAAACCAAACAAGTCAAAGCCCTTACTCGGACGTCGGGAGTGTGACTTTCAACTTCTTCAAGGCAACAGAGCTAGGCTTTGATGGTGGTGGGGTAGGACGAATTTTCTGATGAGAAATCTCCCGAACACACTTAAGTTTGGTTATGCGATCAAAAGCTGCAAATAAACGTCCGAATACGATCATGCTTGATACCTGGTCATCAAGACGAGGCGGATCATGACCGACAGGCAGCTCTGTGGCGTCGAGCACACCAGGAGATCCCGATCCTGGAGTTATCCTCTCTGCGCTGGCGCCGCGAGAGCGCTTGCGGGTTCGAGGAATAACAACCTTGGTGCTGCTCGGGTTCTTTTTCTCCTTGGCAGGCGACTGCTCGGGCAGTTCGGAGATCGGGACTCCGGCACCTTGATCAACTGCTGGCTCTACTTCGTCCTCAACATTGATGGCTCTGCTCTGGACAGGAGCGTCAACAGTAGGAGGGGCCTGCTTAGGAAAATAGGAATCATGATGGATAAACATTAATCAAGAAGGGATATTTTCTGAGAACAAGTTTACCTCTGGAGGAGGGTTGTCGGCGCTATAGGGAGCTAGGACGCCTGTCCAATCCGGGATCTCGGCATTCAGCATCTTCTTTAAGCGAGCAGCCACTTCAAGGTCTGGGACAACTGTTGGTTAAGAGTCATGACATCTCAAATGGCTGAACGATCTCAGAAATATTACCGAATAGAAAGAAAAAGGCTTACCATCTGGCTTCATTTTGTTCGGGTCATTTTCGCCCATGAAAGACCATGCATAGCAATCATGAGTCATGAGCAGAATGAATCTCTATCGAATGAAGACTTTCGCTACATGAATTGCTGTCAAACCTGCTTCATGGAGCGCCAAGATCCGGTCGATGTGCTTCTGCATCTCAGGGGCAACTTGAGGCAGGGCTTTGGTTTCCTCTTTGAGATAAGGCATCAAATGTTTCCCTTTTGCTACTGAGGCTTGGGGAAGGGTGATGTAAAACCAATGGCATTGGTAGCCTTTCTAGGAATCTTTCACTAGAAAGGGGATATAAATCTCCCGATCTCTCAAGGAAAACCCAATTGACCCGATCATGAATTGTTCTTCATAAAATGCAGGAGCATAAAAATATCTCCATAGGAGCAATGATGGCTTAATCCCTAACCAGGCTTCACACAGAAAAACAAAGACGCTAAGCATGGCTATAGCGCCAGGCTTGATGTGCACAAGCTCTATCTGGTAGAAGTCACAAATGCTGTGGAAGAAATCTGACGGCTAGACCCCAAACCCGCAGTGAAAGAACTAAAGGAACGCCACCAGTTCAAGAGTGTTAGGTGTTGGGTAGAGCTGACCTTTGGCATGGCGGCGAGGGAAGGTGGTAGTATCCGGAAGCAATCCAAGATTCTCCAGATGTTTTAGCTGTTTCGTCGTGGTGGTGGACTTGTCCCAGTACTTGTCCATGGTGCAGATCGTGGATCCGCTGCGTAGTTCTCGTCCGGAGGCAGCGGAATGGCGAGCGGCTGCAGATGCGAGTAAGGAAGACGAAGGCCTAAATGGAGACCAGGCGGCTGCGCCTGGGGGCTTTATGGTCTCGAGAGGGAGCATGAACCTCGAAAAAACTAGCCTCGATCCGCGCAATTCGCAGCCACTGTTGGGTCAAAGGATTCTTTCCTTTCTCTGCGGCGGGTTTCGTTTCAAAAACTGTACAGGTCAAATTCAATGCATTTGGATGTGTTAGCTTACTAGGGAAGCTAACAATTCTAAATGACCGAATAGGTGATGTGTTCCGAGGAAATAGCCCGATCATCTGTGACTGGGAACTAATTTCGCGAACATGTTAAAGCAGTTGATTTGTTTGGAAAGAGGTTTTGTTTGGGGGATTCTTATTTTCTGAACAGACAATCTCACAAACTGATCAATACAAAAGCTTCTGAACACAGGAAAGGGACTATTATCGCGTCTCCCAAACGAAATTACTTCATTAACCCAAAAGGAGTACATTTCATAGGGGATCGATAACTATCCTGAAACTAAAAATTCAAAATAATGATCCTGGCTCTGACTAACGTCATCGGCCAGGATCAGGGCGGTGTGGGACCAGGCGGTGGAGCCTCCTCCACGTCCTCCTCTTCGGAGTCGCTGACCTGGTCCACGAGAGCTCTGTCTCCCGGGATCCCGATCAGCTCGCGGTTCAGGGAGACGAAGAGGCGCCAGGCGAGCTCCTCGTCGCCGCTGGTGTCAACCGGAGCTGAAGACGAAGATGCGCCTGCGTGCGAGGACTCCGGCCTCAGTCGGGCTCCACTGGCTCTTCGTTTTGGCTCATCGTCGGAGGAGATGGAGATGGGGGACGCTGGGGCTGGAGAAGGCGACGCATGTCTTTTCCTGGGGTGATGCTAGACGCAGCGGCCTCGGGAGTCGGAGACGCCATCGCCGGAGCCTCTCCTTGTGTCTCGACCTCGACTCCTTCATCCCCGTACCAAGGGAGAGCTAAGAAGGGAGCCTAAGGGGGAGCAGGGGGTGGTGTCGTCACCGGCGGGTCCTCCGGCTTGTCGGACGGCGGTTCGGCGAAGCTGCGAGGAGAGTCTCCGAAAAGGAGACGAGGAAGCTTGAACTTGCGGCTGAGTCTTTTCTTTCCCATGGTGCGCGGAGGGGGATGGCTTAGTGGGGAAGGTTCAAGTGTAGATCTATCCAAGGGATTCGATATTTAAAGACCCTGGGTCGATGCTTCGTGCATGGATCGAGGAACCAGAACAGTGCCATGATTTACGTCGCGTGTGCTGCTAGAGTTTCGGGAGACGTGCGTAGTGGATCTTAAATGCACGGGGCAGGCTTCATCAGCCCTTGACGCTTCATTTTCCAAGACGGAATATTCTTTATTTACTATGATTGTGGCTAATATTTTTCTCTGACCTTATCATTCAGATGTAGGTTTCTCCATTCAGAGTTCGGGATCTTTTTTCAACTCTCACATGAAAGCGATTGTCGAGATATTTGCATATCCTAAAAATCACTCGAAGAGTTAAAAGACCCGAAGGCTATTCAAGGAACAACCTTTTCTGAACAAGATAAGCTCGGGGGCTACTGTTGAGGCCATAATACCTGGGTGCTCGATCACGAGGATTGCCGACTACCGACTCCGACCGAAGAAGACTCCGAATAAGACACGACGACCAGATCGCAGGAGGAAAGCCCAATAATAGTTAGAGTCCTACTAGGTTTAGGTGTGTTTTGTCTTTTAAGGCACATCTCCCTGGATATAAATAGTGGGGGGTCCTGCACGTAGGGGGTATCCCCATTCTTAGCCAATCCACCCGAGAGTATTTGTTACATCATTGTAATCTGTACTCGCCGAGATGATATAAGCAAACAACTGGACGTTGGGTTATTACTCGATCTCGAGGGCCCGAACCAGTATAAAATCCCGAGTCTCTGTGTTCATCTACTGTGATCAATCTTCGCACGAAGCGGGGTGCCTGCCGAACAAATATCTGCCGAGTACAACCTCGACAGGGTGCATGGCCGCCCTAAGCCAATTTGTTTCCCGATTAGGTGATAAGGGGTCCCCTTTTCCAAGCTGTTAAAGAAGGCCGATAACTTTCAATGGACCCCCAAAGCTCAGCAAGCATTCTGTGAACTAAAGGCCTATCTGTCAACTTCTCCTATACTCACCGCCCTGTGGGATGGAGAGACCCTCCTCCTCTACATTGCCACCACGACTAATGTCATAAGTACCGCCCTGGTTGTAGAACGCCAAGAGGAGGGATGAGCGTAAAAGGTGCAGCAACCTGTCTACTACGTCAGTGAAGGGTTAAGCGACTCCAAAGCAAGATACCCCCATATCCAGAAGCTCCTCTACGCCCTACTCAACCTCTCGGAAACTCTGCCACTACTTTCTAATCCATCTGATTAAGGTGGTAACCCAATTTCCACTCGGTGAGATCCTTGACAACCGCGATGTCATAGGAAGAATCATCAACTGGGCAGTTGAACTCGTATCCTTCAAAATCGATTTCACCCCATGCACTGCCATCAAGTCGCAGGTTCTCATTGACTTCATCGCCAAGTGGACTGAGGTCCAAGACGAATACAACTCCAATCGAGATGAGCACTGGAAGATGTACTTTGATGGATCCCTGATGATCGACAGTGGAGGCGTAGGACTTCTTTTCATATCACCAACAGGAGAACAACTCCGTTACATCCTCCAGATAATCTTCCCTGTCACCAACAACGCCGCTGAGTACAAGGAAATTCTCCACGACATTCGCATCGCCGTGTCACTTGACATCAAGCTCCTTCTCGTCTACGGTGATTCGGTTGTCGCCATCAACCAAATCAACAAGGAGTGGGATCGGAACAATGAAATAATATTCGCCTAATGTGAAGCGGCGCACAAGCTTGAAGATAAGTTATACGGAATTGAATACCACCATGTCAGTCATCATAATAAACTGGCCGCCGATGCACTCGCCAATTTGGGATCTACTCGAGCAAAAGTACCAGGAGGCGTATTCGTCCAAGGATAGTTGAAGTATTCCATCAAGCAGACGGACGAAGAACTCGACCCACCTCCAAAATTACAAGATGTAATGTCCATTGACTCGGGGGAAGACTGGACCTTCGAGTTCATCTACTACATCGTCAACAAGAAAGTGCCAGAAGAAAAGGAAGCCTGAGAAAAGCTGGTTCACCGCAGCAAGAACTATGTAGTACTGGGCGATGCCCTTTACAGACGCGCCGTGACCACCGGAGTTTTCCCCAAATGTGTTCCGCGACAACTCCGCCTCAACGTCCTGTAAGATATCCACACCGGATCATGTGGGAACCACACCGCAGCCAGGACTCTGCTAGGCAAAGCCTACAGGTCCGAGTTCTTCTGGCTGACCACCATCACCGACGCCAAGGAACTCATCCGCTTGTACATAGGATGCCAATTTTTTGCCAAACAGCAGCACCTGCCCGCTCAGACCTTGCGCATCATACCGCCATCTTGGCCCTTCGCCTGCTGGGGACTTGACATGATCGGGCCATTCAAGCCTACCCCAGGAGGTTTCACCCACGTCCTGGTTGACATTGACAAGTTCACGAATTGGATAGAATACAAGGCCATCGCTGGTACTCCAACATCCAAGCAGGCAGAAGGATTCATTGAAGAGATCACCTATCGATTCGGCATCCCCAACCGCATCATCATCGACCTGGGGACACAATTCACAGGATCCGCCTTCTGGATTACTATGAAGACAGCCTCATCGATGCCTACTACGCCTCCATCATGCATCCGCGCTGAAACGGACAAGTCGACAGGGCCAACTACATGATTGTCTAGGGGCTCAAGCCCCGAATCTTCGACCCACTGAAGAAGTACATCGAAGTTTGGTCTAGGAGCTACCCAGGTCATCTGGGAGCTACGAACACAACCCAGTCGCGACACTGGCTACACGCCGTCCTCCACCGCATCCAATCTCTAGTCAGTGCACACAAGCTATCCTCCCCTTGGGAAGGACCGCTCATTGTGAGCCAGGTCATCCGCCCGGGTACTTTCAGGCTCCGTTACGAGGAAGGAACTGAAGCCCTGAACACATGGAACATAGAGCACCTTGTTGGCATTTTGTACGACCACATATAAATCCACAAGCGTACAGATACCGATGTAGCTTTCACTTGAGAGTATTCCAGGGTATCGAATCCACAGGGCACGTGTGTGTACTAGTGAAGAGTTAGAAACGACCAAGGACAAGAAAAGAAATACATGTGCAGAGGATAGAGAGGGTAGCTCAATGTTCTGGATAGCAAAAGGAAAGATCAGGCTCATATTAGTGCTTGATTCAGGATGCTCAACCGTCCTAGACTCAGAAAGGGACGAGAAGGGGATTAGGCAAGCCAAGCAAGGGTCCTATTGTACTCTAGTGCTGCTCATGTGGTGGACTATGTAGGTCATCAGGCTATCACTACCTGGGTCTACCACTACAAATCCGTGGCACTAGACGCACTCCAAGGCATTCGCAAGACTAGACACCACGTCTACTCTATTGAATATTATCATAGCTTCATGAGTACTAAGATACTTATCACAACAAGGAGCACACAAGCAAATATAATAAATCTAAACTTTATTGAATAATAATTTTAGAATTACCGAAGAAGACCCGGATGTCACTCGAAATGAGCCGCATCCACCGAGGTTCAAGAAGAAGAGAGGAAGCCGACATCTTCGGCTTCTCACGGACTCTTGCCTCACCCCTCACCTATCACTAAACACTACATTGGATATGGCTTCACCTTGAGCTTTGATTTTTCTATGTGTCTTGAATGTGGGAGTGAGGTCATCTGTTTATACTCGAGGAGGTGACTTGGGGGTGTGGAGATGCTTCACTTGATCCTAGGGAATATTCTCCTCTAAGTCCTCCCCTTGTGCCACCTAGCACCTGGAATTGTCCTAGGAATGTTGGTAGTGCCAAAGACTCATGCACGCAGCTTCTAGAGGCGGTGGGCGCAGAGAACCGAAGCAAAACTAGAGAGAACCGAGATTCCTAGGTCAAGAACCGCAGAAAATTGTGCCTTATCTGTTCCCTGTACATCGGTAGAAGGAAAACCGGACTAAAGCTGGAGTAAACTGGCTGCCTGGCCCCCTGAGCCATGCCTCTCACGCAAAACCGGCGGGGCGACCCTTCCCTACTTGACACATGGCTCCGGACCGGCAAAAAACCCCGCGCCCAGGCACTGGCTGCCCAGAACCGCACCTCCTCCTCTCCTCATATGACACATGGCCCCATCGGGAGAGCGGCTCGCTCCCACGGCGCGCTCATGCGTGAGCGCCTTGATGGGCCGACCCGTCGGGGGTTGCTGTGGGCCTTGCCCTGCATCAGCAATGGAGCCCAACTGGGCTAATGACCTGTTGTGCGTGCCTGCAGTTATGGGGCGCTGACATCATGCTAAGGTCAGCGTCCTATTTAACTCCTTCTCATATTTATATCTTTTGCACCCGACTTCCAAAATATATGAATAATATATCCATTTGAATCATCTCATCGAGCCCTATGCAATGGTGTATTCCAAATGGGCTTTTGAGATTGTTTGTGATCATGATATTTTTGGATCCTTGTCAAGTTAATAATATCAAATCCTGCACAACACGTTAAAACACCAAAACTCGTGGAAATAGTTAGTAATAAACCCTACCACTATGTTTGATGTTTATATTTGACATATTTTCTGCAAAAATTGACAGTCAAAAGTGGTACTTAAGGACCATCAACAAGCTCTCTTACACTTAGCCTTTACTCATCCTCGATTAAAGTTTAATGACTAAGGTGGAACAAAATAACTCCTTTTGATATGATGCTAGAATATAGGATATTCCAAGCCATACCTGCACTTGTGAATTTTGATGTGTCTATCATGTCATCTTGGATGGTTGAGGAATGGAACGGCCTTGATTCGATTAATCTCCACTCTTCTGGTAAGTAACTTGGGTTTTGATAGATTTTCAAAAACACGGTCTTACCTGGCTCCTCAATTGATTCTCTCAAATCACTCAATGTGTATGATTCCTCACCAAGGCATTAATTTGCCACCTTTCCCCCTACTTCTAAAAGTCTTATGTGGAGCTCATTGTAGGGGTAAAGATAAGCATACTTGTATCACATATATTGCAAAGTCAAAAACAAGATCCATGGAGAAAACTAATCATACAATCTGATCAAGATATGCATGTGTGTGGTAAAAATGGAAGGTGTACGAGGACTCTTTTTTGTATGATCTCTCTCTATCTCTCTTTAGCTTATTTTGAGAGGATGGCTATATCTCTTTTTTCTCTCTCTTTTTTTCTTCATGCACAATGCTTTTATGAGCATGTATTTTTTATTTCTTCTTTTTTTTCATAGCTTATGCCTCTTTTGCAAAGGAAATTTGGAGAGAGATTCATAAAACATATGGAGCATTTATTTGATGGATGAATGAATATTGCTAACTTTAGCATATGTATGTGGTGTGTACGTGATCTTGATCAAGAAAGCATGAAGAGCATCTTACAAGGGTCACAACAATTTGACAAAGCTCAATGCAATAGCAAGTAGCATATGTATAAGGTTGTCAATGTGAGCAACATATGGCTTTGGTAGGAAAAAGGCATCACTTGAGGAGCTTTGTGAAGCTAATAGTTTATACTTTTGCAAGTAAAACATCCCAAGTACATTATACAAAAAGAGCAAGATTCATCTCATCATACCATATCTCATTCATCAACTATTTAGATAGCATGCTTTCTTAAAGATATATGTTCACAAGTGACATATATAGATCATGGAATAAATAATATGCAAGCCAATCAAGGATGAGCATATAAACCAAAGGAGCAACAAATTCATTTGAGTTTAACTTTAAGGATCATCTTAAGATTATTTTAAACTCATGAATGGGAGAGAGTGAGGGATTGCAATGCAAACCATCGTATTGGACGAAATGGGAGACGTGGTGTGCCAGAGGAGACTTCAATTGACAATGAATTCGTTCGAAACCCTCTGGTGCCCGACCGCCGTGATCTTTTTCTTGTCGGTCCATGCGATGTTGTGCAGCGTAGTCGTGGGTGGTCTCGAATGTGTGAACGTGAAGAAGCCTGAGAGACCACCACACTTGATCTTGTACTTGTGTTTATTCAAAACTGGGTGGAAATGAAACAACGACTCCACTGGCCATACAAACCAGAAAATTTTTATGGATTTTATTATTATTATTATTATTATTATTATTATTATTATTATTATTATTATTATTATTATTATTATTTATTTTTATGGCAAACAAATCTTGCAAGGTAACTTAGCAGGGAGATTAAAGTATAAAAAATGCACAAAGGGTTTTAGACAATTCCCTGGCGATTGTTCCCCAAACTTAGATCTTGCAGGTGAATGCGAGATTTAAGCTTGAGAGTAGCAAAAGATCTATCCATTGTTCACCTTGTTTCAGTGTGCAAGTTTCTTCCATGTGACTAAGGGTTTGAATGTTGGAGTTATGCTCGTCGTCATTTAGTCATCACTTCATCCCTGCAAAAAGTTAGTGGACAACAAATACCCGAAAGACTATTTGAAAAGATATCATTATTGCCATCCGGTCAATTGTTCACATCCACGCTTAAAAACAAGATTGGTCCTTAACATCATTAAGCGTAGATCCTGTTTGCCATTGTTTCAGTATTTCTTTTCAAACATTGTTTTTTTTTTCAAATTTTATTTTCATGACTTTCTTTTAAGCACAACTTACACAAGGCTGAATTGCATCAACATGATCACAAGGGGGTTTTGCAATATACTCACTGTGTACCTTCGACAGGGTGATTTACTTCCTTGTTTGTTTTGCAAAATTTGTTGCAATGCAACCAATGCCTTGGTTTGTCTCCAATTTGAATCAAGCTTAATGACTTACCTGCTCAAATTTGAAAATTATTCTGCAAGGGTTAGTCCATATATACATCCAATATCTATAAAAGCATTACTCCTAGGTTCATCAATCAAACTTGACACCATGTCCAATTTGATTAAAGGAGACCATTTTAACCTAAGCACCACGCTTAATTTAAAAAGATCTATGAATGCATTCCGGATACATTCAAACTAGTGAATCCGAGAGTAGATAAAGGAAGCATAAGAACATGACCAAGCATTTTTTTTCAAAAGGAGATAACATGAGTATATGAGTGGAGAACTTTGGGTTACCTCCCGAAAAGGGCTTTTTATTTAAAATTCAAAAGAAGGACATGACCCTTACCTTAGCACACTTATCGCTGGCGTTGGATGATGAGTTTAGAATTTCCATCGTGGTAGTTCCTTGGCTCTCGGTGACATCATTAATGGTGACGTGGATAGCATGTGCATGCAGAATGTTGGGATGTCCCCAACAAGTCAGCTGGCAGAAATGCATAACACGAGCATTGCAACAAATGTCTTTTCTCATGAAAGCAAGCACAAGAACCAAGGATGCAAGGCAAGGCGGAGCTAGGAGACATATGGCTACTACCGAGGTGCAACGACACTATGGCTTGTACACCCAGATGTCTTAATCCCATTGAGCCTCACCAGCTATATTATTTTTCAATGCAATCATGTTTGGAAAAAAATATGCCAACTAATTTAAAATGCATGACCAAACACAAATATGCTATGAGATTGGAAAAAAAGAGGGAGAATTAAACATGCTATACAATTTGTAAGAAACTCGAGGTCTGGCGTTTCTCAAAGCACAAACTAATTAACCATATGATCCAAATGACGTGGTTGGGAGTTAGTCCCATTTAACCCTATGGATCGGTCTACCAACCACGTTTGGCAATTAATCAACCCTGTAGGGGCTGCTATGAGTTGGACTAAGAACATCGAATAGATAGGCGATGAAAGACTTCACCACCCACCCAGACTAGGCATAACGCCTGAATACAGCTCAAAGCCGAGGAGCCACCCATTCAAAAAGAAGGCACAAGAGATTGTTATGATTCGAAACAAATATGATGTGGAAAACAAATGCTTCAAAATGTAAGGGATAATGCCTGGTTACCTCCAGGCAAGCATATGAGATTATTTTTATGTTTTTAATAGCAAGAAAGGATACAAGAACTAGCATCGCTTAAAACCCAAAGATAAAATTTGATATTAATGGAACTTATCATGAGATATGTACAAACCTCACCTACACTTGGATTTTTGTGTCGTTGGACAACAAAATCAAGTGTGTGTTGGCCTCCTTCGAATTCTGTTCCATCACCAAAACTTACCAAGGTGTTGTAGATGATGTAGCTCTCATATTCTTAAGCATCATACACCCATCGTGCTTTTCAGTTTCAACTTGTAATGGTTAGCGACCAAAAATACATAAGGACAAACGTATCCTAAGAACATGTTCTTGCTATATGTATTTTTGCAGTGAAAGGTAAGATGGAAACATGAATGAGTGATGATGAAGATGGATGAGTAAAGATAAAAGAAATGATGTGATGATATGGATGGGGATACGTAGGCGAACTCGTTTCGACACTAGTACAACAACCGTTCCTCGGCAACGGCGTCAGAAAGCTTGTTGGCATTTTATAGAACCACAGATAAATCCGCAAGTGTACGTATACCGATGTAGCTTTCACCCGAGAGTATTCTAGGGTATTGAATTCACAGGGAACGTGTGTGTGCTAGTGAAGAGTTAAGAACGACCAAAGACAAGAGAAGAAATACAAGTGCAGAGGATAGAGAGGGTAACTCAGGGTTTCGGATAGCAAAAGGAAAGATCAGGCTCATATTATAGTGCTTGCTTTGGGACGCTCAACCATCCTAGACTCAGAAAGGGACGAGAAGCGGACTAGGCAAGCCAAGCTAGGGTCCTACTGTACTATAGTGCTGCTCACATGGTGGATTACGTAGGCCGTCAGGCTGTCACTACCTGGGGCAACCACTACAAATCTGTGGCACTAGACGCATTCCAAGGTTTTCGCAAGACTAGACACCATGTCTACTCTATTAAATACTATCCTAGCTTCATGAGTACTAAGATACTTATCACAACGAGGAGCTCGCAAGTAAATATAACAAAGCTGAACTTTATTGAATAATAATTCTAGGATTATCTAAGTAGACCCGGATGTCCCTCGAAAAAGCCGCATCCATCGAGGTACAAGAAGAGAGGAAGCCAACATCTCCGGCTTCTCCTGGACTCTCACCTCACCCCTCTATCACTAAACACTACATTGGATATGACTTCCCCTTGAGCTTCGTTTTTTCTCTATGTCTTGAATGAGGGAGTGAGGTCCTCTATTTATACTAGAGGAGGTGACTTGGGGATGTGGAGATGCTTCACTTGATCCATGGGAATATTCTCCTTCAAGTCCTCCCTTTGTGCCACCTAGCACCTAGAACCGTCCTAGGAACGTCAGTAGTGCCAAAGACTCGCGCACGCAGCTTCCAGGGGCAGTGCGAGTGGAGCACCGAAGCAAAACTGGAGCGAACCAAGCTTCCTAGGTCAAGAACCAGAGAAAACTGTAACAAACCAGGTTAAAGTTTGGCTAAAAGCACCCTAAAGAAAAAGATAAAAAGGAACTCATATAAACTTTTACTTAAATCTTTTATAAAATTAATTCAAGGAAGTTAAGGGAAGAAAAGAGTAATAAAATGTGCAAGAAATTGTTTAAACTCCAATGAGTCTTTGGCAACTCAAGGGGCGAGAAACATTTCAACTTGAACATTTAAGCAAAAATTTCCAATTTGAATTCAAATTTGAGTCAAATTAATTAAACCACCTCTATCTCCAAAACCTTTGAGAATCTGAAGATGGTCAAATAGCCAAAGTTGAATATCTTGACATTTCCAACAAGATTGCCAATTTGACCTCAAGCCGATTGTTGACGCTCGTTATACGTACACTTTTAATGCTAATTAAGTGATGTTTTGGGACCAATTCGTATACTAACACGCCACTTGGCACTTGAAATAACCCCGTTTTCGTATATGCATGTATTTTTGGAGGATTTTGGTTTACGCAGATTTTTGAGCTATAAATGAGCACTTTTGGATGAAGACCAAGGACATGCGTAGCATGGAGGAACATGAAGGCAAAGGACCTAATACAACTCGGATTTCGTTCGCTCTCATCTATGTTGAACCAACCTCCAAGAATGTGGAAGGGCAAAGACTTGAAGATAAGGTTGGATGACATCGGGATCAAGGCGAATCAGGCAGACATATGGAAGGTTATCAAGACCCAATCTTATCCCGAAGCAACCGACGTCAAATACCCACATGCATTGGCAAATCAATTCCTGGAGGATTAAGGAGCTTGCACGCAAAAGATGAGGCCGAGGCGGGCCAAAAAGGCCCTAGGCCAGCCGGCCCAGGACCTATGGGGCTGGCCAGCCTAGCCCTTTTCTACGCCGCCTCGACCTCCCCTTCGAGCTAGGGTTTCCTCGGACTATTTATAGCCCCGGTACCACGAAGGCACGACCATCCATCCACCAAAAGTCAGCGAAAACTAGGGCATACACCAAATGGAGATGAGGGTCGCTGCAAGTCTTCGAAGGTACCTAGGGCATGGCCTAGGCCAAGCCTAGCCGCCATGGCCTCCCTGCGCGGTTGTGCCACGGCGGAGCTCAGGAGTCGAACCCCAAGATTCATCGGCACGATGGTGATATCAATCTAATCTCTATTCTAGTTATCTCAACCTTGGTCTACTTCATTGGATGCTTTATATTCATATGCACGGCCGTCATATGTCCTTAGTAAGATTAGATCTAATCGTGGTGATTAGTTCATAACTTGCTGCATTGAAGTAGCACGTTCTAGCTAGTCTGTAGATTACCCCGGTGTGGTGACAGCATGACGGAGGGAAAAGTTCTAGCAACGACGTGATATTGAGTCGGATCAATGGCGAGTACAATGGGAGTTGTCGCAGGCCACTACAAGAGAAAGCTCGTCGAGCGCTTGCTAGTTGTTTGGGTAAAGCTTTGGGAAACCTTAGGCGTTGGCATGCACCTCGCGGCGGTGACCATTGGAAAGTAGGTCGCTTGCGAGTCGCCTTTCCGAGAGAAGACTCGGGTACCTTTGGTAGAGATGCAATCTATTGTTTTGATCACCTTTTGACTAAGAGCTGTACCTAGAGACGATTAGGCCCTTCGTTAACCTCAGTTATGCTATCTTTGCCTATGCTTTTGGATGCGATCAACCTTTACACTCACTCACATCTTAAAGGTTTACCTCTATATGCAATCAACACTTAACGATAGGAATAGATCCGTTAGATTAGATGAAAAACCCTAGGTAGTTCATTGTCGATCCACGGATTGATAAACCTTGGATGGAATAAGGGAAAAGCTACGATGATCCGGGGATCGGCAACACGAACCCTATGGTGATCTATCTAATTTTTCGGACTAACCCTAATTTTATTATTGCATATATCCTGTGTTTCTTGTTTGTGTCCATGAATGTAGGTAAAACCCTAGACACAAAGCGATCAAGAAGTTCTCAACATCCGGACTTTGACAAGTCCAAATCTCGCTTAAACAAGTTGATGGCTACGTGAAGATCCGCTCTTTAGTGGTAGGTGCTAACTTTTGTTAGTGGTCCATCATCCACTATCGAGCTCACACCCAAAATAATTGAAGATAAATAAGGTATGCCGCTGTGTCAATTAATTTTTAAGACTAATGTTTCTTGGAGATTTATTTGTCCAAGCTATTGGTGATGAATCATGCCCCAAAGATCCGATCGTCAACATCTCAGGAAGGTTTCTGTTGAGACCAGTGTTTTTTGCCCATGATCAGAGAGGTACCATTGAGGAAAATTGGAAAATATGAAGCTCCATCAGTCTTCTTTCCAATGCATCAAGAATCATAAGTTTTGGAGATCGGTGCAAGGAGTTATGGTAAAATCTTTCAACACTACGCGTTCTGAAATCTGCTCATTACAGAATGTAGTGCCGGAGTAAAACAAGCATAACTCTTTCATCCGGAGAACATTTGGAGTGAATGAGCACTCGTTGGAAAGGGAATTTGATGCACATCGCAATGGAGTAGAAGTTTGGTACAGGTTCTGCATTGGACGAAGAGGAATTCAATGAAGAAGAGGCAGCAGGAAGAAACGGAGAAGGTGATGATGATGCCAAGGGATGATTGGAGGTCCTTGAGCAAAAAAGATGATGATTTGAAGTTGATTAAAACTGGAGGCAACAAGATTAGAAGCACCATGACACCACCAATCTTCTCCAGTAGGATGCTCAAGAAGTTTCTAATTGAGTGATGCTACCAACGAAGGAAACCGCTCAAATCATCGACATAAAGAGCAAGAGCCCCCTACGATCTTGGCATCTTGGGTAAAGCAAGAACTATGGAGACGACACATCATTGGAATGCCACTCGCTGGTGAATCAATGGTGATGACCTTGAATCCTAAGGATGGACAACGCGACGCTCCAAAGACCACAAGATCAAGATCATCAAAATCTCCGGATCAATTTACAAGAAGGTACTGTTTACATCAAAAATCTGTGCAACCACTAAAGAAAATAACAGAATATCTTTGGATATTTAAAAGCTCCATGAAGTTCTGGTTCCAACGAATCAAGAACCAAGTCAATCGGAGATTCCTACAAGCGGTTATGATCAAAACATGAAGGTCATGCATTCTAAAATTTTTTGGACAGCACGCAGCGCTGAAGTAAAATTAGCATAACTCTCTCGTTTGAACTCCGTTTAAGATGAATGACCACTCGTTGGAAAGATAATTTCACAAAATTTTCAATAGAGATATTTTGGTATATGTTCTATTCTAGATGCAGGGGAAAATCCATGAAGAAGAGGCAGGAGCAACGTGATGAGAACAAGGTAGAGGAGATAACGATGACAACAATCAAGAGGAGCTTGGGAAATGCATTCATCATGCGTACATGATCAAATTCAGAAGCTTAGGACAAAAGAAAGATCCTCAAGAACATTGGCATAGAAGACACAATAAGGCGACATTTGATACATGAACATGTTTTGAGCAAACCACGACGAATTACACAAGGCAACATCAAGCTGCACGGATACTTTGGATCCTCGCACAAAGGACCATGGTTTCACAACAATGAGAAGGTATGTGAGAAAGTCTAGCTCTATGACTTTAAATGAAGCGCTTTGCGGGAGGCAACCTGATCTTTTGTTTATTATCTATATAATATGATGGTCTATATTGTGCTCTTTAATCGAAACATCAAGTAACATTGTACCATTCCTCTAATAAATGCCACAACTTTATGTTGTATGATCTAAATGTTATTGAGGGAGTGCTTTGTTATTTGATCTTGGAAAACTTGTAGATCCTTTTGTGTGCCTACTAGTGTTTAGAGTCTTTTTCTTTGAGTCTTTTTAGAGAGAAATATGAGGTATGACACCACCCTTAGACTCTAAACTTGTGGCTAGTTAATCTAGGCTAACTTTTGTTTTGTTTTTAGACCACCATTCATGTCATATCATTGTGTTCATCCACCTCATGTCGCACTTCATGCCATGTTGTTCTCACCCTTGCATTGCATTGCATGTTTTGTTTTGATCTAACTTTTTGTTAACCCACCTAAGCCTTCCTATCACCCCCGCCAAAAACCGGAGCCAACAAGGATAGGATTGACTTGTGTTGATTTGCTTGCCGTCACCATTCGGATTAGCCAAGTCTATCTCTATTCCTTGTTCTAACTGAAAACTTTGACTAGCCTCCCTATGAGATACTAAACCCTTAGGAAAATCTCTCATACCTATAGCTATCCTAAAACCATAGGTTTTGTTTTCCACCCATTGAAACAACCTTTGTTTTTTTTTGTTTTCAACCACCTTAGGTAGATTTTCTAAACTTGACTTCTCTCTTCAAAATTCTTGTTTTAAGCCAAAAATATAGGATACCCATGAACCTTCCCCTAAACCTCGTTAGCTAGGTTGTTCGGTTCTTTTCGATGAATGTAACATTGAAAGACCTTTCAAACATTGCTATCCTTTGTTTTTGCTAACTCTTTGCGTTTGCATTTTGCATCCATTCCATCGTTCCATCATGCATTGGTTAGCTTGGCTCTCTCACAAAACTTCATGATGAATGCTTTCATATCAATGATAATGCTTCACGTGTGGCATTTTCCATTTGCAATCTTGTGTAAACATGGTGTTTAGACATGATCGCGGACCATCATCATGTAGTTTTGTAAGCCTTGTTAGCATTTACATTGCATTGGTCGGTTTATAAGCTTTGCAATGCACCTTATTTTTCTTGCGCTATGAGGAATTATTGACCTTTGGGGTAGACATGTGTTTTAACCTTGGTTAATAGATCTTTATGACTATGGAGAGATTCGGCAACTTAGTTGTAAACATGGTGTTTAGAACTAGGTGTAAACATTGTCTTTATTTATATGCTTTCCTCTCATTTGCATAATCACTTTGCATCCACTCAACACCCACACTTTCATTAGCATGATTAGGTTTTCTAAACTTTTTCGAGTGTTTGAATTCTTCAGCTTTAACATGGTGTTTAATCCAAGAGTTTCGGCAACATAGTAGTAAACATGGTGTTTAAAACTTTGTTTGATCTCTATCAAGTTTGGTACCCGCCTTTTATGTTACTAACTTTATGCATTCACTTTGCACACACGCACACCCATTAGGATTTTATTTCTCTATTTTACTAGGTTAATTATGCCACAAGTTAAGGTCTTAGGGATGTCATTGGTTGTTGGCATTTGCTTATACTCCCGACCGTCACCCCGGGAGTAGATTGTGCGTCTCAATTGTTTTGCAGGCATGACAAGGGAGTCCCATGAATTCATGATCAAAGTTGCAACCAAGACCATTAACATCTCCGAAGATTGAAAGGGACGCTGCTGTTTTCATCAAAAGTCTGCACGTGTTCAGAGCTGTACAAGGAACAAAAAGTTGATATTCATAAGCTCCATCAAATTCTCGTTCCAAGGCATCCAAGATCAATGAATTTGAAGACACGTACAAGGAGATACGACAAAAACATTGGGCGCTGCGCGTTCTGAAATCAGCTCAGAAAAGATTGCAGTGCTGGAATAAAATGGGCATAACTCATTTGTTCGGAATCCGTTTTGGGCAAATGATGCTCGTGGGAAAGAGAAATTTGTGCATTTTGCAATGGAGCAATGGTTCAGTACATGTTCTGTTCTGTAAACGAGGGAGAAATTCATGGAAGATGAAGTAGCAATGAAGACAACATGCAAGGAGGTGATAACGATATGAAGAATGATTGGGACCATGGCTTGATGACAAAAAGAGATTGAAGAAAGTTAAGGCAAGAAAGGTGAAGAAGCATAAAGATGATCTCCAAACACATGGCGGAAGGACTTCAAGAATCACATGACGGTTCACCATCTTCTTCCACGCTTAGCAACATGCTAAGCATGGGGAAGGACTCGTTGGACAAAAAAGGAAAAGGCCATTTGGAGTATAATGATCGTGTTCACCACAAGATGCTCAAGATTTTTCTTCCACGCTAAGCACAATGCTTAAGCATGGGGAAGCCACGTGCTACACTTCATTGCAAGCATCGAAAAGGACGGTAACTCTTCCTCAACCTTCTCTTTGTTTATTTCCTTCTAAATGCTTGTATATATGTATGCAATCGACCATAGGTTAGAAACCTTTGTATATCTCTTTTGTTAATAACATGGCTACTAGGAGGACAACCTAGTTTTGTTTTTGTTTTCAATAAATGATCACCATCACTTTGTGCTCACCACGATGCAATATTTTGAATGCCTTTGCTTATGGAAAAGTGATGAAAGTTGCCGCTTTGTTCTACCTACATGATGTTGTATATGACTTGACAATTTGCTCTCTATTAAATGATCTTAAATTGACTAAATACCGGCTCTTTTATTTGTGGAGGTTAAATGACTAAATTCTAGACCCACATATTCCTTATGTTGCTCTTTGATTTAAGTTTACCGATGACCTTACACCTTGTATTGTTTTATTTAAAACTTGATTCTTATGCTATCTACATTCATGATTCTCTTGCAAAGTTCTATCTACCAAAGCCTTTACATATACATGATCTTTCATGATGAAACTTTTAGATTTGCGAACTTATATTTTGATGAGTTGGATTAAGATTGATTTCTATGGTTCGAGACTAAGAAGCTGGCCATTCCGTTTTGTGTACCCTCTTTTTGCTAGCCTTTCTATCCATGCATTGTGAGTTTCTACACCGGAAACTTTGCAAACTTCACTGAATATCCAACCTAAATCCAAATATCTTTTTGTGATTACCTCCTTGACCACAACCGACAATTGAGTATGGATCATGTTCTCGACAAAAATTCACAAGAATCGAGAGCTTAATTTAGAGAACATCAATTTGGGAGGCATAGAAGAAACTCCCTGAAGGTTCAAGTGCTTTTCTAGAAGATCAAGATGGACTTTGTGTACTTACTTCAGCAATTATCAACCCTCACTTCTATGCTCAAGGACGAGCAATCGTTTAAGCATGTGGGGGAGGATGCTGAGTAAGTACTATGTTGCCAAAGGTTCTAAGGAGCAAAAAGAAAAAAATGTGGAAAAAAAGAAAGAAAAGAAACAAAGATGAAAGGAAAAAATGAAAGAAAGAAAAAAAGAAAGAAAGAGAAATAATGCTTCTTAGTCCTTTTAGCTTCATCAAATTCCAAGTGCTTTGAAGACAATTCCATACTCAATTTTCCAACCATGTGCAATCCAATAACGAGGACTTCATTTGTGCCTCGGGATCATCCACTTGACATTTGCACATGTCCACCTATCTAAATGTGTGTGTTCCATCCCTCTCTCTCTCTCTCCGACATTTATCTTCCATGGCCTTTTTGACTAGTCTCAGTAATTCCAATAGATCTCTCTCTTAGTTTGACAATATTTCATATATAATATTTTGTTAGGATTGTTTTTACCTACCAAGCTCCACATAAGCCTTCCACTTTCAAATATGAGTATAATAGGTTGAAAATAATCTAGTATAGGCTTGAGCGACTTGATGAGATGAGTGTTTCCATGAGCTTTTGCAAGAGAATCTCACTTATGTTGGATATGCATCTTTTTCAAAACTCTTCGCGATGGAACAAGGTAAAAGTCTAAAGTTCGCTTAAGTTCAAGAGCATTGCATTTATTATTATTGTGGCTTGTTCTTTATTGCTAGTCTATCTTCCATAATGAAAAGTAGCCAGTCACAACTTGAACTTTAAATGCCAAACACTTGAGAGCAATGTGTCTTGTTGTGTATGACTAAGTGTAGGGAAGACATTGAAGGGCAGCGCTGATTTCCTTGTTAAGCAAAGATCTTGGACTTACTCGAGGACGAGCAAGGTTTAAGCATGGGGGGATCGTTGATGCTCGTTATACGTACACTTTTAGTGCTAATTAAGTGGTGTTTTGGGACCAATTCATATACTAACCCGCCAATTGGCACTTGAAATAACCCCGTTTTCGCATATGCATGTATTTTTGGAGGATTTTGGTTTACGCAGGTTTTTCAGCTATAAATGAGCACTTTTGGACAAAGACCAAGGTCATGCGTAGCATGGTGGAACATGAAGGCAAAGGACCTAGTACAACTTGGATTTCGTTCGCTCTCATCTATGGTGAACCAACCTCCAAGAATGTGGAAGGGCAAAGACTTGAAGATAAGGTCGGATGACTTCGGGATCAAGACGAATCAGGCAGACATATGGAAGGCTATCAAGACCCAATCTTATCCCGAAGCAACCGACGTCAAATACCCACATGCATTGGCAAATCAATTCCTGGAGGATTAAAGAGCTTGCACGCAAAAGATGAGGCCGAGGCGGGCCAAAAAGGCCCTAGGCCGGCCGGCCCAGGACCTATGGGGCCGGCCGGCCTAGCCCTTTTCTGCACCGCCTCGACCTCTCCTTTGAGCTAGGGTTTCCTTAGACTATTTATAGCCCCAGTACCCCAAAGGCACGACCATCCATCCACCAGAAGTCGGCGAAAACTAGGGCATACACCAAAGGGAGACGAGGGTCGCTGCAAGTCTTTGAAGGTACCTAGGGCTTGGCCTAGGCCAACCCTAGCCGCCGTGGCCTCCCTGCGCGCTTGTGCCACAGCGGAGCTCAGGAGCTGAACCCCAAGATTCATCGGGGTATGTACACACACGATGGTGATATCAATCTAATCTCTATTCTAGTTGTCTCAACCTTGGTCTGCTTCATTGGTTGCTTTATATTCATATGCACGGCCGTCATATGTTCTTAGTCAGATTAGATCTAATCGTAGTGATTAGTTCATATCTTGCGGATGCATTGAAGTAACGCGTTCTAGCTAGTCCGTAGATTACCCCGGTGTGGTGACAGCATGATGGGGGGGGGCAAGTTCTAGCGACAACGTGATGTTGAGTCGGATCAATGGCGAGTACAATGGGAGTTGTCGCAAGCCACTACAAGAGGAAGCTTGTCGAGTGCTTGCTAGTTGTTTGGGTAAAGCTTTGGGAAACCTTAGGCGCTGGCACGCACCTCGCGGCAGTGATCATTGGAAAGTAGGCCGCTTGCGAGTCACCTTTCGGAGAGAAGACTCGGGTACCTTTGGTAGAGATGCAATCTATTGTTTTGATCACCTTTTGACTAAGAGCTGTACCTAGAGACGATTAGGCCCTTCGTTAACCTCGGTTATGCTATCTTTGCCTATGCTTTCGGATGCGATCAACCTTTATACTCACTCACATCTTAAAGGTTTACCTCTATATGCAATCAACACTTAACGATAGGAATAGATCCGTTAGATTAGATGGAAAACCCTAGGTAGTTCATTGTCGATCCACGGATTGATAAACCTTGGATTTAATACTCTAAGGGAAAAGCTATAATGATCCGTGCGCTTGCGGTTCACAATTGGCGTGTCTAAGGACCGTCAACACCAATTTTGCTTGGATTTCAAGCAAAATTTCAAAAATTAGGGGAGTTGACTGCCATGGCGCCACCTGTTGACGGCCCTTAGGCACATTAGTTAGTGAACCGCAAGCACACGGATCGCATGTAGCTTTTTCCTTAGAGTATTCCCCCAAGGTTTATCAATCCACGGAACAAGGGACTACTATACTTAACTAAGCACTAATAATATTGGCAAGAAGGTTCTTTAACGAATGATGGTATATGTGAAAGTAAAAACAATCTAACCTAATCTACATTATATGAGCGATAGAGAGGTATGCACAAGATATGGAAAGCATTTGCCCATAGGATCTAGGATCACTTTGAGATGTAATCGGCAAGCAAGAAAGAACCAATCTAATCTATCAATGGTGAAGATGTGAACCAAGCTCAACACTTTCCCTCCCGCATACTAGGGTATTCAACTATCGAGCTATAGGAACACGAAGCGTTGATGTAATCTAGGCATGCGAGACGACGAGCGATGCATACCCAGAGCAATGCTGGCCAGCTATTAAGATGAAAGGCACCATCAACTAAGAACATGATAGATTGATCTCATAAAAGGATTCATCAATTACAAATCAAGATCTCCTTACAACCCTATGGACAAATGAAGACATTACCCCATGAAGCTAGGCATGACATCATGATTCATGGTATGGAAGCATCCAGTGAAGATCGAGCTCCTCGCTGTCCTCCAACTTGAGATGGCACCCGGAAGATGGCTAGGGTTTCTGGTGACGCCTCCTCCTTGTGTTTCTCTCCAATGATGGGTTTAGATCTCTCCCAATCCTCTCTCTCTCTCTCTCTCTTTCTTCATGTGGTCGACGTCGGGGGCATTTATAAGGGGTCTCTGCCAAATGACAGTGGAGAGAGACCCTATGGTTTGCCTTTACTTCATGCTGAAGAAAGGGGAGTGCGAGCGCGCCCCAGAATGGGCTGGGCCGGCCGGCTCAGAGGCTCCAGGCCGGCCGGCCTAGGCCTTTTCTGGCTCGCCTCGTCTCCATCTTTCGCGTGCTGGCCTTCCTCCTTAAGCCTTATCCTTGTAGGTACTTTGGTCCACATTCAAACTCCTCCAAATATGTCGTATTTCCTGTCAAATCACAATATGCTCCAAAATACAAGACACATCTGAAAATAGGGTTATTCCAGGTTCCAAATGGCGGGTTAGTATATGAATTAGTCCAAAACCAATGCCAAATCAGACCTAAAAGTGTACCAATAATGACCGTCAACAATCCCCCCATGCCTAGCTTTTGCTCATCCTCGAGCAAATCAAGCTATCAAAAACTTCCAATAGGGTTGCACAAAAGATCTTGCTCTGCAAAACATACTTAAGCAAACAAGTCTAACCCAAGTTCTTCAAGTGAATGTCAGCGGAGCGGCAAGGATAATCATAGTGTGGGCGTTCAAAGATCTATCAAAAACATTACTCCACAACCTCTTACCTTCAGCTAAAAATCTTGAGAATCAACAACACTTACTTTCTTGCCTTCCTTGGAGGTTTTTCTTTAGTTATGAAAACAATCACCCTGCAACAAGAGTTAGACCAAAGTTCTTGCCCAAGTTCTTTCAAATCTCTCAATATAAAGTGGCTATCCTATTAGTTTTGCAAGGTCTCAACTCTCAAAATAAGTCTCTCAAGTATAAGTGGAGTTGTAGGTAGGGCTAGCAAAGTAAATACACATATTATCAAATTAAGAGAACTTTCTAACGGTTGCTTACCTTCCGAGCCAATGATCATGAGAATATTACCATATTGTGAGGGTTTCAGGATAAGAAGATTTAGAATGGTGGACACATGCAAGGGCATATAAAAAGATTGACTACAAGGCACAAGCGACGTCCTCATTGTCAGATTGCACATGGTTGGAATTGAAGATTTGTTCTCAACAACAAGGCGATCTCCCTTAGCACTTCTCTTATTCTTCAAACTATAGAATTCTCCCTCTTTTATTTACTTCTTTTTTTTCTTTCTTTTCTTCTCATATATATTTTTTCTTTCTTTTTCTTCTTTCTTCTTTCTTTTCTTTCTTGAATTTTCCTTCTCTTCTCTGAATCTCCCTTGAATGATTCCTCATAAGGATAGGCAAATAAAACACCGAGGAGGCCGAGCCGTAGCTGGAAGGAGCTAGGCCGGCCGGCCTGGGTCTCCTTCAGTGTTGGCATTTCTTAGCGTCACCACTACAAGAGTGCTAGCACTAGAGATGCCTTAATATAAATCTTAGCGTTACATATGTTCTGCAAGCGCACAAAAGTACATTGTAGCATTTCACCTGGGAGTATTCTAGAGTATCGTATTCATTTTCTCAGGGAAAGCGTATGGCAAAGTGATGTGTTTTCTAATGCATTAATTATATTATGATTAATATACCAAGACTAGAACAGGGATAAACAATTCATATAGAGAGGTATGTTGACACACAGAAGGTTTCACTGCTCATTATATAAGTCTAGTTAATATGAAGATCCTAAGAGAGAACTAGGGATTCTATGTATCTCTTACATATGGGTTACATTCACTACAAGCGTATACTATACAAGCTCAACAAGGGACACATGTTAGAGGGCAAATCGAGGAGTCGTGGGATCCCCTCATCCGAGGGTACTGTCACGATGTTTATCACGGAGGCCTGCAAACACCCAAACCCGAACGGCGAGGATTACAAAGGCCCAGCGGGGTTGTCACCACCTGGGGGCTACCTCTGAATATGTAGGGTAGGGTATCCCCAACGGTATTCCATAACCCAAACACCACGTTTGTAATATGAAATACATCTTTACCAATTGTACGGAAAGGTAAAGAACAATCATTATGATTCATTGGGCCATTGCCATAACATGTATCAGCTATACTAAGGTGCAAGACATACAACTCATATGATGAACACACAAGACTACAAGTCAAGTAACATAAGCAAGATAGCAATTCCATTAAGGCTCTAAGTCTTACAAGTAAACAAAGGATAAAAGATAACTGAGCTCTAGGCTTACCAAGACTCCTTCGGAAACCCGTAGAAGCTCAACTCCTAGAACTACTTCTCTACTAACTAAAACTATGACTTGTAGCAATTGGAGCTCTTCCTTCTGGTGTGTGTTGTACAGGAGGCATTAGCACCTATTTATAGCACTGGTAGGCGGTTCAGGGCCGGTACAAGGCGGTTGGGGCCGAGTGGGCCCACCCCCGAGTCGGCCGACGTGAGGACTTCGCCCGACGGTTGGATGCACCGACTGAAGATGTGCACGATGTAGATGTTCTTCTGGAGGCGGTGTAGACTCGTGGGAGAAGGGAGAGGCTCAACGGCCTCAGGACTAGGTCAGGTCGGTCGACCTGGTCTAGGCTCGGGTCGTCTTTATCTTCTTCTGTGTAACTGAATTGTGGACCCTGATAGTCGTGGAGGCTGGGTATGGATCCTCGGAGTAGCTCTTGATTCTCATGTGGGCCCATCAATCCATGTGCCTTCACCTTATCCTCCTTCTACCCATTGGATGTAACCTTCATTAGTTCAACATCCCAGATGATGTGCATTTGTGTTTCTTCTAGATGGCCAAACTTGGGCTTTGTTGGGCACCAGGTCAGGTCGGCCGTCCAGGGCAGGTTAGGCGACCTGGGCTTAGCCCTCTTTTCCTTCTTGTTTTGGCCCATATCTCCTGCATTCAGATAATCTCCATGTACAAGTGGAACTACATTATTTGAAACCAAATTCTAGTTATTCTTGCTAATTTACTTTATTCTTTCAATGTTGGCGATAGATGATAAACCTGACTTAACAAGCGCCAACAAACTCCCCAAGCTAAGACCTTTGCTCGTCCCTGAGCAAGGCTTTGGAGAGTTAGGAACTTTGGATCAGAATTTGCTTGCTTCCCAAAAGATATTTTCAACAAGAGAGCATGTCATGACTTGAATAAGCTAGCAAAGATTAAATCATCCTTTTTACCTTGCCACCCATGGGGCTTTTAGCTTTTCTTCACCATGAGCAGTTGAAAGCCAGAACAACTTAGCAAGAGCGCTCCCCAAACCTTCGTTCCACCCTTTCACCAGAAGTTTTTAAAGAAACTTTTGCAAGAAAAACAAAGCTCCTCAAGTGACTCTCTCTCAAGTCGCTCATTGGTGTATAATTCCTTTCCATCACTCCTCTCAAATTTCCCTCAATAGCATAAATAAGTGGGGTGCAATGCTTATTTTGTTGAGTCAAATCCAGGATCAATGAAGAATTAAATCATACACTCAAATTGAAGTGTGCAAGTGTGAATATGTGGTAATGGAAAATGAACTCCTTTTAGAGAAATTCTCTCCTTTAGGAATTTGCTATAAAGCTTGGCTCCCTTTTCTTTCTCCTCTTTTTTTTCAAGGACTACACACATGTCCATTTCTTTTGCTCTCTCTTTTTTTCATAGGGAGCCTATGCCTTATGCCTTAAAATATTTTTGGAGAGAAATCTCTTTACTTTAGAGTATTTTATTTTGACAAGCAAAGGATAGGCATGTTGCCTTACTTCCAGAGTAGAAGTATGGCATATATGGTGGCGTGTACGTGACTCCGATTTTAAGAGCATGAAGCAAGTCTTACAAAGATCACAATGAACTTGACATAACTCAAAACAAATGCACATGTTTCTTGTAAGTGGTTGGAATGTGAGGCTGTGGTAGGATTTTCACTCTTCACTGAGGAGCCTAGAATTTTATTCTTTTTGAAATAAAAACTTCGGGATCAGGCTTCACTTGGGTACAGATAAAGCAACTCTAACTTATCATATCTTAGCTCCCAACAACCTAGAATCAGATTTAGCATTTGCTACCCACAAGTTTTAGGTTTCCAAGGAAGTCATTGATTTAAGCCAACAAATCCAAGACACAAAAGGCTGCCTTATTGAGACTTGAACAAAAAGGGAAGGTCATAGCAATTATTCATCATTTCCATAAAAGGGCAAGAGAATTTTTTTAACTAGAATAACATAAAAGAAAATCAGAAACAAAAGACATGGTTGAATGAACTTACCTGTGCGGGGGTCCTCCCCCAAGCTGTTCTTCTCACTGCTGGCGGTACTGTGGGTCGTTTGGGTCAAACCCTTGGAACCGAAGGTAGGTGTTCAGGTTCTGATTGCCTTCTTGGATGCTGTTCTGAAGGGTGTTGTAGTTCTACACTGACTGGTCCCACCAAGCCTGCGACTGCTGCATATGTTGGGTTAACGTATCATCAAATGCGGTGCATAGTTACCTCCAAGGTTCCCATGCGATTGGACAACCCGTCAATGCTGCCGCGCAAGTCCCTTGCTGAAAAGGAACGTCGGGCATCGAATGGAGGAGGGCCGCCGCTTGAGCTGGATGACTGATGATAATACGGGTCTTGAGGCTGCCACTGCACATGAGGAGCCTCGTGCCATCCTGATCCTCCCGCCATGTATGCTGGAGGAGGCTGTGGCTGCTCCCAGTTGGATCCTGTTTGTATGTATGGCGGTGTTGGAGGCTCCCATGCTGCTTGGAACTGCGGTGCAGTGGCTTCCTCTCGTCGGGACATGCTTCTTGTCACTCTTCCTGCCACACTCCATCTAGCTTCCTCCTGCAACTCCAACAAAAGTGATTTACACCTGTACAACCAATATTCCGGTGCTGGCAGTGGAATTCTGGTTGTACTATTATGATAGACCATGACAAGCTTCTGTTGGTATTTCTTACGATCGCAGATAAATCCGCAAGCACACGGATACCGTTGTAGCTTTCACCCGGAAGTATTCAGGGTATCGAATCCACAGGGAATGAGAGGGCACTGTCTAATGACTAAAGTTGACCGGATCGATCGAGTTTATATGTAGGATGGGTAGAGAGGATAACTTAGCACTAAGGCTGTGAATATAGTGAAGAGAGTTCTCCTATGCTTGCTTTAGGCACCGGGGTATCCTAGACCTCTAGGAAATTGCCGGCAAACAGCTCTACGCCATACCCGAACGTGGAGGATTACAAAGGACGGACAGGGCTGTCACCACCTGCCGCCTACCTCAACTAATCCGTGGGGCTATGAGGCAAACGAAGGTAGTCGATAACCTAAGCACCACGCTTAAGATATATACCTAATCTTAGCTAGAGACTAGAGCACTTTATAAATAAAGCGACGAACCCACAAGCACAATAAAGAACTCAGCTTTCTATAACTCAAACTTAAATACTAAGCTGAATATCCCAGATACTTACTAAGGAGCTCGCATCCGCTGAGATACAAGTGGAGGGTCGCCGACACGCCGGGACTCCTCCAGACTCCTCCTCACTCTCTCCCTATTTCTACTCTCATTTGAGGAGGGCTTCGCCTTGACTTGATGCTCCAGCTCGATGATTATCTTCAATGACCAGGGCGCAGCTATTTGTAGCTTGTATAGGCGGTTAGGAGTGGACACGTGGAAGCTGGGGACGAACGGACTCAGTCACAGGTCGGGCAATGCGGGGAGGTCGGCCGACGTTCGATCCACCACCTTGAGTGGTGCATGGCGTAGATGGACTCCTAGAGGCGGTGGGAACGCGCACGAAAAGGATGAGGCGGTTTGGCCTCCGGACCAGGTCGGGCGACGGGGCTAGATCGGGCGACGTGGCACCGGCACCAATCGGGCCCATCTTCAGCTGAGTGACTGTACCATGGGTCCTCATAATGGTTCCAGGTGGTATAGCTGCATTTGAGTACGTTTAGTTTGCGAGGTGGGCCCTTCAATCCATGTGACCTCCCCTTGGCCATTCCCATCTCTTAGATTAAACCGACATGGAATCAGTAGCTAGGATGGTCCTGGAGTGTGCTTCTTTGCTGTGGTCAAAGATGGGCTCCATTGGGCTTGGGCCCAGGTCGGCTGACCTAGTGGGGTCGGGCGACCTGGCCCTGAGCCCAATTTTCCTCCTCTTTTGCCATTTAGTCCCTGCACTCACATATTCACCAAAATTTGTGGAATGGATTAGATATAAGCCCTATAGCTATGGTGAATGCATTTTTGTATATATTTTCTGTAGGAACTGACGGTCAAAAGTGGTACTTAAAGACCGTCAACAAGCTCCCCCACACTTAGCCTTTGCTCGTCCTCGAGTAAAGCTTTAGGACTAAGGTGGAAGTAAAGACTCCTTCTGATATGAAACTAGCATATAAGTTATTGCAAGACAGATCTGCACTTGTGAATTTTGAAGTGTCTATCATGCCATCTTGGGTGGTTGAGGAATGGAACGGCTCTTGATTCAAGTCATCTTAACTCTTCTGTTAAGTAACTAGGTTTTTCGAGAAATTTTCAAAAACATTACCTTACCTAGCTCCTCAAATGATTCTCTCAGATCGCTCATTGTGTATGATTCTTAACCAAGGCATTTCCTTGCCTTCTTGCACTCTACTTCTAAAGGGCTTATATGGAGCTCAAAGTAGGAGTAAAGATAAGGCGTACTTGCATCACATATATTGCAAAGTCAAAGAGCGGATCCAAGAAGAAAACCATCCATACAATCTGATCAAGATGTGCATGTGTGTGGAATAATGGAATGATAACTCCTTTTTGTATGATCTCTCTCCTCCTTAATTTACTTTGAGAACATGGCTATAGTATATATATATTTTTTCATGATACTTGGGCCTTCATGTGCCCATATTTTTTTATTCTCCCTTTTTTCTATGCTTGGACCTTCATGTGTCCATTTTTTTTCTATAGCCCATGTCTCTTTTTGCAATAATACTTGGAGAGGAGATCAACACTTAAATGGAGCATTTATTTTGTGGATGGATGAAATATGTTGCTAACTTCCAATGTGGAAATTTAGCATGTATATGTGGAGTGTACGTGATCTTGATCATGAAAGCATGGAGAGCATCTTACAAGGGTCACAACAATTTGACAAAGCTCAAAGTGACAGCAAGCAGCATATGTGTATAGGTTTTTGCAATGTTAACATCATATGGCTTTGGTAGAAATAAGGCATCACTGAGGAGCTTTGTAAGGCTATTAATTCAAAGTTTTACAAGAAAAACATCCCAAGCACTTTATACATAAAGAGCAAGATTTCTTTCATCATACCATATCTCATTAATCAACCACTTAGATAAACATATTTTCCTAAAGATATATGCTCACAAGTAACAGTGCATGTGCAAGGAATAAAGAATATGCAAGCCAATCAAGGATAGACATGTAAACCAAAGGAGCATCAAAGCTTATTTTATCATGAGTTTAATTTTAATGATCATATCAAGATAGGAACGAATTAACTCATGAATCAGAGAGGATGAGAGATAGGATGCGCAAACCATCGCCCTGGACGAAATTGGAGACGAAAGGCACCAGAGGGCCGTCAGCCGATCTGGTGGGGTCGACCGACCCCTTCTGGGCCTTTTCCACTTTGATCTTTCTTATGTAGTCTCGTGCGATGTTGTACAGCCTATCTGTGGGTGGTCTCGAACATGTGTGCATCAAAAAGCTTGAGAGACCCCCACACTTGATCATGTACCTGCATTTATTTATACATGGTGGAAACAAAACAAGGGCTCTTTGGTTCTAAAGACCAAGAGCCTTTATTGGAACTCAATTTTTTTATCAATGTGCAAGAACTAACACCAGCTCTAAACTGAAATAAGATTTGGCTCAAAAGGAACTTACTCGGGATACCCAAATACCTCCCCCACACTTGGAGTTTGCAGTGCAAAGCAACATGACTCAAGTGTGTGGAGTTCAAGCTTCTTTTGTAATCTTTCCCAAACAAAGACTTACCAAGGTTTTTGTAGCTGATGTAGCTCCATGTTCTTAAGCATCACCTATCCATCGTTCTTCTTAATCTCTACCTAAAATGGTTAGCGACCAAAAATATCCAAAGGAAGATTGATCCTAAAGCATGTTCTTGCTTTTATTAAAAAGGAAATAAATGATACTCTGGGCTATCTCCTGGTAGTGCTTTGTTTATGGTCTAAAGCTAGACTATGAGGAATCCTCACATTGCAGCTATTCTTGGTGATGTAGTCTCCAAGCTCATTGCCAATTGTTGATGTGTCATTGGAGTTTTAGCTGCAAGGTTAGTGCCACAAATGCATCCACAAAATTTGCAATGTTTATGACAAACAGATGCATCTACAACCAACCTTCTAAATATTTTAGAATTGAGGAACTCAAGGTGATTGTAATCCTTGTATGTGATTGTGGCACAAAGTGTGGTAAACTCTAGAGATTCATTAAATGAGCATTCCTGTGGGATTTCAAACAAAAAGGTTTCATGCTCATTTATAGAATCCTTTTGCTCGGATTCTAGAGTCAACGCTTCAAGCCTGTTCATGGCCCTTGGGTTCTCCAACTCAAGAGATTCATTGTGCATGATCGGGGTTGATTCTTGACTGTTGTCGAGAACAATGTCCCGAGGGCCATGGGGCCAACGCTTTCACTCAAGCGAGGGTGATGGAAGTCGTTCATGCTCATAGAGATGAGAATTCGGAGTGAATGGTGACACGAAAATCACCTTCTCGAGTGAGCTATGCTTGGGAGGAGGCTTTGCCTTTGGAATTTCTGGGCAGGAGATAGGAGTGGCAAAAGCAGCATTCCCAAGCGTGTCATGAAGGCTCCCATGAGATACTTCTCCTTGGAGAAGCCTTTCTAGCGGATAGCCTAGGAGTAGATCAAAATCGAGGGTATCAAAGATGTGGAAATCTAAATTGACCTTGATTTTGTCTAGCGTGATTGTCACAGCACTGGCAATCCCCTGACATTGAATGATGTGTCCAAAGGGACAACTTTTGAGGAGCTTGTCGGATGGCCTTAGTGGAACATTTTCTAAGAGATTATGTGCAATGTGCCATGACATGATGTTGACCTCCATACTGGGGTTGAAATGGGCTTCTACGACATTTCCCCTTATATAACATGGAAGGATTATGGAAGGTGAACTATTCCAAATTGCTTTGGAAATGTGCCTCACTCCATCCGACCATTCCTCCTTTATGGCTTTCATGAGAAATGTTTCATTGGGAGGATCGGGAGGATGAGAAAGAGGGAGTGTCGAAGCCTTCTTGTGCCAAGAGTAGTCTGAGATGTTTTCATGGTTTTCAGATATATTATCCTCGAATTCAAAAGGTAATCCAAAAGGCTGAGTTTCCTCTACCTTAACAGATGGTGTCTTTGGAGTTGGATCTGGACTGGGCAGGTCTACGGGTAAGATAGAATCTAGTTGAGGGTCTTCTTGCTCAGTTCCATCCATAGCAGCGGGAGAGTGCTCTCGAATCTTCTCCATGACCTCTCTCGCTTCAGCCGGCATTACATGTTGGAATGATCCCCCGGCGGCTATATCAACGAATCGGGCAGCCTTGCTAGTCAAACCGGACCAAAAATGCTGCATAAGCATCAAGTCCGGAAAGCCTAAATCCGTGCCAGTAAGGCACAAATCCTAAAATCATTCTCATGCTGCCGCGATCGTTTCCTTCTCTTTTTGTTGAAAGTTAATAATTCCCTTTCGAAGGGCACAGATCCGATGAACGGGGAAGTACTCCAGACAAAGCCTGTCTCATAACTCTCCCATTCACGTTCGTTAGCCCAACTGTACGGTCATACCACTTCCTTACCTTCTCTTTAAGAGAAAACAGGAAGAGCTTCCATCTATTCATTGCTTGTGTCATGTCTGAAATGATCAGACACGAGCATAGCAACTCAAATTTATGCAGGTGATGGTATGGATTTTCATCACGTCCTAAGAAGGATGTCTCCTAGACCATAGCAATGAAAGCAGGGCGAAGCTCACAGCTATTTGTTTGCATAGGATTTGACGAGGGGTGCGGCTCCAATAATTCACCCTTTGGAGCATAGAACTCATGGATTTGGGTGGAGTCCATGGGTAAAATAATAAAAGAAAAGAAAATAAAATAAAAGATAAACGGGCAACAGTAGTTCTTAGACAACACAGCTACCATTTCCCGGCAAACGGCGCCAGAAAGCTTGTTGGTATTTCTTACGATCGCAGATAAATTCGTAAGCGCACGGATACCGTTGTAGCTTTCACCAGAAGTATTCAGGGTATCGAATCCACAGAGAACGAGAGGGCACTATCTAATCACTAAAGTTGATCGGATCGATCGAGTTTATATGTAAGCTGGGTAGAGAGGATAACTTAGCCCTAAGGCTGTGAATATAGCAAAGGAAGTTCTCCTATGCTTGCTTTAGGCACCGGGGTATCCTAGACCTCTAGGAAATTGCCGGCAAACAGCTCTATGCCATACCCGAATGTGGAGGATTATAAAGGATGGACAGGGCTGTCACCACCTGCCGCCTACCTCTACTAATCTGGGGGGGAGGGGGGCTACGAGGCAAACAAAGCTAGTCGATAACCTAAGCACTACGCTTAAGATATATACTACTACTCTAATCTTAGCTAGAGACTAGAGCACTTTATAAATAAAGCGATGAACCCACAAGCACAATAAAGAACTCAGCTTTCTATAACTCAGACTTAAATACTAAACTAAATATCCCGGATACTTACTAAGGAGCTTGCATCCGCCGAGGTACAAGTGGAGGGTCGCCGACACACCGGGACTCCTCCAGACTCTCCCTCACTCTTTCCCTATTTGTACTCTCATTTGAGGAGGGCTTCGCCTTGACTTGATGCTCCAGCTTGATGATGATCTTCAATGACCGGGGCGCAGCTATTTATAGCTTGTAGAGGTGGTTAGGAGTGGACACGTGGAAGCTGGGGATGAATGGACTCAGTCATAGGTCGGGCGACGCGGGGAGATCAGCCAACGTTCGATCCACCGCCTTGAGTGGTGCACGGCGTAGATGGACTCTTGGAGGCGGTGGGAAAGTGCACGAGAAGGATGAGGCGGTTTGGCCTCCGGACCAGGTTGGGCGACGGGGCTAGGTCGGGCGACGTGGCACCGGCACCGATCGGGCCCATCTTCGGCTGAGTGACTGTACCATGGGTCCTCATGACAGTTCCAGGTGGTATAGCTGCATTTGAGTACGTTTAGTTTGCAAGGTGGGCCCTTCAATCCATGTGACCTCCCCTTGGACCATTCCCACCTCTTGGATTTAACTGACATGGAATCAGTGGTTAGGATGGTCCTGGAGTGTGCTTCTGTGCTGTGGTCAAAGATGGGCTCCATTGGGCATGGGCCTAGGTCGGCCGACCTAGTGGGGTCGGGCGACCTGGTCCTGAGCCCAATTGTCCTCCTCTTTTGCCATTTAGTCCCTGCGAATAGATTAGATATAAGCCCTATAGCTACGGTGAATGCATTTTTGTATATATTCCGTGTAGGAACTGACGGTCAAAAGTGATACTTAAAGACCGTCAACAGCTTCTGGTCTATAGCATGAGTAATAAGGTGACTTTCAATAAAATGAGATTCAACCAGAGTTGGACGGGGCTGCGGAAGGTATTCGACTCGGTAATGATCCAAAAGGCCCACTGACTCAAAAATACGAGTGACCAGAGAAGTACACTCAATGGGACGTTGCCTCTTAAAAACACCCATCCATTGATCAATCATAAAAACAATTGGGGAGATCTTTATCTTCTTAACCATCGCATATAATAATTTTAATTCATCAATGCGAACGGTTCGAAGATCATTTCGAGGGAAAAGAGTCATGGCAATCCAATGGTGCATAAAATGAAGAGTGGGATTATAAATGTGGCTTGTTCTTGGGGCAGTGCATTCTGAGGAACCCGAGATGTCCCTCTAGAAAGATTCTTTAACAAAATGCTTCAAAATTTAATCAACCTCCAAGCTACAGCGTTTGCTAAAACCCAAATGGAGACTCAGCTGCCTCCAAGAAACGAAGTACTCTTCCCTCAGAAAGTGAAAAGTAATTCCCTCCTTAGATTTTCTTAAGGTGGCAAGAAATTGGATTGTTAACAGATGACACCCATCTTCATGAATGCGCGCAAAATCCGACCAACGCACAACACCACAAACCGTTTCTAAGTCTGTGACCATACCTGATTTCTCCATAAGTTCACTAGTGAACACACGTGTGTGATCAAAAGCGCAGCCCAAGAGAATGTGATATGCTTCCAGTTCGTAGCCTTCCTCGATGTGTAGTTGGTCGTCGGAGAGGAACGCCGGGCAAGGGTCGTTGTCATTGTTGTTGCTGCTGGAGGTGTCCCCGTTTTCGCCTCCATTGTCGCCGCCATCACCGCTGCATGCGGATGTGGCGCCGGCCCCGGTGTAGTAGTACTGATCTTCGGAGATCTCCATGAAGTGTTGGCTCTGCGTTTCCATCGTGCCCCTCCCTGAACTGGGGGCTTCTGAACTGGCAAAGATCAACTCGGTGCTTCCAGAATGCTGGCTCCACCTCGAGCTTGACCCTTTCAGCCTTCTTGCCTGCTTCACAGCTCCTCGAAGGATTTTCATGATTCCTGCACAGAGAGCAACAAAAATGACACTTGGAAGACAAAAAGGATTAGCGTTAGCGAGTTAGTCGTCCAAGGTTAGTCGTTCTTGCGGGGCATGGTCGCCTCCACAACAGTCGTCCTTGTGGGTTATGACACACCACAAACAATCGTTCTTGCGGGGTTTGGGAACCTCCACAACACGTTCAAGTTCTTGAGCACAAGGAGAACAGCACTATTATGCAGAAATAGAGTCCATTTTTATTTGGTTTTTCAATTTTTATTGATTTTCAAACTAAGGAGCTAAAAACTTGAGAACTCAAAAGGGGGAGAAGAGAAACACCGAGGGCACTCAGCAGCTCGGGTTGGGGCGAGGAGAGCAGGCTACTGGCCCTGGCGTTTTATAGTCGGAGTCCACCCTCGATCGGCCGACTAGGTGGGGTCGGCCGACCCTCCCGCGGGAGCAAAACTCCCAGGCTTTGATCACGCGCACCTTGGATCCCCTGGCACCTGAACACAGCTTGAAGACTTTGCAAAAGTGGCACGCATGCGTCGGGCGACATGAGCTGGTCGGCCGACCTATGCTTCCCTCCTCTGTAGGCATGCTTTGAAAGGTGCACAGCTAGCGTAGGGTAGGCACTGAATCTGCTTGAATGCGCTGCAAAAGTGGCTGCCTGGGTTCGGCCGACCTGATGAGGTCGGCCGACCATGCCCTGCCTCGTGTCGGGTTAAGCTTCTGCGTGGTGGTGCATGTTGCTAAGCTATGATGAATGCTGGGTGCGTGAGCAGTGATGGTCAAGTATCCAAGGGAGATTCAAGTAGATGGCTCCAAAGTTTGAAATTCAAATGCAAACATTGATGGAAAAATTCAAAAATGCAATGAAAATGGAAAGTAAATATGCATTGTGAAGTAAATATATACCGATGTGCCTACCGGTGAGGACTCGTTGTTTTTCGTCCGTCGAGTGCGGACGTCTCCAAAGTGTGTTTTAGCTTGACGACTCAGCTCCCGCATTTGAAGATGATGCAGGGGCTTTGCACTGCCACTCCTTTTTTGTTTTCTTGGCGCAGGGCCATGTTGGTGTTGACGCCTTTGGGGCCTTAATGCCTTGTGCGAATTCTATGGGAAGGGGTAGGAGTGGCTCACTATTGGTGACCGGTGGTCTTTGTGGCTTCTTTCCATAGATGACCTTAATCTCGGGTCCGTCATACTCTTGGCTTGATTCTTCTTGTTCCCTGCATGGTTAGCAGCCGAAATCTCCCGACTAGCTTCATGTACGACGGCAGCTAGCTGTGCTGATTGGGTCTCTAGAATTTTACTTAAGCGTAGCTGGTTTTGTATGGTGACTGATAGGGCATTGAATCTAGAGCTCAGATCGTTCACCTTTTTCTTGGCAGGTGTAGTGCGTGAGCTTCCTCCTTGCTGGAGTGGTTTCCAGTTATGTTCCAAGAATAGATTTCTGCACTTCTGCCAAGAATCCATCATTACCTGGTGGTTGTAATACCACTACAGTGCCCTTCCCGCTAGTGAAAATGGGAATAGGCTAAGTCGAAGGGATTTCTTCTTGATTCCCCCAAGCTGGAGCGTACTGCATATTGATGAGAAATGTCGGAGATGTCCCGCTGCATCTTCAGTAGCCTTTCCGTAGAATGGCTTGGCTTGCACCATTGCAATGTATGTTGGGTCGATCATCAGGGTTTCGGTTACCATCTTGGTGCAAGGGTGCTTTGATTTCAACCGACAGAAGTGGAGTAGCACTGTGTGCTCTCTTCTAGGCGAAGAAGTTCTTCGGTGAATCAACAGTGTTGTGTAATCCTCCTGTTTCACACAAGGAGAAATAGAACAAGGGTAAACCTGTCTAGACAATGGTATTTAATTGTGACATAAAGTTAATACATGGGTTAACACATTCGTTGACCAACACTTTCCTCGGTAACGGTGCCAGAAATGCTTGTTGGCATTTCTTAGCGTCACCACTACAAGAGTGATGGCACTAGAGATGCCTTAATATAAATCTTAGCGTTACATATGTTCTGCAAGCGCACAGAAGTACATTGTAGCATTTCACCTGGGAGTATTCCAGAATATCGTATTCATTTCCTTAGGGAAAGCGTATGGCAAAGTGATGTGTTTTCCAATGCATTAATTATATCACAATTAATATACCAAGACTAAAACAGGGATAAACAATTCATATAGAGAGGTATGTTGACACACAAAAGGTTTCACTGCTCATTATATAAGTCTAGTTAATATGAAGATCCTAAGAGAGAACTAGGGATTCTATGTACTTCTTACATATGGGTTACATTCACTACAAGCATATACTATACAAGCTCAGCAAGGGTCACATGTTAGAGGGCAAATTGAGGAGTCGTGGGATCCTCTCATCCAAGGGTGCTGTCACGATGTTTATCATGGAGGCCTGCAAACGCCCAAACCCGAACGGCGAGGATTACAAAGGCCCAGCGGGGCTGCCACCACCCGGGGGGCTACCTCTGAAAATATGGGGTAGGGTATCCCCAATGGTATTCCATAACCCAAACACCACATTTGTAATATGAAATACATCTTTATCAATTGTACGGAAAGATAAAGAACAATCATTATGATTAATTGGGCCATTGCCATAACATGTATCAGCTATACTAAGGTGCAAGACATACAACTCATATGATAAACACACAAGACTACAAGTCAAGTAACATAAGCAAGATAGCAATTCCATTAAGGCTCTAAGTCTTACAAGTAAACAAAGAATAAAAGATAACTAAGCTCTAGGTTTACCAAGACTCCTTCGGGAACCCGTAGAAGGTCAACTCCTAGAACTACTTCACTACTAACTAAGACTATGACTTGTAGCAAATCGAGCTCTTCCTTCTGGTGTGTGTTGTACAGGAGGCGTCGGCATCTATTTATAACACTGGGAGGCGGTTCAGGGCCGGTACAAGGCGGTTGGGGCCGAGTGGGCCCACCCTCGAGTCGGCCGATGTGAGGACTTCGCCCGACGATTGGATGCACCGACTGAAGATGTGCACAGCGTAGATGTTCTTCTGGAGGCGGTGTAGACTCTTGGGAGCAAAGAGAGGCTTAACAGCCTCAGGACTGGGTCGGCCGACCTGGTCTAGGCTCGGGTCATCTTTATCTTCTTCTGTGTAACTGAATTGTGGACCCTGATATTCGTGGAGGCTGGGTATGGATCCTCGGAGTAGCTCTTGATTCTCATGTGGGCCCATCAATCCATGTGCCTTCACCTTATCCTCCTTCTACCCATTGGATGTAACCGTCATTAGTTCAACGTCCCAGATGACGTGCATTTGTGTTTCTTCTGGATGGCCAAACTTGGGCTTTGTTGGGCACCAGGCTAGGTCGGCCCATCAGGGCAGGTCGGGCAACCTGGGCTTAGCCCTCTTTTCCTTCTTGTTTTGGCCCATATCTCCTGCATTCAAATAATCTCCATGTACAAGTGGAACTACATTATTTGAAACCAAATTCTAGTGATTCTTGCTAATTTAATTTATTCTTTCAATGTTGGCGATAGATGATAAACATGACTTAACAAGCGCCAACATCCAGCTCGGTTCCGGTTCATTTTTTTTGTGCTTCTTCCTTGCTTCTTCCAAAAATTGTATTTTATTCAAGCTTCACCTAGAAACAGAACAAATCTTTCGGTAATGGGTTATCTTCAAGGAAAAAGGTAATAAAACAAGATGTATTTGGGTTCGGGTATGGAATCTGGTAGATCATATGAGTTGATCCAACGAAGAACTCTCATTACTGAATATTGACAAGGCTAGCAAGTAAGGGATGAAATAATCAAGGACATGATCATTGCTCAAAATTAAAACATCGAAGAGAAAGAAATCCTAACTTAACTCATTGCACCTCCAATGCTTATTGTGGAACGATTATAAAGTGGCCTTGGATGGTAAAGGATATAACTCTCAACTTGACAAGAACTAGATCAACCTTGCAATTGCGAGTGTTTTACAATAGTGATAAAATAAATTTCCTCCAATTCTAGCCTTACTACCAAGTATTAACAAGATCAAGCACTAGTTCAAGATCGGGTATGGTTATTTATAAGGACAAACCAAATAATAAGCTCCACAGCTAAGATTTAAATTCCAAGACAAAGCTCATGAACAAATGCTTATAGAAATAAGGCAAAACTGAATGCATAAGTAAATTGCTCGATCCAACAATTATTCAAGAACAAAGACTCTTTTTATTAATTTTCTTGACTCAACGGTAAATTAAGACTCTCACACTAAGACTCATGCTAACATTAAGACTCTCACACAAAGACACTTTAAGAAAAACCAACTAACACTCGGCGAAAGGAGACTAAATAAATTTTAAAACCACGAGGCGTCACACCTCCCTCCATGCTTAGATTTTACGATGTCCTCATCGTAAGGAAAATAGATCACACGGGTGAGACGCTCGTAAAGACCTTCAACGGCACCTCAGGCAATTACACTTAGGACGGCTGCTACTCCCTTCTCCATGCTTCTTCAAGTTTCCATGCATGCTAAAGAGTATTCTCATGTTGTGGTTGAGGAACTTGAAATCGCCATCCGATTGCCACTTAAGATCTTCCACCTTTTGATTTAGCAACTCCAACGCTTAAGGCACTCATCTAGGGCTTCGAAAAGCGAATGGATGTTTTCTCGGCATGGACGGCAACACCCATTGTGGCGCTCGGGGGAGTTTGGATCATCGCTGCCTTCGGGTTCTTCTTCTTCATGCTCTTCACGGCGGTGCTCCTCCGGCTTGTCAACCTCCTTTGGCTCATCTTCCCATATGTACCCGTCATCGTCGTCGCGCCCGGCGGTGCCCCACGAAGCGGCACTCCGGTCGTCTTCCCAATCACTATCTCCTCCGAAGTCCTTGGGCTCGGGGGTTTTCTCGATGTAGCTCTTCCTCTTCATGCCTAGTAGATGTTTAGAGTGCCTTGGAAGGACGATGATGGAGCGCGTCTCGATGCTAGCTTCGTCATCGCTCACAATGATGATGGGTTGACATTCTGCAATCTTCTTCCGTGGTGCCTTCCCTCCAACTCTCATCCAAGCTTGAGTAGGGAATTTATTCATGGAGGGGAGCTTGAGGTCGCATCTCTTAGCTTCCAAGCGAAGGAGCTCTCCAGCAGCCTCAGGGATGCCCTGGGCCGGTTGGCCTAGAGAGGGTGTGCCGGCCGGCACACCCCCCTCCTTTGCCTCCTTCGCTTCAACTTCAACGCCCATGCTCCTAGAAGTCGTCATGGTCTTCTTGTTTCTCGAGGTGTTGGTGGTGGATTGGAAAAAGATGAATATTTGAATCTCAATTGCATCTCTATTTATGTCCCGAAAGCCTTGGACGAGAAGTCCAATCTTTCCAAGTTTAAACTGCACAATCTCCAGGACATCGGTTTAAAACTTCCTAATCTCCAACATACCGAAAATTGACGTGAAACCAACCAAGAAACAGGGTAGGCCGGCCGGCACGGGGTCCTATGGGCCGGCCGGCCCAGGGGGTTTTTCATCCCCTGGCCTCCGGATTCTTATGGGGTGCCATTTGCCTAATTGCTAGTCTATTCTTCCACCGAGAACCAGAGAAACTAAAAGAAAAACAGAAAGAGAACAAAAACTAAAATGGAATATTTACAAACGTACCTTGTTTAGTGTCGTTAGGCACGACGTTCCGGTTCCTCCATCAAGGTGTAGATGTCGATGTAGTGGAGAGGCACAACGTTGGGCTCCAAGAACACCTTGAGTCGCTGCCCATTCACTACATATTGGTCTCCTTTGACGTCCATGACTGTCACCGCTCTTAAAGGTGAGATTGAGTGCATGATGTACGGTCCATCCCATTTGCTCTACAACTTTCCTTTCCTCAGGATACCATTGTTGGTATTTCTTACGGTCGCAGATAAATTCGCAAGCGCACGGATACCATTGTAGCTTTCACCCGGAAGTATTCAAGGTATCGAATCCACAGGGAACGAAAGGACACTGTCTAATCACTAAAGTTGACCGGATCGATCGAGTTTATATGAAGGCTGGGTAGAGAGGATAACTTAGCACTAAGCTGGGAATATAGCGAAGAGAGTTCTCCTATGCTTGCTTTGGGCACCGGGGTATCCTAGGCCTCTAGGAAATTGCCGGCAAATAGCTCTATGCCATACCCGTATGTGGAGGATTACAAAGAACGGACAGGGCTGTCACCACCTGCCACCTACCTCTACTAATCCGTGAGGCTATGAGGCAAACGAAGGTAGTCGATAACCTAAGCACCACGCTTAAGATATATACTACTACTCTAATCTTAGCTTGAGACTAGAGCACTCTATAAATAAAGCGATTAACCCACAGGCACAATAAAGAACTCAGCTTTCTATAACTCAGACTTAAATACTTACTTGAAATCCCGGATACTTACTAAGGAGCTCGCATCCGCCGAGGTACAGGTGGAGGGTCGTCGAGACGCCAGGACTCCTCCAGACTCTCCCTCACTCTCTCCCTATTTCTACTCTCATTTGAGGAGGGCATCGCCTTGACTTGATGCTCCAGCTCGACAATGATCTTCAATGATCGGGATGCAGCTATTTATAGCTTGTAGAGGCGGTTGGGAGTGGACACGTGAAAGATGAGGACGAACGGACTCAGTCACAGGTTGGGCGACACGGGGAGGTCGGCCGATGTTGGGTCCACAGCCTTGAGTGGTACACAGCGTAGATGGACTCCTGGAGGCGGTGGGAACGCGCATAAGAAGAATGAGGCGGTTTGGCCTCCAGACCAGGTCGGCAGACCTAGGGGGTCGGGCGACGGTCCTCCAGCATATCTCGGGCCCATCTTCGGCTGAGTGACTGTCTTGTGGGTCCTCATGGCGGTTCCAGGTGGTAGGACTACATTTGAGTATGTTTAGGTTGCGAGGTGTGCCCTTCAATCCATGTGACCTCCCCTTGGACCATTCCCATCTCTTGGATTCAGCCGACATGGAATCAGCGGCTAGGATGGTCCTGGAGTGTGCTTCTTTGCTGTAGTCAAAGATGGGCTCCATTGGGCTTGGGCCAAGGTCGGTCGACCTAAGGGGGTCGGGTGACCTGGCCCTGAGCCCAAATGTCCTCCTCTTTTGCCATTTAATCCCTGCACTCATATATTCACCAAAACTTGTGGAATGGATTAGATATAAGCCCTAAAGCTATGGTGAATGCATTCTTGTATGTATTTTCTATAAAGATTGACGGTCAAAAATGGTACTTAAGGACTATCATCAAGCTCCTCCACACTTAGCCTTTGCTCGTCCTCGAGTAAAGATTTAGGACAAAGGTGGAAACCATGACTCCTGATATGAAGCTAGCAAATGAGTTATTCCAAGACATACCTGCACTTGTGAATTTGGAAGTGTCTACCATGCCATCTTGGTGGTTGAGGAACAGAACGGCCTTGATTCAAGTCATCTCAACTCTTCTGTTAAGTAGCTTGGGTTTTTGATAAATTTTTTTAAAAAAACACAGCCTTACCTAGCTCCTCGAATGATTCTCTCATATAGCTCATTGTGTATGATTCCTTACCAAGGCATTTCTTTGCTTTTTTTTCACCCTACTTCTAAAAGGCTTATGTGGAGCTCAAGGAAGGAGTAAAGATAAGGCATACTTGCATCACATATATTGCAAAGCCAAAGAGCGAATCCAAGAAGAAAACCATTCATACAATCTGATCAAGATGTGCATGTATGTGGAACAATGGAATGATAGCTTCTTTTTTGTATGATCTCTCTCCTCTTGAATTTACTTCGAGAACATGGCTATAATATATATATTTTTTATTTTATGATACTTGGGCCTTCATGTGCCCATATTTTTTCTCTCTTTTTTTAATGCTTGGGCCTTCATGTGTCCATATTTTTTTCTATAGCCCATGTCTCTTTTGCAATAATACTTGGAGAGGAGATCAATACTTAAATGGAGCATTTATTTTGCGGATGGATGAAATGTATGTTGCTAACTTCCAATGTAGAAGTTTAGCATGTGTATGTAGAGTGTACGTGATCTTGATCATGAAAGTATAAAAAGCATCTTACAAGGGTCACAATAATTTGACAAAGCTCAAAGTGATAGCAAGCAGCATAAGTGTATAGGTTTTGCAATGTGAACATCATATGGCTTTAGTAGGAACAAGGCATCACTGAGGAGCTTTGTACGGCTATTAATTTAAAGTTTTACAAGAAAAACATCCCAAGCACTTTATACAGAAAGAGCAAGATTTCTTTCATCATACCATATCTCATTAATCAACCACTTAGATAAACATGTTTTCCTAAAGATATATGCTCACAAGTAATAGGTGCATATGCAAGGAATAAAGAATATGCAATCCAATCAAGGATAGACATGTAAACCAAAGGAGCATCAAAGCTTATTTTATCATGAGTTTAATTTTAATGATCATCTGAAGATAGGAATGAATTAACTCATGAATTAGAGAGGATGAGGGATAGGGTGCGCAAACCATCGCTTTGGACAAAATTGGAGACGAAAGACACCAGAGGGCCGTCGGCCGACCTGGCGGGGTCGGCCGACCCCTTCTGGGCCTTTTCCACCTTGATCTTTCTTGTGTAGCTTTGTGTGATGTTGTGCAGCCTGTCTGTGGGTGGTCTTGAACATGTGTGCATCAAAAAGCTTAAGAGACCCCCACACTTTATCATGTACCTGCATTTATTCATACATGGTGGAAACAAAACAACGGCTCTTTGGTTCTAAAGACCAAGAGCCTCAATTTTTTTTATCAATGTGCAAGAACTAACACCAGCTCTGGACCAAAATAAGATTTGGCTCGAAAGGGAACTCACTTGGAATACTCACATACCTCCCCACACTTGGAGTTTGCAGTGCAAATCAACATAACTCAAGTGTGTGGAGTTCAAGCTTCTTTTGTAATCTTTCCCAAACCAAGACTTACCGAGGTTTTTGTAGCTTTTGTAGCTCCATGTTCTTAAGCATCACCTATCCATCATTCTTCTTAATCTCTACATGAAATGGTTAGTGACCAAAAATACCCGAAGGAAAGATTATACTAAAAACATGTTCTTGCTTTTTATTTGAAAAGAAAATAATACGATAATCCGGGCCATCTCCCGGCAGTGCTTTGTTTATGGTCTAAAGCTAGACCATGAGGGATCCTCACATTGCAGCTATCCTTGGTGATGTAGTTTCCAAGCTCATCGCCAATTGTTGATGTGTCATTGAAGCTTTAGCTGCAAGGTTAGTGCCACAAATGCAAACATGAAATTTGCAATGTTTATGATAAACAAATGCATCTACAACCAACCTTCTAAACATTTTAGAATTGAGGACCTCAAGGTGGTTGTAGTCCTCGTATGTGCTTACGGCACAAATCGTGGTAAACTCTGGAGATTCGTTAAAGGAGCATGACTCTAGTGAGATTTCAAAAGAGAAGGTTTCATGCTCATTTCTAGAATCCTTTTGCTCGGGCTCCAGAGTCAACGCTTCAGGCCTATCCATGGCCCTTGGGTTCTCTAACTCAAGAGATTCAATGTAGACGCTCGGGGTTGATTCTTGACTGTTGTCAAGAACAATGTCCCGAGGGCCATGGGGCCAAAACTTTCGCTTGTTCGAGGGTGATGGAAGTTGTTTGTGTTCGTAGAGATAAGATGTCGGTGCGAATGGCGACACAAACATCACCTTCTCAAGCAAGTTATGCTTCGGAGATGACTTTGCCCTTGGAATTTTTGGGCAAGAGATAGGAATTGCAAAGGCAGCATTCCCAAGCGTGTAATGAAGGCTTCCATGAGATACTTTCTCCGTGGAGAAGCTTTTCTAGCAGGCGGCCTATGAGAAGATCAATCAAAGATGTGGAAGTCTAAGTTTACCTCGATTTTGTCTAACATGATTGTCACGGCACTGGCGATCCCCCGACATTGAATGATGTGTCCAAAGGGACAACTTTTGAGGAGCTTGTCAGATGGCCTTAGTGGAACATTTCCTAAGAGATTATGTGCAATGTGCCATGACATGATGTTGACCTCCATACTGGGGTTGAAATGGGCTTCTACGACAGCTCCCTTATATAACATGGAAGGATTATGGAAGGTGAACTATTCCAATTTGCTTTGGAAAAGTGCCTCACTCCGTCCGACCATTCCTCCTTTATGGCTTTCACGAGAAATGTTTCGTTGGAAGGATCGGGAGGATGAGAAAGAGGGAGTGTCGAAGCCTTCTTGTGCCAAGCGTAGTCCGAGGTGTTTTCATGGTTTTCAGATATATTATCCTCAAATTCAAAAGGTAATCCAAAAGGCTGAGTTTCCTCTGCCTTACCGGATGGTGTCTCAGGAGCTGGACCTGGACTGGGCAAGGCGACGGGTAAGGTAGGGGTTACTTGGATGTCTTCTTGCTCAGTTTCATCCATAGCAGCGGGAGAGTGCTCTCAAATCTTCTCCAAGACCTCTCTCGCTCTAGCCGGTGTTATATGTAAGAATGATGCTCCGACAGCTGTATCAACGAATCAGGCAGCTTTACTAGTCAAACCGGACTAAAAATGTTGCATAAGCATCAAGTCAGGAAAGCCTAAATCCATGCCAGTGAGGCACAAATCCTGGAATCGTTCTCATGCTGCCGTGATCGTTTCCTTCTCTTTTTGTTGAAAGTTAATAATTTCCTTCCGAAGGGCACAGATCAGATGAACGGTGAAGTACTCCAGACAAAACATGTCTCGTAACTTTTCTCATTCATTATTCCTTAGCCTAACGGTATGGTCATACCACTTCCTTGCCCTCTCTTTGAGAGAGAACAGGAAGAGCTTCCATCTACTCATTGCTTGCGTCATGCCTCATGCCTGATATGACAAGACATGAGCAGAGCAACTCGAATTCGTGCAAGTGATGGTATGGGTTTTCACCATCACGTCCTGAGAAGGATGTCTCCTAGACCATAGCTATGAAAGCAGGGCGAAGCTCATAGCTATCTATTTGTATAGGATTTGACGAGGGGTGTGGCTCCAATAATTCGCCCTTTGGAGCAGTGAACTCATGGATTTGGGTGAAATCCATGGGTAAAAATAATAAAAGAAAAGAAAATATAAAATAAAAGACAAACGGGCAACCGTAGTTCTTAGACAACACAGCTACCGTTCCCCGGCAACGGCGCCAGAAAGCTTGTTGGTATTTCTTATGGTCGCAGATAAATTCGCAAGCGCACGGCTATCGTTGTAGCTTTCACGCAGAAGTATTCAGAGTATCGAATCCACAAGGAATGAAAGGGCACTGTCTAATCACTAAAGTTGACTGGATCGATCGAGTTTATATGAAGGCTGGGTAGAGAGGATAACTTAGCACTAAGCCGGGAATATAGCGAAGGGAGTTCTCCTATGCTTGCTTTGGGCACCGGGTTATCCTAGACCTCAAGCAAATTGCCGGCAAACAGCTCTACGCTGTACCCGTACGTGGAGGATTACAAAGGACGGACAGGGCTGTCACCACCTGCCGCCTACCTCTACTAATCCGTGGGGCTACGAGGCAAATGAAGGTAGTCAATAACCTAAGCACGACGCTTAAGATATATACTACTACTCTAATCTTTGCTTGAGACTAGAGCACTCTATAAATAAAGTGACAAACCCACAAGCACAATAAAAACTCAGTTTTCTATAACTCAGACTTAAATACTTAGTTGAAATCCTGGATACTTACTAAGGAGCTCGCGTCCGCCGAGGTATAGGTGGAGGGTCGCCGACACGCCGGGACTCCTCCAGACTCTCCCTCACTCTCTCCCTATTTCTACTCTCATTTGAGGAGGGCTTCGCCTTGACTTGATGCTCCAGCTCGATGATGATCTTCAATGACCGGGATGCAGCTATTTATAGCTTGTAGAGGCGGTTGGGAGTGGACATGTGGAAGATGAGGACGAACGGACTCAGTCACAGGTCGGGTGACGCGAGGAGGTCAGCCGACGTTGGATCCACCGCCTTGAGTGGTACACGGCGTAGATGGACTCTTGGAGGCGGTGGGAACGTGCACGAGAAACATGAGGCGGTTTGGCCACCGGACCAGGTCGGCCGACCTAGGGAGTCAGACGACGGTCCACCGGCACATCTTGGGCCCATCTTCGGCTTAGTGACTGTCTCGTGGGTCCTCATGGCGGTTCCAGGTGGTAGGGCTGCATTTGAGTACGTTTAGGTTGCGAGGTGGGCCCTTCAATCCATGTGACCTCCCCTTGGACCATTCCCATCCTTGGATTCAACCGACATGGAATCAGCGGCTAGGATGGTCCTAGAGTGTGCTTCTTTGCTGTGGTCAAAGATGGGCTCCATTGGGCTTGGGCCCAGGTCGGCCCACCTAATGGGGTCGGGTGACCTAGCCCTGAGACCAAATGTCCTCCTCTTTTGCCATTTAATCCCTGCACTCATATATTCACCAAAACTTGTGGAATGGATTAGATATAAGCCCTAAAGCTATGTTGAATGCATTCTTGTATGTATTTTCTAAAAGGATTGACTGTCAAAATGGTACTTAAGGACCATCAACAACCATACTGAGGGAACATCACCGACCTAATCATGTGCATGGACTCTTCGGTTGATGCCTTGTGACATGGGATTGCTTCAACCTATTTCGATACATAGTCAACCATCACCAATATGTGCTCGTACCCATGTGAGTTCAAGAATGGTCCCATGAAGTCGATTCCCCATACATCGAATAGATCAATTTGCAAATTGTAGTTCAATGGCATGGCATTCCTTTGTGAGATGTTTTCCATCCTTTGGCATTCTGGGCAAGTTGCAACAAATCTGTAGAGGCCATAATGCCTGGGTGCCCGATCATGAGGATTACCGACTACCGACTCCGAACGAAGAAGACTCCGAACAAGACACGATGGCCGGATCGCAGAAGGAAGACCCGATGATAGTTAGAATCCTACTAGGTTTAGGTCTATTTTGTCTTGTAAGGCACGCGTCCCTAGATATAAATAGAGGGGGGTCCTGTCCGTAGAGGGTATCCCAATCTTAGCAAATCCACCCGAGAGTATTTGTTACACCATTGTAATCTGTACTCGCCGAGATAATACAAGCAAACAACTGGATGTAGGGTTGTTACTCGATCTCGAGGGCCCGAACCAGTATAAAATCCTGAGTCTCTGTGTTCATCTACCGTGATCGATCTTCACACAAAGCGGGGTGCTTGCTGGACAAATATCTGCCGAGTACAACCTCGACAGAGGCGCGCCAGATAGGGGCCCTTGCGTGAAGAAAGATCATCTCGAACGTCAACGGAGTCTGGTTCGCTGACGCGTTGAGTTCATCGATGCCCTACTACATGCCCAGTTCCGTCAAATCGGAAGCCATCGGGAGTTCTGTTTCCGATTCCGATCTCTACGCTCATAGCCATCTAGTGCCTACATGGGAGATCCATCTCGAGGATCTCGTGTTTGAGCACCAAGGCGATTACAAACTCAAGCTGACAGGGATCTATGATCCCGATATCACATGCACCGGTCAGGAAGTTTTTGCCACCTTCACGGATCGAACTCCTGAAGACATTGCTTATCATACTGCACAGTTGGATCTCGACTACAGTGGATCCAGCAATGGGTCGAAACAGCTCGAAAACCATGCATCAACATGCTCATTGGGAACGAGGCAAGTGCCGCCACCATGTCATCCAACTCGCGCAGACCATAGGCACCATCGCATCTCAGCAATGCACCAACGCTTCATACGGCTAAGACCCGTACTCTGGCGACTCCGTCCTCGTTGGCTCCTTGGAACCTCAACAACGAGTTTTGGGCAGTTGAACAGGACAACCTGCAGATCCGAACCCTCTTGGAGACAATGGAAGCAATGGTTGAGGGAACCCCGATGGCCACCATTGCAAAGAAGGCTCGAGAGGCGGCGGACAAGGCCAAAGAATGACTAGAGGCCGCCGCTGCTGCACCACCAGCTCCGTCCAACAGGCGCGGCGAGCCCCAGCCGATTCGCTCCCGATATGTTAACGGACGTCCTCGGTATCGCCCACAGGAGGGGCGTGATATGAGGCCGCAGCTCGAACACAATCGTAGGAATCGCGACGCTCGGGAAACTCTCAACTACAACCGAGACTACCGAGCACGTGAGGGCTACTACCAGTCCCAGCCAGATTCGCCACCACGAGACTCCCGAACAGGTACTGGGGGTTGCCTTGCATACTCCCCCGGCCTGCGCAAGGTCAGGTGGCCAGACAAGTTCTGTCCTACCAACATTGAGAAGTATGATGGAATGACCAACCCCCGCGAGTGGATCCAGTTCTATTCCATGATCATCGATGCCACCAGGGGAGATGATTACGTCAAGGCCAATTACTTGCCGACTGCCCTACAGGGATCAGCCCGAACATGGCTCATGAACCTGTCCGAGGCCAGCATCAAGTTGTGGGCCCACTTGCGGGAGACGGTTGAAGCCAACTTCCAAGGCACCTACAAACGCCCTGGACATGAAGGAGATCTGCTCAACTGTGTGCGGAAGCCCGAGGAATCTCTTCAGGACTATATTCGTCGATTCAGTGACACCCGTAACACCATCCCTGATATGGTAGATGATCGGGTGATTGTAGCCTTTAACCAGGGCTGCAGAGACGAGCAGACGGCAGAGGAACTTGCCAAAAAGAACCCAAAGATGATGGCCAAGCTCTATGGGATCCTGGAGTAGACCGCCAAGATGGCGAACGCCCGAGCCCGGGTCCAAGGAAAGCCCGAACAAAACAAGCCGCCCGGGGAAGGCAAGAAGAAAGGCAAGCACAATAACAAGAAGCGCAAGCCCGAGGGAGATGAAGTCATGGCAGTGGACAACAAGCCCCTGTACTGGCGTCAAGGAAAGCCTGCGGATCTCCCGATGTACTGCCCTATTCACCGATCGACGAAGCATCACTTCGTGGACTGCACGGTGTACAAGAAGCGGAAGCAGGAAGAGGAGAGCCAGCAGCAGGGGGGACCACAGGACAAGGTCGCTCACAAACCTCGGCAAGCCAACTACATGGATTGTGACGATAAGCCACAACTTACCATAGACTTGGTGATCGCCACAATATTCGGTGGATGCTCGACCCGAACCTCCAAATCCGAACTCAAGGTGGTCGAGAGGCAAATAGCGAGCACCGAACCCTACAAGCAGCCGTTGAGGTGGTCCGACGTCCCGATCACTTTCAATCAAAGGGATCACCCCAAAACGCTCTACGACGGGCCACTGCTCCCACTGTGCATCAAGCCCTGGATCGGGTCTCGAAAGATCGGACGAACACTGATTGACAGTGGAAGCGCCCTCAACCTACTATTCGTCAACGCCTTTGACGAACTCGGCATCCCGAAGAGGTCCTTGTCCCCGGTGGAGAAGCCCTTCTACGGGGTCATACCGGACATCCAAGCCTTTCCGGTGGGGAGGATCGATCTGCAGGTGACCCTCATGGAGGGAAAAAACATCCGACCAGAGCTCTTCACCTTCGAGGTAGCCGATATCACATTGGCCTACAATTGCATCTTGGGCAGGCCGTTTGTGAAGAAGTTCATGGCGGTCGCCCACTTTGCTTACTCCATGATCAAGATCTCGGGGCCACTGGGCCCAATCACCGTCTGCGGAGATCGTAAGGGCGCTGTCCAGTGCGACATGAAGACCCTGGACATGATCAAGGGATGAGAGCAGGAGCCAGCCAAGGCTACTGAACCTGCCAAGAAGAAGTCCAAGAACCTACCGAACACCGTTGGGCTGGTCACAGTCGCTGAAACTTCCCGGGATGCAGAAGCCTGATCGAAGGCCAAGGCGAAGTCAGCCCCTGCGGAGGACAAAAACACTGATGACACTGCTGCAGAAAAGCAAACTGTGGTGGATCAGACCCCGCTCAAGGGGACGCCACCTCAGGAAGCAGGCGAGTCACCGGCTGATGCCTCTCTGACCACGCTAACAACGAAGCGTGTCGAGCCAGGCACGAAACCAGTAATCCTGGATGAATCAGACCCGACCAAGACCACCCAGGTGGGCACTAGTCTGGGTGAGAAATAGGAACTCTAGCTCATTGCTTTCCTCCGGACAAATTCAGATGTGTTCACTTGGGAGCCATCTGATATGCCCGGGATCCCCAGGGAGGTGATCGAGCACAAACTTGGCATACGAAGTGGTGTCCAACCAGTCAAGCAAAAGCAAAGAAGATATACCCTGGAGAAACGAGACGCCATTAACAAAGAAATCAATCGACTACTCAAAGCTGGCTTCGTTCGAGAGGTCCCTTTTCCGGAGTGGCTGGCAAACCCAGTCATGGTGAAGAAGCCCAATGGAACATGGTGGATGTGCGTGGACTACACCGATCTGAATAAAGCATGCTCGAAGGATGAGTATCCATTGCCTAGGATATATCAAATTGTAGATTCAACCTCATGATGCGAGCTGTTTTTTTTTTCTAGATGCCTATTCGGGGTATCACCAAATCAGCATGTGCATTGATGATGAGGAGAAAACTGCATTTGTAGCTCCCTTCGGTGTTTATTGTTATATAAAGATGCCTTTTGGTCTAAAAAATGCAGGTTGCACTTATCAAAAATGTGTTCACATTATTCTCGAAGGCCAGATCGGCCGTAATGTGGAGACATACATAGATGATATCGTTTTAAAAAGTAGGTTGAAAGGCGACCTAATCGCCAATTTGACCGAAACATTCGACAACTTGCGCAAAAACAGGATGATGCTCAATCCCGCTAAATGCACCTTTGGTGTATCATCGGGAAAGCTCCTCGGTTACCTTGTTTCAAGGTATAGAGGCAAATCCACACAAGATCAAGGCAGTCGACGACATGAAGTCTCCATGCAGCCGCCACGAGGTCCAGAAGCTGGCAGGAATGAAGATGTCCCTGAGTCGATTCGTGTCCAAGTCAGGCGAATGAGGTATGCCATTTTACAAATTGTTACGTAAAACTGATCGCTTTGAATGGTCAATAGAGGCGGAAGAGGCGTTCCAGGTGTTCAAACAATATCTGCGGAAAATGCCCGTGTTGGTCCCACCTCAACCCAAAGAAGAGATGTTGTTGTACGTAGCAGCAACACCAACAGTTGTTAGCACTGTTCTGGTGGTCGAAAGACCTACAGAAAAGTCAACAACACAGCACCCCATTTATTTCGTGAGCGAGGTGTTGCATGATGCAAAAACAAGGTACCCCCAGATTCAGAAATTATTATATGTTGTGCTAATGACTTCCAGAAAACTCAAGCATTATTTTCTGAGCCACGAGATCAAGGTCGTGTCAACCTATCCCCTAGGCACCATTTTACATAATCGAGATGCTGTGGGTAGGATTGCACAATGGTCTGTGGAGCTGGGGGCTTACGACCTTGAATTCATACCCAGAACTTCCATCAAGTCGCAGGCTCTGCAGATTTCATCGCAGAGTGGACTAATCCCGAACCCAAAAAGACTGCACAAAATCCTGAACATTGGACCATGTTCTATGACGGAGCATTTTTCCAAGTAGGCGCAGGGGCTGGGGTGGTTTTAATCTTGCATTGCAAATCAATTTTGTTGATCCAACCCCTACTAACAATGTTGCCGAGTATGAAGGGCTTTTAACAGGACTTCGCATAGCTGCATCTTTGGGCATTAAGAGGCTGCTCGTGAAAGGGGATTTCGAGTTAGCTGCAAAGCAAGTCATGAAAGAGTGCAGTGCGCGAAGCGATGTCATGGCCAAATACTTGGAAGCATACAGGAGGATGGAGAGCAAATTTAATGGGCTTGAAGTACGACACATCAAAAGGGAGTACAATAGCGATGCAGACAAGCTGGCAAAGGCAGCTGCCGAGCACACACGGCTTCCATGTAACATGTTACTTGAAGTTCTTACTAAAACCATCTGTATCGGTCCTGTCACCGAACCAGAAAACTGTGCCTGCCAAAGGCACGGTTGCTGCAACCAATGAATCCGTCAAGGAGTCTATGTTGGTCGATACGGCTCGAGCTGCCGCTCTAGTTGGAAATGAGGAGAACTGGATGGACCCAATTCGGGCGTACCTCACAAACCAAGATATACAGCCGATGATGCGACATTGGAGAAAATCCATCGTAAAGCCAAGAATTATCAATTGGTTGAAGGGCGATTATACAAACTAACACGCAATGGAATGCTCCTCAAATGCATCACATGGGCCGAGGGCATTAGTTTGCTGCACGATATTCATGGAGGAATCTGTGGATCTCATGCTTCTCCTCGATATCTGGCAGGGAAAGCATTCCGACAGAGCTTCTACTGGCCTATAGCTCTTTAAGACGGAAACGAGTTAGTTAAGAAGTACGAGGCATGACAGTTCTTCGCATGGAAATAAAGTAAACCTGCGCAAGCTTTAAACACTATTCCCCTGTCATGGCCCTTTGCCACATGGGGAATAGATATCCTCGGGCCTTTTCCAAGGGCCGTTGGGGGTTACAGATTTCTGTTCGTTGGCATCGACACATTTACAAAATGGATTGAGGCCGAGCCGGTTCAGAAAATCACAAAAGAAGCAGCTGTCAAATTTCTATGGAGTATTGTCGTATGATTCAGTGTCTCGAACAGGATAATCTCTGATAATGGAACACAGTTTAAAAGTAAAAAGTTCTCTGATTTCTGCTATGACCATGGGATCAAGTAGGATCGGTCATCGGTAAATCAATCAAAAACAAATGGGCAAGTAGAACGTGCTAACGGCATCGTGCTCCAAGGCATCAAGAAGAGGATTTTTAACAGATTGCAAGCTTACGGCAAGCGATGGATTCATGAAGTCCCTACAGTACTATGGTCGATGAGGACCACCATGAACTGGGCAACAGGCGAAACACCCTTCTTGTTGGTATATGGAGCCAAAGCAATTCTACCATCCGATATCCAGTTACAAGCCCCACGCATGGTAGTGTTTTCAGAAACTAAAGAGCCTGACAGATGCACCGATGAGCTAACCCTCCTTGAGGAGGCTCGCAATGCAGCCGCTTTCAGAGTGGCCCAATATCAGCAGAAGTTGCGACAATACTATGATGCTAACGTTCACAACAGGAGCCTATGCATTGGTGACATGGTGCTCAAATTAGACCAACGCACCAAGGACAAAAACAAATTGTCCTCTCCATGGCAAGGGCCTTACATCGTAGTAGACATCGCACGACCAGGAGCTTACAGGATCACGGAGATAGATGGAGATGTACTGCCACGTGGAACATGGATCAACTACGCAGATTCTACGCCTAAACAAAGGTAATCAAGCAAGTTCAAGCCTGTCCAACAAGTTTGGCAGAAGCAACCGTCATCCGCGACACTTCCGGCACCAACAAAAAAAAAGATAAGTTCTATACACTTTACTCACCCTCGCTATTACGCTCGGGGGCTGGGTATTATTTTCCTATTATGTTTTTCTACTCTTTGTTACCATACTGCATATACTAACAAAGAGCCGGGGACTACCACACTGAAAGTTTTTTTTCAGACCAATTCTATGCATCCCAAGCGCAATGCTCGGGGGCTCCCCAAGTGATCGGGAAATTCTTGTGGTTAGTACTTCTAGACTCTTTTCTAGCATGCTCACATGCTACAAAAGAGCCCGGGGGCTACTATGGTACTACTACCTCGCAAGAATTGGGCTTTTTAAATCTACAAAGCTAGGTTACGCTAAGACACCGAACACCATGACTACAAGGAATTACAAAGTTCAGAAGACCGCTCGCGTCTCAGCAACTAAACAATTCCAAAATAGCTTATGGTAATGGGATTTTTGGCTATGACAAAGCTATCACTTAAAAAGTTCCACATAAGGACCGATCAGCTCTAAAGACTTAAGCAAAAACATGCAAGCATATGTTTCGCAAAATAAAAGTCACAAGCTAAACCATCAAGTTTTTGCCCTATTATAGGATTCCATCACAGAGTTTAAGACGAGTCCTCCGAGTTACTCAAATGGAGACCAAGTTTCTTAACGAAGGGTTCCACCAGTGGGGCAAAATCATCAAACAGTACCTAAGCATCTCCGGCCGAGCACTTGAAGCCTTGAGAGAGCAATGAGGCATCGAGGTCAGGAACGTGGCTTTTCAAGGCCCCGATGGTGTGTGTCGCAGCGACGCACGCACCCTCCATGAGCCTGCTTTCCAAGGACGAACTGCGCTTCTCTAAAGCTTCAAGGCGGGAGGTGAGATCGGCAACCTCCTTGTCCCGGGTAGCAAGCTGGCCTTCTAGATCCGAGTTCTTCTTTTCGAGCACCTCAATGCTCTTGGAGTTAACTACAGAATCAGAGGTGTTGTGTTAATAACAATTTGCGGGATAAGGACCAAAAACAGACATGGCTATGCAAATCAAGTACCTTCTTTCTCGGACTGGAGAACGACAACTTGGGCCTCCAGTCTGGTCATCGCCGGTTCCGCAACAGAGGCACGAGCGTCTAGCAAACACCATTGCTCCTCGGCTGCAGAGAGCGAATCAATGATCGGGCCCAAGGGCGTCGAGGCAGGTCTCATGACCTCTGCACTCTTCTCTACACCATCGGGCTGGGCCGCCAACTCAGGCTCGGGAGTTTTCTCTTTCCCCAATGGCTTGGTGGGAGGGGAAGCTACAGGTTTGGAGGGCCTGTATTTCCCGAAAAAGGAAAAAAGTTAAGACAAAAAATTCTCCCTCCGAGAAGCAACCAAGTAAAATAAAACAAGTCGAGACCCTTACTCGGACGTCGGGAGAGTGACCTTAAATTTCTTCAAGGCAATAGAGTGAGGCTTTGACGGTGATGGGGTAGGATGAGTTTCCTGATGAGAAATCTCCCGAACACACTTAAGTTTTGTTATATGATCAAAAGCTGCAAATAAGCGCCTGAATACGATCAGCTTGATACCTGGTCATCAGGACGAGGCGGATCGCTACCGGTAAGCAGCACTACGGTGTCGGGAACACCAAGAGATCCAGATCCTGGGGTCATCCTCTCCGCGCTGGTGCCGCGCGAGCGTTTGTGGGTTCGGGGAATGATCGCTTTGGTGCTGCTCGGGTTCTTTCTCTCCTTGGTAGGCAATTGCTCGGGCAGTTCGACGGTCGGGGTCCCAGCACCTTGATTGACTGCCGGCTCTGTCTCCTCCTCGACGTTGATGGCTCCACTCTGAATGGGAGCATCAACAACAGGTGGGGCCTATTCGGGAAAAAGGAATCATGATAAGAGAACATTAAGCAAGAAGGGAAATTTTCTGAGAGCAAGTTTACTTCTGGAGGAGGGTTATCGGCACTATAGGGAGCTGGGACGCCGGTCCAATCCGGGATCTCAGCATCCAGCATCTTCTTCAAGCGAGCAGCCACTTCCAGCTCTGGTACAACTGTTGGTTAAGAGTCATGACATCTCAAATGACCAAACAATCTCAGAAATATTACTGAACAGAAAGAAAAAAGCTTACCATCTGGCTTCATCCTGTTCGGGTTATTGTCGCCCATGAAAGACCAGGCGTAGCAATCATGAGTCATGAGTGGGATAAATCTCCATCTAATGAAGATCTCCGCTACATGAACCGCTGCCAAGCTGGCTTCACAGAGTTCCAAGATCCGATCGATATGTTTCTGCATTTCAGGAGTGACTCTCGGTAGGGCTTTGGTTTCTTCCTTGAGATAGGGCATCAAATGCTTCCCCTTTGCTACTGAGGCTTGGGGAAGGGTGATGTAAAACCAATGGTGTTGATAACCCTTCTAGGAATCTTTCACTGGAAAGGGGATATAAATCTCCCGATCTCTCAAGGAAAACCCAATTGACCCGATCATGAGTTGTTCTTTGTAAAATGCCGGAGCATAAAAATATATCCATAAAAGCAAAGACGGCTTAATCCCTAGTTAGGCTTCATACAGAAAAGCAAAGACGCTAAGCATAGCTATAGCGTCGGGCTTGATGTGCACAAGCTCTATCTGGTAGAAGTCGCAGATGCTGTGGAAGAAATCTGACAGGTAGTGATGACGACATCAACGACCACACGAGTACATCTACACCAGCAGCATCTCCATCCCAGGCGCCACCTTCTTCTTCAGCTGGGCCAATCACTCGGGCCCGTGCAAGAGAACTGAACTTCGTCATGCTACTGAAGAATGAAGGCCCAGAAGATTAGACGTTGGCCCAACAGCAGGCCCAACCCTCGCAAACCCTAGGCGTGAACAGTATCTGCGGCACTGTAGCGCGGGTACTGTAGCACGCCGCCCCTCCTGGCCACCAGGGGCGGCGCTCCCTATTTAGATAGACTCCTCTTTTATTTTTAGACTCAGGTTTTGTTTTACATCTAGCTTTAGCTACTCTCGAACACGCACAAATACGTGCTGTCCTTGTGTGATTCGAAACCCCACCTTCGAGTGATATTGTGATTGCTCGCATCTTGTTCTTGTTCGTTCTTCGATTGCGGACAGGAATTGATCTTCGTGATCAGGCTGATCTTGTGACGGCAAGGTTGGTAACCATCAGGAGTTGGTTCAGCGATTGCATTGGCGCTTCGGGTTCGCTCGTCGTAGTCGGATCGTGAGGGTCTACTTCCACCAAGTCGAATTTATCTCCACTCACCGAAAGATCGGGCACTCCAGCTCTATCAAGTGGTATCAAATTTCTAGGTTGATCGGTGAGTTATCGAGTGTTTTTCCATTATCTACAGTCCACAAAACCAAAAAAATTATCAGGTTAGATCTTTGTCCCAGCACCCCTTTGAGCCTTGCACTTTCTTTCAATAATTTGCATTGTTGAATTTGTGTGCTTACGCGTTCAATTGTTGCTGGTTACTTTGTGTCTAATCCTTGTTTTTTTTTCCTTTCTTCCAACCCTAGCGCCGCCACCATCTATCTGCCGCACGCCATCCTCCACGCGCCGGCCGTTCCTCTGGTTCGCGCCGACCCCCCGCCCTGATCGCGCTCCTTCCTGGATCGCGTTTCCTTGGGCAGCGCCGCACCTTCCCCTGATTAGCGCGTTTCCCCTAGATCGCCCCCCCAGGCTGTTGCGACTTTGGCAAGTTTTACAAAAAAAAAGGAAGGAAAGCAATCAAAAAAACAAAAAAGAAAGCAGTCAAAGAAAAGAAGGAAACAGAAAGGAGGTAGTCGATCTCGGCTTACTCTTGAGAGAGAGAGAGAGCAAAAAAAAGTGTGTGTGGTGACTTGCTCATTTGTATTCCTTTGTTCATATAATCAGTTTGTGAGTTTTTTCGGAAAGCAAAGAAAAAACAAAAGCGAGGAAACTGAAAGCTTTCCCTTCCTGGTCGCCTCTTGTATTCCTTTTCTTTTTTTTTCCTTTCCCTTTGTCTCCTTTTTGCACTTTGTGTCCAGCAGCATACTTACGTGTTTAGCACTATAATTCAACTTTGCATTATTGTTTGATTGTGCTAATCCTTGATGTGAGTGCAGCCTACCCAGAACTCCACATATTCCTACGACGAGCAGATTTTGTTTCTCCAGGCAATCGCTGCTCCAATCTTTCGCGAGTTCCACCGGTTGGTTGCAGTTCGCCCCTATGTGCGTGGTAAGAACGGATAAGAATTTGATAACATCACTTTTGTGAGCGCATTACACCCTCGTAGTCGTAGGATTTTGTTTTTGTGTTTGCGCTAACCATGTCAGGAGAACACGACACGACGGATGCGAAGCTGCAGGACATACGGGCACAAGTTGATGGACTTGCCACGGACATCAAGACCATACATGAACGGATGGATTCATCGGTCACTTCGGCGAACGAGCGGTTCGATCAGCTAGACCTCGCGCAGACGGCCACTAAGTCCACGCTTGACACCATCACGGCACGCCTCGACACATTGACCACGCTGCTCAACGACCGCTAGAAGGATTATGGCGGCGACACGGAGCAAGAGGGCGATCGTCGCGGTCGCGCCCGTCGTGTGCTTCGTCCACCCGCTAATGATTCATTTGCTAAGATTAAATTTAAAATTCCATCTTTTAATGGAAAATATGATCCCGCTGCGTATCTTGATTGGGAATTAGAAGTTGAACAGAAATTTTCATGCCATGATATTCCTGCTGATTCTCAAGTTAAAGCTGCTATTAGTGAATTTACTGATTTTACTTTAATTTGGTGGCGTGAACATAAACTAAAACATCCTACTGCTATTCCCACCACTTGGACTCAATTAAAATCTGCTATGCGACAACGCTTTGTGCCTTCCTATTATGCCCACGATTTGCTTAATAAAATGCAGCGTTTTCAACAAGGCAATCAATCTGTTGAGGAGTATTACCAGGAACTACAAAAAGGTATGATTCGTTATGGTATATTTGAAGTTGATGACGCTGCGATGGCACGTTTTCGTGGTGGTTTAAATCGAGAAATTCAGGACATACTTGATTATAAGGAGTATCATGATATAACCACGTTATTTGAATTTGCTTGTAAAGCTGAACGTGAAGTGCAGGGACGACGATCGAAGCCCTATACTAACTCTTTTGCAGGTCGGAGCCCGGCGTCCAGTTCGGCTCCTTCTCGCCCCACTTCGTCCACGTCCAGCACTACACCGTGAGAGACGACGGCCAAACCGGCCGCGCCACCAGCTACAGGCGCTCCTCCTTCCACCGCGCGTACAAGGGATATTCAGTGCCATCGTTGCAAAGGCTTTGGGCACATGATTCGGGACTGCCCAAACAAGCGCACTTTGCTCATACGTGACGATGGTGAGTACTCTTCTGCTAGTGATTCCGAGGATACTCGATATGCTATGCTTGCCACTGACAATGCAGATCATGCGGAGGTTCATGTCGCTCCCGGCGACGCCGATAGGTATGAGAGTCTTGTTGCACTGCGTGTTCTTAGTACACAGGTTGCCCCACCCGAGAAGAATCAGCGACACACTCTATTCCATACTAAAGGCGTTGTGCAAGAACGGTCGATTCGCATCATCATCGACAGCGGCAGCTGCAACAATTTGGCGAGTACCATGCTGGTAGAGAAGTTGTCGTTACCCACCCGTAAGCATCCGCACCCATATCACATTCAGTGGCTTAATAATGGTGGCAAAATTAAGGTAACGCGGTCAGTGCGTGTCCCTTTTTCCATGGGTGCTTATTCTGATTTTGTCGATTGTGATGTCATTCCCATGGAAGCATGCTCTTTGTTACTTGGTAGACCTTGGCAATATGATACTGATAGCTTGCATCATGGTCGTTCGAATCATTATTCTCTCATGTTTAAGGGTCAGAAAATAATTATACATCCCATGACACCTGAACAAATTGTTAAAGATGATCTTGCTCGAGCTGCTAAAATTGCTAAACAACTTGAACCATCACCATCGACCCCTGTTAATTCTGAAATCAAGTTGAATGCTCCTGTTTTACTTGCTACACGTGCTGATTTTGCTGATCTACGTGATGCTCATTTGCCCTGCTATGCACTTGTATGCTCTACTGTGCTTGTTTCACTTGATGATGCCCCATCTTTGGATATTCCCCCTGCGGTTGCTAACCTTTTGCAGGAGTACGCTGATGTTTTTCCCAAAGATTTACCACCGGGTCTTCCACCGATTCGTAGCATTGAGCACCAGACCGATCTCATTCCCGGCGCACAGCTTCCGAACCATGCACCATACCGTACAAACCCGGATGAGACGAAGGAGATTCAGCGCCAGGTCCAGGCGTTGCTTGACAAGGGTTACATTCGTGAGTCTCTTAGCCCTTGCTCAGTTCCTGTGTTACTTGTTCCAAAGCAAGATGGGTCATGGCGTATGTGTGTAGATTGTCGTGCTATTAATAACATCACCATTCGTTATCGATACCCTATTCGACGCCTTGATGATATGCTAGATGAGCTTAGTGGTGCCATTATTTTCACTAAGATTGATTTGCGTAGCGGGTACCACCAAATTAGAATGAAATTGGGTGATGAATGGAAAACGGCTTTTAAAACGAAATTTGGGCTATATGAATGGTTGGTTATGCCGTTTGGGTTGACTAATGCTCCTAGTACCTTTATGCGTTTGATGAATGAAGTTCTAAGGCCCTTCATAGGATTGTTTGTTGTTGTCTATTTTGATGATATCCTCATTTACAGCAAGTCTATGGAAGAGCATTTAGAACATTTGAGTGCTGTTTTTGGTGCGTTGCGTGCTGCTCATTTATTTGGTAACATCGAAAAATGCATCTTTTGCACGCAACGTGTCTCATTTCTTGGCTATGTTGTCACTCCACAGGGCATTGAGGTGGATAGCAGCAAGATCGATGCCATTCGGGAGTGGCCTACACTGACGACGGTCACACAGATTCGGAGTTTTCTTGAACTTGCAGGTTTCTATCACAGGTTCGTCCGTGATTTTAGCTCCATTGCAGTGCCTCTACATGAGCTTACAAAGAAAAGTGTGCCGTTTACTTGGAGTGATTCTCAGGAGGTAGCCTTCAGCACTTTAAAAGATAAGTTAACACATGCTCCTCTCTTGCAATTGCCTGATTTTGGTAAAATATTTGAGCTTGAATGTGATGCCAGTGGTATTGGGCTATGTGCTGTCTTGTTACAAGAAGGAAAACCGGTTGCTTATTTTAGTGAAAAATTAAGCGGTGCTAGCCTGAGATATTCTACTTATGATAAGGAACTTTATGCTTTAGTACGCACTTTGCAAACATGGCAGCACTATCTTTGGCATCGTGAGTTTATAATTCACTCTGATCATGAGGCTTTAAAACATATTCGTATCCAAACAAATCTGAACCGTCGTCATGCTACTTGGGTAGAATTCATTGAGTCTTTCCCTTACATTATTAAACACAAGAACGAGAAGGAAAATGTCATTGCTGATGCTTTGTCTCGTCGATATACCATGCTGTCTCAGTTAGATTTTAAAATCTTTGGCTTGCAAACTGTAAAAGATCAATATGTCGACGATGCTGATTTTAAATATGTCTTGGTCCATTGTATGAATGGGAAACCATGGGGCAAATTTCACATGCAGGATGGGTTCCTGTTTCGCGCTAACAAGCTGTGTGTTCCAGCAAGCTCGGTTCGTCTTTTGTTGTTACAGGAAGCGCATGGAGGCGGTCTCATGGGACATTTTGGCGTTTACAAGATGCATGAGGTGCTGGCCGCCCACTTCTTTTGGCCCCGGATGCGCCGTGATGTTGAGCGCCTTGTTGCCCGCTGCACTACTTGTCAGAAAGCTAAGTCACGATTGAACAACCATGGTTTGTATATGCCCTTGCCTGTTCCTACTTCCCCTTGGCTTGATATTTCTATGGACTTTGTTTTGGGATTGCCTAGAACTAAGAAGGGGAGGGATAGCATTTTTGTGGTTGTTGATCGATTCTCCAAAATGGCTCATTTTATACCTTGTCATAAGACTGATGATGCTAGCGGTGTTGCTAAATTGTTCTTTAGAGAGATTATTCGTTTGCATGGTATTCCAAATACAATAGTCTCGGATCGTGATGCTAAGTTTCTCAGTCATTTTTGGAGATCACTTTGGAATAAATTGGGAACTAAATTGCTGTTTAGCACAACTTGTCACCCTCAGACTGATGGACAAACTGAGGTGGTTAATCGAACTTTGTCAACCATGCTTAGGGCTGTTTTAGACAAAAATTTGAAACGTTGGGAGGACTGCTTGCCTCATGTTGAGTTTGCTTATAATCATGCAACGCATTCTTCTACAAAGATGTGTCCTTTTCAGATTGTTTATGGTTACATTCCGCGGGCGCCTATTGATTTGTTTTCGCTTGATGCTGCGGACGCCCCACACATAGATGTTGTTGCACATGTTGAACAAATGATTAACTTGCATGAACAGACTCAACAAAACATTGCTGCTGCTAATGCTAAATATCAGGTTGCTGGTAGTAAAGGTCGAAAACTTGTTTCTTTTGCACCTGGTGATATGGTTTGGTTGCATTTGAGAAAGGATCGTTTTCCTACTTTGCACCGTTCTAAATTGATGCCTCGTGCTGCTGGCCCTTTTAAGGTGCTAACCAAGATTAATGATAATGCTTATATCCTTGACCTGCCTGCGGAGTTTGGTGTTTCCACTAGTTTTAATGTTGCAGATTTGAAACCGTATGCGGGAGAGGATGAGGAGTTGTGTCGGATGTTTGGACCCGGCAGTCCACACAGGGTAGCCTACGTGGTTGATTTGTTGAGGGACAGATCGAGGGTCAGAAGTCGATGGTAACACAAGACGCAAGGATTGAACAGGTTCGGGCCGTCGAGATGACGTAATACCCTACGTCCTGTGTTGGGGGTGATTGTATTGCTGTGTATGAAGTTCCTGAAGGATCTCCGTAGTTGGGTTCTGTCCTAGGGTTGTATGATTGCTCGTAATGTCGTGGGTTGTAGATATTCTGGAGAGGGGTCTCAAGGCGCCTTATATAGTCCGGCTGCCTTGAGTTACAAGTCGGCTAAAGATCGTAACCTACCCAAAATACAAGGATGCGATTTTATAACGATTACAGATATCTTTCCCTAAAATTCCGGCTAGTTTATCTTGATCTCCGAGCTTCTTGCGGGATACGCCGTCTTCTTCCTTGCCGCGCGCGCCGTCGCGCCCATCCGGTTCGCCTGACTGGTGGGCCTCCCGACTGGTGGGCCACCCAGTCCGACAAACCAATCCAGTTGCACTTGGATTGGGTCGCCCCTTGCTGNGGGCAGCGCCGCACCTTCCCCTGATTAGCGCGTTTCCCCCAGATCGCCCCCCAGGCCGTTGCGACTTTGGCAAGTTTTACAAAAAAAAAGAGGAAGGAAAGCAATCAAAAAAACAAAAAAGAAAGCAGTCAAAGAAAAGAAGGAAACAGAAAGGAGGTAGTCGATCTCGGCTTACTCTTGAGAGAGAGAGAGAGAGAGCAAAAAAAAAGTGTGTGTGGTGACTTGCTCATTTGTATTCCTTTGTTCATATAATCAGTTTGTGAGTTTTTCCGGAAAGCAAAAAAAAAACAAAAAACAAAAGCGAGGAAACTGAAAGCTTTCCCTTCCTGGTCGCCTCTTGTATTCCTTTTCTTTTTTTTTCCTTTCCCTTTGTCTCCTTTTTGCACTTTGTGTCCAGCAGCATACTTACGTGTTTAGCACTATAATTCAACTTTGCATTATTGTTTGATTGTGCTAATCCTTGATGTGAGTGCAGCCTACCCAGAACTCCACATATTCCTACGACGAGCAGATTTTGTTTCTCCAGGCAATCGCTGCTCCAATCTTTCGCGAGTTCCACCGGTTGGTTGCAGTTCACCCCTGTGTGCGTGGTAAGAACGGATAAGAATTTGATAACAGCACTTTTGTGAGCGCATTACACCCTCGTAGTCGTAGGATTTTGTTCTTGTGTTTGCGCTAACCATGTCAGGAGAACACGACACGACGGATGCGAAGCTGCAGGACGTACGGGCACAAGTTGATGGACTTGCCACGGACATCAAGACCATACATGAACGGATGGATTCATCGGTCACTTCGGCGAACGAGCGGTTCGATCAGCTAGACCTCGCGCAGACGGCCACTAAGTCCACGCTTGACACCATCACGGCACGCCTCGACACATTGACCACGCTGCTCAACGACCGCCAGAAGGATTATGGCGGTGACACGGAGCAAGAGGGCGATCGTCGCGGTCGCGCCCGTCGTGTGGTACGTCCACCCGCTAATGATTCATTTGCTAAGATTAAATTTAAAATTCCATCTTTTAATGGCAAATATGATCCTGCTGCGTATCTTGATTGGGAATTAGAAGTTGAACAGAAATTTTCATGCCATGATATTCCTGCTGATTCTCAAGTTAAAGCTGCTATTAGTGAATTTACTGATTTTGCTTTAATTTGGTGGCGTGAACATAAACTAAAACATCCTACTGCTATTCCCACCACTTGGACCCAATTAAAATCTGCTATGCGACACCGCTTTGTGCCTTCCTATTATGCCCACGATTTGCTTAATAAAATGCAGCGTTTTCAACAAGGCAATCAATCTGTTGAGGAGTATTACCAGGAACTACAAAAAGGTATGATTCGTTATGGTATATTTGAAGTTGATGATGCTGTGATGGCACATTTTCGTGGTGGTTTAAATCGAGAAATTCAGGACATACTTGATTATAAGGAGTATCATGATATAACCACGTTATTTGAATTTGCTTGTAAAGCTAAACGTGAAGTGCAGGGACGACGATCGAAGCCCTATACTAACTCTTTTGCAGGTCGGAGCCCGGCGTCTTGTTCGGCTCCTTCTCGCCCCACTTCGTCCACGTCCAGCGCTACACCGCGAGAGACGACGGCCAAACCGGCCGCGCCACCAGCTACAGGCGCTCCTCCTTCCACCGCGCGTACAAGGGATATTCAGTGCCATCGTTGCAAAGGCTTTGGGCACATGATTCGGGACTGCCCAAACAAGCGCACTTTGCTCATACGTGACGATGGTGAGTACTCTTCTGCTAGTGATTCCGAGGATACTCGACATGCTATGCTTGCCACTGACAATGCAGATCATGCGGAGGTTCATGTCGCTCCCGGCGACGCCGATAGGTATGAGAGTCTTGTTGCACTGCGTGTTCTTAGTACACAGGTTGCCCCACCCGAGAAGAATCAGCGACACACTCTATTCCATACTAAAGGCGTTGTGCAAGAACGGTCGATTCGCATCATCATCGACAGCGGCAGCTGCAACAATTTGGCGAGTACCATGCTGGTAGAGAAGTTGTCGTTACCCACCCGTAAGCATCCGCACCCATATCACATTCAGTGGCTTAATAATGGTGGCAAAATTAAGGTAACGCGGTCAGTGCGTGTCCCTTTTTCCATGGGTGCTTATTCTGATTTTGTCGATTGTGATGTCATTCCCATGGAAGCATGCTCTTTGTTACTTGGTAGACCTTGGCAATATGATACTGATAGCTTGCATCATGGTCGTTCGAATCATTATTCTCTCATGTTTAAGGGTCAGAAAATAATTATACATCCCATGACACCTGAACAAATTGTTAAAGATGATCTTGCTCGAGCTGCTAAAATTGCTAAACAACTTGAACCATCACCATCGACCCCTGTTAATTCTGAAATCAAGTTGAATGCTCCTGTTTTACTTGCTACACGTGCTGATTTTGCTGATCTACGTGATGCTCATTTGCCCTGCTATGCACTTGTATGCTCTACTGTGCTTGTTTCACTTGATGATGCACCATCTTTGGATATTCCCCCTGCGGTTGCTAACCTTTTGCAGGAGTACGCTGATGTTTTTCCCAAAGATTTACCACCGGGTCTTCCACCGATTCGTAGCATTGAGCACCAGACCGATCTCATTCCCGGCGCACAGCTTCCGAACCATGCACCATACCGTACAAACCCGGATGAGACGAAGGAGATTCAGCGCCAGGTCTAGGCGTTGCTTGACAAGGGTTACATTCGTGAGTCTCTTAGCCCTTGCTCAGTTCCTGTATTACTTGTTCCAAAGAAAGATGGGTCATGGCGTATGTGTGTAGATTGTCGTGCTATTAATAACATCACCATTCGTTATCGATACCCTATTCGACGCCTTGATGATATGCTAGATGAGCTTAGTGGTGCCATTATTTTCACTAAGATTGATTTGCGTAGCGGGTACCACCAAATTAGAATGAAATTGGGTGATGAATGGAAAACGGCTTTTAAAACGAAATTTGGGCTATATGAATGGTTGGTTATGCCGTTTGGGTTGACTAATGCTCCTAGTACCTTTATGCGTTTGATGAATGAAGTTCTAAGGCCCTTCATAGGATTGTTTGTTGTTGTCTATTTTGATGATATCCTCATTTACAGCAAGTCTATGGAAGAGCATTTAGAACATTTGAGTGCTGTTTTTGGTGCGTTGCGTGCTGCTCATTTATTTGGTAACATCGAAAAATGCATCTTTTGCACGCAACGTGTCTCATTTCTTGGCTATGTTGTCACTCCACAGGGCATTGAGGTGGATAGCAGCAAGATCGATGCCATTCGGGAGTGGCCTACACTGACGACGGTCACACAGATTCGGAGTTTTCTTGAACTTGCAGGTTTCTATCACAGGTTCGTCCGTGATTTTAGCTCCATTGCAGTGCCTCTACATGAGCTTACAAAGAAAAGTGTGCCGTTTACTTGGAGTGATTCTCAGGAGGTAGCCTTCAGCACTTTAAAAGATAAGTTAACACATGCTCCTCTCTTGCAATTGCCTGATTTTGGTAAAATATTTGAGCTTGAATGTGATGCCAGTGGTATTGGGCTATGTGCTGTCTTGTTACAAGAAGGAAAACCGGTTGCTTATTTTAGTGAAAAATTAAGCGGTGCTAGCCTGAGATATTCTACTTATGATAAGGAACTTTATGCTTTAGTACGCACTTTGCAAACATGGCAGCACTATCTTTGGCATCGTGAGTTTATAATTCACTCTGATCATGAGGCTTTAAAACATATTCGTATCCAAACAAATCTGAACCGTCGTCATGCTACTTGGGTAGAATTCATTGAGTCTTTCCCTTACATTATTAAACACAAGAACGAGAAGGAAAATGTCATTGCTGATGCTTTGTCTCGTCGATATACCATGCTGTCTCAGTTAGATTTTAAAATCTTTGGCTTGCAAACTGTAAAAGATCAATATGTCGACGATGCTGATTTTAAAGATGTCTTGGTCCATTGTATGAATGGGAAACCATGGGGCAAATTTCACATGCAGGATGGGTTCCTGTTTCGCGCTAACAAGCTGTGTGTTCCAGCAAGCTCGGTTCGTCTTTTGTTGTTACAGGAAGCGCATGGAGGCGGTCTCATGGGACATTTTGGCGTTTACAAGATGCATGAGGTGCTGGCCGCCCACTTCTTTTGGCCCCGGATGCGCCGTGATGTTGAGCGCCTTGTTGCCCGCTGCACTACTTGTCAGAAAGCTAAGTCACGATTGAACAACCATGGTTTGTATATGCCCTTGCCTGTTCCTACTTCCCCTTGGCTTGATATTTCTATGGACTTTGTTTTGGGATTGCCTAGAACTAAGAAGGGGAGGGATAGCATTTTTGTGGTTGTTGATCGATTCTCCAAAATGGCTCATTTTATACCTTGTCATAAGACTGATGATGCTAGCGGTGTTGCTGAATTGTTCTTTAGAGAGATTATTCGTTTGCATGGTATTCCAAATACAATAGTCTCGGATCGTGATGCTAAGTTTCTCAGTCATTTTTGGAGATCACTTTGGAATAAATTGGGAACTAAATTGCTGTTTAGCACAACTTGTCACCCTCAGACTGATGGACAAACTGAGGTGGTTAATCGAACTTTGTCAACCATGCTTAGGGCTGTTTTAGACAAAAATTTGAAACGTTGGGAGGACTGCTTGCCTCATGTTGAGTTTGCTTATAATCATGCAACGCATTCTTCTACAAAGATGTGTCCTTTTCAGATTGTTTATGGTTACATTCCGCGGGCGCCTATTGATTTGTTTTCGCTTGATGCTGCGGACGCCCCACACATAGATGCTGTTGCACATGTTGAACAAATGATTAACTTGCATGAACAGACTCAACAAAACATTGCTGCTGCTAATGCTAAATATCAGGTTGCTGGTAGTAAAGGTCGAAAACTTGTTTCTTTTGCACCTGGTGATATGGTTTGGTTGCATTTGAGAAAGGATCGTTTTCCTACTTTGCACCGTTCTAAATTGATGCCTCGTGCTGCTGGCCCTTTTAAGGTGCTAACCAAGATTAATGATAATGCTTATATCCTTGACCTGCCTGCGGAGTTTGGTGTTTCCACTAGTTTTAATGTTGCAGATTTGAAACCGTATGCGGGAGAGGATGAGGTTGTCGGATGTTTGGACCCGGCAGTCCACACAGGGTAGCCTACGTGGTTGATTTGTGGAGGGACAGATCGAGGATCAGAAGTCGATGGTAACACAAGACGCAAGGATTGAACAGGTTCGGGCCGTCGAGATGACGTAATACCCTACGTCCTGTGTTGGGGTGATTGTATTGCTGTGTATGAAGTTCCTGAAGGATCTCCGTAGTTGGGTTCTGTCCTAGGTTGTAGATGTTGTGTTCTGGAGGGGGGTCTCAATGCGCCTTATATAGTCCGGCTGCCTTGAGTTACAAGTCGGCTAGAGATCGTAACCTACCCGAAATACAAGGATGCGATCCTATAACGATTACAGATATCTTTCCCTATAATTCCGGCTAGTTTATCTTGATCTCCGAGCTTCTTGCGGGATACGCCGTCTTCTTCCTTGCCGCGCGCGCCGTCGCGCCCATCCGGTTCGCCCGACTGGTGGGCCTCCCGACTGGTGGGCCACCCAGTCCGACAAACCGATCCAGTTGCACTCGGATTGGGCCGCCCCTTGCTGGTTGGGCCAATCCGCCTTCTGGGTACCCCTGGGGGTCTACCCCCGACAAGCCCCCGAGTAGTACGTGGTTGAGAGACAAGTCGGTGAGGTCGTGCTGTCCGACGAGCGTCGAGCCCGCTGCAGTTGGAAGCGAAACCGCGTGATACTGGAGAGAAAAGAGCCGTTTTCCAACGGATGCGCCGCGAGGTGCGTCCGTTGGCCGTAGCCCCCGAGCCTTGAAGCGATTCCGAAGGAATCGGTCCAAGGGTTAGTAGCCTTGTTCTGAAGTCGTCAGACAATCAACGGATGCGCCGCGAGGTGCGTCCGTTGGCCGTAGCCCCCGAGCCTTGAAGCGATTCCGTAGGAATCGGTCCAAGGGTTAGTTAAGGAGCATCTAGCTAGATCATCCGACGTTAATTTCGACGTCCAGCCCCCGAGCTTGAGGGCCAGCGGAGTCCTGCGAGACACGCCGAGTGGTCGTCCCGGCGCCAGCCCCCGAGCGTGAGGGCTGAGCACGCCGAGTGGTCGTCCCGGCGCCAGCCCCCGAGCGTGAGGGCTGAGCACGCCGAGTAGTCGTCCCGGCGCCAGCCCCCGAGCGTGAGGGCTGAGCACGCCGAGTGGTCGTCCCGGCGCCAGCCCCCGAGCGTGAGGGCTGAGCTCGCCGAGTGGTCGCCAGTACCCTGCAACAAAGTAAAAATTCGAGGAGAAAGCATTCGGCGATATAAATATTAATGAACTCCGCTTCCTGCTTTTAAGTCTTTTAATTTCCCCGGGCAGTTAGCCTGTTACGTTTATGCACCTGATCCCCGATAGCCGTAGTCCATAGCGCAGGGAGCTGGGCCGCGTGCACGCGTAGGAGTGTAGGCGTACGGAAGAGCCGAGGTTTCACGGATTAAGGCGTGTGCTCCCCGAGTACTTTAGCAACTTGTTTTAAAGCTCGCGGAATTGACAAAGTTAATCAATTGAAACTTATCTTGGCGAAAGGTTCGAGTCCCGGAGGATTCCTTCTCTGTCAAGTACTCCAAAGGAGAGGCAGGCAAAGCGGCGTCGTTTCTGTGATGCGGCGTCAGGAATAGTATTCCCGTGATTGCACAGGGCGCTCCCGTGGTCGAGTGGAGCCAAAGGAGATAAGGGTGACCTGTGCATTTCAAGCTGGAGGAAAGACGCGTGGCGTGGAGCCCGCGCTCGTCATCATGGAGGAAATCTCCCGTCCTCCGGTGACCAGGGGCTATAAATACCCGTCGGGGAGCCTGAGCTGCTACCCAAGAGCGAATAGATATAGGATCCTTGCAGTCAATATGTTGGAGGCTCATTGTTGGGTTCATCCACCGGGGAGAGTTCATGGAGCCATCATGGCACGGTGCTAGAAGAGTGCTTGCGAGGGATCTGAGACGTTGATCAGCGTGTGAGTGCTGCCCCGTTCACCCCCGCATTCCTATGTGATGAGGGCCATGTGGGGTGAAATGCTTTGTAGAGCAAGGGATAGCCGAAGGCATCCGTTATCAACTCTCCACCGGTGCTGTCCCGTCGACGGCTGCAGTGGTGCTACAAGAGAGCTTGCGAGGAGCTCATGTGAACCAAGCTTGCTCCGGATGTAGCACTAGGCGCAGGGACGAGTGCCCCAGGCCATCATCTTGGCGGTTGATGTGTTTGATGTTTGTAACCGGCGCAAGTCCGGCTCCGTTGTAACTGTATTTCCTGCAAAAGGATTGCATTGCCTGTCGCAATTTGTTCGCAGCGTCAGTTCCCGAGTGTTTCGGGGCTGATCGAGCCCGCACGGCATGCTGCTTTTGATATGGCGCCAGCCCCCGAGTCCGAGTGCCGGTCGAACCTTAGCGGTACGCCTTCAGTTCTGCAGTGTTGGCCTCCGAGTGGTTCGGAGCCAATCGAGCCCGAGAGGCGCACTGACTTAATCGTGGCGCCAGCCCCCGAGCGTGGGAGCTGTTCGAACCTTGGCGGCACACCACTGGGTTTGCAGTGTTGGCTCCCGAGTGGTTCGGGGCCAATCGAGCCCGAGAGGCACACTGGCTTGATCGTGGCGTCAGCCCCCGAGCGTGGGAGCTGTTCGAGCCTTAGCGGCACACCACTGGGTTTGCAGTGTTGGCTCCCGAGTGGTTCGGGGCCAATCGAGCCCGAGAGGCACACTGGCTTGATCGTGGCGTCAGCCCCCGAGCGTGGGAGCTGTTCGAGCCTTAGCGGCACACCACTGGGTTTGCAGTGTTGGCTCCCGAGTGGTTCGGGGCCAATCGAGCCCGAGAGGCACACTGGCTTGATCGTGGCGTCAGCCCCCGAGCGTGGGAGCTGTTCGAGCCTTAGCGGCATGCCGACTTCTTTGTCTTGCTCGAGTGCTCTGGAGCCATTTTTTACCGTTGACGCCCGGCGTGTAACGGAAGACGAAGCGCCCAACGGCTCTTTTTACCGTTTCGCCCGCCCCCGCTAATCGCGTTATCTCGCGGTAATTTCGGGCATCAAGGCGCGCTATAAAAGGTGAGGGTTAGACCCGGAGGGAAATCTTCCCATTCCCAGATCCGTCTTCCTCGTTCTTCGCTTTTCATCCCGCCGCCACCAGAGCTCCCATTGCTTGCCAGTCCATTGTGCGATCTCAGCCACCACGGAGAGCGCAGCCTCGCTGATGCGATCGAAGACCCCTGCCGTTAGATCCATGGCGGGGAGGAAGAAGCTCACTGGCGTCCCCAAGTCTGACAAGATCCCCTCCCCTGTCCTCGCGTGGACGCGGGGGAAGGTGACCACGGAGGTACTGGAGGAGATGGTGGAGCGGAGCATCCTGCCGCCTCAAGCCGTGGCGGAGTGGCGGCCGAGCGCAGGAGAAGTGTTCCCGTCGGAGAACTCCGGCGAGCTGGTCCTTTTCAAGCCTTTCTTCGAGGCGGGACTCGGCTTGCCCACGGGGGCGTTCTTCCGAGGGCTGCTGCACTACTACGGGATCGAGGCCATCAACCTCAACCCTAACTCCATCATGGCGATCTCGGTCTTCATCCACCTCTGCGAGGCGTATCTGGGGATCTCTCCCCATTTCAGCTTGTGGAGGTATCTGTACTGGTTGAAGCCTCAGCCGAGCGAGGAGAAGATGGTGGTGGTTGGAGGCGCTGGGTTTATGCTGCGTCAAGGGCGGAAAGACGAATACTTCGACATACCGGAGATCACGAGCCGGCGATCCCCTGCCATACCGGAGAGCGGCCGAAGGTCAAAGATTGCTGGAATGAGCTTCCTGACGCCTCCGAGATGGATGAGATTGACGAGCTCCTTGTGCTGATCAAGGAGCTGAAGGATCAAGGCCTGACGGCGATCGGTATCGCCTGCAACTTCAGCAGGCGGCTGATCCAGCCTATCCAGGAGCGGAAGCACCCGGGCTACGAGTACTCGGGCCGAGATGATCCCACTCGGGTTGCCAACCGCACCGTGGGGAAGGAGGAGATGAAGGCGCGCGTCGGCGGGTTCTTCCTCGGCCGCGTGTCAGAGAAGGACCAGCCGCGCCCTTTTTCGCTGAAGAGGCCTCCACCACCGGTAAGTTGCCTTTCCGAGTCCTTTTGAGTGTTTTCTCTTGACGTAATTTCTGGTTTCGTCCGTTGGCCGTCTGATTTTGCGCCTTCTCTTGCGCAGGATCGAGTCTTCAAGTACTTTTCCGCTGCCCCACTTCCGGAGGACTTCCCGAGGAAGGTGATTCTCGAGGACGCGCCCCCGGCTGCTCAGGGCGGCACTCGGGCAGAGGGGGCGGTTGAACCGCCTGCTCCCCGTATATGGGCGCCGAGCGACACGGAGGGCTCTCTGAGTCCTTCAGATGAGGAGGTGGTGGAGGACCGTCCGCGGAAGCGCCGGGCGGCCGTGGCAAAAAGGAATAACCGCGGGGGCGGCGTTTCCAAGCGGGCGGTGGCTGTTGACGACGGGGCGGCCGACGATTCGGCCACGTTGTCGGATGAAGCGCCCTCCGTGCGGGATGCAGTGGCGGGTACGGTGCCGCCGCCTCCCAAGCGGAGGCGCACGAAGAAGGTGGTGGCGAGGAAATCGGACGCGCAGCCGGCTCAGCGGCCGACTACGGGTTCGGAGGCCGATGTTGACGAGCCGGGACGTCCTTCCCCGGTCGTCACGGAGGAAGAGGAGAAGGACGAGACGGTGCCTGACGACGTGTTCCAGGAGCAGGAGCATGCCCGGGCCATGGGCGTTTCGGTGGAGGAGAGGCGGCGCCTGGTGGCGGAGACGCTTGTGCAGGCCACGGCGGATGCAAGGCCAGTCTCCGATTTGGGGACCAGGCCGATCCTCATGGCGGCTTCAGCGCAGCGGCATTCCAAGCTCCCCGTCTTTCGGCCCCGAGTCGCGGTGGTGAAGAGTACTCGGTGAGTTGTTGGTCTTCGCGTTTCTTCTTGTTATCATTTATCTCCGAGTTCTTGTATCAACTTCCGAGTGCTTTTTTCAGCAATGCCTCCGATCTGGACGGTGAGGCGGCAAGCGGGAGGCCTTCATCAACTGATGCCCTGCGAGGCCCGAGTGCTCCCCCGGCCGCACCTGCCGGCCAGTCATCCTCGGGTGCTACGCCCGAGGTGACGAACTCGGCCGATGGACTGGGAGCGGCACAGACAGCGGAGGCCCCGATCAGGCCTGACCCGGAGCTGATAGTGGAGGTGCCGGCGGCCGACGATACGGCGATTACTCCGAGCGTCACTGGGGATCCTGTCGTGGACACGGTGATCCAGTCTTCGCCCGTAGGCGCCGGCGATATTACTCGGGGGAAGCCCAGGAGGAGGATCTGCCGAAGCAGTCGGACACCTCGGGGACCATCACTGTCCCCGGGGTGGACGCCCTGGCGGAGAAGGAAGGCTCGGTGATCGCCGAACTTCAGATTGCCGTCGACCACGCCCAGCGCCTTGCAGCGGTTAGATTCCTCCCCTGCCTTGTTGATCTTTTCTTTTTCTTTATTGGTTTTCTGAGTTGTTCGCCTTTTCGGAATGTTTGTAGAAACTGGCTACACTCCGGCAGTCGCGCCTTGCGCAGGCTCAGGACGCGGAGTCGGCGCTCCGTCGTGCGGCAAAGGCGGAAGCAGAGCTCAAACGGGTCAAGCGTCAACGTGACGCTGTCAAGAAGTGCTTAAATGACGCCATCGTGGAGCATCGTCATATTCTTCATCGTAAGGCCCCCTCCTTGTGATTCCCGAGTAGTTGCTGAACTGTAGATCCTTACCGTGTTGTCCTCATCCTGACCGAGTACTCCCTTGCCTTTTCAGAGAAAGAGATGGAGAGGGAGCGCCACATCACCGAGCTGAAGGAGCTGCGATTTGCGAACGCAACTCTGCAGCAGTCGGAGGAGGTGATGGCGGGCAAACTGAAGCAGAAGCAGGACTTCCGGAAAGGTGCAGACATGACGATGCTCCAAGCCATGTATACAATTCAGAATAACTCTCAAATCATAACAGGCTTGGAGCAAGATCTGTCATCGGCGCATCTGGCCCTGACGGAGGTCAACGAGGCGGCGAGGGAGCTGCTGGACTCCGTGGCTCCGGAGGAGGGTGAGCCGACTGCCTTAGTCCCGCGTCTTCAAGCCGCGCCAATCCGCATCGCCGAGTTGATCAAGGAATCGGCCGTTGTGTGCGCGAACGACGCCTTGCCGCGTGTTCGGACACTATACCCGCGGATTGACCTTGCGCCGGTCGGAGATGGGGTGGCGGCGGACGCCACGGCGGAGCAGGTCGATGCGGCGATGGCTGAAACTCGCCTGATCGCCGAGAAAGTTGGCGAGGCCCTCAAGTTTGAGTAGAGTCCTGTATTCTGTAGCAGAGTAGTGTAAACCTTTGTATATACAAGTAGTCAGAAACAAGTAAAACAAGAGTGTTGGAGACTTTGTTTCGTATTTTATTGTTGCCCGAGTAGCTTTTGGCTGAAATGTGCTTTTCCCTTTGCTTCACTTATCCTAAGTTCATAACGTCGAGAGCAGATCCCGTGCACGTGTAGAAGGCTTAGGCGTCGTTCCAGGTCCGGTTACATAGCATTTAGTTAAGAGCTACTCGAGAACGGAGTGATTCCGAGAAGTTTTGCAAGGAGAACAAATATACGAAAAAAGCATATAGTATTATTGAACTTTGTGATACATAGCTTTTCATGGGTAGAATCGGCGTAAATGCTCTATGTTCCACGTATGTGGGACCTCGGTGCCATCTTCATATTGGAGACGAAATGTACCCGGACATATGACCTGAGTCACGATGAACGGGCCTTCCCATGGGGCGGAGAGTTTGTGAACCCCTGCAGTGGATTGCACTCGGCGTAAGACGAGGTCACCAATGTTGAAGTCCCGTTCCTGGACGTTCTTGTCGTGGTAGCGTCGGAGTTGTTGCTGATAGCGCGCGTGCTGTATGAGCGCGTTAACTCGGTGTTCTTCGATGGAGTCTAGGTCCACCTCGCGAGCTGCCTCTGCTTCACCTTCGTTGTAGTTATCGATGCGCGGTGATCCAAAAGCGATGTCGGTGGGGAGGATTGCCTCGGAGCCGTAGACGAGGAAGAATGGAGTATGACCTGTTGCATGACTCGGCTGAGTCCTGAGTCCCCAAATGACTTGTGGTAGCTCTTGGTGCCACCGTCCGGTGAATTTTTTGAGTGGGTCGAAGACTCTTGCTTTTAGTCCTTGGAGTATCATGGCGTTGGCTCGTTCCACCTGTCCGTTACATTTGGGATGGGCGACGGAGGTGTAGTATACATCGATACAGCTGTTCTCGCAAAAGTCCCAGAAGGCGGATCTAGTGAACTGTGTCCCCAAGTCGGTGATGATCCTGTTAGGGACTCCGAACCGGTGTGTGATTTCTTCGACGAAGGCGGCGGCCTGCTTTGATGTTGGAGTTCTGACGATGGCCTTGTACTCTATCCATTTGGAGAATTTATCGATGGCCATGAGGATGTGTGTGTAACCTCCCGGGGCTGCTCTGAATGGTCCCACCATGTCCAACCCCCAACAGGCGAATGGCCACGAAGGCGGGATGGTGCGTAGAGCTTGGGCCGGGAGGTGTTTCTGCTTGGCGAAGAATTGGCACCCCTGGCATCGGCGGACGAGTGCTTTGGCATCGGAGACGGCGGTGGGCCAAAAGAACCCTGCTCGATATGCTTTCCCGACTAGTGTCCCTGCGGCGGCGTGGCTTCCACAAACTCCCGAGTGGATGTCATCAAGGATCTGAAGGCCGACTTCTTTCGTGACGCATTTGATGAATACTTGATTTGTGGCGGCTCGTCTGTACAAGGCGCCACCGACCACCACGTAGTTTTTGCTTCGGCGTTCCAGGATCTTTCGCTCCGTGGGGTCCTTTGGCACTTTGTTGTGGGCGAGGAAATCTATGAACTCGGCCATCCAGTCTTCTTCTTCGGCGTTAATAGCTAGCACCTCGCAGAGTTCCGGGGCAGGCTCTGGCTCGTCACTCAGCTCCTTAACCGAGGGTTTGAGGAGGCCTTGCACGAACACTCCCCCTGGAACTTCTGCGCGGGTGGATCCCAGCTTGGCGAGTGCATCAGCGGCGAGGTTGTTTTCCCGTGGGACGTGGTGGTACTCAACTCCGTAGAATTTCCCCTCCTGCTTATGCACTGCCTCGCAATAGGCGTTCATCCGCTCGCTGTGGCGATCCCACTCTTTGTTCACCTGGTTTATAACAACAGCAGAGTCGCCATAGACCAGGAGCCTCTTTATGCCTAGTGAAGTGGCGATGCGGAGCCCGTGGAGAATTGCTTCGTACTCGGCAGCGTTGTTGGTGACAGGGAAACGAATTTGGAGGACGTATCGGAGCTGTTCCCCTTTCGGCGAGATGAAGAGTACCCCGGCCCCTCCTCCGTCGATCATGAGGGAGCCGTCAAAGTACATCTTCCAGTGCTCGCCGCTGATGTCTTCCTTCGCGTCCTGGCTCTCGGTCCATTTGGCGACGAAGTCGGCGAGGATTTGTGACCTGATGGCGGTGCGCGGGACGAAGTCTATGATGAAGGAGCCGAGTTCGACGGACCACTTGATGATTCGTCCCGTGACGTCTCTGTTGTGGAGGATTTCCCCGAGTGGAAATTGTGTGACCACCTTGATGTGATGCGCTTGGAAGTAATGCCGGAGTTTTCTTGACGTGATTAGCAGTGCGTAGAGTAGCTTCTGCACCTGAGGATAGCGAGACTTAGATTCGCTGAGTACTTCGCTCACGTAGTAGACTGGTCGCTGCACTCGTTGCACCTTTCCTTCTTCCTCCCTTTCCACGACGATGACCGTGCTCACCACGTTGGTCGTGGCAGCGATGTACAGGAGTAGCGTTTCGTCGTTATGCGGAGTGGCGAGTACTGGTGGATTGGAGAGGTAGTTCTTGAGGTCGGTGAAAGCTTGCTGCACCTCTTGGTCCCACTCGAACCTGTCGGTTTTCTTGAGGATCTTGAAGAACGGCAAGCCCTTATCCCCCAGCCGGGAGATGAATCTGCTCAAGGCCGCCATGCAACCAGTCAGTTTTTGGATCTCTTTCTTCCCAGTCGGCAGTTTCATCCTCCGGATGGTGTCTATCTTCTCTGGGTTGGCTTGAATGCCTCTGTTGCTGACGATGAAGCCGAGTAGTTTCCCTTTGGGTACGCCGAAGACGCACTTAGTCGGGTTCAGCCTCCAGTTGAGCCTGCGGAGATTGTTAAACGTTTCGGAGAGGTCGGCGATGAACTCAGCTTCGATCTTCGTCTTGATGACTATGTCGTCGACCTAGGCCTCGGCGTTGCGGCCGATCTGAGTGCCTAGGGTCAAGTTAATGGCCCTCTGGTAGGTGGCTCCAGCGTTGCGGAGGCCAAACGTCATCTTGGTGTAGCAGTAGGCGCCGATCGGAGTTATGAAGGATGTCTTCTCCTGGTCTTCTTCTTTCAGGGCGATCTGGTGGTAGCCGGAGTAACAATCAAGAAAGCATAGGAGTACGCATCCGGCGGTGGAGTCAACGACTTGGTCGATGCGGGGTAGGACGAAGGGGTCCTTAGGGCAGTGCCTGTTGAGATCCGTGTAGTCAACACACATTCTCCATTCATTATTCTTTTTTCTTACAAGGACTGGGTTAGCGAGCCAGTCAGGGTAAAAGACTTCTCTAATGAACCCGGCGGCTAGCAGCCTTGTAATCTCTGCCCTAATGGCCTCCTTGTGGTCCTGCGCGAAGCGTCGGAGCTTTTGGCGAACTGGCTTGGCGTTCGCGTCAACCTTCAAGGAGTGCTCGACCACCTCCCTCGGAACACCCGGCATATCTGATGGAGTCCATGCAAATATATCGGCGTTGTCCCGGAGGAAGGCGACGAGCGCGCTTTCCTATTTGGGTCGAGCCCTGATCCGATCAGGGCGGTTTTGGAGGAGTCGGAGAGCCCAAGTGAGATAGGGCGCACTTCTTCAGCCGGCTGCATTGTGGTCGGTGCGGCTCTTCGCTTGGAGGACTCGGGGATGGAGCCCGGGTCTCCCTGGAAGGTTCTTGCCTCGTGGACCACCTCCATCTGCAGCACGCTGCGTTCGATGCCGGTGCAAAGGTGGAGCCCTTCTTTGTCGCAGCGCTTGGAGGTGTGGACGTCGCTGCGGATGGAGAGGACGCCGTTTGGTGCTGGCATCTTCATCAGCAGATACGTGTAGTTGGGGATCGCCATGAACTTGGCGAGCGCTGGTCTCCCCAGTATGGCGTGGTAGGCGGTGGTGAAGTCGGCGACCTGGAAGTTGAGGTACTCGGTCCTGAAGTTGTCCTGATCACCGAAGGTGATGGGCAAAGCAATCTGCCCGAGTGGTTTGGAGCCCTTGCCCGGGATCAGCCCGTAGAACGGGTGGAGAGAAGGAGTCAGGGCGTCGAGGCCGATGCCCATGTCCCTCAGCGTCTGGGCGAAGATGATGTTGAGCCCACTCCCACCGTCGATGAGTACTTTGGTGAGGCGAGCGTTGTGCACGATTGGGCTGAGTACCAGCGGATACTCGCCCACGTCGGAGACCTGGAACCACTGGTCCTCCCTGGAGAAGGTGATCGGCTGCTCGGACCAGCGGAGTGGTTGGATCGGCGATGTGTAGCAGGAGAATACCTCCCGGTCACGTACTTTCTCCCGGCACTTGTCGTCTACGGGCGGTGGTCCTCCGAGGATGAAGTTCACCTGCCTGTCGACATTCGGGAAAGCAGGGTTCGCGGGAGCCCCTTTTCCCTTATCGCCTTTGTCGTCATCTCGTGGCGGCAGCTTCCCCTCCTTTTTCTTGTAGGCGTCGGCGAGCCCCATGCAGTCGATCATGCGATGCTTGGACTGCTTGTGGATGGGGCAGGGTCCCTGGAGCATCTTCTCGAAGTCAACGCTGAAGTTGGACCGCGGGCGAGGGCCGCTACGGTCCATGGCGGCGACGGTGAAGTCTCTCGAGCGCTTTTGGTCATCCCTCCTGCTTGGTTCAGGTCGGGGGCGGCGTGTGTCTTCCTTCTTCGGGCGATCTTCTCGACGAGGGGGACGATCATCGTCCCGAGTGCTTTTATTGCCGTAGTGGAGGCGGACGGCCTCCTTGGCGTTCGCCATCTTGTTCACCCGGCCAAAGAACTCGCCGGAGGTCTTTGGCATGTCCTCGCAGAGGCGCTCGAAGACGGCGGAGTCGGCGAGGCCATCGAGGAAGTAGCTGATGATCTCGGACTCGGAGCAGCCGGGAACTAAGTTCCGGTTCTCCATGTACCGGTCGGTGTAGTCGCGGAGGCTCTCCCCGCGGTTCTGCTTCACCTTGCCCAGGTCCCAGGCGGTGCCTGGTCGGATGGAGCTCCTCTGGAAGTAGCTCTTGAACTTGTCGCAGAGGGTCCCCCAGCTGTCGATGGAGCCGGGCTCAAGGCTGTGAAGCCAGGTTAGCCCCACCTTGGTCATGGCGACGGGGAAGTAGGCGCACATGGAGTCGTGGTCGCCGTTTACCGCGCGGATGGCGATGCTGTACGTCCGGAGCCACATCGTCGGGTCCGCCTTCCCGTCATATTTTTCTATGCCTGTAGGTTTGAAATTAGCAGGCATTCTAATGGATCTTACTCGGGTAGTGAATGCCGGGAAGCCGTCGCAGTCGTTAAGGTTCCCGGCGTCCGCGTGTCCTGAGTCGGCGGAGTAGTCTTCCGGGGTGTTAGCCCGGGGCGGCCTGTCTTGTCCGAGTGGAGGCCCGTACTTGCAGTCGAACTCTAGGCGGCGTGCGGCCTCAGCGGCCTCAAGCTCTCGGCATTGGCGCGCGTCGCGATCTAGCCCTGGGGGGCCATGTTCACGGTTGTACTCGGCGCGCCGTCGGAGCTCTTCCTCGTCCCTTCGCCGATGACGGTCGTCAAGGTTCCTTCGGAGATCGCGGTTGCGGAGTTGTTCGCAGAGATCCGGCTACTCGACCACGTTGCGATCGGCTTCTCGGCGGCTGGCCGACTTGGAGTGGCGAGACGAGGAAGCAGGAGCCCTCTGGGCGTTGATCATACCCGCAGCTGCAGTCAGCCTAACCTTGATCCGGTTGAGCTCAGGGGTTTCCGGGATCCCTTCTAGCTCTTGGTGCGCGGCGGCAAGGTTGGCCGACGGGGTGGCGTAAACACCCACGCCGCCAATTTCTTGGACGAAGTCGTCTTGGAGGTTACGCGTGACCCTGGGGTTTCCGGCGTTCTCGCCGCGCGTCGTGGCGTCGTTGCTTCTCACCGTTGCGCCCGATCCTGGCGTCGCGGTGTGCTTGATCCTCGCCTTGGACCGTTGGCTCGTCGGTGGATATGTCGGAGACGAACATCTCCCGCTTGGCAGGCGTGATCCTCTTATTCGGAGGGAGGACACGTGCCACCCGCGGGAAAGTCGGAGTTGGTTCAGGTGGAGTCGGCGTATCTCGAGGATGAGGATGCTGCGCCGCCGCAACGTCCGGAGTAGATCCGATCTGGGTGGCCGCGATGGGATCGACCGCCCTGATCGCATCTGGAGAGTAGTCGGCGTTCGCGCGTTCGCCGAGCGCTTGCTGGTAGACGGCCCCGCTGGTAGACGGCGATGCTCTGACGAGCTGACTCGGTGAGTTCGATGCATTCACCGATGGAAGCGATGGCGTGATCCATGTCCGCCTCAAACTGGCATTGGCGTGCAGCCCATCGGCGCCTTCGCTCCTCGGGCATCTCCTGCACCCTGCGTGGTTGAGGCGGAGTGGACGAAGCAGTCGGCGGTATAGGAGAAAGCGTGTTCCCCTCGGATGGCGGGAGAACGACGCCGGCCATCGCGGTCGCCGAGTTGTCGGCGATGGTTGGCGACGGAGCGATGATGGTGACGATCCCGTCCGGCGTAGCATCAAGTCGCGGCGCTGTCTCCTCCGGGGTGGCGTCACGGGTGAAGGAGAGCTCTCCCTCGGGCCCGGCGGTGAAGACCATGGATCCGAAGAAGAACATAGCCCCCTCAGCGATGGAAATCTTCATGGATGCCGGCGTGATGACGGTGGAAGTGGATGCCATCGAGCTTGCAGATTGATCTCGTCGATCAACCCCTACCTGGCGCGCCAACTGTCGGATGTTTGGACCCGGCAGTCCACACAGGGTAGCCTACGTGGTTGATTTGTTGAGGGACAGATCGAGGATCAGAAGTCAATGGTGACACAAGACGCAAGGATTGAACAGGTTCGGGCCGTCGAGATGACGTAATACCCTACGTCCTGTGTTGGGGTGATTGTATTGCTGTGTATGAAGTTCCTGAAGGATCTCCGTAGTTGGGTTCTGTCCTAGGTTGAATGAATGCGTGGGTTGTAATGTTCTGGAGGGGGTCTCAAGGCACCTTATATAGTCCGGCTGCCTTGAGTTACAAGTCGGCTAGAGATCATAACCTACCCGAAATACAAGGATGCGATCCTATAACGATTACAGATATCTTTCCCTATAATTCCGGCTAGTTTATCTTGATCTCCGAGCTTCTTGCGGGATACGCCGTCTTCTTCCTTGCCGCGCGCGCTGTCGCGCCCATCTGGTCCGCCCGACTGGTGGGCCTCCCGACTGGTGGGCCACCCAGTCCGACAAACCGATCCAGTTGCACTCGGATTGGGCCGCCCCTTGCTGGTTGGACCAATCCGCCTTCTGGGTACCCCTGGGGGTCTACCCCCGACAAGTTGCCGTCGAGGACGACTTCGGTTCAAGAAGGGGAGGATAATGAGGACATCAACGACCACACGAGTACATCTACACCAGCAGCATCTCCATCCTAGGCGCCACCTTCTTCTTCAGCTAGGCCAATCACTCGGGCCCGTGCAAGAGAACTGAACTCCGTCATGCTACTGAAGAATGAAGGCCCAGAAGATTAGACGTTGGCCCAACAGCAGGCCCAACCCTCGCAAACCCTAGGCATGAACAGTACCCGCGCACTGTAGCACGGGTACTGTAGCGCGCCGCCCCTCCTGGCCACCAGGGGCTGCGCTCCTTATTTAGATAGACTCCTCTTTTATTTTTAGACTCGGGTTTTGTTTTACATCTAGCTTTAGCTACTCTCGAACACGCACAAATATGTGCTGTCCTTGTGTGATTCGGAACCCCACCTTCGAGTGATATTGTGATTGCTCGCATCTTGTTCTTGTTCGTTCTTCGATTGCGGACAGGAATTGACCTTCGTGATCAGGCTGATCTTGTGACGGCAAGGTTGGTAACCATCGGGAGTTGGTTCAGCGATTGCATTGGCGCTTCGGGTTCGCTCGTCGTAGTCGGATCGTGAGGGTCTACTTCCACCAAGTCGAATTTATCTCCACTCACCGAAAGATCGGGCACTCCAGCTCTATCAGGTAGACCCCAAATCCGCAATGGAAGAACTCGAGGAACGCCACCAGCTCAAGAGTGTCGGGTGTCGGACAAAGTTGACCTTGGGCATGACGACGACGGAAGGTGGTAATGTACGGAAGCAATCCAAGATTCTCTAATTCCTTCCGATGCTTCATTGTGGTGGTGGATTTGTCCCAATACTTATCGGTGGTGTAGATCGTGGATCCGCTGCGCAGCTCCCGTCCGACGGTGGCGCTGCTCTGCTCCCCTGATGATTCACCACCAGATGAGGACTGGTGAGAGGAGGCCATGGCAGCGAAGGGCTGATTCGGCTGCTTGGAGAAGCGAGAGGATGCGAAGCAGAGAGCAGATGCGGAATGGCGAACGGCTACAGAAGCGAGTATGGAAAACGAAGGCCTAAATGGAGACCAGGCGGCTGCGCCTGGGGGCTTTACGGTTTCGCGAGGGAGCACGAACCCCGAGAAAATTGGATTCGATCCGCGCAATCCACAGTCACTATTGGGTCAAAAAGATTCTTTCCTTTCTCTGTGGCAGGTGTCATTTCAAAAATTGTGCAGGTCAAATTTAATGCATTTGAGATTGTTAGCTTATTAAAGAAGCTAATAGTTTTAAATGGTCGAATATGTAACATGTCCAGAGGAAATAGCCCGATCATTTATGACTGGGAACAAATTTCCCGAACACGTAATAATCGTCGTTTTAAATGGCCGAATATGTAACATGTCCAGAGGAAATAGTCCTCTAGACTTGTTCGGGGGATTTTATTCTTTGAACACACAACCTCACAAACTGATCAACACATAAAGTTTCGAACACAAGAAAGGGATTATCATTGCATCTCTCAAGTGAAATTACTTTATTAATCCAAAAGGTGTACATTTCACGGGGGGATCGATAACTATCCTAAAACTAAAAATTCAAAATAGTGATCCTGGCTTTGACTAACGTCGTTGGCCAGGATCAGGGCGGTGCGGCGCCAGACAGAGGAGCCTCCTCCGCGTCCTCCTCTTTGAGTCGCTGACGAGGTCCACGAGCGCTCCGTCTCCCGGGATCCTGATCAGCTCGCGGTTCAGGGAGACGAAGAGGCGCCAGGCGAGCTCCTCGTCGCCGCTGGTGTCAACCGGAGTAGAAGACGAAGATGCGCCCGCGCGCGAGGACTCCGGCCTCAGTCGGGCTCCACCAACTCCACCTTTCGGCTCGTTGTTGGAGGAGATGGAGATGGGAGACGCCGGGGCTAGAGAAGGCGACGTGGGTCTTTTCCGAGTGGTGATGCTTGATGCAGCGGCCTCAGGGGCCGGAGACGCCATTGCTGGAGCCTCTTCTTGCAGCTCAGTCTTGACTCCTTCATCCCCATACCAAGAGAGAGCTAGGAGGGGAGCCTGAGGGGGAGCAGGAGGTGGTGTCATCGCCGGCGGGTCCTCCGGCTTGTCGGACGGCGGTTCGGTGGAACTGCGAGGGGAGTCTCCGAAGTGGAGATGAGGCAGCTTGAACTTGTGGCTGATTCTTTTCTTTCCCATGGTGTGGGGGAGGAAGGCTTGGTGGGGAAGGTTCAAGTGAAGATCTATCCAAGGGATTCGATATTTAAATACCCTGGGGTGACGCTTCGCATGAAAATCAAGGAACCAGAACAGTGCCGTGATTTACGTCGCGTGCGCTGCTAGAGTTTCGGGGGACGTGTGGAGTGGGTTTTAAATGCATGGGGCAGGCTTCATCAACCCTTGGCATTTCAGTTTCCAAGATGGAATATTCCTTATTCGCTATTATTATGGCTGATATTTTCTCTGACCTTATCATTCAGATGCAGGTTTCTCCATTCAAAGTTCGGGAGCTTTTTTTAACTCTCATTTTAAAGTGATTGTCGAGATATTTGCATATCCTAAAATCACCCAAAGAGCAAAAAGACCCGAAGGCTACTCAAGGAATAACCTTTTCTGAACAAGATAAGCTCGGGGGCTACTGTTGAGGCCATAATGCCTGGGTGCCCGATCAAAAGGACTACCGACTACCGACTCCGAACGAAGAAGACTCCGAACAAGACACGATGGCCGGATCGCAGAAGGAAGACCCGATGATAGTTAGAGTCCTACTAGGTTTAGGTCTGTTTTGTCTTGTAAGGCACGTCTCCCTAGATATAAATAGAGGGGGGTCCTATCCGTAGAGGGTATGCCAATCTTAGCAAATCCACCCGAGAATATTTGTTACACCATTGTAATCTGTACTCGCTGAGATAATACAAGCAAACAAGTGGACGTAGGGTTGTTACTCGATATCGAGGTCCCAAACAAGTATAAAATCCCGTGTCTCTATGTTCATCTACCGTGATCGATCTTTGCACGAAGCGGGGTGCTTGCCAGACAAATATCTGCCGAGTACAACCTGGACAAAATCTTTTTGCATCTTCATGCATCTCCGGCCAATAAAATCTGCATGACCATACCTTAGCATGAGTTCTAAAGTGTCCATAGTGCCCTCCATATTCTGATGAGTGACACTTCCTTAGGATTTCTTCTCGTTCTTCCCTTGGAATACATCTTCTTAGAACGCTGTCTTCTCCATGTCTATACAAGTATGGTGCATCCAATAATACTTCCTCTTCTCGGAGATAACCTTTCGTCTTGCATTTTTATCCAAATGATCTAAAGGCATTCCTCTTATCGCCCTTATTATGTCCTCCATCCATCCATCCCTATCAAGTATTCTATAGAGATGGTCGTCTCTCATTTTATCTTCAATAGGCTTCATCCCATCATCTCCTTGATGCATCCTTGATCGATGGTCGGCTACAATATTTTTCGACCCTTTCTTGTCCCGAATCTCCACATCAAATTCTTGTAATAATAAAATCCATCGAATCAAACGTGGCTTCGCATCTTTCTTGGACAAAAGGTATTTGATCATCGCATGGTCGGTGTACATAATCACCTTTGAGTTTACTATGTAAGATCTGAATATCTCAAAAGCAAATACTATGACAACTAATTTCTTCTCCGTTGTTGCATAATTAACTTGAGCTTCATCAAGAGTCTTGCTTGCATAGTAGATAGCATATACCTTCTCTTCCTTCCTTTGTCCAAGAACGGCTCCAACGGCGTAGTCACTCGCATCACACATAATTTCAAATGGTTGATTCCAATCCAGATGTTGTATGATAGGGCACTTACGAGTGATTGCTTCAATGTTTGAAAGGCATGAAAACAATTTTCATCAAAGTTGAACTCCACATCCTTTTGAAGAAGTTGTGTCAACGGTTTAGTGATCTTCGAGAAATCATTTATAAATCTTCTGTAAAATCCGGCACAACCAAGGAAACTTCTTAGGGACTTGATATCCGTAGGAGGTGGCAATTTTTCCACGGTTTCAATCTTTGCCTTGTCCACCTCAATACCCCTTTCGGAGATGACATGGCCTAGGACTATTACTAGTTTCACCATGTCGTGACACTTCTCCCAATTAAGCACAAGGTCGACTTCTCCGCATCTCTTGAGAACTTTATCTAGATTTGATGAATACGTCCATAATTTCTTCAATAAAATTGGAGAATATAGCCATCATGCATCTTTGGAAAGAAGCTGGCACATTGCATAACTCGAAAGGCATTCTTCAATACGCAAAAGTACCATATGGGCAAGTGAACGTGGTCTTGTGTTGATCATCCGGATGAATAGGTATTTGGAAGAATCTCGAGTATCCATCGAGGTAACAAAAGTGTGAATGCTTTGCTAACCTTTCGAGCATCTCGTCGATGAATGGTAATGGAAAGTGATCCTTCCTTGTAGCCGTATTCAATCTCCTATAATCTATGCACATCCTCCAACCCGTAACGGTCCTTTGCGGAATCAATTGATCCTTCTCATTTTTCACCACCGTAAGTCCTCCTTTCTTTGGTACACAATGCACGGGGCTCACCCATTCGCTGTGGTACAGGATATATGATTCCGGCGTTCAATAATTTGATGACTTCCTTCTTAACCACATCACACATAGCATGGCTCAACCTCCTTTGATGCTCCACAATGGGTTTATGTTGGTCTTCGAGTTGTATACGATGAGTGCAAAAGGCGGGACTTACAAGTCATTAATAGTGTACCCAATCACCTTCTTGTGCTTTCTCAACAATTTCAGCAACTTGTCCGTCTCCTCTAGGTTTAGTTCGTCGCTAACAATCACCGGGAATGTCTTGATGTCCCACAAAAAATCAAATTTTAGCCCCTTGGGTAATGGTTTCAATTCAACATCGGGTGCTTTCGGCTCTTCTTGATGCAAATCTCCGATATCCTCGTATTTTTCCACTTCCAATATTCCATGTTGTGCTTCTAGCCCTTCGGTTGCTTCCATTAGTTCCCTATCTCGATCACCATTAGTGCTTCCATTCTCCACTGCTCATTGGAGAGGCTCCCTGAAAGAATCAACAAAGCGAAGGCTCTTTACCTCTTCATTATCAAGAGGTGGAGGTAAGGCAACACGCGAAGCGGTTAGGATGTCATAAGTGTATTTAGTTCTGTCTAATTCAATTGTGACTTCCCATTTCTGGCATCAAGAACCGCATTAACCAACTTAAGAAAAGGCCTACCAAGAATTATATCATCATGTCAAGCATCAATTACAAAGAAGTTGGTTGGAATAGTTTTACCCGAGATTGCAACATCTAAATCTCTAAGCACGCCCAAAGGTTTGGTTGTCATCTCCCATGATCAATTTAATTGGTGTAGGAGCAAGATTCAATGTTTTTCTATGAAGCTCATCATAAATCTTTGAAGACATGACACTAACATGGGCTCCGATGTCACATAAAGCTTTGCAAAATATTTCTCCATTGATCGTGCAACTTATGTGAGGTGTAGGTATCGGGGTACTTTCAACATGATTGGCTTCTATGGCATACACCTCCGCTAGGTGTGCGAATGGAGATGCCTTTGACTTCACTCCCATAATTTTCTACACTTCGGCAACGTGGTCCGGGTCTATCTCCCCATCTTCATTAAAAAGCTTGTGAATAATTTCTCCGCCCGATGCCTAACTTCCGTGAGTGTTTTCTCCATGAGATCTCCTCCTGCACACATTTGTACGAATTGCATGCATTCAGGGATTAGGGAAAAATAGAAAGTATGCAAGAGTACATCACCGGAGAATCCTAGCTTCGGTCCTTGTTCGATCAATCCATTGAATCTATCCCAAGCTTGGTCTATTCCTTCATCTTCACTTGCCTCCGAATGTGTTGGATTTTGTAGGATCGAAGCCCTCTAATATAAGCTATCAGAGGGGGGTGAATGATAGCAAAAACTGCAGCGGAAAATATTTTTACCCTAAAACAGATTCTGGATGGTCCACTAAAATGTGTGTCGCTCTCTGACCGTAACTCCTAAATATATGATTTTTTGTCAGAAAATAACTTATCAAATTATGAAACTAACGCAACAAGAATCACGTTAATTGGAGGTCTATAACTCGAGATATAAATAAAACAAGCAGACCCTGTCAGCCTAATTTCGAGATTAAACAAGATATAATTAGGGCTAACTAATCAAACCTTTCAGATCAACAACTTGATGCCATAGAACGGTTTTGGATGGATCAAAGTAATTCTAAATATGTTGATCAACAAATCAATCTTAAACCAAAACCGGGCATACAAGATGAAAAGCGAGAGAGCGAGAGAACGAGATTACCAACACATCACTTACGAAACTTGATCTTTATTACGTAGATGTGTTCAAAAGATGCCAACACAAGCATCCATACAAAAATCTCCACGAGATCATTAAACCCTAGACTCCGCTAGGAAAAACAGAACGCCGCCGCTCCTTGCGTCGACCTTCTGCCGTCTCGCACAAATACCCTAGCAAGGAGTCCTGCCCGGCCTCCTCTTTTTATTGGCCGCACAGCAAACCAGCTGCAGGGCCCACGTGCCAAGTCCTGACCGAACACAAATCCAGGCCTGGAGCTGTGCTTAATCCGGCCACACGCACAAACAACCATCGGCCAAGCCAAGGCCATACACATGCATGCACGTTAGCCTCCACACATGCACACGCATGATCAAAACAACAAGCCGTGACCTGCACTTAGCCTCCACGGTCACGACTCACAATGACCAACTAATTAATTAGCCAACCAAGCTAATTAACCAGCAAACAATACGTGCGTGCATATAGCACGTGCACACACATGTTCTTTCTCCGTGCCACTCTTCACCATGACACAATCCCGGCCAACCGCTGGCAGTCGCGGTTAGACCAAATCCGTCCGTCGACACCGAGACACATGCTCGCGCATCAACAAGCCTTCATGTGCACCGTTCTCTAGCCCAAGCATCTCGCGTGACATCCTTGACCAATAGGACCTCAGTTCCTCCCTGAACTTAGTCCTGAAACCTCACTCCTGAACTTAGTTCCAGTCCGTCACCGACCACGCTCCGCCTCAAGCAACACTTGCACATGAACAACACACATCCGTGTACGAGCACAAGTCCACGACTTGACTCAAGATCAGTCCATGCAACATGCTCACACGAGCATGTTACATCCAAACGACATACTGTAACGTCCCGGAAAATCGAAAACCTAAATTACGCGCTTAACGAGTTTTCAAATCTTTTCCGATGAAATCTCGAAATCCCAAATCTATCAATAACCCTTATCCGTCAAATCCAAAAACTTCCTGTCAGACTCTAAACCCCTGTGTTCCGAAAATCGTCCAAACATCCGTTCGTTCCAAATTCCAACTTTCCGAAATCCGTCCGTTCCTTCCCGCGACCCGCGCGTCGCGCGCGTGCTCCCGACCGCACGCGTGACCGACCACCGCCGCGAATCCCGGCTTTTCCCTTTCTCTCTTTCCCTTTTTCTCCTTCTCCTAATTTCCTTTCCTATTTTCTTTTCCTTCCTTTTTCCTTTTTCTCTCCTTTCTTTTTCCCTCCTCCTTCCTCCTCCTGCCCGAACGCCGCCGTCCTCCCTTCTCCCTGTTCTGCTCGCGCCCACCTCCTCACCGCCGCCCGAGCCGCGCCGCCCCTCCTCCTCTGCTCCACCGCGCGCCGTCCATCAGCCCCGGTCACCTCGATCCCTACCTCGCCCGGCGTCCCGGCCCCGGTCCCGCGCCTCCCNCGCGCTGCCGCCACCAGGACCACCGCCGCCGCGTCCTCGTCCGCCTGCCGCCCGTGGAGCTGCCATCCCGCGCCGCTCAAGCCCGAGGTGAGGGCGGGGTTGGCTTCCCCTCACTCCCCTCTCGCTCCCCGGCCCCTCCCTGGCCGCCGGCGTGGCCAGGAGCCGCCGGACGGCCGGCGAGCCGACCGCCCGAGCCGCCGCCGGCGCCCCAATCCCCTCCCCTCTCTGTTTTAAGCCGAAGGAGAGAGGAAGGCCGCCGGTTTTACCGATAACCCCCTGTCCTTGTCCCAAATCTCAAAAGAAACCCTCCCCTTTAGCCAAATTCCAAGAACACCCCCTGGTCTTTAGGTTTATTTCCAAATATGTCCCTGGCTCTTATCAAGCCCTCCATATACTTTCCATATTTACACATATGTCCTTCCACCCCTCCAAGAGTAATTCCAGAAAGGCCCTTGGTTCTTTTAAACCTTCCAATTAGGTCCTAAATCTCCCCGTTTAAGCCCTAACCCTCACTTAACTTGTCATTTTATGCGCCAAACTCCGCCGGAATTCCACCAAACTCAAACACATCTTTCTTTCATCTATTCCGGCCGAGCTATACACCAAACATCCCAAAATAATCTCCCTTCCTATTTTATTTTATCATTTCCTGTTTCGAGCTCATCGGTAAAGGTTTAATTGTTTTCTTTTATGTGTTTTGTTGTGTGTGCCGTAGACGACGGTTTAATCGAGGAGGAGCCGCCGGAGTACGCAGGAGAGTACCGCGAGCCCGAATCCGACGACCCGTACCGCGAGCAGGACCTCCCGGAAGCTTTTGACGGCAAGTCCAATCCCATCCTTTGATGCATGTTTATCCCAGTTTTATAAACACAACCTATTAAGCCTTTGATATTGCATTGTCTTATTACAAACCGGTTGGATAGCCATTCCTTGATTGTTATAACCATTCCTTGATAACCTAGTTATCACTAAATATGATTTGCTCTGTTTGGTTGATAACCTTTGCTTAGAATGCTTAGAACTTGTCCTAGTTACTTAATCAATCATGACAATTACTGGTTTTACAAAGAAGAAAAGCGTGAGTGTGTTGAGTAAAGGTTTGGGTTTTGGGTTTTGAAAATTGAGAAAGTGTTGGATAAAATGGATGGGTATTTCTTTGTGAAATACTTTTCGGTGGCTTGTACCTTTGTGGTTAAGCAAGTTGGGAGATATCCATTTTGTCCGGTTTTAAACCGAGGTGATGTGTTCATCTTGCCTAACCCAGTTATCTCGTACAACCACTCGACTCTTGTATGGTGCAAGGGCTTAGTCTAAATCCCACTAGCCGTGCTGTTAGTTGTCTGGTGGCAGGTGTGCAGCGAGAAAGCCAAGTGTTGTCTTAGTGACTGGTTGCCGACTTGGTGTCATAAACCCTCTTGGTTGTTTCTCGTGATGGCTAGGCAGCTTTGGCTATGGTGGGTAATGGCTTCGATAGGATCCGCGCTGGCACTAAGGTGACCGTGTTGCGGTACCCTACTTGTGGTGAAAGTGTACACCTCTGCAGAGTTTCCAAACTATTCGAATAGCCGTGCCCACGGTCATGGGCGAGTTATGGCTTGGTCACAACACCAAAGGTTTTGGGTTGGGTTGGAGTGTGTGTTTTGGAATTGTGTTCGGCTTTGTGCCAAGAGCTACTGCGGATGGGGAATCCGGTAGCATTTAAAATTTTGGATCCTTTGTGGATCAACCCCCCCCACTTACTTAGTTGTGTTACTTAAGCTTGCTTTACTAAAGTTGTTCCCTTGATAAACCATTGCATGAGTAAAATTAGCTTTATTGCAAATTAAACCTTAGCCTTATTCCTTGATTTATCCTGTGCATACTTCTGTGTTAACCCCTCCGTGGGTGTGGTTGGACTTGTTGAGTACTTTTGTACTCACCCTTGTTGTTGTCAATCCAGAAGAAGACCCGGACTTTGTCGTTGAGGACGCCGAGTAGGTGGTCGTGCCCGCACCCGACTTGCCTGTGGAGTTTGGTCCCCGCCCGAGATGCTGTCGCTGTCGCAAAACTCTGATCCTTTTGTTGAACCGGTCTGGTTCACCATTTGGCTCATAGCCGTAGTCTACCTTTTAGTTGTCTTGGCTTGTATCAAGATTCCTCCCCCTCGGGGAGTGTAAGGTTCTGAACTATCTGTTGAATAAATGTGTATCAGCCTCCTGGGACTGATAATTGTATCACATTTAGTCTCTGCTTAGGCAGGGGCGCTTCAGGTGGTATCAGAGCCGTAGTTGGCTGTAGGACGCGACCCCTAGAACCGGAAAGCCCTTTTTAGCCCAGTTTAGGAGTTAAAAGCTTTTGCTTTCCATACTCCTTTACAAATAGACTTACCCGTCCCGTTTCCCTTACAGATGGCCTCGGAAGGATGGATCACCAGCCGCTGTCTGGAGGAACCCGGCTTCCCCAAGTTGCTCTTTGCCTGCTTGGACAGAGTCGGCATCTATGAGCGCCCGGAGTACACCATCATGGAGTACGAGGACCGTGGAACCCCCCGCTGTGAGATTACCATCACCGTTGGCAAGAGCAGCCGTTACATCGGTATGGAGCCCTGGAGTGTGACGACCGTTGGATTTGGTCAAAAGGACACCTACCAGAAGGCAGCCCGGAAGGCCCTACGCCACTTGTGCCACATGTATGGGCAGCACATCGGCCACACCCCCATGAGGTTTTACCCGCTTGCCAAGAAGGACCGTCCAGTTTGGCTGGCCCGGGTAAAGAGTGTAAGGGAACATAGCCAGTACGAGGACAACCTCACGGTACTCAGCATGGCAGCCTATCTCCTCACCTTGGATGAGTACTGCGACGACCAGCGCGCGAAGCTGAAGCAGCAGGTTCGCAGAGCTGAGGAGGCTGAATATGCGGTGAGGAGACTCCAAGCCGAACTGGCCGCCGCCAAAGCACAAGCTGCTGCTGCCCAGGTTGACAAGGTCACTGCCATGGAGGCCCTCAAGGAAGCTGAAGAACGGCACTCCAAGGAAGTAAGGGAGGCCCGCCTTGCTGGACTTACCCGATGGAGGATGCACGCCTCCGATCGTGAGGAGCTTCCGATCCTGGATGGCATTCCTGTTGCCCGAGGATCCGGCAAGAGGAAGAGCCTCATTGCCTCTCTAGCTCGGCCACTTGCAGAGGTTATCCCCAAGGATTCTGGGCGAGAGGATGCGGAAGAAAGGGAGCCACTGCCATTGACTCAGCCCGGACCGAGTGTGGATGTGCGCTCTCTCCTCAAGAAGGAGCCCACTCAAGCCCATGAATCCGCCTAAGTGCCCGTGATCGCCAAGGGAATGAAGCCGGATGGTCCGAAGCCCAGAGTTGTACCCCTAGCCTCCAGTTGTGCCAGTTTGGAGTTGTTTCCCTTCCTAGTGTCGCGTTGTACCCGGTCGAGTAGTACGTGTGTGTGTCCTACCCATGAGTTGTACCCCCCCTTTGGAAGTAATAAAATCGTTGTGCTTGTTTGTGCTTGATTGATTGTGTGCTCTTTTAAAAATGCGCTTTAAACAACTTTAATATCACTTTAAGGCTCAAAGTCTCATAAAACCCCGCTCAATCTGCAGATGCCTCCCAAGCGCGCCAGAACCTCCCCAGGCCAGGGCAACACCACTCCCAGCGCTGAAAGGCCGCCAAGGCAAGCCCCACCAGCTGCAGCACTTCCAGCTGCGCAGGAAGCAGAGCAGCTTGAAGGCGGTGGAGAAAGCCATGTGGGAGAAGAGCATCCACCCCCACCACCCCAGATTGACCTAGTCCAAGTGATGAACAATCAGACCCTTCTGTTGGAAGCTTTGGCCAATGCAGTCACTCAGCCAAGGCCCCGCCGACATGGTCTGAATGAGAAGTTGACCGACTTCCTCCGCACCAAGCCGCCCACCTTTGGAGGATCCACTAACCCCTTGGATGCAGATGATTGGCTGCGAGTTATTCAGAGGAAACTTGAGCCATTTGGTTGTGAGGACCGTGACAAGGTTCTCTTGGCCGCTCACCAGCTCACCGGGACTGCTTTAGCCTGGTGGGAGAACTATTGTGCAGCTGCCCAGGATACCACCACTATCACCTGGGAAGAGTTTGTTACAGAGTTCCGCCGCTATCACATTCCAGTGGCCACCATGAAGCGCAAGGCGGATGAGTTCCGTGAACTGCGCCAGGGCAGCAAGTCTGTTGAGGAGTACACCTATCAGTTCATGGAGTTGGCCCGTTATGCACCAGAAGAGGTCAACAAGGATGAGAAGAAGCAGGACATGTTCAAGAAAGGCTTGAATGCAGAGCTCAGAACCCTGCTTACCCCTCAGATCTACCCAGACTTCAACACTCTGATGAACATGGCCATACTCACAGAAAGGGCCAAGTCAGATGAGAGAAGGGACAACAAGCGCCGGTTCCTAGAGAACAAGGCACACCAGCAGGACCGCTTCCAGAAGCCAAGGAGCTTTGGCCATTCAGCTCCCCGGTCCCAAGCCCCTATGCAGTACCGGACCCAGTCTCAGGCTCCGAGTACTCATCCCTCCACTGCACCATTCAGAAGCCAAGTCAACAAGACCCCGCAGAACAGCGCCAGTCAGGTCACCAGCAACACCAGAGCCTGCTACAACTGCCGTGAGACAGGGCACTTCATTGCCAACTGTCCTTATGGCAACAACAAGCCAGCAGCTCCAGCCTTCTCCAACTCCGTGAATGGACCAAGGCCAGCACTGTCAGGAGCCAACCGTGTCCCAGTCCGCAGCAGCAACAACCCCAACAACAACAACAGCAACAGCCAGCAGATGAGGCCACCCCAGCAGTCATTCGGACGAGCCCGCGTCAACCACATCAACGCGCAAGAGGCTCAAGAAGCTCAGGGCGTGGTACTCGGTGAGTTTTTAGTCAGCTCAGTCTTGGCAACAGTACTTTTTGATTCTGGAGCATCACATTCTTTCATATCATCAAGCTTTGTGGAGAAGCACAATATACCTACGGTACTACTAAAGTTACCCCTAGTAACCCGAACGCCTGGAGCTGACATTCGCTGTCAACTAGGTTGTTCCCGGTAAGGATCAATTTAAGTGGGGTAGAGTTCTTAGCAGACTTAGTAGTACTTGAGTCCAAAGGTATAGATGTGATCCTTGGAATGGATTGGTTAAGCCTACATGATGGTCACATAGGATGTGCCGATAAGGTAGTGCACCTGACCAACCCGGATGGTGTGCAAGTGACTTGCCACACTCGGGGAAGTGGCCCAGACCCAATGGTTTTCAGTATGGAAGCCAAGGCCATTAAGGAAGTTCCGGTAGTCAGTGAGTATCCAGATGTATTTCCGGATGACTTACCAGGAATGCCTCCGGATAGGGACATAGAGTTCATCATTGACCTTGTCCCCGGCACAGCCCCAATAGCCAAGAGACCGTATAGGATGGCTGCAGCAGAGTTAGCAGAACTCAAGGAGCAATTAAGAGAACTGCAGCAGAAAGGATTTATCAGACCCAGCTCATCACCATGGGGATCACCAGTCTTGTTTGTGAAAAAGAAAGATGGGAGTCAAAGGATGTGTGTGGATTATAGGTCCTTAAATGAAGTAACCATTAAGAATAAGTACCCCCTCCCCAGGATAGATGATCTCTTTGATCAGTTAAAAGGAGCCAAGTATTTCTCCAAGATTGATCTAAGATCGGGCTATCATCAGCTCAAGATCAAAGAGAGTGACGTCCCAAAGACAGCCTTTGTCACAAGGTATGGGCAGTATGAGTTCACAGTGATGTCTTTTGGGTTAACCAATGCCCCAGCTTATTTCATGAATCTCATGAATAAGGTTTTCATGGAGGAGTTGGATAAGTTTGTCGTAGTCTTTATTGACGACATACTCATCTACTCCAAGAGTGCCCAAGAGCATGAACAACACCTGAGGGTAATCCTAGAAAAGCTAAGAGCACATAAGTTGTATGCCAAGTTCAGCAAGTGTGAATTTTGGCTTGAAAAGGTAGCTTTTCTAGGCCACATCTTGACCGCAGAAGGTGTAGCTGTGGATCCGGAAAAGGTAGAAGCCGTATCCAATTGGCAGCAGCCCACCAATGTGACTGAGATTAGAAGTTTTCTTGGATTAGCCGGATATTACCGGAGATTTATTGAAGGATTTTCCAAGATAGCCAGACCCATGACAGAGTTACTCCGGAAGGATAAAAAGTTTGTCTGGACAGAGTCTTGTGAAAAGAGTTTCCAAGAACTCAAGAAAAGATTGACCACTGCACCAGTATTGACCTTGCCAGATATTCAGAGAGATTTTGTTATATATTGTGATGCCTCAAGGCAAGGATTAGGATGTGTGCTCATGCAAGATGGAAAGGTAGTAGCATATGCCTCCCGGCAGCTCAAGCCTCATGAGCAGAATTATCCTACCCATGATTTGGAGCTTGCAGCAGTGGTGCATGCTCTTAAAATTTGGAGACACTATTTGATTGGGAATAAGTGTGAAATATATACGGATCATAAGAGTTTGAAGTATATATTCACCCAATCAGACCTGAACTTAAGGCAAAGAAGGTGGTTAGAGTTGATCAAGGATTATAATTTGGAAATCCATTACCACCCGGGCAAAGCTAATGTTGTAGCTGATGCCTTGAGCAGAAAGACTTATGAGCCCAAGAGTGCTCAGTTGCAAGAAGAATTGGCCCAGTTAAACCTTCACATAGTTCACCAGGCCCAGAACTACAACCTTAGTGTGCAGCCCACACTAGAAAGTCAGATCAGGCAAGCCCAGAGCAAGGACAAGGATTTGATGAAAATCCGTACCCATACCGGGGAAAATAAAGCCCCAGATTTTAGAGTAGATGATAAAGGGACCTTATGGTACAAGAACAGGATTTGTGTACCTAAGGAAGGAGATTTCAGGCGAGTGATTATGGATGAAGCCCATAACTCGGCCTATTCCATTCACCCAGGAGCAACTAAGATGTACATGGACTTAAAGGAAAAGTATTGGTGGAATGGAATGAAAGCAGATGTAGCACAGTTTGTAGCTCAATGTGACATTTGCCAGAGAGTCAAGGCAGAACACCAGAAACCAGCCGGTTTGCTACAGCCGTTACCTATCCCCGTTTGGAAGTGGGATGAAATTGGTATGGACTTTGTCAATGGTCTACCCAGGACTCAGAAAGGAAATGATTCCATATGGGTAATTGTGGACAGACTCACCAAGGTCGCACATTTCCTACCCGTGCGCACCTGCTATGGTGGAGCCAAGTTAGCTCAGCTGTATATTGACAATATTGTCAAGCTGCATGGTGTACCTAGCAGAATAGTCTCAGATCGAGGAACCCAGTTCACCTCGAGATTTTGGAAAAGCCTACACAAAGCCATGGGAACTAAATTGGATTTTAGTTCGGCTTATCACCCCCAGACCGATGGCCAAACTGAAAGAGTAAATCAAATTATGGAAGATATGCTAAGGGCATGTGTGCTTACCTATGGAAAAGAATGGGAGAAAAGTTTAACCTATGCGGAATTCTCCTATAACAACAGTTATCAGGCCAGTTTAGGAATGTCCCCCTTTGAAGCTCTCTATGGAAGAAAGTGTAGAACCCCTTTGATGTGGTCAGAAGTAGGAGAGCGTACCCTAGTTGGACCCTCTTTCATAAAAGAAGCAGAAGAGCGAGTTGCAGAAATTAGAGAGAAGTTGAAAGCAGCTCAATCCCGCCAAAAGAGCTATTCGGATAAAAGAAGGCGTGAGTTGAGTTTTGAAGTTGGAGATTATGTGTATCTCAAGGTCTCCCCAATTCGGGGTACACGAAGATTTCAAGTTCGGGGAAAATTGGCACCCCGTTACATTGGCCCTTACCAAGTGTTGAAAAGAGTTGGAAATGTGGCATACCGAATTCAACTACCCGAAGAAATGTCGGATATACATCCAGTATTCCATGTTTCCCAATTGAAGAAATGCTTAAGAGTCCCAGAAGAACAAGTGCACACAGATGAGGTCGATCTCCAGGATGATCTCAGATATCAAGAGGTACCCGTCAAAATTTTGGACACTGTCACCAAGAAGACTAGAAGCTCCACTGTTCGGATTTGTCGAGTGCAATGGAGTAGGCACAGTGAAGCCGAAGCTACATGGGAACGAGAAGATGCTTTGAAGAAGGAGTTCCCCCATCTCTTCAGGAATCAGTCGAATCTCGAGGACGAGATTCCTTTTAAGTGGGGTAGGTTTGTAACGTCCCGGAAAAATCAAAACCTAAATCACGCGTTTAAAACCTTAATCGATGAGTTTCCGTTATCCCAAATTCCAAATCGATCATCCGTTCCCGTTACTTCCAATTCCAAATCCAAACCATCCAAAAATCCGTTCCTTCCGAAATCCGACCGTTACTTCCCGACCGTCCGTTCTCCCGACCGGTCCTCGATCCGCGCGTCGCGAACCCGACCGCGCGCGTGACCGACACCGTCCGCGAATCCCGCCGACTTCCCCTTTTCCCTTTTCCTTTTTCCCTTTTTCCTAATTTCTTTTCTCTTTTTCTTTTTCCTTCCTTTTTCTTTTCTTTTCTTTCTTTTCTTCTTTCCTCCTCCTTTCTTCCTCCTCCCGCCGAACTCCCTCTTCCCTTCCTTCTCCTGCCCGCACGCCGGCGCGCCACCACCGCTGCTCCACGCCCGCGCCCACGCCGTGCCCGGCCCCCACCCAGCTCAGCCCGC
>CM014276.1:19588198-19649255 GCA_004135705.1 Alloteropsis semialata
AAAATAGAACAGAATCTTTTCTTTTAATTTCTCAATAGAAATGCTAATAAAAATTAAGAAATGTCTAATAAATCACAGACACCAGAGAAAAATATGAAACCTCTTGGTAATGCTTTCTTTTAGTACCTAGATTTTTATAATCCTGTTGTTCAGCACCTATTTCATGCCTTGTGTATTAGTTTCCTTTTGTTATGCTTAATCATGGTTAAATTCTAGAAATAGATCTAGGGCTCAATAAATGTTATCCTTTTTATAGGCCTAACTGTTTAACCTTATAAGCTCTCAGAAAAATTCATGCAGCCAGAATATACATCTAGAATTAGTTTGGGTTTTATCTAGTTCCTAGCTTATCTCTTATATTTAATTCATTATTTATTCTGTATGGCTGAAAAAAATCTGAACAATTCCTGATATATGCCCCTGTTCATACCCCACCTCTGGCAAAAATCCTAGATTTATCAGATGCTTGTAGAGTTAGTTATGTTTTTCTAGCTGTTTTACCTTATGACTGTCTTTTAAATAAATCTCTAAATATGTTAGATAGTTTTATATCTCAAAATGCTTGTTTAAATACTATACTTAGGTTTTGCTTGCTTGCTGCTATTTTATTTCTGGCTTAAGTAATTAAAATAGAATCCTATGAATAAAAGAATAATTTTAACTTTAAAGTAAAAAAATGATTGATCAAGACCCTGACAGTGCGGAGCGTTACACTGAAAGCAAGCACAGTAGCATGATACTTATTTCAAAATGTCATTACATTTTTGTGTTTACCTTGCTTGCGCATTTAAGTCTTAAGAGTTGTTTGAAACTGATGCGGACATCCCAGCCGATTCTCCAACATCGTATGTAAGCCATGGTCCGATTACACAAGTGGACGAACACAACGTAATCCAAGGCACAAACCAAATAAACCATAGACCAGTTACACAAAGTCGTGCCAAGAAGCTACAACAAGAGGCGAATTCTCTCCTTGCTGATTTTATGTTACACATGAATGAGAATGGTTTACTACCTAAATCCTCCACTGTTGTTTTGTTAAAGTTTACACATGGAGACATGGATAATGCTCAACGGGACAAAGGTTATATGAAGAATGAAGATGTCTACAAAAATCCAAGGATGGGTTACGAGAAGACCAAGTTGCTTGCTGCCCAACCTGAGCAGAGTTACATGCACAAGACCATGAGTTACACAGTAAATGCATCAAAATATCATGCAAGTCTGTACCACTCTGCATGGTTTCTTGGTGCATGATACATATGGATGGACATCTTATCAAGTCTACTTTCCAACCCAACAAACTGCTCACCATTTTGAATTCCCACTAAGGAGTTATGATCAGTTTAGTGGAGGGTGCACATAAGCCCAACAGCCACGCGAGCCTCCTCGGGAATTCACTTCGTGGTGACCTTTCAGTTTACATAACTCCAGAAACTCGGTGATCCATTCACACCCAATTAGGAGGGATGTTCCTAGTATAAATACCCCATGTATCTACGCATAACAAAGACTTGATAATCGAATTGAACCCCCTTTTGGTCAGCTGTGTGCTAACAAAATCACAGGGTGATCTCTAACCCTTTGCTCTTGTGATTTCCTCGCGGGATTACAGAAGCAGCCGCCTCATCAGCTCCGAATTGGTGCTCCTAGTCCATTGATTCTAGGTTATGTTGGTTGGTTCTTTGAGAGTGTGGTTGGACGAATCCTTGATTCAGGTTGCTGATTAAAGACGGTGCTTGGCTTCGAGTTTTATTTGCTAGGTTGCACTAGTTATTGCTCCTTGCAGCAAGTTATCTTGCTTGTTCTACAGCTAGTTATCTTGTTCGTGATCCTACGCCGTGAAGATCGCGACAACATCCGTATCATCTGGTATCAAAGCTTTCGTTGCCATGGTAGGATTCTTTACCCTTAGCTACATACATTTTTGTCTTCGTCCTATCCACCAAAAAGCCATAAAATTTGACATAGCCTTTTGTTACAATCTGTTTATCTAGTGAGTTTGGTTAAGTTTCAGTCCATTAGAATCTTTGTTTAGCTGCTGATCATATAACCCTTTGTGTGCCCTTTTGTGCTTTTTCATATCCCTGAAAATTCAAAAAAAATAACTGATTCTATCCTTTGCGTAAACTTTTATCCCATCAAAATAGCTGCTAGTTCCATTTGCTTTATGTTTAAGTTGTGCAAGTGTTATATCTGGTCTTGTTCTTATAAAAAGAGTAAAAAAAAGACATGAAAGTTGCAAAAAAAGAGATTGCTGGAAAAAAGTTTGTGAAATAAAGGAGAAGGATCAGATTGTTGAGTTGCACATTGGCTGAAATTTTTACCATAAAGTTTTGTAACCAGTTTGCTATCTTCTTTTGGTGCAATATTTGCTAGGTGATTCCACTTATATCAACCATCACTAGCATAATCCTTGTTTGCATCAAAACTGAAATTTCTTTTGCGCGTGTGTTGCTTCGTTTACACCATTCCTATCTTGTGATCAACACTAAGCATTGATATCTAGTTTGGATTGCTACTTAGCTTTACAACATCTAGAATTCATATTGCTCCTTGTGCATCACCCCTTACCAAGCTCCACATAAAAGCTACTGTAAACTGAAAACCGGTCGTGTATTCGCTTAACCATCACTCTTTTACCACCACACATGTTACTGCTGTAATCTCTGCAGGGATCTCATAAGGGCTTTGGTTGGTAAGAGAAGGTGAGGTTGTGAGATTTCCACATATTGTCCTATTCCACATATATCCTTGCTATTTGTGCATAGAGATTAACCATGGCAGGTTGGACCTACACCCAAGTTCCATTCTATGGAAGTACTGATCCAGAGGAATTTCTTGAATGGGAAGAAGAAATGGAATATGAACTCAAACTTCAAGACTTTCCAGAAGCAAAGAAAGTATCACGAGCTGTTCTTTGAAGTTTATGCTTGTGATTGGTGGAGGAAATATCCACATAAGCACTTCATCAAGAATTGGGAAGACTTGAAGAAGGCCATGAGAAAGGAGTTTGTTCCATGTGAGTACGAGCTTACTTTACGCCATCATTTGAAACGCATCAAACAAGGAAGTAAATCTATTCGGACTTATCATGACGAGTTATGTTCTGCGATGCGTTGAGCAAATATTGTTGATGACATGGATGCAATGGCATACTTCAAGAGAGGGTTAAATCCTAACATTGCTGCAGCGCTGAAAGAAAAATATGCACAAAATTTACAACATCTTTTGTTATATGCAAACAAACAAGAAAAGAAAATTAATGAGCTGCAGTGAGAGAAGTTTAGACAATGCAATGGTTTGTGCCAAGAGATCGCTACAAGAATGTGTGCGGAGTTACAACCCAAATTGTCCCATATTGTTGGAGGCAAACATGCATTGATTCCATACAAGAAGAAAGTACCCACTATCGCCAAGTGTGGTACAATTGATCCTAAGAGTGCTGAAATTGAATGCTCCAATTCTCGCAAGAGCTTTGTTGTGCAGCGAGAAGACAAGTTTGTGCCAAAAGTTGACATGGAAAATAATATTGTGAATAATGTTTCTACCCCTTCTAAAGAACCAATTGAAGAAGCTACTACATATACCACAATGGAAGAGCTAGAGAAATCAGCCATAAGAGTTGATGTTGAGAGTGGACAACAAGACAGACATTTAGAAGCAACTGAAAAAGATGAAGGCAAGGTATGCAAAGTCATAATTGATGGCAATAATTCCCATAATCTTCGTAGTACTACATTTTGTGACATGCCTGAGCGAAAGCAAAGTAATTTTGATGGCAAGGAAGGGGATGTTGCTGCTAATTTTTCCTTGTGAATGTGCTTATTTTGTGCAGCAAGGAATTCAAGAAAAAACTTCTCAGCTTGAGATGATAGGATCCATTGTTGCTAAAGTTACTTGTCTTGTTCTAGTGCCATAGAAGGTGAAATTCAGTGCACCATTTGTGCTGAGAATTTTGGTAAGCATCAAAGTGACAAATTGGTGACAAAACATGATCTCGATCATGACACTTCTTCTGCTATTGAAAGTGCATCTAATCTGATGTTTAAGGCCGCACCTAAGTTTAGTTTAAAAGATGAATTTGAGAGGGAAAATGCTTCTTTTGCACCACCAAGAGAAAGTGAAAAATCTGACCAAGAAGTTGTGAATGCTCCCATTGATCTATAGATGAAAATTGGTGTTCTCCCAAGCTTGAATGTGATGTCAAGATATGTTGTTCCTTTAGCTATGGTATATGAAGACTCATTGGATAGTGATGCAGAAATGAAATGCTCGAACAAGCCACTTGAAATTCAGATTGAATAAATAACCAATGTTGATGGTTCTAGTATAACCGTTGATGTTCCAATTCCATTGGATGTGGATAAAGTTGGTTACTGCACTTCAGCTATTGCTCGCCCATATTCACTTGAGAAGGTCATGAATGGAAATGCTAATGCATTTCCTGTTCCATACATTAATGTGAAAACTTTTCCACAAAACCCAAGTGAAAATGAGAGCCATGTAGACAAATTGAGTGAGATTAAAAATACAAGTGAGCTGTGTGATTCCACGAAATGTGAGGTTGAGAGCATACACCATGAGAATGAGAGATATACACCACACAAAAAGAGAGTGTTAGATTGTAAGACATGTGAGGATGTTTTTGTTTCTAACTCACTAATCTCTACTCCTAGTGTTGTTTATCACAAGGTGTAGGTGTGGAAAGAAAATGAGAAAGTGATGGACGTTCATCACACCACAACACTTGATGAGAAAAGAGAGAAGGCAGACACAACAAAGAACCACTTTGTTGGTCCATGCAAGAATCTGGGTATTGAGGGATGTAAAAATTCGGAGCTGCGATCCATAGTAGAAACACCACCTCAAGAACAGAAAGGTAACAAAAATATAACAGATCTGAATTTCCAAGAGAAGATGGTGAGTTCTTGTAATGATACTCAGAACCTTTGTACTAATTTGTTTGATTCACTGGTCGATACAAATTCTGCAATTTTTCAGGTTGATAACCTTTGCTCTATCTTGCATAATTCTTGTCCCAATATAATTGATCAATTTCATACTTTACATGCCAATAAACATCATGATGTTTGATTGATTACTCATGCTGAATTTGTTGCAAGAATATCTCATGATGAATGCTTGTGCTATACCATGTTTGATAAACCTATTGAAATTAACAAAATGCTTGAGAATGTTTGTGAGATAATATCCATGGATCTTTTAATAATTCTCATAGCTGCAAGTTTACATTCAATTTGATTAGTGACCCTGTTGTTGATAAGTTTTTCTCCATGCTATTTGTATTACTTGTGATAAGCTTGATGATTTTAAGTTGAACATGCTGAATAAACTTTTTAATGCTTGCGATTCTGAACCGCCATTGATGTTTCCACATTCATGTTTCTCAATGAAACAAACAATTCATGTGCAAAGTGATGCAATCTTTATGCCCAAAATTCTTTCGTGCAAATCAAGAAGAATTGAGTTTGAAAGGTACACACCTAAACTTTTGAATAAATTGTGCATCAATAATATTGGAAATGTCATGCCTGTGCTATTTCCATATTTTGTAATATTAGTCATGCAAAGATGAAATCTGAAATGTTGAATCAGTTATCTTGTTTGAGAGAAATTTTTGTTCTCCCATGCACTAAATTGTTGCAGGTTCACACATGTCAAAGACATATCATCATGGCTACAACGGAATGAATGCAAAGTGTGACATGCATAAACCTCATCTTTCTCTAGACTAATTTTGGGTCAACAAAAGCCGAGGATGGCTTTTCTTCAAGGGAGGGAGGATGATGCGGATCGCATCAGACCATCAATGTTTACTCCATCCTTCGGTCAACTTCGCAAGGTGAAAGCTATGTGTAACTCCAATTCTTATTGTTTTCCTGTAGCAAAACTACTACTTGGCTTGTATGATTATAGGTTCAAACATATTGCTATATTAGAAGAAATAGTCGAGGATGACTCCTTTTCAAGAGGGGGGAGGATGATGCGGACATCCTAGCCGATTCTCCAACATCATATGTAAGCCATGGTCCGATTACACAAGTGGACGAACATCCTCCCCTGTTATTTTGTTAAGGTTTAAACATGGAGACATGGATAATGCTCAACGGGACAAAGGTTATATGAAGAATGAAGATGTCTACAAAAATCCAAGGATGGGTTACGAGAAGACCAAGTTGGTTGCTGCCCAACCTGAGTAGAGTTACGTGCATAAGGCCCTGAGTTACACAAGTAGATGCATCAACTTGTTGTGCAAGTCTGTACCACTCTGCAAGGCTTCTTGGTGCATGATACTATGGATGGAAATCTTATCAAGTCTACTTTACAACCCAACAAACGGCTCATCATTTGGACTTCCCACTGAGGAGTTATGATCAGTTTAGTGGAGACTGCATAGAAGCCCAACAGCCATGCGAGCCTCCTCGGGAATTCACTTCGTGGTGACCTTTCAGTTTGCATAACTCCAGAAACTCGGTGATCCATTCACACCCAAATAGGAGCGATGTTCCTAGTATAAATACCCCATGTATCTATGCATAACAAAGTCTTTTTATAATCGAGTTGAACCCCCTTTTTTGTTCAGCTTTGTGCTAACAAAATCAGAGAGTGATCTCTACCCCTTTGCTGTTGTGATTTCCTCGCGGAATTACAAAAGCAGCCGCTTCATTGGCTCCCGATTGGTGCTCCTGGTCCATTGATTCCAGGTTGTGTTTGTTGGTTCTTTGAGAGTGTGGGTTGGCGAATCCTCGATTCAGGTTGCCGGTTAAAGACGGTGGTTGGCTTCGAGTTTTATTTGCCAGGTTGCACTAGTTATCACTGCTTGCAGCAAGTTATCTTGGCTGTTCTACTGCTAGTTATCTTGTTCGTGATCCTACGCCATGAAGATCGGGACAACATTCATATCAGAAACCCTAGATGCATGATCATAGGTACCACTGTTCCGATGATTTAGCTGTCACTTTAATTCCGCTCTAATAAACTCTGTTCTGTAATAATGAAGTACTAAAACTTGTTTTATATTATCCATGTGAACCTTCATGATGTAATAAATGGTGCCTTATATCGTATGAGCTTACTTTCGAGTAAGACTTGCTATGAATTCTGGTTCTCGATCAAAAGGGTTCTACCGGTAGTTCAATCGGGACGTTAGCTGACAGGTCTCGCACGTTTAATTCGACTAAATTGTCATGAGGATCTAAGAGGGTAGATCTCTTATGCTTAACTCGGAATATTGGGAGCAGGTCTGCAACAAAAACTGTGCCTTATTTGTTCCCTGTACGTCGGTAGAAGGAAAACCGGACAAATACACTAGAAAACCGGCCACCTGGCACGCTGAGCCGCGCCTCCCATGCAAAACTAGTCCGGCGGCCCTTCCCTGCGTGACACGTGGCTCCCGACCGGCGGAAAACCCGCGCCCAAGTACTGGCTGCCCAGAACCGCACCTCCTCCTCTCCACGTGGCTCCAATAGGAGAGCGGCTCGCTCCCGCGGCGCCCGCGCGTGAGCACCATGCTAGGCCAGCCTGTCGGGAGTCGTTGTGTGCCTCGCCCCGAGTTAGCGATGGAGCCTAGTTGGGCTACCGACCTGTTCTGCGTGCTTGCAGTTGTGGGGCGCTGACATCATGCTGACGTCAGCGTCCCATTTAACTCCTTATATTTATATCTTTTGTGCCCGACTTCCAAAATATATGAATAATATATCCATTTTTATCGTCTCATCGAGCCCTAAGCAATGGTGTATTCCAAATGGGCTTTTGAGATTGTTTGTGATCATGATATTTTTGGATCCTTTTCAAGTTAATAATATCAAATACTGCACAACACGATAAAACACCAAAATCATGGAAATAGTTAGTAATAAACCCTACCACTATGTTTGATGTTTATATTTGACATATTTTCTGCAAGAATTGATGGTCAAAAGTGGTACTCAAGGACCATCAACACATCCCAGATGATTCTATCCATGAAAAGCTATGTACACGTTTTTAATTGAGCATTGATACAATGGCTTTGTTTCTAATTTTTTGTTGAACTTTTACTCCGACTACTCCACTCAAATGTCCGAATACTCGGGGGCTTTGCCTATACTGAGATTGTCCGCCATGGTCTGGGCCCAGGTAGTTTGCTTTTTCGGCATTGCAAAACCTAAGCTCTAACAAAGCTTAAGTCTTCTACACGTGCACGGCATCTGCTCTCTACATTATGAACTATGGCTAGGTAAAGCAAAGGACTGAATGCGGTCGCGAAAGTAAAATGACTCGGCGAAAGCAACAGCAGGCCACAATACTTATTGGCAAAATACTAACCATTCATATATTGCACAAAATATACAATGAATGATTACAGGCTGCATATTCACTCAAACTTAAGTCCGTCTACAATCTTCTCGGTGGTGGTCAGTGTCTGCACCAGTGCCTCGTTGACGACGCGGTAATCCGCATCCTCCACCGTCCCTTCCCCGATCTGCTTAAGATCAAGCTGGGGATACAGGGTGCGGGCGCGGGCGAGGGTGTCGTTGACGTAGGCAATTGCCAAGTTCTTGACGAGCTCCATGACCCGATTCGGAGCCTCGCGCACCTGGGTTCGGAGCGTCGGTGTTGACGATCCTTAAATGCCAAATTTGACCATCAACTATCCCAATAATCAATGCAATAGTAAACACCAAACTAGAGATAGGCTTTCTACTCTAACTAGTTCCTCATGTTTTGGTGAATCACTATTTACAGGGATCGCATGTGCATAAGGGGATAAACATGCTCGAACATAGACTAAGTACAGTCTCAGACCACTCTGTACGAGCACTATGGTGAAAGGGCCCACAAAACAGTGAAACCAACCAAACCCGCATGGAATCTGCCAAGAACTTACCCTAGGCCCACTTCCCAGTCGACCAGAGAAAGTCAATCGCGAGTCTGCCTTACCCGGGGTCGGCCGAACCCCGAGATCGTTCACGCGCAGCTGACTTTTGCGCAAACAATTTCCGTGCACTTCTCATGGCGCCAAGGCTGGGGATCGCCAGGAATTGTTTCCCGATTTGGCTCCAATGAATCAAGACTCTTTTATGGGAGAAAGGGGAGAAGAATTGTTGAGGCCATAATACCAGGGTGCCCGATCACGAGGATTACCGACTACCGACTCCACGCGAAGAGGACTCTGTTGACGGTCCTTAGACGTGCAAATTATGAACCGCAAGTGCACGGATCGTTAGTAGCTTTTCCCTTAGAGTATTCCCCTAAGGTTTATCAATCCGTGGATCGACAAAGAATTACCTAGGGTTTTCAATCTAGCTAACGGATCTATCCTAGCATGAAGCATAGATTGCATATAAGGGGTAAAACATGTGTGTGAAGTTGATGAATGTAATGAATGGATCACAACCTCACAACACGAGGTAACACGACCAAAGGTAGCACAAGCCTACCGTCTTCTAGTTGATACTCCGGCCAAAGCGATAATCAATCAAATCTCGTACAATGATAAAGAGTCATCTCTAAGAACTTTCCCATGGGCGCCCTTGCGAAGTGCGCATCAACGCCTAGGATTTCCTAGCTTTACCTCAAATGCCCACCAAGCACTCTTTACTCGCAGCTCCTCCTCTTGGTGGCCGCGCAACGACTCCCATGATACTCGCCGTCGATCTTACTCAACATTACGCAATCATTCAATCTTTTCCCTCCCGCATGCTGTCACCACACGAGGATAATCATACCGACTTCCTATGCACTACTAAGATGTATCTGCAGGGCATAGACTAATCACCACGATTAGATCTATTCCTACTAAGAACATATGCTAGCTGAGAGAAAGCATGCATCTTAGAAGATCAAAGTAAACAAGACAAGTACATTGATATCACCGTTGAATGTATATATGCCTTGATGAGTTCAAGGCATGGCTCCGGAACTCCGCCATGGCTTCACCACGCAGGGCCAACCATGGCGGCTAGGGCATGGCCTAAGCCGTCTCCTAGGCAACCTCGAGGACTTGCGGCGGCCGTCGGCTTCCTTCGGTGTGTGTCCCTCCTCGCGTCGACTTGTGGTGGATGGATCTCAATCTCCCCTCTTGAGGGCACCTAGGGGGTTGTATTTATACCCTAGGGGAGCCATGGGGCGTCCTCCACCTTCCTTTCCACGAGATCCTTTGCTTGGGAGTTAAGCAAACTTGGTTTCTATAAGATTTGACTCACCCAGATTTTCTTATTTCGCAGCCCTACCTTCCCAACGTCATATCAGATTCTAAATTGTGTGGCACAAAATTATCTCCAACTTTGATATTCATCAGTTTCCATGGAAATGAAGTTAAGATTCCCAAAATAGCGCCGGAAGATAATCTGTCTGATTCCGGACTCCTCTGCGCAGCATGCATTTCATAGGCCATATCTCCTAGCTCCATATTCCAAATTATGCTTTCCATATACCCAAATCGAAGATCTTGACGATGGCTACAACTTTGGTATTCAATGCTTTCTCATTAGAGGCCATTTAGATCTCCAAATCTGCACTGAAAGATCATGCTGTCCTGGGCTGCGCGAATATCTCTAAGGTTGACTTGATCTCGTGGATAACTTTCCAAATCTCCAATTCCTTCATGCTTAAGTCTCTCCTTCCTAAGGTTCATTTATTGTGGACACCTAGGACCATGTGTTGGGCTATGAAAGCCCACATGGTCTATTGGCTGGACTTCCTCCGCTAAGCTCGATTCCTTTGGGCTTTGAATATAAATGCCTCAAATTGGGCCATTTTCCTGCAAAAATACAACATGCTCCAAAACACAACACGTAGACAAAAATGGGATTATTTCAAGTGCCAAGTGGCGGGTTAGTATATGAATTGGTCCAAAAACACCACTTAAATAGCACTAAAAGTGTACCACTAACAAGCGTCAACAATCCCTCCATGCTTAAACCTTGCTCGTCCTCGAGCAAGTCCAAGATCTTTGCTTAAAGGGAAATCAGCGTTGCCTTTCAATGCCTTCCCTGCACTTAGTTATACACAACAAGACACTTTGCTCTCAAGTGTTTAGTATTTAAAGTTCAAGTTTTGACCCGCTACTTTACATTATGGAAGATAGACTAGCAATAAAGAACATGCCACAATTAAAATAAATACAATGCTCTTGAACTTAAGTGAACTTCAGACCTTTACCTTGTTCCATCGTGAAGAGTTTTCAAAAAGATGCATATCCAAAATAAGTGAGATTCTCTTGCAAAAGCTCATGGAAACACTCATCTCATTGTCACACCCGGATTTACGAAGAAATCCGAATGCTACTATATGTGTACCCAGGAAGTCCAAAACACACATATAGCCTTAGAATAACAGAATATCAAAGTAAACCGGTGCTCGAATTGCAAAGAAAACTATTACAAAAGACAAGAGTCTTAAATAAAACATAGCGGAAGTCTACTTATTATCTCTCTTGATGAAGCCTCCATGCCACAGGGATGCCGGCTGTTGAACCACAACCTAGAACTCTTGTGAAAATCTTCATGAAAATCTTCGAGTGCTGCCTCATCTGAGTACCCATCTGAGATTTTGTCGAATACTGAGTGTAAGTAATCCATCTTACTTAACAAATAAAGCACGAGGGTTGAAGGCTCAAAAGGCTAGACTTGGTTTAACTACGGTAAGCACTTTTAGTTGTTCAGTTTTAACATTAATCAATTTACTACCACGTAATACGAAAAACCCAGTTGTAACCCAAATTAAATATAGAAGTATCATCACATTCATCATCGTTCCATCATCATCATCACCATCATCACCAGGGTAAATAACCACTAATCAGAAAGGATCTAGGCCACTCGTAACTGTGAGCACGGCTGATATATCAGTTTTCACTCTACAGAGGTTGTACACTTTCCCCACTGGTCGTGATTCCCGTGATGCCCGGGTTAGCTAGACCCATTTCACACTTCCTTAGGTGTGCGGCTGGGTTTCACTACGAGACCTTTCGAAAGTCCCTCTAAAAAGCTAAAGGGTCATTGAGGTTTCAACATAGGCGCATGAACCCAACTCCCAGGATCAACAAAACACCCAGGGCACAATGTGAGTGGATTGATGGCATTCAAGGCGCAACGTGAACAAATGCCTACGGACATCAGGGCGCAACGTGAATCCGTCCCCAAGCAGATCAGGCTCATACGTAAACCGTGGTTCCCCTCTAATGCCTTTTTGGTAACCCCTGCTAGTTAGAGTTGTGCATTTTACTTAGCCAAGACCAGAGCCCATTGATTCCCGTGGTTGTACTGTTTTCCTAGGTTGCCACTTTAAGAACCGGACCTTAAGGAGAGACGCCTAGAACAAAGCACACAACACATGTTCTAGCTCCCTATACCATGTTACTAAAAAGAAAGTTTTACCATCATTCCATATATCATTAATCAACATTAAACAAGTATCATCATGTCATTGGTCCAGTGTGTTTAAGTTGCATAGCCTAGCATTTTTGCTACCCAAGAAATGCATAAACCCAAGTTGAACAAGGTAAATAAGGCATAAACAACTAGATATGTCCTTATATTACTTAAACTCATGCATGAATGTAAATGTATATTAAAGGTGTATAGGTTGCAAGGAATTTCTCATGTTATACTTGCCTTCCTCAAAGATATGCTGATCCTGCTCTTCAAAATCTTGCTCCGCTTCTATGATGAATAGCTCACCGAGGCACGATCAACACCAGCACACAAAGTACATCCAATAAAGCATTACACCAATCGGCAAACAGTTTTGAAAAGCGCACTACTAGAAAACACTAGTTATTGCGAACTCGAGAGCGCAAGAAACACTATGAACAGAGCTATGGTTGGAAAGGGCACGGCTATCGGAACACTAGAGCTGCGAGAGAAGAAAAAGACTATATGCTGCATTTATTTTAATTAAATAAATCATGTGTATATAAGATATTTCAAAGAAATATCCAAGTTGGAATTAGTCAAATTGTTTTAGAATTTTGAAAGCGAAGTTAAACCTAGTCAAGTTTTATTTATATATTTCATAGGAATTATACTATTAAACTTACAAAATAAAGAATATGTGAGCATCTAATCGAATTATAAGGTATGTCCTTTTGGACTAAACAAGTTTTATATAAAGGACACATTTATGTTGACATTAATCACATTAACATTATTGTAAGAGGCGGCGTATAACCCTAGTTAACTTTTAATTAGAGAACAAGTGTTTAATAGTCATTAATCAAATTATCACCAATTAATTTCTAAAAACAAGTATTATGCAAACCAGAAACACTAACATATAGTTTATGTTGTTATGAAGCCAACACAACTTGAACGGATCGAATCGGAGCTAAGACATGCAATCTAAGGGCTAGGCAAGGTTACAGGGACCTAAACATAATTAACTATAGATTTCGAGAGTTAGCAAGGAAATTCTGCAAGACACATCAAATAGTGCTCACAAAAAGGCCAAAACCAAGGGTTTAAAGTGCAAAAGAGCTCGGTCAGGGCTGGTCTGCAGGCTCTTAAACTTCTGGGGTGTTTTCTATAAAATGTCCTAGAGAGAGGGGTGGACGGTGGGTTCATTTAGGGTTTTTCCAGGGTCTCTTTAACAAAAGGGTGAAGGGGTATGCGGGTGTTGACACCAGATTTTAACTCGGCTAAGATTGTGCATGACAGAGCTAAGGCTGGGGGTCGAGTCCGATTCTGAGTGGATCTCCGATTACCGATCGGAGTTCGTCCGATTGAGTCCGGATCGGATACGGGACTAAGGAGGCCAGAGCGCATACGACTGTCAGGGAGAGGATGCGTCTGGAAGCTTCTTCACGGCCTGATTATACGGCAGTTATAATAGTTTTGGTAGTTTAGATTAGTTTACTTTAAATAAATTAGAGATATTGTCGTAGCCGACAAGGATTAGTTAGATTTCAAGGGTATAAATATAAACCCTGCGCCATTGTAAAAGATGTTCACACAACCAATCAATACAACACAACTTTCGGCCCTCGTGCCAACAACCCTTTTCGTCGAGTTCTTCAGCAACAGGGCTGCATCATCTTGACCTCCGGTTTGTCTGTAAGTGTGACACCTATCGAATTAATCTAGGCTTTAGATTGAGGCGTATCGCCCTTCTTCGTTTAGTTAATTCACCAATTTACTGAGTTGTTCTAGGCTTTAGATTGAGGCGTATCACCCTTCTTCGTTTAGATCGCTCATACTTACCGTATCTTGTTGATTTTATCTTATCAGCTTACATCTGTCTGAAAGATCTATCTTGCTTTATTGTGATTCAAATTTCATAATAGATCTGTTCTTATTGTTTATATAGCTGATTTAGATTCAATAAGCAAGTTACAAATAAATCTAGTTTAAATGAGTTCTTTGATATATATCAACCCGGAATAAACAAGTTAATCGGTGCACTGCTAGCAACGCTGTCTCGAAATCGATCCGATTGTTAGTGACATGAGATTCAGTTTATTTATTACCTTTGGAAAGATGCATATTAAAGAATGAGTCTAAATTAGGTTTATCTCCGATTCGGCTTTTATAGTCGATGGTTTATTTCAAATACATGTTATATTATCACGAATCGGACTCAAGGCCGATGGTTCATGCTCTCAAATCGGACCTCTCTTTATGCTGATCCGATTTGCTGGAACGAATAGGGGCTTTGGCCGATGAGTTCCTTATGGTTTACTGATTAAACACTGCTTTGTCAATTTCAGGTCAAATTGACTGGCACGCCACGAACCTCAAGATTTTGGACCTGCACTGAAGTTCAAGCAAAATTTTCAGGCCACAGTGTTAATTTCCAAGAGTCAACGCCGGACTTTTTGGACGTCAACACATTTTGGCATGCCCGGTGGGACAAAAGCTTCTGTGATGGCGCCTGGAGACAAAGCCGTTGAAATCCCTGCGGTCACGATGGAAGACCTAAGTGATGAGCAGAAGAAGCTCGTGGAAGCACAACTTGAAGAATTCAAGAACCTGTGCCTTGACTCATTCAGCAAAACTCGTAATGCTGTAATCAAGAAAAATCAGTTTCCTATCACCAAGGAAGCATTTGATCAGATTACAGCCGAGGAGAGAAAATTCTTTCAAGACTATGTAGATGCTGGTGTGAGTCATGCTTTGATTAACCAATCTGGAATATTGGTTAATACGGTGGTGGGATTGATCGCCAAGTTGCTGGATGGAGCTATATTGAAGGATGTCCAGAAGGGACCTGCTTACTTTGATACTGGTGCTTCTTTGGCAATTAAAGACCTCAAGAAGAAGATGGTGCAGATCACATCACCAGAGACACATCCTGAGTGCTATGAGACTCCTAAAGCAAAGAAATCAAAGGCCAAGGTGGCAGAAGGAGGTGAAGAAGAGGAAGAGGAATAAGAAACAGGAGACAAAAATTCTGGCGCAACTCAACATGTTGATCAGTTTGGCAGCCGCATTCCTGTAGTTGATGGCAAGATGGTGTATCCTTCCTACTTCAACACTGAAGACCCACCAAGGAACAGAGGAGTTGACTATCAGGAGCCGTCGATTGGGCCTACTGAGACACCAGTCATAATGACGTCGACTCGTGCTCCGATCAGTCAGGGAAACTATACTCAGGAGGATTGGACAGATAAGATTGCTGATGTCATGAAAAATTAGTTTGGTTTGAAGCCCAAGGGACAATCCTATCTGTATCGGAAGCCGTACTCGGACTGGTTTGACACGTTACCTATGCCAGCCTGATTCAGGATTCTAGATTTCTACAAGTTTTCTGGACAAGGAGATGTTACTACCATAGGGCACATAAGTCGTTATACAATTCAGTGTGGTGAGGTAGCATCAATTGATCCATTAAAAGTAAAGCTTTTCTCTATGTCTCTTTCTGGTTCGGCCTTTTCCTGGTTTCCTTCATTACCACCGAATTCCATCAGTGATTGGGTCGATCTGGAAAAGCAATTTCATGCTTATTTCTTCATGGGAGTACAAGAGACCAGAATGTCCAATTTGACTGCGCTCCGACAGAGAAACGTGAAATCGGTTAGCGAATTTGTCCAAAGATTCAGGGATGTTCGTAGCCGATGCTATTCATTAAATCTATCGGAGGGACAACTGGTCGATTTGGCTTTCCAAGGATTGTTGCCTCAGGTCAGACAGAGATCGATATACAAGTCAAGATTTTGAAGGCTTGGGGCATATGATTCAAAAGCTTTCTTAGCATGAAGGACGTGGTAATGATTATCGGAGGGAGAAATTTCAAAGAAAAATTGCTAACATCGAGTATGACTCCGACGGTGATGAAGCTGAGATCGATTTGGCTGAGTGGACCAAGAACAAGAATTCTGTTGCCTGCCCGTGGGTGAAGGTAGAGCCAGAGAGGTACAGTTTCGATATCACTAAAGCCGATAAAATATTCGATTTATTGTTAGCAGAGAAACAAATTAGGACCAATGATTGCAAAGTTTTTTGCAATGAGATTCAATCGGCAATTGAGAAGCGGATCATTAAAGTTGAAACTGGTAAGAAACCGATGAAGCTTGATGGACACCCGTTCCCTCAAAATATGGTTAAAATCGGAGCACCCGATAGGAAGTTGAAAGCTAAAGTCCTCACATTGGAGCATGCGAAGAAATCGGGAGCTGTCGATCCAGACTGCCAGGTATCGGCCAATGATGTGCAAAATCGAAACTACAGAAATTATCGGGAAGATCGCCAGCGCAGGGAAAAGCCCAGGGTTACATCAGGACAGCTCATTGACAAGTACATGTGTCAGCAAGAAAGGGATCGGAGTCCTCCGATGAAGAGATTTGATGATGAAGATCATTGGGAATGTCCGTTTTTCAGGTTTATGTTGGAATGAGAAGTTGAGGCTCCCATCGATTTATGATTGTCCAGAATGTAGTGACCAGTATGAAAGTTACAGAGATTCAAAAAGGCAACACCATTCTGTACATGACCGATTGGATTTTGGGCGCCGATGCAGCTGGCATGATGAGGTGGCTTATCAATAGGAGCGCGAAGAGTGGCGTGAATACCATGATCGGCGTGAGTTTGAAAATCAGTGCTATGACCGATGGGACGATGATCGTCGAAGGTATAATGATCGCCAAAAAATATAAAGGAGACCGTCTTTCTGTGTATGATCGTTTGGTATACAGGAAAAAGGAAAATGTTCAAGAATCGGATGATGCAGGAATCAGATGAGAATTTGGAGGTCAAATCAGGCCCACATCCGAAAGTCAATCCACAATGGTGTCCTGAAGGTTTGACCAAGACACAGAAGCAAAGGGTTCAGCGTCTCCGATTTAAGGAATTGCTCAGGGAGAAGCGCCAAAGAAATGATAATTCCAAAATCTGGAGGGCTAAACCTAAACGCGATAATGATGGGCCATCGGCATCGGTGAATATGATATTAGTGCTGCCAGCTGAGTATAATGCAAGTTCGACCGATGATGAAGCCTCGACATTGAAGAAGCTATGGCACAGTTGATTCTGCAACCTCAACAGGCCGTGTTTGAAAAGCCAGTTGATGAAAAATATCGACATTTGAGGCCTTTATATGTTAAAGGATATGTTGATGGAAAGCCGATGTCTAAAATGCTTGTTGATGGGGGAGCTGCTGTGAATTTGATGCCATACACCACATATCGGAAACTTGGCAAGGGCCCTGATGACTTGATCAAGACCAATATGATGCTTAAAGATTTTGGTGGGAATCCATCGCCAGCTCGGGGGTCATTAAATGTTGAATTGATGATCGGGAACAAAACATTGCCTACTACGTTCTTCGTCATCGACAGTAAAGGATCTTACAGTTTGCTCTTAGCGCGTGATTGGATTCATGCTAATTGCTGTGTGCCATCTACCATGCATCAATGTCTTATCCAATGGCATGGAGATCACATTGAGACTGTCCAAGCCGATGAATCGGTCAGCGTTGCTACTGCCGATTTTACAGTTTGGAAGTTTGAAGGAATAGAGTGCTTGTCGGGCAAGGTTTGGGAAGGGAACTTCATTCAATTGTCCGATGATTGTTTAAAGCTGATCCAAGCAATTGGCTCTGAAAGTCTGTATTAATGGAAGAGTTTATTGAAGATGAGGGTAAACTTGGTCAAGGGTTTATGTCGGCCGATGAGTTAAAAGAGGTAGATATAGGTTTAGGAGATAGACCTCGGCCGACATATGTAAGTGCAAAGTTGGACCCTAAGTTTAAACAAGAATTAATAAAGTTATTAAAAGAGTATCGCGATTGTTTTGCTTGGGAATACTATGAGATGCCAGGTTTAAGCCGATCTATAATTGAACATCGGCTCCCGATTAAACCGGGGTATCGGCCTTTTAAGCAAGCGCCGAGACGATTTAGACCTGAATTAGATAAAGAAATAAAAGCCAAAATAACTCAGTTATTTGAAGCTAAGTTTATTCAACCTTGCCCCGATATGCTGAGTGGATATCTAATATCGTTCCTGTTTTCAAGAAAAATGGGAAATTGCGAGTTTGTGTGGATTTCAGGAATCTTAACAAGGCGACTCCGATGGACGGGTATCCGATGCCGATCGCCGATATGTTGGTCGATGCAGCTTCAAGACATAAGGTGATTAGTTTTATAGATTGTGATGCAGGATATAATCAAATTTTTATGGCAGAAGAGGATATTCCTAAGACTGCATTCCGATGTCCTGGCGCACTTGGATTATATGAGTGGGTCGTAATGACTTTTGGTTTGAAAAATGCTGGTGCCACATATCAAAAGGCTATGAATTATATATTTCATAAACTGATCGGCATGATTGTTGAAATCTACATTGATGATGTCATGGTGAAGTCCGACGGATATAAGCAGCATCTGGCCGATTTACGAGAAACTTTTGAATGCACAAGGAAGCATGGTTTGAAAATGAGTGCTAATAAATGTGCATTTGGAGTATCGGTTGGACAATTTTTGGGTTTTATGGTTCATGAAAAGGGCATTGAAGTTAGACAAAAGAGCATGAAAGCTATCAGAGATGCTAAGCCACCTACCAATAAGACGAGTCTCCAGTTGTTAATAGGTAAGATTAATTTTGTTAAAAGATTTATTTTAAATTTGTCTGGAAGAATTCGTCCTTTCTCCCCGCTGCTGAAATTGAAAGCTGATGAAGAATTCGTATGGGGAGAGGAGCAACAGAAGGCGTTTGATGAAATAAAACAATATATGATGACGCCGCCAGTTTTAATTCCACCTCAGAGGGATAAGCCATTCCAATTATATTTGTCGACCGATGAGTTGTCAATCGGGTCTGTTCTTATACAAGAATTTGAAGGAAAAGAAAGAGTGGTTTACTATTTGAGTCGAAAATTGATTGATGCGGAAACAAGGTATTTACCGGTTGAAAAATTATGTTTATGCCTATATTTCTCTTGCACTAAGTTGAGACATTATCTATTATCTTCTGAGTGCACGATCGTTTGCAAGACTGATGTGGTCAAGTATATGTTGTCCATGCCGATGCTAAAAAGAAGAATCGGAAAGTGGATATTGGCATTATTGGAGTTTGATTTGAAATATGAATCGGCTAAAGCGGTCAAAGGGCAAGTCATGGCTGATTTTGTAACACAACACATCGGAGATGAAGTTAAAATGGTTGAGCCGATGCCTTGGATGTTGTTCTTTGATGGGTCTTCATGTGGTCAAGGATGTGGCATCCGAATCGTTATTGTTTCGCCTCGAGGGGCAAATTTTGAATTCATCTATCCGATGGATCCAAGTTTTACAAATAATCGGGTTGAGTATGAAGCTTTACTTAAAGGATTGAAGTTATTATTGGAAATCAGAGCTGAAGCTGTTGAGATTTTTGGAGACTCCCAATTGGTGATTTATCAACTAATCGGTAAATATGAATGCAAGGATGATATTCTAATTTATTATTTTGAAGAGTGCCGATTATTGTTAAAGAAATTTGTGATGGTTAATATTGAACATATCCCCAAGGCTCAAAATCAAGAAGCTAACAATTTGGCACAGGCTGCTTCTGGTTATCGGCGTTTTCATGAGACTATGACGATAGAGCCAGAAATCAGAGATTGGAGGTATGAAATTATAAATTATCTTAAGGATCCATCACAAAAGGTTTCTAAGAAATTAAGATTCATGGCTGTTAAATATGTATTGCTTGATGATCAATTATATTATAAAACGATTGATGGTGTCTTGCTCCGATGTTTGAGTAAATCGGAATCCAAGGACATGATGGATGAAGTGCATGAAGGAGTTTGTGGTGCACATCAATCAGCTTATAAAATGAAATGGATAATCAGAAAGACAGGTTGTTTTTGGCCAATGATTTTGGAAGATTGTTTTGAATATTATAAAGGTTGCCAAGAATGCCAGAAGTTTGGGAATGTACAAAAGGTGCCTGCGTCAGACATGAATCCGATTATCAAACTATGTCCTTTTCGAGGATGGGGAATTGATTTGATTGGACAAATTTATCCATCATCGAGTAAGGGATATAAATTTATATCGGTGGCAACTGATTATTTCACTAAGTGGGTTGAGGCGATTCCTTTCAATATTGCTCATTCTAAAAATATGGTGGAATTCGTTAAGGAGCATATTATATATCGGTTTGGTATTCCTCAAATTATCACGACCGATCAGGGGACCATTTTTATGTCTAACGAATTTCAGGATTTTGCTGCCAGTATGGGTATTAAATTATTGAATTCTTCTCCTTATTATGCGCAAGCTAATAGTCAAGCAGAGGCATCAAATAAAAGTATTATCAAAAATATCAAACGGAAGATTGATGAACAACCAAGGCGATGGCATCTAACATTGACTGAATCATTATGGGCATATCGGATGCCGTGTCATGGTTTTATTAAATTGTCCCCATATCATTTGGTTTATGGACATGAGGTTGTTTTGCCTTGGGAGATCAAAATCGGATCGAGAAGGATATCGGAACAAGGAAACTTGACTGCCGATGAATACAAAAGTTTGATGAGTTTTGAGTTAGATGATTTGGCTGAAACCTGCTTGAGGGCTTTAGAAAATATTGAAAATAATAAAGCGCGTGTCGTTAAGTATTATGATAAAAGGTTAAGTCAAAAGAGTTCATCAAGGGAGAATTGGTTTGGAAGCTGATTTTGCTGATAGGGACTAAAAGTTCTAAGTTTGGAAAATGGTCGCCTAATTGGGAGGGTCCCTATCGTGTGAATCGGTGCGTTCCTGGAAATGCGTATATTTTGGAAACATTAGAAGGAGAAGAGTTTTCTAAAGCGCTTAACGGAAAATATTTGAAGAAGTATTATCCAAGTGTTTGGGTTGATTCTTAAAGCCGATATTCTAAGCGATGTCGACTAAGATAGCCGATACGATACGTATCGCCTTGAGGGCAAAAATATACAAAAACAAATTCGTCGGTGATTAGTGTTATCAGATCGGAACGAGTTCGTCGATGATCAATGTCATCGGAGCAGTACAAGTACTTGCGGATCATTTCGATCGCGCCCAAGCGAATATTGTCAATTTTCTGGATTTCTTCCAGATCTTCGACATCGGAACCAGGAACATTCTTGATGCTTTTGTGGACCTGGCAGACCTCATCCAGACGCTTCTTCAGGTTCTCTCGTGCCGATGTGATAGATGCTGGAATTTGACCGAGTTCTCCTTGGGTCTCCGATATTTTCCCGCGGATTTCTTCGAGCCTTTTGAGCAGTTCAGTTTCTATGTCTTGGAGCTCCTTGATCCGATTCTCCAGATGTTTCGGCTTGGCTTCCAAGGTCTTGATTTGGGCCTGCATGACTTTCAGTTCTTCTCTGCCATCGTCGCGTTTCTTGGCTAAGTCCTGCTGAGCCAGTCGCTCCGATATCCTCTAACGAGCTGCCGAAACTTGAGGCTGATGTCCTTCAATGAAAGCCGCAGGGATGATTGCACTTTCTAACTCTGATGGCAGTTGACCCTTCAATCCTTTGAAGATCTGACAAATCGGTTCTGCATCTTCTACAAGGACGGCAATACTTTTGTTCAGATGGGTCAGCATCTCTTGAAGTTTTGCCTTGACCTCATTGGTGACGGTGTTCGAGGATTGCGCGGAGTTGACTTCTTCGTCTCCGATTGCAGCGTCCAGGTCAAGTGACGTGAAGCTCATGGCTGGAGAATCTTGTGCCTGAAAAAAGACATTGATGTACAAGTGTTATTCAGATAATAAATTGGCACAAGAAATCAGTCAGTACCAATTTAAGAAGTCCTTCACGGACATAATCAGGTACTTCTGCTGTTATCGGAGCTTGGAGATCGGATGGCTCGATGAGAGGCGTCTCTTGGGTTGGTGCAATCGGAGGGGGTTGCAGGCTGTTGAGAAGACTGTTGTTGAATGGCGCTTGCCATCGATTGTACATTTGTAGCCGGCTCTTCCACAACTGGCTGGAGAACGGTCTGAACATATTTAAATGAATCGGTAGAGATTGAAATCTGAACATTAAGTTGGAATGTTTGAAGATTACCTGTTGAGCCGATTCTGTTTGAATGTCCTGGGCTGGGGCCGTTTGAACATCGGGCAGTATGATATTTGTTTGCTGAAGAAAGAAATTATCATTACTGATTTATTTCAAGAAATATGAGATAGAAAGGATCGGATTATTACCGCTACTGCATCGAGAAGCATCTTGGCGCCTTGGGCAGCTTTTTCTGCAGTTTCTTCGGCAGCACGAGAGGTTGATTGGCTGAGAATTTCTCCGGTGGGCTTTATAAAGGAGTATTATTTACTTGGTTTTCAATCGGAAAGGAGAATCGGAAGTATGAGGAAATCGTAGGGGCTTGGCCTTTCTTCAGTTTCTTCGGGACCGATACTCTAGTGGGAGGGGTTTTCCTTTTTCCTCTACCATCCATGATATACGTGAGAGACGGTGCAGAAGAGCCGATCGTTGGATTTGGAGTTCTGACAGCATATCGGATCTGTCTCCCACTGTTGCTTACCGCTGGCACGTTTTCTTCAATTGGCTGTCAAAGGATTAAGATACGAATTATGGAAAGATTATTTAAATAAAAGGTGGATAAAGAGGGAAGATTTCAAGCGAGAAAGCTCACAGGATTTTCCAGGGCCTCGAAATCGTAGTCTATGAGACTACAGTAGGTAATGGCCGGAATTCTGAATAGATGAAGCCGTAGTTCTTTCCACCAATTTTTGAAGAGCCTGGAGTGAAAGCTGGTACATAACCATTCAAGAATTTTGAAATCGGCTTGAGGGGCGAGTGCCATGATCTGATCCATCTCCAGGTCAGTTGTCACCAATTCACGGCGTTTGATCTTATCTGCAAAATAAAGGCCGATCGGGAGTTGGCCGAATCCCAGCTGACGAGCTGCCGCCGATGGGTTGTAGAATTCGTAGGATGAATTCTTGCGGCCATGTGCAATGTTGCTGCCAAGTATGGCAGGTGTGATGAAAAACTTGAGAATCGGTAGGATCGTTGCAAGCTCATTTTGGATGTTGAATAGAGGAAGTTCATAGTCACGATCAGGATCGGCGTATGTGAAATAATGGAGGCGTTCCGATGCAACCCCGTGATAAAAGCTTTCAAAGAAGGTGGCCATATTTTTTGCGTCAAGCCTTGACCCGGGGCAAGCCGATGCTGCTTCTCCAAATGACATGCATCGGCGAAAGGCTGCGTCTTCTTCTTCTGTGTAATAATTTGGAAATTGGCAGCTTTTGAAGTTGAACTAAAGAGCGGATCAGAACTGGGTATGCAACCATAGCTGGATGAACCATCAGGGACCTCCGATGTGTCCAATTGCTTGGCCTTCTGAAAGCTTGGCCGATACTTGGTGGAGCAGATGATAAACCGCGCCAAGAAGGAGATGGCCGAGTGGCACTGATACACCACGAGCCAATGTTTCTGCCATTGACTGCATGTTGGTTGTGGCTCCAAGTGTTGATCCGTAGAATACGAATCGTTCTAACCACATGTTAAGAAAGGTTGCGTGTTCTCTCTCTCCGACGGGGCCGGTCTTGTGGTGATCGGTGACATATTTCTTCCAACCTTTAGAACCCGTGCCAATTAGTTTGCATTCCAAATTGCGAAGAAGTTTCCTTGGGTTGGTGTCATCTGTAGTATTAAGGCCGGTCTGCATGTGCATGTCCATCAGCGTTGGTGTCATCGGACCATGACCAAACAGATAAGCATTGAGGGCATCGGACCAGAAAAGGGAGCTAGAGGCTAGTAAATTTTCATCCTTGGCCATGTCAGCAAGAGATAAAGTGAGGCATTGATTTATGTTTTTCTCATCCCAGAAAGAGGACTTGACAGCATGAATTCTGAGAAACCAATTTCTCCATCCTGGGACAGTGCCGGGCCATGATCGGAAGGAGCCTGACCAATCAGATACATGTAGGTCCGATCCCTTGAATGGGAGTCTTTTCGATTCCATATTTATCAGATCTGTTGGATCGGGGTCGCTCATCGGACCAAGATAGTACCCGGCGTCAACATTGGAGACGGGGATGACTAATTTGTTCTTAAGATGCTACATTCAGAAGAAGTAAAGTAATAAATATAGATGCAGAGGCTCACAAGTGATTCTGGGAGAGGAATGCGGGGATTAAAGTTGAGGATCTTGAGCATTTTTTACCTCAGGCACTTGCGTGTTGTTGACTTTGTCAGCAGGAGCCGCCATTGAAAGCAGATTAGATCTACAATGAACAGTGATGCGGATGAGAAGTTTGAGAAATCATCGAAGGGGATGCAGTAAAACCCAGATGCATGATATGAATCATATGCGGGGGAGTTCCTTACTTGATTCATGGTGAGAAATCGAGGTTTAAAGATCAGATGTTCACGGAGCGAAAGCTTTGCAGAGACGGCAATGGTGGAGCGTGCAAGCGCGATAGCAGATGTGAGCCAAAGGAAGGAGACGACGGTTCGGTTCAGTATTTATAGGGCTTATGGGAGAAGGAACCGCCCGAGGGTTGAGGCACCGAATCCGCACAAGAATCGAGGGTCACAACAGTGAAGGATGCGGGTTTCCATATGCTGTTCGCTGCCAGCATCATCATTGCTTCGAAGAATTTTGGAACAAAATAATATTTTATCCCAAAATTGGTGGGCATGTGTTGACACCAGATTTTAACTCGGCTAAGATTGTGCATGATAGAGCTAAGGTTGGGGGCCGAGTTCGATTCTGAGTGGATCTCCGATTACCGATCGGAGTTCGTCCAGTTGAGTCCGGATCAGATACGGGACTAAGGAGGCCGAAGCGCGTACGACTGTCAGGGAGAGGATGCGTCTGGAAGCTTCTTCACGGCCTGATTACACGGCAGTTGTAATAGTTTTGGTAGTTTAGATTAGTTTACTTTAAATAAATTAGAGATATTGTCGTAGCCGACAAGGATTAGTTAGATTTCAAGGATATAAATATAAACCCTGCGCCGTTGTAAAAGATGTTCACACAACCAATCAATACAACACAACTTTCAGCCCTTGTGCCAACAACCCTTTTCGTCGAGTTCTTCAGCAAGCAGGGCTGCATCATCTTGACCTCCGGTTTGTCTGTAAGTGCGACACCTATCGAATTAATCTAGGCTTTAGATTGAGACGTATCGCCCTTCTTTGTTTAGTTAATTCACCAATTTACCGAGTTGTTCTAGGCTTTAGATTGAGGCGTATCGCCCTTCTTCGTTTAGATCGCTCATACTTACCGTATCTTGTTGATTTTATTTTATCGGCTTACATCTGTCTGAAAGATCTATCTTGCTTTATTGTGATTCAAATTTCACAATAGATTTGTTCTTATTGTTTATATAGCTGATTTAGATTCAATAAGCAAGTTACAAATAAATCTAGTTTAAACGAGTTCTTTGATATATATCGATCTATCAGAATAAACAAGCTAACCGGTGCCCTGCTAGCAACGCTGTCTCGAAATCGATCCAATTGTTAGTGACATGAGATTCAGTTTATTTATTATCTTTGGAAAGATGCATATTAAAGAATGAGTCTAAATTAGGTTTATCTCCGATTCGGCTTTTATAGTCGATGGTTTATTTCAAATACATGTTATATTATCACGAATCGGACTCAAGGCTGATGATTCATGCTCTCAAATCGGACCTCTCTTTATGCTGATCCGATTTGCTGGAATGAATCGGGGCTTTGGCCAATGAGTTCCTTGTGGTTTACTGATTGAACTCTACCTTGTCAATTTCAGGTCAAATTGACGGGCACGCCACGAACCTCAAGATTTTGGACCTGCACTGAAGTTCAAGCAAATCTTTCAGGCCACAGTGTTAATTTCCAAGAGTCAACGCTGGACTTTTTGGACGTCAACAGCGGGTTATGTTCTCAGCCGTTCGTGGCCGATCGGATGGCCCAGATCGCTCCGTCGGCTCTGGGTCGCCGGAACACCAGGGGAGGCGGCGACGCACAGCGGCCGGCGACAGCAGATCGCCGGAGAAGTGCGGAGCGGGCGCTACGTGGCTCCATTTCACGTGATTATTGGCTTGGAGAGCGAGGCGGACACGGCGAGTCTTACCAGGGGCTCGAGGTCAGGGATGGGTCGGCAAGGAGGGCGGACGTCGGTGGATGGCGGGCGGTGGCGGCGGCGCTCGGCGTCGAGGTGGCTGCGGCCTTGGATTTCCACGATTGAATGCCGGGGCGGGGTCCTTGCGCTCCTCTGGCGGCGACCGGCGAAGCAGAAGAGCGGCGTGGCGGCAGCGGGGTAGCTGGGCACGGATGGCGGTGATGCAGGAGAAGCAGAGCGGGGAGGGGGCACGGTGGCGGTGTGCGAGGGTGGAGCAGAAGGGCACGCGGGTCTCGGGGCACGCGCTATATAAGGGCACGGGGCTTGGCATCGCGGAGATCGCGGCGCCGGTTGCAGACGGCTGCCGTGTCGAGCTTGGGTTCGAGTTCGGCCGGGGCTACCTGCAACGACAGGGGAGGAAGGGAGGTAGGGGATGATGGCTGGGGCCCGTGGGGCAGAGAGAGGAGGTGGCTAGCGCATGGGGCCCAGGTGGTAGTGAGAAGGGGAGAAGGGCGGGCCGGCCTGGTGGACTGAAGGAGCGGGCTGGTGCTGGACCAGGGAAGCAAGCTGGGCCACCGAGGGAAAATAGAGAGGGGAAGGAAAAGCAGGCCGAGGGTGAAGTTTATGGTTAAAAACGAGCTGGCCAGGAGTCTAGGGGGCACAAACAGACTTTTTGGGAAAAACAAAACTAGACTCGAACAAAAGCAAATTGTTGACAGTCCTTATAATGAAAATCCAACCGCCAATAGGCTCAGAAAACCAATAAAGACAAAGCATAACTTGGACATTTGTATTCAAATAATGTTTGTGCACGCATATATAGAATATATTTGAGTACAGGGACCACGGTGTAAAAGATGGTGAAAAATGGGCCCAGGCCTAGGTCGGCCGACCTGGCTAGGTCGGGCGACCTGGCCTGGCACCCATTCGACCCCAACTTTCCTGCAGGCAAAGAAGCACACTAAGAGATGATTGTGGACACTGAATCATGGTCGGTTGAAGTCAAGGGTGAGGGATGAGCCACGTGTCACTCCCACGGATTGAAGGGCCCACACCTCAACTTAAATGCACGCAAAACGGGTATACCCACCTAGAACCGTCATAAGGACCCACATGGCAGTCTACCAGAGAAGAGTGAGCCCGAAAGGCGGCGGAGCCAGGTCGACCGACCTGGCTAGGTCGGCCGACTTGGCCCTACGGTCGTTTCGCCCCTCCCTTGACTAGTACCTGTAAACTGCCATCAGGAATCCATCTCAATCGTGCAATGCTCAAGACGGTGCATCCAAGGGTCGGCCAATGCACCCACTTCGGCCGACCTGGGCCCATAGCCTACCGGCCTCAACCGCCTCTGGCTGATCCTCCACTACCTATGGATGCTATAAATATCTGCAAGGGGCGCTGTACTCAACACACACCAGAAGAAGAGCTCTCCTTTGCTACAAGCTTAGTCTTAGTCTTAGTAGTGATAGTTCTAGTAGTTGAGCTTCTGAAGGGCTTTCCGGAGGAGTCTTGGTAAGATCTAGAGTTCAGCTTTTGTATCTATTTACTTACTTGTAATACTCTGAGCTTAATAGAAGTACCTTCATACTTATGTTGTATGCCTCAATTGTCCTTTACTTACTTAATATATACTACTTATGTCTTGCACCTTATTCGAGTTGACATATGTTATGACATTGGCTCAATGTGCCATATGGTTGCTCTATTTATTAGCGAGATAAATAGAGTTGTATTTCATATTGCAAACATGGTGTTTGGGTTATGGAATACTGTTGAGGGTGTCGCTGCTCCACGGATTAGTAGAGGTAGGAGGCAGGTGGTGATAGCCCTGTCTGTCCTTTGTAATCCTCCACGTTCGAGAGATGATATTAGGCCTTTATGATAAGACGTCCTCCTGTCGTCCCTTGACGATGGAACAACTGGACACCTCGATATGTCCTCTTGCATATGTCTCTTGTATGAGTTTGTATAGGGTATTGTAGTGTATCCCAGTCCCTTTTGTATGATGCTAATGAACCCTTTTGTGGTCTTTACTAATGTTCTATTACTAACTAAGACTGCTTAATGATGAGCAATGAACTTCTGTGTGTTGCATTGCCCTTACACTTCCATATCATTTGCCCCTGTCTTGGCTATGGTATATAATACTGTTGTAAGTAAATACATTGGATGACACCTCTCTTTGACTAAACGCTTTCCCTGCGGATAAACAAATAACGATACTCTGGAATACTCCCGGGTGAAATGCTACAACGTACATCTGTGCCCTTGCAGAATCTCTATAACATTTAGATTTACACTAAGGCATCTCTAGTGCCATCACTAATCTAGTGGTGACGCTAAGAAATGCCAGCAAGCATTTATGGCGCCGTTGCCGGGGAAAGCAATGGTTAAAGAGTCTTGATCATCCATGTATTTAATACAGCATGATTAATTGCCAGTAATCTTGTAGGTTTACCCTTTTGCTCTGTTTCTCTGTGACGTGAAACAGGGTAGTGTATGACTGGTTTCCAATTACCATCCAACTATGTCGAGAACCCGAATACTATAGGAAGGAGGATACGTTCTCGTGTCATAATCCCTCAGGTATTCTTGTCGGAGATCGAGCCAGTCATCGGAGAGTCATCCAACCAAAGAGAACAACCCGTTCCCGTAGCACCCCAACCGGAAGAAGACATGGCCGAGAGGACGATCCATGACTGCTCTGCTCTCTCCGCTGCCCAGATCCCAACGGGACCGAAAGTGGCTATGGGGGATCATGCATTTGAGCTCAAGGCCCCGCTGAACAATCCTTCTGTGGGAAGGCCAATGAAGATGCTAGTGCCCACCTGCAACACTTCCTGGAGGTATGCAGTACCATCACCATCCAAGGAGTGGATCAAGAGGCAATCAGGCTCCGCTTGTTCTAGTTTTCACTGTTGGGAAGAGCCAAACAATGTTTCTACTCCAACCTTGATTCAGTGAACACGTGGAGCAAATGCTCCAACGTGTTCCTGGCCAAGTTCTTCCCCATTATGAAAACCAATGCCCTTTGGGGAATAATTTCCAGCTTCCAGCAAGAGTCCGGAGAAAGTGTATCGGAGGCGCGGGATCGCTACTAGGACTATGTCCTGGCATGCCCACACCACAGTATGCAAGAGTGGCTCCTGCTTCAGAACTTCTACCATGGGCTGTCCCAAATAGCCCGTGAACATATGGACGCTGCTGCTGGAGGGGCATTCCTCTCCTTGACTGTGGCCGCCGCCAAGCTGCTCATTGAGAAGATAGTGTCAAACCAAGCCTGAAATGATGACCGCCTTCAGGGGCGCAAGCGCAGTATGCACACCAAGGATGGGGGCACCGACAATGAAGGACCACTGGATTCACACATGACGTGTGAAGTCTGCGGAGAAACCGGCCACTCGGGGAACCACTACCCCGAGACACAAGAGGTGGTACAGTTTGTAAACGGCAACAACGGGTACCAACTGACTGTCTAAGATCCATGAGAGTCCTCATGGGCTGTAGGCCCGCTAGGAAATTGGGCCGGCAACTTTGACGGATACAAGGAAGAGGCGTACAGCTTAAGGAAACTAGTCGGCTACTAGAAAACAACCCGGCCTACTCATGTTCGGACTCTGTGTATTGTATCTGACTAGGAGTCTGTATTTCTTACCTTGTAGACCCTGTCTCCTGAGTATATAAGGTGATGCAGGGACCCCTTGTAAAATCATAACCATCAATACGAAGCGATCCACCATACAGGACGTAGGGTATTACACCCTCTATTCGAGGCGGCCTGAACCTATCTAAATCATCTCGTGTTCACCATCGTGCTTCTGGTTCCGGCGAGGCCCTCACGAACAACTCGACTACTTAGGGACCCCTTATAGTAGGCTAGCCAGTATAAAAAACCAACAGCTGGCACGCCAGGTAGGGGTTCTCGTCGAGAATCGTAGAGCAAGCTCGATGGCACCAGTCATCATCAACTGCGACGGCGACATGGCGTTCGAAAAGGGCACCACCTTCGTCTTTGGCTCCTGGGTCTGCATGGCGGACGGCACGGGCAACTTCGACCGCGTTCTCAAGTCGCCGATTCTGGACGAACTCGCCGACAAGCTCGACTAGATCGCGTCTCCGGGTCTGAATTCAACTCGGGCTCGAGAAATCTCGAGTTCGAACTCAACTCGGGCTCGGGAAACCTCGACTCCCAGTTCGATTCCAACTCGAGCTAGGAAGATTCCAAAGCGGACCAAGCGGTCTGAGTCGGTTTCCGAACCATCGGTCGCGCCAAAATCCGCCAATTCAAAAATCCAGAAGAGAAGGAGTCCAGCCACTGCTAAGCACGAGGCCGACACCCCGAGCCAATTTTCCTTTGGACTCACGGGCCCCACCTCCATTTTCCAGGTGGCATCCTCAAAACAACTTCGATCTCTGGTCGAATTCGACGAACTCCCTCTAAACGAGAAACAAGTCGGACTTGTCAACACTTCAACCCCTGAAGGACGATTCGTTCATTGGGCAGGACACAAGCCAAAGCTTGGAGCAACACCGCAAGAGGACCTGGACATGTGTCGCATCATCGCGTGCATCAATCCACTCCCATTTCAACACGGGCAGCCCTTGAATTCCTCAAGCAGCCACGGCTCAACAGTCCCAGTAACTTCAAGCACAGGAAGCTACTCACCAGGGCGTCAAGCCATGGTGATCATAGGCCAAGAACCAGAAGTCTCCAATGACGAGCCAACTGTGGAAAACGAAGCTGAAGCTGACCGAAATCGGTGCAGAAAGCGAAACACTGCCCGCGCAGAGCGTCGCCGCCGTGCCGGTTGCAGACTTCCTCCACAGAACCTTAACCCCAAGTTCATACAAGTCGCTGGGCAAGATGTCTACACCAACGCTGCAGCCAACATCATGGCTGTCGTTACAGAGTTGGGGCAGATGGCCCAAACTCCGGAAATCCTGAGGATGAAGACAATGCTCGAAACAGCGGCCACCCAGCACGACACAACCAACCCTGCCAAGACCATCACCAGAGCACCGAGCCGTCAGGCAAGGATCCGACTCCCTGAAGTTGGCAATCGCGGCAACCAGTCCCACCACCCGAGCAGGGACCAACGCGAACGCGGCAATGAGGGAGGCATGGTAGCCGGCGCTGGAGGTAGAAACCACGGCACCGGGCCTAGCCACCACGCTGCTCAACAAAGTCACAATGGCAGGTGCGATGGCAATAGGGACAGGGACGCACACCCTGGCAACCACGATAATGACAGGGATCTGTGACACTATTTACAGAACAGAGACGCACGTACTGTCATCTCAGCACGGGCCCGCGATCGTGAAGAAGATGAACGCTGGTGGCGCCAGGAGTACGACTAGGTCTACGGGCCACCAGGTCAAGGTTACCACAACCTTAACAAGTATGAAGGGTTCCCGGTCTTTTCAGATCGCATCCGCGCCACCTCCTGGCCCGACAAGTTCAAACCAGCTCATATCGAAAGATATGACGGGAAGCGCGATCCTAAACAGTGGATTCGTATCTACTCCTCGGCAATCAAGGCGGCATACCAGGCCCCGCTAACCTGGTTAGAAGGGCTTGAGCTAGTCTCGATCGACTCCTGGGATGAGCTCTGCAAGGTTTTCATCAACAACTTCCAGGGTTTATGGCAGAAGCCGGGTACTCGCTTTGACCTAGCCCAGTGCAAACAAGGCCAGAACGAGTACCTGCGAAGCTACAACCGACGATTCTGTGAGAAGCGCTCAACTTGTGCGGGCCTATCCGACCAAGATGTCATTGACTGCTTTCACGGCTGTGGGATATGGGTACCTCTGGGCCCACTAACGACCGGGTATGTAGTCGGCCTGGGCCCATGTCTGACAAGGATGTGGGCCGACCCCAGGCCGGCCCACGAGGATCCTCGGCTTGATGGATAAGATTGGAGAAGACTTAGCCCGCAAGGCATGAGGCGATACGCTCGGATCCTACCCGGGCATCACGAAGATTACATGGCCACTGACTCAGATTAGTTTCCTATTCAGAGCCGGATACAATTAGAGATAACCGACTTGTAAACCCTAGGCCATCAGCCTATATAAGGTGGCCTAGGTCGACCCCCTTAGACATCGAATACTTTCTCCCACATTGTAACCACAAACTCATCGTTGTTCTCCGGAACCTCGCCGAGCAGATCATTCTAACACCACCGAGCACAGGACGTAGGGTATTATACCTTCGGGTAGCCCGAACTTGTATAATCCCTGTGTCCCTGTATTACCTCGAGCTCGCTAGTCCTGCGATTGCCCTTTGCCTACAAATCAAACATCTGGGTACCCCTGGGTGGATTGCCGGACGATAAATCCGATAGTTGGCGCGCCAGGTAGGGGTGATCGTGGGGCAATACAGCTAGCTCGATGGCAGATCATCGCTCAGTCATCTTCCCCGACTCCGTCAAGGACTGCGCCACGCATCTCGAGGGCATTAGCTTCTTCGCCGAGATCCATGCCGCCGCCTCCGACTCCACCATGTCGCCCGATGCCACCATGCCGACCAGCTCCGTGCTGACTTCCTCGCCGATCTTATCATCGGTCATCGTTCCGCTCCAATAGCAGCTCGATGCGGTCACCCTCGACGATAAGGCTCCGAGCCTGACTTCTTGCCAGAGAATCCCGCCCCCAGATGAGCTCCTCGCCGGGTTGGATCATGTCCAGGACACTATCGCCGAGTGCATCGCCATGTCGGAAGAGGCCCTACGCCGACCCCGCAAATCGCTCCCGCTAGAGTTGCGTAATGCTTGATCAGTCTACTCGGCTAGACTCCGAGAAGATATGTCTCAGATCCAATCTGAGATCCCGCCCAAGCCCATCCAGTCTCCGGACTGCGGGGAGTTCCAGGTTGCTACAAGTGTGCTCTTGTCGGCTCCGACCAACACGAGCAATGACTCAAGCTATGCCACGCCTTCGGGGCGTGAAGTCTTCATCTCTGAGGACTCTGTGACTCAGGATGGAGAAACCAACTTGGCCAGGGATCGCCGACTGGAGCGAAATGCTGGCCGAGCCCGACGTCGCACCGAAGAAGTCGCGCTGCCTCAGGGCGCGGTCGGAGACGCTGCAGCTACCGCAGCTGTCGGAGAGATCCCCCCGGGGGCTCCACCAAGGCAACAACCTTCGTCCAGGGGCCCTCGCGGAGTCCCGCCTCAAAACCTCGATGTAGCATTCGCCCGAGTACCCTTACGCACGGCTCAGGCCAACGTTGCAACCGCGTTTGCCGAGCTGGGACATATGCCCGACACCCCTGAGGTGCAGCGTGCCCAAGCCCAGTTGGAAGCCACTCAAGAACAAATTGAGCGATCGTACAGTGCCAGATCCCGATCTGGGCGGTCTAACGTGGCTCGATCTTCAAGCCACCGCTCTGCTCATAGCAGATTGGATCACAACCAACCCCGCCGAAGGAACCCTCCACTACCTGTCGTCGAAGAAGAGGTGGCCCAGAACCACCACAAAGAACAAGAAGAGGAGCGGCGCAACCCGCGCAATGCGGATCAGCGCCATGAACGCTACCAAGACTGGCGCGACAGGCGCCAACGGCACCATCAACCCGACGATCTCCATGATCGCCTGAGGGACTACGCCCGCGACATCCGCGCCGAACTCAACGCTCGGCACCGAGAGCGCTATGCAGCCGAGCTCGAGCGCCACGAGCGATATGACCAGGACTACGGCCGACCCGACTGCCAGCCGGTGGGGGAGGCAGGTGATGCTGTAGCAGAAGAGAACGAGCACCGCATCGTTCACGAGCTCGTGGAGCGTGAGCAGTATAACGCACGGTACGGCCCTCCGCGGGATGACCGCCGCCAATGGCGTGATGATGTTTGGCCCCGAGCCGACCAAGTACGACCTCCTCGCCGCAATTTTCGCAACGACGAGAAGGACATATTCGATGGCTTCGCCGCTTTCTTCGCCCGACTCCGCGCCATCCGTTGGCCCGAGTCCTTCAAGCCAGTCCTTGTCGAGAAGTTCAATGGTCGCTCTAACCCCAAACTCTGGCTGAAAACATACCACACAGCAGTCAAAGCTGCTCATGGATCCAATGACCAAGCTGCCGCCTACTTCCCTATGATGTTAGGCAAGGAGGCGCTACTGTGGCTCGAGAGCGTCCCTCGGGACACCATTGATAGTTGGGCAGATCTCTGCCACGCTTTCACCAAGAACTACTAGGCAAGCTACACTCGGCCAGACACATGATTCGATCTGGACAACGTCAAGCAGAGGAAGGGTGAAAGTCTCCGAGACTACACCGACCGATTTTTGACAACCGGAACAAGATCGCCGATGTCGAAGATCGGGATGTCATCGATGCATTCCGGCGAGGCCTTATCAACAACCAGTTGTTCCGCACGCTCTTCAAAACCAACCTAACCCCGGTCTCCGATCTGATGCAGTGGTCAATTTGGAGGTCTGGGCCAACCAAGCTGAGCAGGCCCAATTCAAGAACAAGCAGAAGCGCCCGAAAGATGACGACCTTGTCGAAAGCTCGAAGCGCCACGAGCTGCTGCGCGGGCGCAAGGCAGGCCCCGAGCCTCTTATAGCCCTAGCAGAAGAAGAAGGCCGGCCAGAACCCAGGTTCCTTGCCGATGAGTTTCATGATACACTGAATGATCAGTGCCCCTTCCACAAGGACGCGAAGCACAATCTCCATGATTGTCATGCGCTGCCCAAAGAACTCAGCGGCAGGCCACCGACCAAGAAGCAGCGCTTCACCAACAACGACGGCCGCTACAACAACTACCGCCGTGACGGCTACAACGGTGACCGGCAGGATGACTACCGTCGCAGAGAAGACCACGACCGCCGTGACGACTACCGACGCGGCGAATGCGATCGCGATGCTCCGGCTCGCCAGGAGGACCAACGTCGCCAAGACGATGAACGCCGACCCACTGTGCCGGCAGAGCAGCCCAGGCGCGACGCCAACGGCAATTTCTAGCACGTTGACCAACATCATCATCGGGGGGCCCGGTGCCTTCCCGGATCGGCGCAAGGGCAAGCTCCACAAGCGCAAGGTGAAGATGGTTTCCACCAAGCCGGTGGAATACCTCCAATAGTCGAAGACGCCCATCACCTTCAGTCGCGCCGACCACTGGGTGTACCTTCCCAAGCCAGGGTCCTACCCACTCGTTGTTGCTCCGGTCGTCGAAAGGGTCCTCCTCTCCAAGGTCGTGGTTGACGGCGGAAGCGCCCTGAACATCATCTTCACCAGCACCCTCAACAGCATGGGGTTTGACTACAGCAGGCTACTGAGCGTCGAAGATCCGTTCTTTGGCATTGTGCCAGGAAAAGCTTCCTACCCGATAGGAAGGGTCGCCTTGCCAGTCACATTCGGCACGGCCGACAACTACTGCACGGAGTTCCTATACTTCGAGGTGGCCGACTTCCAGAGCTCCTACTGTTGACGCTCGTTATACGTACACTTTTAGTGCTAATTAAGTGGTGTTTTGGGACCAATTCATATACTAACCCGCCACTTGGCACTTGAAATAACCCCATTTTTGCATATGCATGTATTTTTGGAGCATTTTGGTTTACGCAGGTTTTTGAGCTATAAATGAGCACTTTTGGACAAAGACCAAGATCATGCACAGAGCGGAGGAATGAAGGCCATATGACTCGGATTTCGTTCGCTTTCATCTATGGTGAGCCAACCTCCAAGAATGTGAAAGGACAAAGACTTGAAAATAAGGTCGGATGACTTCAGGATCAAGGCAAATCACGCAGAAATATGGAAAGATATCAAGACCCATCTTATCCCGAAGCAACCGACGTCAAATACCCACATGCATTGGCAAATCAACTCCTAGAGGAACTAGAAGCTTCCACGTGAAAGATGGGGCTGAAGGGCCACAAAAATGCCCTGGGCCGGCCGGCCCAGAGGGCCCAGGCCGGCCGGCCTGGCATGTTTTTGCGCCGCCTCGACCTCCCCTTCGAGCTACGTTTTTCTCGGACTATTTATAGCCCCTGTACCCCGAGGGCTCGCATATCAATCCACCAGAACTCGGCGAAACCTAGGGCATACACCAAAAGGAGACGACGGCCGCCGCAAGTCCTCGAAGTTTTCTAGGGATGGCTTAGCCCTACCCTAGCCGCCATGGCCTCCCTGCGTGGTTGTGCTATGGCGGAGTTCATGAGCAAGTTGGAGTCATCAATGGTATGTACTCGGTGGTGATGATCCAAACACATCTATTATATGAGTAATGTTTTTCATGTCATCCGATCTCTTAGCGACTTGATGCCTCTTTCTATGCTTTCTACCTATCATGAATATGTTTGTTCCTTAGTCTAATACATGTTTAGACTATATAGCATACTTTATGTAATCGTGGTGATTAGATCTAGTATGTTGACCCTTCATGATATCTAGACACATTCACTTGTGGATGTGCCCTTGTAACTAACCACGCCGAAAGGGAGCATCGTGACAGGGTGTGATCCCGTGTAAGGTGGCGTTCTCGGGAGGTTGACCGGAGGTAAGGTTTTAAAGATTGCTTTGGATGAGATGCTTGATGCGCTTACTCTTATTTGCTAGAACTACAACTAGAAGACGATAGGCCCGTTTATCCTTTGGTTGCTCTTTACCTTTGCCTACGTTTATGGATGAGGTCAACATATACACCTCACTCAAATCATATAGGTTTATCCCTTTATATGCAATCAACACTTAATGCTAGGAATAGATACGTTAGATTAGATGGAAAACCCTTGGTAGTTCATTGTCAATCCACGGATTGATAAACCTTGGATGAATACTCTAAGCGAAAAGCTACGATGATCCGTGCGCTTGTGGTTCACAATTGGCGCGTCTATGGACCGTCAACAAGCTTTTCTGGCGCCGTTGCCGGGGATTGGCAACACGAACCCTAGGGCGATCTATCTAATTTTTTGGACTAACCCTAATTTTATTATTACATATATCCTGTGTTTCTTGTTTGTGTCCATGAATGTAGGTAAAACCCTAGACACAAAGCGACCGAGAAGTTCTCGACATCCGGACTTTGACAAGTACAAAACTCGCTCTCACAAGTTGATGGCTACATGAAGATCTACTCTTTAGTGGTAGGTGCTAACTTTTGTTAGTGGCCCATCATCCACTATTGAGTCCACACACAAAATAAATAAAGATGAACAAGGTATGCCGCCATGTCAATTGAATTTTTTGTTTGTCCAAGCTATAGGAGATGAATCATGCCCCGACGAAGTCGTGAGATCCGATCGTCAACATCTCCGAAAGATTGCAGTTGAGACCAGTTTTTTGCTCTTGATCAGAGAAGTACCATTTAAGAAAATTAGAAAATATGAAGCTCCATCAAGTCGTCTTTCCAACGCATCAAGAATCGCAATTTTTGGAGATCGGTGCATTGAGTTATGGTAAAATCTTTCAACACTACGCGTTCTGAAATCTATTCGGGCAGAACGTAGTGCCAGAGTAAAACAAGCATAACTCTTTCATCCGGAGTCTGTTTAAAGTGAATGAGCACTTGTTGGAAAGGTAATTTGATGCACATCACAATGGAGTAGAAGTATGGTACATATTCTGCACTGAATGAAGAGAAATTCAATGAATAAAAGGCAGCAGCAAACAACAGAGAAGCTGATGACGATGTCAAGCGATGATTGGAGGTCCTTGAGCACAAAAGATGATGATTTGAAGTTGATCAAGACTGGAGGCTACAATATTAGAAGCACCATGACACCACCAATCTTCCCCAGTCAGATGCTCAAGAAGCTTCTAATTGAGTGATGCGACCAACGAAGGAAACCGCTCAAATCATCGACATAAAGAGCAAGAGCCCCCTACGATCCCGACACCTTGGGTAAAGCAAGAACTATGGAGAAGACTCATCATTGGAACCATGCTACTCCCTGGTGAATCAATGGTGATGACCTTGAGTCCTAAGGATGGACAATACGACGCTCCAAAGACCACAAGATCAAGATCATCAACATCTCCGGATCAATTCACAAAAAGGTACTGTTCACATCAAAGTCTTTGCAACCTCTGAAGAAAACAGTAGAATATTTTTGGATATTTAAAATCCCCACAAAGTTCCGGTTCCAACGAATCAAGAATCAAGTCAATTAGAGATTCCTACAAGCGGTTATGATCAAAATATCGAAGGTCGAGCATTCTGAAATTTTCTGGACAGCACGCAGCGCTGAAGTAAAATTGGCATAACTCTCTTATTTGAACTCCGTTTAAGATGAATGACTACTCATTGGAAAGGTAATTTCATAAACTTTTCAATAGAGCTATATTTGGTATATGTTCTGTTCTGATATAGGGGAAAATCCACGAAGAAGAGGCAGGCGCAATGTGATGAGAACAAGGTAGAGGTGATAACGATGACAACAATGAAGAGGAGCTTGGGCAATGCTTTCATCGAGCGTACATGATCAAATTCAGAAGCTAAGAACAAAGTGAAGACCCCCAAGAACAATGGCATATGAAGACACAAGCCGGCTACATTCAATTCATGAAGATATTAGAAGCAAATCACGATGGATTACAAAAGGCAACATCAAGCTGCATGGGCACTTCGGATTCTCGCACGAAGGACCATGGCTTCGCATAAAAATAATCGAGGTGAGAAGTCTAGCTCTATGACTTTAAATGAACCGCTTTGTAGGAGGCAACCTGATCTTTTGTTTATTATCTATATAATATGATGGTCTATATTGTGCTCTTTAATCGAAACATCAAGTAACATTGTACCATTGCTCTAATAAATGCCACAACTTTATGTTGTATGATCTAAATGTTATTGAGGGAGCACTTTGTTATTTGATCTTGAAAAACTTGTAGACCCTTTTGTGTGCCTATTAGTGTTTAGAGTCTTTTTCTTTGCGTCTTTTTGGAGAGAAATATGAGGTATGACACCACCCTTTGATTCTGAACTTGTGGCTAGTTACCTTAGGCTAACTTTTGTTTTGTTTTTTAGACCACCATTCATGTCATGTCATTGTGTTCACCCACCTCGTGTTGCACTTCATGCCATATTGTTCTCACCCTTGCATTGCATGGCATTGTTTGTTTTGATCTAACCTTTTTGTTAAACCCACCTAAGGCTTCCTATAACCCCCGCCAAAAACCGGAGCCAACAAAGGTAGGATTGACTTGTGTTGATTTGTTTGCCGTCACCATTCGGATTAGCCAAGTCAATCTCTATTCCTTGTTCTAACTGAAAACTTTGACTAGCCTCCCCGCGAAATCCTAAACCCTTAGGAAACTCTCATACCTATAGCCATCCTAAAGCCATAGATTTTGTTTTCCACCCAATAAAACAACCTTTGTTTTTTTTTGTTTTCAACCACCTTAGGTAGATTTTCTAAGCTTGACTTCTCTCTTCAAAATTCTTATTTTAAGCCAAAAATTTAGGATACCCATGAACCTTCCCCTAAACCTCGTTAGCTAGGTTGTTCGGTTCTTTTCGATGAATGATTTTCTTGTCGACAATGCTTCACTTCTTATGAAGTGGCCGGCCGAGCTTTGTCACTCTAAGCAATTACTTTTTGAATGAATTGATTGCGGAACAACATTGAAAGACCTTTCAAATCTTGCTAACCCTTATTTTCGCTAACTCTTTGCATGTGCATTTTGCATCCATTCCATCGTTCCATCATGCATTTGTTAGCTTGGCTCTCTCACAAAACTTTATGATGAATGCTTTCGTATCCATGTTAATGCTCCATGGGCATTTTCCATTTGCAATCTTGTGTAAACATGGTGTTTAGACATGATCGCAGACCATCATCATTTAGTTTTGAGAACCATGTTAGCATTTGCATTGCATCGGTTGGTTTATAAGCTTTGCAATGCACTTTATTTTTCTTGCGCTATAAAGAATTATTGACCTTGGGATAGACATGGTGTTTTGACCTTGGTTAACAAATCTTTATGACTATGGAGAAATTCGGCAATCTAGTTGTAAACATGGTGTTTAGAACTAGGTGTAAACATTGTCTTTGTTTATATGCCTTCCTCTCATTTGCATACTCACTTTCAAACACGCACACCCATTAGGTTTTTATTTTTCTCTTTTACTAGGTTAATTATGCCACAAGTTAAGGTCTTAGGGATGTCATTGGTTGTTGGCATTTGCTTATACTCCTGACCGTCACCTCGGGGGTAGATTGTGCGTCTCAAGTGTTTTGCAGGCATGACGTAGGAATCCCATGAATTTGTGATCAAAGTTGCATCCAAGATCGTTAACATCTCCGAAGATTGAAAGGGACGCTGCTGTTTTCATAAAAAATCTGCACATGTTCAGAGATGTACAAGGAACAAAAAGTTGATATTCAGAAGCTTCATCAAATTCTCGTTCCAAAGCATCCAAGATCAACAAATTTGAAGACCCATACAAAAAGATATGACAAAAACATTGAGCGCTGCGCGTTCTGAAATCAGCTTGGGACAGATTGCAGTGCTAGACTAAAAAAGACATTACTCTTTTGTTCAGAATCCTTTTTCGGCAAATGATGACTCGTTGGAAAGAGAAATTTGTGCACTTTGCAATGGAGCAAGAACTCACTACATGTTCTGATCTGGAATTGGAGGAAAAATTCGTGGAAGATAGGGCAGCAACGAAGGCAACAAGCAAGGAGATGATGACGGTGCGAAGAATGATTGGGACCATGACTTGATGACAAAGAAGAGGTTGAAGAAAGTTAAGGCAACAAAGGTGAAGAAGCACAAAGATAATCTCCAAACACATGGCAGAAGGACTTCAAAAATCACATGACGGTTCACCATCTTTTTTCACGCTTAACAACATGCTAAGCATGGGGGAGGACTTGTTGGACGAAAAGAAAAAGGCCATATGGAGTACAATGATTGTGTTCACCACAAGATGCTCAAGATTCTTCTTTCATGCTAAGCACAATGCTTAAGCATGGGGGAAGCCGTGCTACACTCCACTACAAAGCATCGAAAGATGGTAACTCTCCCTCAACCTTCTCTTTGTTCATCCACTTCTTAATGCTTATATATATGTATGCCATCGGCCATAGGTTAGAAACCTTTGTATATCTCTCTTGTTAATAACATGGCTATTAGGAAGACAACCTAGTTTTGTTTTTGTTTTCAATAAAAAATGATCACCATCACTTTGTGCTCACCACGATGCAATATTTTGAATGCCTTTGCTTATGGAAAAGTGATGAAAGTTGCCGTCTTGTTTTGCCTACATGGTGTTGTATATGACTTGACTATTTGCTCTCTATAAAATGAACTTAAATTGATATAAATACCGGCTCTTTTATTTGTGGAGGTTAAATGACTAAATTCTAGACCCACATATTCCTTATGTTGCTCTTTGATTTAAGTTTACCGATGACCTTATGCCTTGTATTATTTTATTTAAAACTTGATCCCATGCTATCTACATTTGTGAATCTCTTGCAAAGTTCTACCTACCAAAGCCTTTACATATACATGACATGATGAAACCCTTAGATTTGCAAACTTATATTTTGATGAGTTGGATTAAGATTGATTTCTATGGTTCGAGACTAAGAAGCTGGCAATTCCATTTTGCGTACCTTTCTTTTGCTAGCCTTTCTATCCATGCATTGTGAGTTTCTACACCGGAAACTTCGCTGGATATCCACCCTAAACCCAAATATCTTTTTGAGAAATACCTCCTTGACCACAACCCAATTTGAGTATGGATCATTATCTTGAGGAAATTCCGAAGAATCAAGAGCTTGATACAAGGAACATTTATTTGGGAGGCATCAAAGAGTGCATAGAAGAAAAAATTAGAAGAAACGGAGGACCACAACAAGTGGGCCGGCTGGTCTCAATACCATGAGCCGACCGACCTACCCCCTATCCTCCTCCAATGGCTTCATTATTCGACAAGAAGATACTCCCTGCCATTTTCCAAAAGATTGAGATGGATACTTACTCTAGCATTAGCCACCACCTCTATGCTCGAGGACGAGCAATCGTTTAAGCATGTGGGGGGCTGAGTAAGTATTAATGTTGCTAGAAGTTCTAAGGAGCATAAAGAAAAAAATAAAATAAAAGAAAAAAATATGTGTTGAAAAAGGAAGAAAGAAAAGAAAAAAGTGTGAAAATAAATGCTCCTTAGTTCTTTTTGCTTCATTAAATTCCATAATGCCTTGAAAGATAATTCCATACTCAAATATTCCAACCATGTGCAATCCGATAATGAGGACTTCATTTGTGCTTTGGGATCAACCTTTGCCATTTGCATATGTCCACTATCTAAAAAGCGTGTGTTCCATTTTCCCCCTCTCCACAAAATCAATTATTCTCCATGGCCTTTTTGACTAGTCTCGGTAATTCCAATAGATCTCTCTCTTAATTTGACAATATTTCATATATAATGTTTTGCTAGGATTGTTTTTACCTACCAAGCTCCACATAAGCCTTCCACTTTCATATATTAGTAGAATAGGATGAAAATAATCTAGTATAGGCTTGAGCGACTTGATGAGATGAGTGTTGTCATGAGCTTTTGCAAGAGAATCTCACTTATGTTGGATATGCATCTTTTTGAAAATTCTTCACGATGAAACAAGGTAAAGGTCTAAAGTTCGCTTAAGTTCAAGAGCAATACATTTACTATTATTGTGGCTTGTTCTTTATTACTAGTCTATCTTCCATAATGAAAAATAGCCGGTTACAACTTGAACTTTAAACGCTAAACTCTTGAGAGCAATGTGTCTTGTTGTGTATGACTAAGTGTAGGGAAGATATTGAAGGGCAACGCTGATTTCATTATTAAGCAAAGATCTTGGACTTACTCGAGGATGAGCAAGGTTTAAGCATGGGGGGATTGTTGACGCTTGTTATACGTACACTTTTAGTGCTAATTAAGTGGTGTTTTGGGACCAATTCATTTACTAACCCCCCACTTGGCACTTGAAATAACCCCATTTTCGCATATGCATGTATTTTTGGAGCATTTTGGTTTATGCAGGTTTTTGAGCTATAAATGAGCACTTTTGGACAAAGACCAAGATCATGCATAGAGCGGAGGAATGAAGGCCATGTGACTCGGATTTCGTTCGTTCTGATCTATGGTGAACCAACCTCCAAGAATGTGAAAGGGCAAAGACTTGAAGATAAGGTCGGATGACTTCAGGATCAAGGCAAATCAGGCAGACATATGGAAAGATATCATGACCCATCTTATCCCGAAGCAACCGACGTCAAATACTCACATGCATTGGCAAATCAACTCCTAGAGGAACTAGAAGCTTCCACGTGAAAGATGGGGCCGAAGGGCCACAAAAATGCCCTGGGCCGACCGGCCCAGAGGGCCCAGTCCGGCCGACCTGGCATGTTTTTGCGCCGCCTCGACCTCTCCTTCGAGCTAGGGTTTCCTCGGACTATTTATAGCCCCTGTACTCCGAGGGCTCGCATATCAGTCCACCAGAACTCGGCGAAACCTAGGGCATACACCAAAAGGAGACGACGGCCGCCGCAAGTCCTCGAAATTGTCTAGGGATGGCTTAGCCCTACCCTAGCCGCCATGACCTCCCTGTGTGGTTGTGCTATGGTGGAGTTCATGAGCAATTTGGAGTCATCAATGGTATGTATTCGGTGGTGATGATCCAAACACATCTATTATATGAGTAATGTTCTTCATGTCATCCGATCTCTTAGCGACTTGATGCCTCTTTCTATGCTTTCTACCTATCATGAATATGTTTGTTCCTTAGTCTAATACATGTTTAGACTATATAGCATACTTTATGTAATCGTGGCGATTAAATCTAGTATGTCGACCCTTCATGATATCTAGACACGTTCACTTGTGGATGTGCCCTTGTAACTAACCATGCCGAAAGGGAGCATCGTGACAGGGTGTGATCCTGTGTAAGGTGGCGTTCTCGGGAGGTTGACCGGAGGTAAGGGTTTAAAGATTGCTTTGGATGAGATGCTTGATGCGCTTACTCTTATTTGCTAGAACTACAACTAGAAGACGATAGACCCATTTATCCTTTGGTTGCTCTTTACCTTTGCCTACGTTTATGGATGAGATCAACATATACAGCTCACTCAAATCATATAGGTTTACTATGCAATCAACGCTTAATGCTAGGAATAGATCCGTTAGATTAGATGGAAAACCCTTGGTAGTTCATTGTCGATCCACAGATTGATAAACCTTGGATGAATACTCTAAGGGAAAAACTACGATGATCCGTGCGCTTGTAGTTCACAATTGGCGTGTCTATGGACCGTCAACACCTACCATACCATCTTTGGCAGGCCCGTGCTGGCCCGATTCATGGCTATTCTGAACCACACATACTTGGTTCTGAAAATGCCGGCTCCCAATGGAGTCCTCTCTATCCGTGGAGACATCAAGACCTCCTTCGAGTGTGACGGGGAGGCTATCAAGATAGCCGAGTTGTCCCAGCAGCTTGGCAACAACACCTTGCTGGCAGAAGAAGCCCCCAAGGCAGCGACCAGTGAGCCTGTCCTCCCGGAGCAGAAGCAGCAGCCCACGGCGCTGGCACCTGCAGAAGCCCCCAAAGCGATCAGCCTGGTACTCGATGACCCCTCCAAGACGGCCCTCATAGGGCCAGGGCTCCCTCCTAAATAGGAAGACGCGCTCACCTCCTTCCTCCGGGACAACTGGGACATCTTCGCATGGAAGCCATCAGACATGCCATGTGTTCCGAGGGAGAAGGCTGAGTACTCCTTGGAATTGAGCAAGAACGCGAAGCCCGCTAAACAGAAGCTGCGCCGATTCACTCAAGATCGCAAGGAGGCCATTAGGGTAGAACTGAATAAGCTCTTAGCTGCCGTTTCATTAGAGAATGCAGACACCCTGAGTGGCTTGCAAATTCTGTACTTGTAAAGAAGCAATCCGGTGAATGGAGAATGTGCATTGACTACACGGATCTCAACTGCTACTGCCCTAATGACCCCTTCCCTCTTCCGTGAATTGATCAAGTCGTAGACTCTACATCCGGCTGCGTGCTCCTGTGCTTTCTAGATTGCTACTCGAGTTATCACCAGATAGCCCTGAAGACGTTCGACCAGGATAAGACTGCGTTCATCACCCCGCATGGCATCTACTGCTACAAGACAATGACCTTCGGGTTGAAGAACGCCGGAGCCACATACCAGAAGGCCATCCAAGGTTGCCTGCAGAGCCAGATCGGCCGCAACGTGGAGTCTTACGTGGATGACGTTGTCGTCAAGACGTACAATGCCGACTCCCTAATTGCCGACCTCCAGGAAACGTTCAACAACTTGTGCCGCTTCAGATGGAAGCTTAACCCCACAAAGTGCGTATTCGGGGTGCCGTCAGGAAAGCTCCTGGGCTTCCTAGTCAGCTAGCACGGCATCAAGACAAACCCAGTCAAGCTGGACTCCATACGCAATCTCAAGGAACCGAAGTGCAAGAAGGACATCATGAAACTCACGGGAACGATGGCGGCCCTGAGCCGGTTCATCAGCAAGCTTGGCGAAAAGGGACTTCCGTTCTTCAAAATCCTCAAGAAGGCGGACAAGTTCGAATGGACCCCTGAGGCTAGCAAGGCCCTGGCCGACCTCAAGGAGTTCCTGGTTAGTCCCCCGGTACTTACGGGTCTTACCCCCGGGGAGGAGCTACTACTCTACATCTCGGCTACCACACATGTAGTCAGCACGGCCCTGGTCGTCGAGCGACCAGAAGAAGGCCACCCATACAATGTCCAGCACCCTGTACATTTCGTCAGCGAGGTACTCAGCGAGTCCAAGGTCCGGTACCCCCATCCTCAAAAGCTGCTCTACGCGCTCCTGATCACTGCTAGGAAACTACGCCACTACTTCCAGGCCCATGTCATTCGGGTTATCTCGAATTTCCTGCTTGGAGCCATCCTCCACAACCGAGACGCCAACGGCCGCATAGTCAAGTGATCCATGGAACTCGGCGAGCACACCATCAACTTCGAGCCACAGGAGGCCATCAAGTCCCAGATAGTGGCTGACTTCGTGGTCGAGTGGACGGAGATACAGACGCCGACCCCAGCGGAACGGCCCGAGCACTGGAAGATGTACTTTGATGGTGCCCTCAACCTCGAAGGAGCCGATGCAGGAGTGCTGTTCGTTTCCCCGGAGGGGCAGCACCTAAAATATGTTCTCCAGATACATTACGAGGCCACCAACAATGGGGCCGAGTACGAGGCGCTAATCCACGGTCTCCGGATCGCGGTGTCGCTCGGCATCAAGCTGCTGATGTGCTACGGCGACTCCAAGCTAGTCGTCGAGCAAGTCAATAAGAATTGGGATACGACCAAAGAAACCACGAGCGCATATTGCGCTGAGGTACGCAAGCTCGAGGCCCACTTCTATGGGCTTGAGTTTAACCACGTCCTCCGAGAGGACAACATCGCCGCTGATGTCCTGTCCAAGCTAGGGTCCACCAGAGCCCAAGTGCCAGTCGGCGTCTTCGTCCAAGACCCGCGCACCCCATCCATCAAGATGCTTGAGGATGGCTGCTCCGTGCCCGACCCGGAGCCACTCCCGAGTGGCCCGCGGACCAACGAAGTTCTCCTGGTGGAAGCAGACTGGCGCCCCCCCTTCATCGCTTTCCTCGCAGAGAGCTGGTCACCGGGTATGAAGGAAGAAATCGAGAAGCTGACTCGGCATGCGACAAACTATGTCGTCATTGGTGACGCCCTGTACAGAAAGGCCATCTCCACAGGCATACTCATGAAGTGTGTCCTCCGTGACGAAGGCATTAGCCTCTTACAAGACATCCACTCAGACACATGCAGCAACCATGTAGCTGCCAGAACCTTAGTCGGCAAAGCCTACAGGGCAGGGTTCTACTGGCTAACAGCCCTGTCCGACGCAAAGGAGTTGGTGCGCTGCTGCACCGGCTGCTAATTCTTCCAGAAGCAAAAGCATCTGCCGGCTCAGGCGCTGAGGACTATCCCCCATCTTGGCCATTCGCCATATGGAGACTCGACAATGTCGGCCCCTTCAAAACCGCTTCGGACAGATTCAAGCATCTCTTGGTGGCGGTCGACAAATTCACAAAGTGGATCGAGTACAAGGTGGTGACGGACACCAATTCTGCCACAGCCGCCAAGTTCATCGCAGAGCTCACCCACCGGTTCGGCGTCCCAAACCACATCGTCACTAACCTCGGATCCGAGTTCACGGGACACGAGTTCTAGGACTTCTGCTAGGACAACTGCATCGATGTCTACTACTCTTCCACGGCACACCCCAGGTGAAATGGCCAGGTTGAGCGAGCCAATGGCTTGGTCCAGGACTCGCTCAAGAAAGCAATGTACGACGGACTCAACAAGCATGCGGGCCGGTGGGCCAATGAAGTACCCCATGTCATATGGGGCCTACGAACACAGAAGAGCAGAGCAACGGGATAAACTCCCTTCTTCCTGGTGTACGGCTCCGAAGCTGTCCTCCCAGCCGACATCGCCCATGGTGCCCCTGCGAATCCAGCACTACCAGGAAGGTGAAGCGGAGATCGGTCGCCAAGTCGACATAGACTGCTTGGATGAACACCGACTTGCTGCACTCGTCCGGCATGCCAGACACGAGCAGCAGGTGCGACGGTATCATGACAAGAATGTCCGGAAACGCTCCTTCAACGTCAGTGACTTGGCCCTGCGCCGATTCATGTCCTCCAAGGACAAACACAAGTTGTCGGCCCCCTGGGAGGGCCCCTTCATCGTCAAGGAAGTCGTTTCGTCGAGTACATACAGCCTCTAGTGGGCTAATGGTGACCCCGTCCCAAACGTGTGGAATATCGAGCACCTTACAAGTTCTATCCATAGAAAATTGGAACAAGCTATGTATCCCTTGTCTCATATTAATGAAAATGTCTTTGCCTTGCTATATGATTCACCGTTGTCTTCTCACCCGACATCCATGATGCTTGGGGACTGGGTCCGACCCAGGCAACATTTTATTCATCACGACCATAGGGGGAGTACCTGATTACTCCGACTTCCGAGTCCTTGCCCAGCCCCATGTTCCCCCCGGCGACAGCCGAGCTAACCCGGCCGGTCCGAGTCCCTAACCGTGAAACCCTGAGCTCCGTGGTCAGCCCGCGCGCCCCCTACACCTAAGCCTCCCCGCTGAGCAGTGTAGTATGGGGTAAGCCGTCTTCTCCATGAGCAGTGGTCAGCGGGTAAAAAGGGTGCTTAAACGGCACAAGGCAGCGACCAGTCGGGTAACGCAAAACCTTAGTCGGCAGGGAAAAGGGCCCAACAACACACTACAGCACATCAATGCTTCAAGTTAACTTAGAACTGTATACAAGTTCAATACAGGGTTTACATCTACAACTGTTTTTTACAGGCCGAGCTCTTTTGCTACAGCCTCCGCCAGGGGCATGCAGTCGTCCACCAACTCTTCGAACTGGTCATCGGAGACACCCTCCGAAAGGCCGTCGGTGATGGGAGCAAGTTCTTGCGTTGGGAAGTGCACCCGGAGGAGTGCCAGGACCCGACTCCCGAAGCCGACTGCAGTCTCCTGCACCAACTGGGCGGCGCGAGTAGGACCAGCCCGGAGCCGCTGGACCAATGTCAACATCGTCGGGCCCGATGCTGCGGGCACCAACAAGTTGGCATTGAACTCGGCCGCTTGCTTCAGCTCCAGCAGCTCAGTTTGAAGCCCTGCACAGGCATCCGCATAAGCATTCTGACATGATCAAAGCTACAGAAGACTCGCCAAAAGACACTCACCATGCATGGCCTGGTCGTGCGTGTCCTTTAGGAGCTGATTCGCCTCCATCAGGTGATCGGATTCGGCCTTCCGGCGAAGGTTGGCCGCCTTGAGCGTCTGCACCTCCTCCTCAAGCTTTCGTTTGGCCCCGGCCAACTCGTCCACCCTCCCTTGGAGGGCGTCCTCCTTCTTCTTTGCCTCTGCAAAGAAAGCCTCATGAGCACAGATTGCTCAGACAAAGGCACATTCAAGTCAAGCACAAGAACTTACCCTTCGACAAGACCTTCATGTCATTCATGAGGTCCTCGTTCGTCTTCACGACGTCGGCGATCTCCCGCTCCCTCTTCATCTGGTACTCCTTGGCCACGTTGGCTTCTCGGATATGCTCCTCTCGGATGCTGGCCAAGGCCTGGCGGTCCTCTAGGGCCTACTGCTTGAAGCGAAGGTCTTTCACGGACCGAGCTGTGAAACCCTGATCAACAAAGGAAAGCGGTCAGACACTGCGAGAACTATGATCCTAACACGGCGACATAAGCATACTTGGACTATGCGACCCAGCACGACGGCCACATTTTGCAGCTTCTGAAGCTCGCTCTCGTGGTCGGTGATATCGAGCTCCAGATCACGCTCCGGCGTCAGTACAGATGAACTCGCCCCGGCCCCGAGCCCGGCCGAGACGGCTTCAATCATCGGCGCCACGACGATGCCAGCGCCGGCGTCCAGGTGCTCCCCGAGCAGCTGGTCATCATCGTCTTCAAGTGGAGGAGGGCCCCTAGCTGGCTCCTTCAACCCTGCAGGGTTCTTCGGGGCCTTATCTACGATATTAACCTCAGGCACCTCGGCCTGCCGGTCGTCCACGGGGGAGCTCGTCCCCAAGGTGAGGCGCGGAGGGCTCGGTGGACGTGGCTGCTCCAACACGCTCGCTGGTACCTGTTTCGGCAGGCCCGTCATAGCACCGGTCCCCGACCCCGTCTCCGTAGTAGCAGGCTGACTTGGCGGCGTCTTGCCACCAGCCCCCAGGTGTGGCAGGACGCCGGCACCACCTCCTTGGCGCTCGAGCCTACGACAAACGCATCAGCAATTTGAACTCTACAAGTCCTAAGTACGGCTCAAGGAACTTCAAGATAACTTACCCGCTCTTGCGTGGGCGCTTGAACTCCACCCGCTTCAGCAGCAGTGGAGGCACCTGGCTCAGCAGCAGATTCGAGTCTGGCCGCAGCTCTGGCTGGGCGAAGATGCTCCCCTGGTCCCCCGCACTCTCCTAGGACGGATGCTCGGGATCAGGGCCAAAGGGGGACTCGTCAGCGCCATCCTCCGCCTCGCTCGTCAGGGACGACGCCTTCCTCTTCCTCTTCGCCTCGGCCTCGGCCCGAGCAGCATACCCCAAATTCGGCGCCGGCTTGGGAGACGCCCCTCGAGCTGCCCTCTAGGAGTGGGTCACCTTGCGCACAGCTTGGCGGGTTGGCCTCCCCAAACCAGCAGCGGGCACCCCGGTCACTTGGTCGTCCTCCGACTCCTCCAGGGGAGCCGAGATGAAGTCAGCCACTTCCCACTCGGCCTGCCCCTCGCCCACGACACGAGGAGCTCGGGACGCTTCCTCCATCAACATACACTTCTCCGGTCGGACATCGCCCTCGAGCAGTGGGGCAGGGCAGAAATATTTTACAGCTCGCTCCTACAAGTCAAGCACAAAATGATATGTCAGAGATTCAGCAGATCAACAACCCAGTACATAGTATAAAAAAAACAAGGATACCGACCGGCGGAGGCGGATTGTGCAAAGAAAACGGGACAGGTGTCCCCTCATTGAAGATTTCTCCCCGCATGAAGCCAGAAATCCTATCCATCGTTTTGGGGATGGATACCATTCGAACCTGCTCCCGAGTCGGGTCCTTGCCACCCGAGAACTCGTACCCAGGGTGCACCGGTCCTTGATGGGCTGTGTCAGACGTCGGACAAAAGAGATCATCACTGCCATGGCGGTCAGCTTCCTCTCCTTCGCCTCAGCAATCATCTGCAGTAGCTCTTCAGCCTCCTGCAGCTCCTCGCCTTCTGGGAGCGAGTCCCAGTTGTCCCTCTTCTCTGGCCGGTGTCCAGTCCGAGTAGGCAGGGCCGGGGATGGTTCGTGACATAGAACCACTCAGACCGCCAATTCTTGTTGGAGTCGTTCATGTCCAAGACAAAGTATCTCCTGGACATGCCGACCCTCAACGAGAACTTGGCTCCTCCGGTGACCCTGGCAGGGCCTTTACCTGCACCTTCACCAACCGTCTTCATCCGGTATAGACGCCGCCACAGTCCGAAATGTAGCGGAATTCAGAGAAAGGCTTCGCAAAGATGGATAAGGACCAAAATAGACAAGATGGAGGTGGGATTTAGATGAGTGAGTTCCACACCATAGAAATGAAGAAGACATCGGAAGAAGTCCCCTATTGGCAGTCCGAACCAGCGCTCGAAGAAGGGCATGAAGACGGTGATCTCGGTCTCCGAGCGCTCCCATGGCCGGGTGTCATCCCCAGGGGGGCGCCACAGCAGCACTTCCTGCGGTCTGAGAACGCCTCGCCGCACCATGTCCTAGAGCCTCTCCTCGGTCATGGAGGATTGACCCCAATGCGGTTCTTGGGGCGGCACTCCTCCAGGGACGGAGGTCAGCTCCATGACCCCGTCAGAAGACGCCACCGCCTTCCCCTTGGCGGTCGCTGGCGTTGCAGTACTGCCGCTCCTGCTGGCGGCGGCACCTGTGGCCCCAGACTGGCCCGTGGAGGACGCCATTCCCTTCCTCGTATCAACGTCACCATGGCCCGCAGTGATACCAGCGTCCGCCATCCTCGTCGGCGGCGGCACCTCCTCTCCCGACGCCGGTGAGCCCAGTGAGGCCTTCGGGTCCACCATCTCCTCCAAATGCTCGAGCGCGTCACAGGCGTACAGCAGCAACGGCGGCGCCCGAACTCCGGCGGCAAGGGCACGGTGGATGAATCGCACTCACGGGGGCGCTAAGCGGTGGTGGAGTCACAGGATGGTTTTCGATTTGGAAATGACTGTGGTAAAAACCGCCGGTGAACAGATCCGATTTATCCCCTTTCCGCCAATCCAAATTACCCTAACGGCACCGTAACTTACAGACGGAATCCGCGGAAGTCCCGTTAACTGCGGGCCAATGGCTCTTTGCATAAAGGACTCGGCCAGCCTCGACCCTCGGGGACTCGGCGCCTTGACTCCGGTCAACGGGTCTCCAGACTCGGCCAGCCCCGACGCTCGGGGACTCGGCGTTTTGACTCCGGTCAACGGATCTCCGGACTCGGCCAGCCCTGACCCTGGGGGACTCGGCGTTTTGACTCCGGTCAATGGGTCTTCGGACTTGGCCAGCCCCGACGCTCGGGGACTCGGCGTCTAGACTCCGGTCAATGGGTCTCCGGACTCGGCTAGCCCCGGCCCTCGGGGACTCGACGCTTCGACTCCGGTCAACGGGTCTTCGGACTCGGCCAGCCCCGACGCTCGGGGACTCGGGGATTTGACTCCGGCCAACGGATCTCTGTACTCGGCCAGCCCCGACGCTCGGGGACTCGGCGTTTTGACTCCGGTCAACAGATCTCCGGACTCAACCAGCCCTGACGCTCGGGGATTCGGCATTTTGACTCCGGTCAACGGGTCTCCGGACTCGGCCAGCCCCGACGCTCGGGGACTCGGCGCTCTGACTCCGGTCAACGGGTCTCTGGACTCGGCCAGCCCCGACGCTCGGGGACTCAGCACTCTGACTCCGGTCAACGGGTCTCCGGACTCGGCCAGCCCCGACGCTCGGGGACTCAGCGATTTGACTCCGATCAATGGGTCTCCGGACTCGGCCAGCCCCGACGCTCAGGGACTCGGCGTTTTGACTCCGGTCAACGAGTCTCCGGACTCAGCCAGCCCCGACGCTAGGGGACTCGGTGTTTTGACTCCGGTCAATGGGTCTCCGGACTCGGCCAGCCCCGATGCTAGGGGACTCGGCGCTCTGACTCCGGTCAACGGGTCTCCGAACTCGGCCAGCCCCCGACGCTCGGGGACTCGGCAATTTGACTCCGGTTAACGGGTCTCCGAACTCGGCTAGCCCCGACGCTCGGGGACTCGGCGTCCCGACTTTGGGTCACGGGTCTCCGCGACTCGGCCAGCCCCGAAGCTCGGGGACTCGGCTTCGGGGCTCGGCATTGCGAACCTACTCTTAGACCTATGCTGCCAAGCTGGCCCTCGGGCCAGGGAACACAGAAGTTTCATCTTCAACTACACCACGCCGAAGGATTCATTGGAAAAAGTATACAGTTACAAGAAGAGTCGGTCATGGGCTGGTTACAAGTACCAAAAGCATTGACCATCAAGATGACGGCTTGGGGCACTCGCCAGTGTGCTCAGTGCTGCATCCGTAGCAAGCTTGGTCCACATGAGCTCATCGCAAGCTCTCTTGTAGCACCATGGCGACCAACGACGAGTTAACCCCACTTGAGGGTTGTATGCGAATGCCCCCGGGTTTCCCTTAGCTCTACAAAGCATTTCACCCCGCAAGACCCTTGGCCCAAGGCAATGCTAAGAGACAATGGGAAAGCATCCGACGCTGCTCAACACCTTAAGATCTTCGCAAGCACTCTTCTAGCACCAAGCTCTCAAGTCCCCATGAATCCTCCCCGTAGGATGAACCCAGTAACAAGTCCCCAACATGTTCAAAGTTAGTGGTTGATATGCCTATCTTCTGATGAGCGCAAGGCTCCGAGCCTTGGCGTATAATTATAGCCCTGTGCTAGATGTTCACATGTGACCTCGGTCGCACTATTCGGCGCGTGAGTTCTGCACCGCGCAGCAGCTCCTCCCTTCGAGGTGTTCAGTCCGCCCTTATCGCTTTCGGCTTCATCCGACCATGGGTACGCTCTGTGCGTTCACGTGAATACTGTTCTTGTCACGACGTATGCATATGTGTGTGGCGAGCTTATCCTTTGGGCGGCCTGACTGCCTCGAAGCTTGGAGACTCTTCTCTTTTGACCGTTAACCTGACTTTTCTAGTCGGCCTAATGCTCGAGGACTACTCCATATGGAGAGCTCCTTACGCCGCTCTCCATATGCCCCATCAAGGATGTGTCACTTTCTCAAAGTCGTGCAATTCCTTATGGTGTCCGACTCGGCCATCACTCGGCATAACGCCACTCGGGGCTCTGCCCCCGGGTCTGTCCAGGGCCATCCCTGACGGCCGGCAGTTTTCTTTTTTGAGCACCGCCCACCCTTGTGTCGGCCTGCCGACCAAGATGCTTCAGCCGACTGCAGAGGCTTCGCTTCTTCATCAGCACTCCGACACACGCCTGCACGTTGCTCGGGGACTTGTGGGATATGGGTACCCCTGGGCCTACTACCGACCGGGTATGTAGTCAGCCTGGGCCCACATCTGATAAGGATGTGGACCGACCCCATGCCGGCCCACGAGGATCCTCGGCTTGATGGATAAGACTGGAGAAGACTTAGCCTACAAGGCATGAGGCGATATGACCGGATCCTACTCGGGCATCACGGAGATTACATGGCAACCGACTCAGATTAGTTTCCTAGTCAGAGCTGGATACAATTAGAGATAACCGACTTGTAAACCCTAGGCCATCAGCCTATATAAGGTGGCCTAGGTCGACCTCTTCAGACATCGAATACTTTCTTCCACATTGTAACCACAAACTCGCTGTTGTTCTCGGGAACCTCGCCGAGCAGATCAATCCAACACCACCGAGTACAGGACGTAGGGTATTATACCTTCGGGTAGCCCAAACATGTATAATACCTGTGTCCCTGTGTTACCTCAAGCTCCCTAGTCCTGCGATTACCCTTCGCCTACAAATCAACCATCTGGGTACCCCCGGGTGGACTGCCGGACGATAAATCCGACAACTGCGGCCTTACAGATCCCACGCTACACCTTGATTTTGGGAGGAACAGGCCAAAAACGCTGGAGCAAATGCGCGACCTTATTGGTCACTGGGCAGACGCTGAAGACTTGGAGCGCGAAAGATTCAACCGAAACAAGTCGGGAGGAGATCGCAACAACAACAACGACCGCAACAAGGGCAAGCAAGTTGAGAACAGCGGCAAACGCGACTTCAACGACAAGAAGCGCAAGTCGAAGGATACAGTCAACGTTGCTGAGAAGAACTCTTCCCGTAGGAAGTTCGAGAAACTACTCGACAAGCAATGCCCCTTCCATCCAAAGGACAAGCACTTGAGTAGGGAATGCTACGGGCTCAAGAAAGCGTTCGCAGCCGACGGCGCTTCTAAGACCAACAACCCTGATGACAAAGGAGACAAGGGTGACAAAGACACTGGCTATCAACAAGCTGACAAGGTGGTCAATGTCATCTTTGGTGGGATCACTCAGATAGAATCAAAGCGCAAACAAAAGCTTATCCAACGCGAGATTGCCTGCATTGAGCCTGCCATCCACACCTTCCTGAAGTGGTCAGAGGTCCCGATCAGTTTCTCTCACGATAATCAATGGACCAACATCAAGAACCCCGGGCGGTACCCTCTGGTACTAGACCCAGTGGTAGCTGGCGTGCGACTCACGAGGACATTGATTGACGACGGAAGCGGACTCAACATCCTGTTCACCAAGACTCTGAAGAAGATGGGCTTGGACATCACCAACCTGCTCAAGCCCACTGATTCACCCTTTTACGGCATCGTTCTGGGCAACACCGCTGTGCCCCTCAGCCAGGTATCACTTTCGGTTACATTTGGTACCGAGGCCAATTATAGGACTGAGTACATTACTTTCGAGGTCGCTGACTTTGAATCTTCATACCACGCGATCCAGGGAAGACCTGCTTTGGCGAAATTCATAGCGATTCCACACTATATCTACCTCGTCTTGAAGATGCCAGACCCTAAAGGGATCCTCTCCCTAAAGGGCGACCTGAAGACCTCCTATGATTGCGACACCGAGGGAGTGACGATTGCTGCAAGAATGCAGCAATCGAGCCAGGCAGCAATCGTAGCAGCAATGGCGAAACAACTCGGCGAGGCTGAGTTGGACATCCCAACGAAAAAGCCAGCCGCGTCAACCATGAAGCCCTCTCAGGAAGTTCTAATCAAGGCAATTGACTTAGGGACGGGTGATCCCTCCAAGACGGCGCTGATCGGCACTGACCTGCCTACCCAATAGGAAAGCGCGCTCACCAGCTTCTTACGGGACAACCGCGACATCTTCGCATGGAAGCCATCTGACATGCCGGGAGTCCCAAGGGAGTTGGTTGAGCACAAACTCAATGTCGATCCAGCTGCCAAACCGAAAAAACAACGCTTACGACGTTTCGCCCAGGACAAGAAAGAAGCCATCCGATCGGAGCTGGCAAAACTACCAGCAGCCGGGTTCATCAAAGAGGAGTTCCACCCTGACTGGCTCGCTAATCCTGTCTTGGTGCGTAAGAAGAACAACAACAAGTGGAGGATGTGTGTCGACTACACCGATCTGAGCAAGCACTGCCCAAAGGATCCTTTTGGGCTACCTCGCATTGATCAGGTGGTGGACTCTACAGCTGGCTGCTCTCTACTCTGTTTCCTTGATTGCTACTCAGGCTATCATCAGATAAGCCTGCATAAAGACGACCAGATCAAGACGGCATTCATCACTCCGTTTGGCGCCTACTACTACACCACAATGTCCTTCGGACCCAAAAATGCGGGGGCAACATATCAGCGTGCAATTCAGAGCTGTTTAAAGGCTCAAATTGGCCACAATGTTGAAGCATACGTTGATGACGTCGTCGTGAAGCCGAAGAACCTAGACAACCTCATTGATGACCTGACCTGTCCGAGACCTTTGCACACCTCAGGGAATTCCAATGGAAGCTCAACCCCACCAAGTGTGTGTTTGGCGTGCCCGCGGGAAAACTGCTGGGCTTCATAGTCAGCCATCGGGGAATTGAAGCCAACCTCGAGAAGATCACCGCTATTACATCCATGACGCCTCCAAAATCCCTCAAGGATGTCCAGAAGCGGACCAGATGCATGGCGGCACTCAACCGATTTATTTCAAGGCTGGGTGATAGAGGATTACCTTTCTTCAAGCTCCTCAAGAAGCAAGACAAGTTCGTATGGACTGCAGAAGCGGATGCAGCATTTGAAGATCTCAAGAAATTTCTCCAGTCACCACCAGTACTTACTGCAACAGCTGATCAGGAACCACTGCTCCTCTACATCGCAGCAACAACTCACGTCGTGAGCACTACTATTGTAATCGAGCGGGAGGAATCTGGCCATATTATACAAAGTACAGCGGCCAGTATACTTCATCAGCGAGGTGCTCACAGAATCAAAAGTACGCTACCCCCAGGTCGAGAAGATATTATATGCTGTCTTAATCACGTCTCGCAAGCTGCGCCACAACTTCGATGCTCACCGGGTTGTTGTAGTCACCTCTTTCCCAATTGGCGACATCCTCCGCAACAGCAGCAAAGGCGGCCGAGTTCATCCAAGACATCACCCATTGTTTCGGCGTCCCGAATCGCATCATCACTGATCTTGGCTCCGAATTCACAGGAAGCGAGTTCTTTGACTTCTGCGACAGTCTGGGAATTGAAGTTTGCTACGCATCGGTGGCGCACCCACGCACCAATGGACAAGTTGAGAGAGCTAATGGCCTCATACTCCAAGGACTCAAGCCAAGGCTCTATGAACCACTCAAAAAGTACGGCGGCAAGTGGATGCAAGAACTGCCAGCCGTGGTATGGGGGTTCAACGCGGCAATCACCCTTCTTCCTGGTCTACGGCTCAGAAGCGATACTCCCGGTGGACATCGAGTACAACGCTCCAAGAATTCAAAACTACTCGGAGGAAGTAGCAGAGCAAAGTAGAGCAGAAGATGTGGACATGCTAGAGGAGGCAAGGCTAGCTGCTTTGATCAGGACAACGAAGTACCAACAAGAATTCAGGAGGTATCACGATCTGGTCCTCCGGAGAATTCAGAGTATAAAAGATCAGCACAAGCTATCTTCACCTTGGGAAGGTCCGTTCATAGCATCCAGGGTTATCAGCCTGGGTACTTATCAACTACAATGGGAAGACTGAACAGAGGTGCCCAATGCTTGGAACATTGAGCACTTGCGGCGTTTTTACCCTTAAGAAGTTTTTAGAGTTGATTAAAGTCAATAAAAGTCAGTCCTTTCAATATACTGATGTCGGCTTCTTAGCCAAACGATAATAAAGTGTCTATATTCCATTGTCATCAAGCTTGGAATTCAGATACAAGTATCATGCTATGCTTGCTTGCCAAGTAACACATACACTACAAAGTTTTGAATCATGCCGGGTTGTTTAAAAACAACCCAGAAAGGCTATATTCAAACAAAAGCCATCTACTTTTTGTTTCACACAGAAGGATTGGGCACACAAAATAGATAAATAAGTACTCTTGTTGATGAAACATTAGTATTTATATCTGCAACAGTTCATTACAAAGGTTTTTCTTACATATATGTCGGGGTTCTTTACCGCCGGCAAATAATAAAATCGTGGAGCGCGCGTCGGGCCTCGGGTGGTAGTGCAAAAAGACACGGGGGTTTATACTGGTTCGGGCCACCCATGGGGTGTAATACCCTACGTCCAGTTCGTGCTGCTCGTGTTGTTTGCACTGGTTTGTAGTAGGGGGTACAAATAGGGCGAGAGAGGGACTAGCTCCCAAGTCTCTGGTGCGTGAGTCGAGCTCGGTGCGGTGACCGGCTGGAGGAAGAAGAAGACCGAGGGAGAGTACTCCTCGGGAAAGAAAAGAGGCTCCCTGCCTCCCGTAGGAGGCCCAGGAGAGAGGAGGAAAAGAGTCCATCTGCCTCGCGCAGGAGGCCTGGCCTCCCCTTTTATAGTTCAAGGGGAGCCAGTAAAGAATGAGAGAAAGAGTACAGTCAAAGGGTAAGACGGGCAAAAGGGAGGAGTGCCTGCCCATGCTGTGGGGCCCGTCGTCCTTCCGAGTGCTGTAGCCATGTCCTGCTGGTGTCAGTTGCGTCAGAGAGTGGTTGGCACAGTGTAGTAGCTTGACTCCGGGTGCTTCGGTCTTCTCGGAGGTTGCTTCGTTGCGAAGGAGCGGACCAGTCGGAGACGGAGATCTTGTCGGGCGAATCGGAGTCTCGTCGGGCGAGGACGCAGCTTGTCGGGCGAGACGTGGTTCTTGTCGGGCGAAGGAGCAGCTTGCCGGGCGAAGGTGCGCAGCTCATCGGGCGTGCATGCAGCTCATCGGGCGAATCGCGGATCCTGTCGGGCGAAGCAAGAAAGTAGTCGGGTGATATCCGAAACCAGTCGAGTGGTGCATGCAAAAGCACTCGGACGTGCTTGCATGCAAAAGCACTCGGACGTGCTTGCATGCAAAAGTACTCGGACGTGCTTGCATGCAAAAGCACTCGGGCTTGCATGTATGCAAAAGCACTCAGGCTTGCATGCAAAAGCACTCGAGCTTGCATGCTGGGTAGTATGCTATTTGCATTTTGGCCGTTTTCCTTCACAAAAATAAATGGTATGCATTTAGGCCAGCGAACCACTCGGAGGTGCCTTGCCTGATGACGTCGTGGTTTCGATTTTTAATCGCTGTCATTGGATACCCCTAATATTGGTATCCGACAGTAGCCCCCGAGCCTGGGAGCGAGTCGCAGACTCGGTCGCGGGCTGAATTTATCGTGATGTCGAGAAAGCTGTGGAGTTTCGGGTGGGGGCGCGCGAGCGCACCCGCCGGGTGTAGCCCCCGAGCCTGGGGGCGAGTGGTACACTCGCTCGCAGGATTATGGCATTTGCGTAGTGATTCGTTGCGAATTACGCGACCGCGCTGCTGGTCTCTGTTAGCAATTTCGACCCCGTGTGTGTGTCCCGAGACCGGGGTCCGGATGGGGATTCGTTTTGTTTTTATACATTTTTCCCCTCATGCTTCCCGTGTGATAGGAAGGAGGGTAAGAGACGTATCGCGCTTTGCCACGCAGGCCGAAGCACGACTCTCGTTGAGCTACAAACGGGTAGGTTCGAGTGAAGCCACGGCATCCCGCTCGACGGGTTCCGATCGGACCAGCTGGTGGCCAGCTTCAGATTCCTGGTGGCGAGATCATCTAGTTACCAAGCCCGTTCGACCGGACTTGGCGGCTCTTTGCCTTTCCGTTCGGGGGAAAAACCATGACCATTCTTGCCATCAAGACTCGAACGCAGTTCAGGATGCCCATGACGCTCGTGCGCCCGGGTACTGGCCGCTGGGACCCATCCGTCACTGCCCCTCGCTCGACAAGATGACCAGGGGCGGCTGTCGAACCCTTCGACGGGCCAGCCTTCGAACCCCCGTTGGAATCACCTGTCAGGTCGACTGTCGGAGTCGTCCGTCCCGATGCCCAGCCCCCGAGCGCAGGGCCGCGAGGGGTCGTTTGGGCCGGCGGGAGCCGCTTAGTTTAGAGAGTTCGAAAAGCGCGTTTCGGAAATCGATCGCGTGCGTATGCTTGACCCTGCGTGCCGAGGTCGGGCGAGACAAAAGGTGCCGTTTCCTGCATGTAGGAGTTGCAGCAAGCTTACCGGGACTTGTCATGCCGAGCTGCAAAAAACAGCGTAATGCAAAAACGTTGCGTAAAGCGGGGAGTCGGGATTTATTCGTTATTAACGAAAAGTCGTGTACGCCCTGCCTTTATTAGGCTACGTATTTCCTCGGGTAGTCGGCTTATCACGTTTAAGCTCCTAGTCCCACTGACCTCTGCTCGCAGAGAGGACGGCTTACCGCGGACTACACTGCTCAGCGGGGAGGCTTAGGTGTAGGCGGCGCGCAGGACGAGGTTTCACGGACGAGGCCTATGCTACCCGAGTACTTTAGCGACACCCAAAAGAGGCATGCGGGACTGTAAAAGGAAATGCATGGAAATACGAAGGATC
>CM014276.1:19651128-19832237 GCA_004135705.1 Alloteropsis semialata
CAGCTTGCCGGGCGAAGGTGCGCAGCTCATCGGGCGTGCATGCAGCTCATCGGGCGAATCGCGGATCCTGTCGGGCGAAGCAAGAAAGTAGTCGGGTGATATCCGAAACCAGTCGAGTGGTGCATGCAAAAGCACTCGGACGTGCTTGCATGCAAAAGTACTCGGACGTGCTTGCATGCAAAAGTACTCGGACGTGCTTGCATGCAAGAGCACTCGGGCTTGCATGTATGCAAAAGCACTCAGGCTTGCATGCAAAAGCACTCGGGCTTGCATGCTGGGTAGTATGCTATTTGCATTTTGGCCGTTTTCCTTCACAAAAATAAATGGTATGCATTTAGGCCAGCGAACCACTCGGAGGTGCCTTGCCTGATGACGTCGTGGTTTCAATTTTTAATCGCTGTCATTGGATACCCCTAATATTGGTATCCGACAATATACAAGAAAACCTAGAACTTAAGGCGGGAAACAATCTTCTCTGCCGTGTCCTTCTCCTCCCCCATGTAAGTATCATACCTACTCCGGGGTACATGCCGGGTTGATCCGACCATCAGTAATACTCAGGGGCTGGGTGGGGAACCAGGATCGGACAATCCCGAGTACTTGCATAGTACACAATCGGGCGATCCGCTGGCAATACGCCCGCACCTGCCCAAGAGTTGCTCAAAGCCGATCAAGGAGAGGAGGAGCAACACTACCCACGGGTACCTTGGCATATACATCATCTAGTGGAAGGGCAGCCTCTTTCCAGGACTCAATCTCCGCACCATGACGGTTGATCTCCACGCGAAGAGCCTGGATTTCCTCCTCCTGGCCATGGATCTTGGTCATGTCCTGGACGAGCTATGCATCGGCGTGCTGGCACATCTTCTGCTCTTTAGCAAGCTCCGCCATGCAATCCTTCTCCCGTTGCTCGGCCTGGTTCGCACGCTCTTGTTGCCGGTAAAAGCGGTTCTTCATGTCGATTACATCGGCCTTTATAGCTTCAATGCACTTCTCACCCTTTGCAACCAAACATATCATATTTATTATATGATCTACGCTAACAATGGGGAGAAGTACTCGGCAACATACCTGAGAGTTTCTGTCTAAGAGACTTGTTTCTCTTGAGTACATCCTCTTGCTGGTCTTGATACAGGTTGATTTTCTTGTATGCTTCATCCAGCTCGAGGCGAAGCTGGGCACGCTCCTGTTCCCATGACTCTTGCCCTTTTGCTAAGTCATCTGCAGCTTTCTCCACTCGGGTAATGGACATGCTAGCCCTGCAGAGCATCTCAGACTTTTGATGTGACCGCACAAGTATATTCTGTTTCCAAAAACAAGGCGGCAGAGTTGATTGGCAAAAGACCCAAAGAAGATAAGTATACTTACAGTATTGATTTACTCTATACTAATCTCTGTAAGCTTGGTGAGTTGCTTTTGTAGCTCGGCAACCTTCTCGAGATCTTCCTGATCAACCTGTGAGTTGAACGGAAGGCATTGTCATCTTCATTAATATTTACGCCCGACGTTCCAGTAAGGATCTGGAATGGTTCCGGTGACAGCTCTCGGGGCTTCTTCTTCTCCCGGATAATTTCCTCGATGGTTGCTGCCTTCACCAGTCCAGCGGCCGCATCAAGCTCTTCAGTGTGGAGACTCGCCATCTGAGTACTTTCTGCTGCTTTGGGTCACACCCTTGGAGCAGAAGTACTCAGAGCGGCTTTCTCCGGTACCTTGGAGGACGACGAAGTGGCGGTGCTCGATTCTTGCGGGCGGGGCTGCGGAGATGCTCGGGGGCTCGGCTCCTGCTCTGCTCCCGCCTCCTTGTTATGGATTTCCATGGATGGGTTCACCTCCGGGCTCTTTGGCGATTGCGCGGGAGGAGTAGGCGGATGGCTGAACAAGACAGAAGATTTCAAGAATCAATCTATTGAAAACCGTCAATAAGCAGACGGCGATCCCTAATAGATCGGATCACTTACCTGGTGAACTCCATGTCGAACTCCGGCTCGTCCAAGTCAAAATTGAACCCTTCAGAAGCGATGTCTTGAGGCTCGTGTGTTTTCTCTTGACGAGTGGGTTCTTTTTCTTGAGGTTGCTGTATCAAAGACCTTAGATTAAAAGAAAGAACTCGGCACAAGTCAAGATGCAAGATTTCAAAAGTAAATTGGCATACCTTGAGGGGAGATGGGTGCAGTGGGATCCCCACAGGAATCTCTACATTTGCTTCCATTTCTGCCTCAAAGACCTCCGCTTCAGCAAGGCTAGCGTCAGCAGGCTTCTCAAGCAAAGGAGACAACCTCTTCCACACAGCTCGCTCTTCTTGGGGACCTGAGGACTTGGCACGTCTTCGGTGCTAGGCCTTTTCAGGCCTGATCCTCCTTGCCCAAGTATCATGGAGCGAGGCTGTGGGGGCGCATAATCACCTGAGGAAGATCCTTCCTCTAGAATCACCTCATCGATGACCGGTGATACCTTCTTCTTCCCTTTCCCCGAGCATTCAGCAGTTTGCTGAGATTGTGGAGGCGGGGGCGTCTCAGGCAATCCGGACTGGTTTTTCCGCCATGGCAGGAGGAGCAAAAGCAAATCTGGTCCGCAATTCCTAAAATTGGGTGCAAAAGGAAATAATGAGTCTTCGTGAAGCAAGAAGGTGGATATCAAAAAATGATATTTGGGTTGATTTCAAGCTTACATACCACTGGTGGTGGACGACCAGCCGAGTACTCGGGTACCCGGCGTGGCAGTTCTTGCGTGTCCATAAATAATGCTTGGACACAAACGGTGACTTCATCCGCAGAAAGATCGTCGGGGGAGATCCTAGTTGGGTCTTTGGGGCCGGTGTACTCATAGCCAGCGTGCTCCCGCTTCTAGCAGGGTTGTACGCACCGGTGCAGGAATGAGCTGGCAATCCCAATGGCAGTCAGGCCTTTCTCCTTTAGGTCAGTAATCATTTTCAACAAGCTGGAGATCCCATCAACCTTATCCCTGTCAAGGGCTTCATTCCAAGAATCCTGCTGACGCGGCAGGTTCCCAGAGTGTTTGGACAGCTTTGGGGGCTGGTTGTGCGCCAGCACGAGATGTCTAGAAGATAGCCTTGATTCACAAGGTCTTGCACCATCTCGTTTGATGCTTTGGATGGTTTCCAGACGATTGCGGGCGCAGGTGCATTCTTGAACACTGGCATATCAGTGATCGGAATCTTCGAAAGTTTCTTGCTCGCTGCCGGTTTGCTCGATGAGGACTTGCTTCCCATGGGCTTGCTGGGCGCTGGCTTCCGACCCATCTCGCCAGTCGAGGTCTTTGGATTGAACCTCGGGTGGGGCTGGAATGGATTGGAGTATCCGTGCGAGTATGGAAGATTGGGGATTTCAGATTTGGGAGTGGCGCGGAAGAGATGAGACTATGAAGCGGTTTACCCTTTGTTTTTATTAACTGAAGCGGTAACCCTAGGCATATTCTCTAAGAGCCATTTTCACTGCAAGCGCCAACACTTGTGTATTCGTGGTATTTTACCAAATGCGCCAGAAATGCTTGTTGGTATTTCTTAGCGTCACCACTAGATTAGTGATGTCACTAGAGATACCTTACCTTAAATCTAAACGTTACAGATATTCTGCAAGCGCACAGAAGTACGTTGTAGCATTTCACCCAGGAGTATTCCAGAGTATCGTTATTTGTTTATCCGCAGGGAAAGCGTTTAGTTAAAGAGAGGTGTCATCCAATGCATTTACTTACAACATTATTAATATACCATAATCTAGACAGGGGTAAAGAATATAGAAATGAATGGGTAATGTGACACACAGAAGTTCATTGCTCATCTTTAAGTAGTCTTAGTTAGTAACATAACATTAGTAAAGATCACTAAGGGTTCATTAGCATCATACATATGGGACTTGGATATACTACAATACCCTATACAAGCTCATTCAATGGTTATATGCAAGAGGACATATCGAGGTATCCAGTGGTTCCCTCATCAAGGGACGATAATTGGACGTCTTATCATAAAGGCCTAATATCATCTCTCGAATGTGGAGGATTTCAAAGGACGGACAGGGCTGTCACCACCTGCTGCCTACCTTTACTAATCCGTGGGGCAGCGATACCCTCAACAGTATTCCGTATTCCAAACACCATGCTTGTAATATGAAATGCAACTCTATCTATCACGTTAATAAATAGAGCAACCATGAGGCACATTGAGCCAATGTCATAGCATACATCCACTTGAATAAGGTGCAAGACATAAGTAGTATATACTAAGTAGATGAAGTATAATTGAGGCATACAACATAAGTATAAAGGTATTTCCATTAAGCTTAGAGTATTACAAGTAAGTAAGAGAATACAAGAACTTACCAAGACTCCTCCGGAAACCGTTCAGAAGATCTAATACTAGCATTATCACTACTAAGATTAAGACTAAGCTTATAGCAAAGGAGAGCTCTTCTTCTGGTGTGTGTTGAGTACGACGCCCTTTGCAAGAGCATCACATAGGCAGTTGGAGCCGGCCAGAGGCGGTTGAGGCCATTTGGAGGTGGGCCCAGGTCGGCCGAAGTGACCAGGTCGGCCGACACTTGGATCCACCGTCTTCAGCATTGCTCAGCTCAGATGTCATCTCCAAGGCGGTTTACAGGTACTGGTCAAGGGGGGAGCGAAATGGCCTCAGGGCTAGGTCGGCCGACCTGGTACAGCTGCCTTTCGGCCCCACTCTTCTCTGGTAGACTGCCATGTGGGTCCTTATGATGGTTCCAGGTGGGTATACTCTGTTTGGGTGCAATTGATTTGAGGTGTGGGCCCTTCAATCCATGGGAGTGACACGTGGCTCATCCCTCACCCTTGACTTGAACCGACCATGATTCAGCGTCCATGATCATCTCCTAGTGTGCTTTTTGACCTGTGTGGAGGATGGGCTCGATTGAGGTCCAGGCCAGGTCGCCCGACCTGGGCCTGTGCCCAAATTCGTCCATCTTTTGCACCGTAGTCCCTGTACTCAGATATATCCTGGATATGCATGCTACAACATTGTTTGAAAACAAATGCCTAAGTTATGCCTTATCTTTATTGGTTTTCTGAGCCTATTGATGGTTGGATTTTCGTTATAAGGACCGTCAATAGCTGCCTATTCCCTTTTCGCCATCTCCTTCTTCCCCCAACACGTCCCATCAAAGGCTGGGGTTTTCTTTTTACCTCTTACCACGCCGGTCGTCTCGCCTTCTCCCCTACCCAAAGGCAACCGCATCCTTGTCGCCCCCGCCGACACCTCCCCCCAGCAGTGCGATGATGGACTGCCGCAACAAGCTGGTGACGCGGGCGGCCGCCGCCGGGAAGAGGCCTCTCCGGGGCTCCGGTACCGGCGAGGACAAGACGCTGAGGGCCTGCGGCGGATCCGGCTCATCCAGCGGTGGCGCATCCAAGAGTCCCCAACACTCCAAGGTGGAGGCGGACGACTCCGGCGAGTACTCCGGCTCCGATGAAGAGGCAAGTATCTGTGTGTAGAATCATTGAAATTGTAGTATCTATGTACAATCATTGATTTTGTAGTATCTGTGTACAATCAATAAATGTGTCATAATTTTAGTCTGTAGTATCTGTGAAGGCGCACAAGTGATATCCTTGTGTAGAAGAAGTGTAGCAATCTCTGTATACTAACTCATCAATTTCTGGATGTAAAAGGTGCGGGAGCTGAAAGATGATCTTGCACAGGTGATCTCTAGGTTGGGAGATATTGAAGATATGCTGATAGGCTTTGAGTCAACTGAAGATAACAACAATGAGATGCAGAAATTGATGATGAAGAAGATGAAGGAGCTGGAGGAAGAACAGAAGATCTTCAGGAAGCAGATCAAGGATCTAGCTGCAGAACAGAAGAACAGCAGATAGCTAGCAGCGAACCTGGAGAAAAAGATCAGGGAGCTTGAAGAAAGGGAGAACAAGCTCTCCAAATGAACTCTGCAGCCTGTTGTATTCTGTTCTGTAATAGCTACGTGCTTTCTTCTTTTGGTACTGTGAAGTTGTGATGGCCATATGTGGCCTGGAAAAAACTTTTGCATGTGTGTACATATGTAATATGTGGTATCTTATGGTGGTATGCAGTGAACCTTTGAATGCTACATATGATATGTAGATATTTCTGGTGTCATGCATGAAAGGATTATCACATTTCATCCTACATATTTCACAGATATTTCTATGTAAAAAATGTATTTAAGTAGCTTGAGTCACAACAGTGTTGCAGTAATCCTAATTGAGAAATTGAACCCAATTTACACAAAAAACATCATCGTCTTCAAGTGAATTGATGGGAGCAACGACTCCATCACCTATGTATGTGTCATCGTCTTCATCGTCGTCTTCTGGTATGTCCGCATGATCCGGTTCAGGCATGGGTTCAGCAAGCGCCTTTTCAAGTACAGAAGCATCACCACTTACGCCTTCCACGTCTTTCCTACTCCAATTTGTCAATTCATGGTCTCCATCGTCGACAGTAATATTTTTCACTCCAATGACAACCCAGTCCACATCGGCATCACCAACATTATCAGTGTCCTCTCATTCAGGCATGGCAAACAGGGTCCTAGGTTTCATTCTGAGGACACCGCACCAATTAGCTTTCTTTCCACATTTCAAATAACACACTTGCTCTGCTTGAATCGCTAGTATGTATGGTTCATCTGAATAGCAAAACCGAGAGGTATCAATATCGATGATCCCAAATTTATCTTTTCTATACCCTCTGGATTGGTTCGAAGTTGGTGCCGGAACATCATACCAGTCATACTGGAACAACGTTACTTCCTGCGCATTAGGAAAATCAAGGATGATGGTTTTTTTAACCACTCCGTACCATTCCATGTCATCGCCTTGGACAACAACACCACTGTTCTTGTGTTGTTAGATTTTTCTCTATATGCGATGTCCGAAAGAAAAAATCCATTGATGAAGCACCTGTTAATCACAGTAACTCGATGATCTGGACCACGAGATAGAGCATAGATCATATCATTTGCAGTTCCCTCAGCATATTCCTTCCTGAGCTGCACTCATATATGTTCTTGACAAATTACAACAATATTCAACTGTGATGCATTAAACGGAACACAAATATAAATGACTTACTTTACGCTTGAACCACTCCACAAATTCTTTCTTGTGCCTTGTTTCAACATTCTGCGGGTTCGATTTCCACAATTCGTCCATATGCTCACTTCAATGAAACGAAAATTAGTGAACACATTATTAGAGATAAACTCATAAATATGTAGCTTACTTTATCCATGGAATGGCCTCATCACAGTTGGTTAATATGTAGTGCCTCATCCTCTGCAGATCATCATAAGATGCTATTTCAATATTATGCTTACTAAAAAACCTGCTGAGCTGGATGAATGGGATCACAACATCATCAGGCAATATGTGGCGCACCATCATAATCAGTACCTTCAACATCACCAAAGTCACGATCATCATCCACAGGGATAGATGTAGAAGCACGAGGTTGTCCTTTCATCATGAAAGCTTTGTCAAACCTGTTTGCAAGCAAGTGTACTTGGATCTCTTCTTTTTCTCTAAATGCCATGGCACAACATCTACTACATGGACAGGGCGCAGTCTCTCCTTCAAAGGTGCCTTCAAAGGTTTCATCAATGAATTTCTGATATCCTTTTTGCCACGCATCATCTGTTTGAGGCAGTAGCATCCAAATACGATCCTCACTTGCCATTGGAAAATCAACCGCAAATAGAGAGAGCGCAGGTTTAGATCTCTCCCAAGCCATAGGAAAAAAAAGGGTTCTCATAAAATCAACATTTAAATATGAATTTATATACTAATTAAAGAACTCAACAGTTTCATGCACAAGATCGGACCGATGATACCTAGAGGATGCAAGATGGATTCTTCGTGCAGGTCGGCGCGAAGGAGACGAGTCGTTGCGTGAAGGGAATGATTAGGGTTAGGTTGTGAGAACAAAGGCATGCCGTGTATATTTCTGTGGCCCATGGACTAAAGGGCTAAAGGCCCATGGACTAAACTCGGCCTGATGCACGCACCCACACTTCGCAACGATTCATGCGAGTGTTGCAATACCTAAGACCAATTCACGACATCTGCTATTTTCGTTGCTATATCAAGTCCTACTAGCAATGCTTTTGTGTTAGCGTTGCAATATCTAAGACACATTTGCAACACTGCAATATCCAACATCTCAGTCGCAACGCATGCGTTTGCGTTGCTACGTCTACGACTCTATTGCAACAGATGATAGCACTAATACCAACGGGATATAATCGTTGCAATATGGCCACCTATTGCAACCGTGACAAAATATCGTTGCAATAACGATAGGGAAATTGCAACAAAACATTATGCGTGGCGATATATCCTATTTATCGCAACACACGACAGTTTACTCGCAACACTACACATTTTGTTGCATGTTGCCCTTCTAACGCAATGAAAAGCAGAAACTGTCGCAATAACCCTATGTAATGCAACGAAAATAGGGCGTTGCGTCAAGACGCCCGTGGTGATAGGGCCAAAACGCTGTAGTGACTCTAACCCATGATCAACTTACACTGTTTGCAAAGTTTGTGTAGGTTTTCTACACTTGGTTATTTTCATGGTACATGGGCTTCACAAGGTATGTATTGAGTACCATGACCACAACCTATAAGCTTTTCTTCCCATTAGTTCAAAACAATATGCATACACTTGATAGTGATTCAAACACTAAGTGCACACATTTAGGGGGAGCTTAGCTTATGGATTGTGATTTTGGAGACTATAACTTATTTATCAAGCTTATTCTAATTATCTCCTTATGCCGTGCATATCATACTTAGAGAATGTGCTTCACTCATAATATGATCTTACAACTCTATACGTATGATTATTGAAAACTTGTGCTTTCATGCATATTGAGCCATGTCCTATTGAGTTTATGATCTTCAAATCTAAGCTCATAGGCTATACACTCATACATTTCCCTTTGGTCAAGTATCACCCTTGTTCTTTCTTAACAATATCATACAAGTGATACTTGGCTAACTCCCTAGGCTACTAATCCCCTCTATGAGCTATGTTGTTTTGATAGGTCCTTTTAGGTGATTTGATTCCAAAAGGGGAGAAGTTTGGATCAAAGCAAGCATAATGTACAAGACCTCATGTGAAAGGGGGAGAAGCCATGAGAAAGGGGGAGAATACATGTAGGGGGAGAAGTCATGAAGGAGATGTTGGACTTAGGGGGAGGCCACACCCATGTTGCTACTTCAAATTATATGGGGGAGATTGTAAGGAAGTTGGCTCCCTAATCCAATGCGAAGAGTGGTAAGCATTCAAGCAAGTGTAAGTGCTTCAACTTGGTCAATTTTCACATATTTCATACTTGCTTTGATTGTGTTGTCATCAATCACCAAAAAGGGGGAGATTGTAAGGAAAATGGCCCTATGTGCCATTATATTGTGATTTTGGTGATTGAATGACAACATAGTCTTTGGGACTAATATATTTGTTGAGTGATGTACATAGGGAATTATGTCCCACGAATGATTCCAAAGCATAGCCAAAAACCAGAGATAGTCTTATTTTTGAGTATTCATGACATGGTATTGGCATGTGAAATCATGGAAAGGGCATGAGTTGATTGAATTGGAGAAGCCCGCAGAGTTTACACACAGTGTATGATCCGCCGACCATCGGTGTACATATTGAGAAGCATACGGCGTGTGAAAAACCCTGAAGAAAAGCAACAGCGTATGATACGGCGATGCACGGCGTATATATTGGAAGCATATGACGTTCAAGGAATTCAAGAGAAGGGCATCGGCGTATATTCCGGTGTTACTGTGCGCATGAAGGGTGGATGATATGGCGTTCAAGCCATGATCAAGTTCAAGTTAGGGTTAGCAATACCCTGCATGGCGTATCATACGCCAACCCTCCACGGACGGCGTACAAGTTACACAGAGACGATGTCAATAGAAGATGGAAGAAAAAGCACGGTGTATGATCCGCCGGCCATCGGCGTACAAGTTCAGACGCATTCGGCGTGGGCAAAGAGCCGTTAGAAAAGTGAATTCGATCATTGGAAAAGCACACAACGTATGATCCGCCGATGGGGGTGAAGTGTACGATGGAACATACGGCGTTCATAGCTTTCGTGCAGCTTTTGAGCAACGGCTAGTTGAGCCCTTTAGGCTATATATACCACCCCCATTCGGCCATTTCAAGGTGCTGGAGTCCAAGAGAAGTTCATCTACACCTACAAGACATCCAAGCCACTATTTGTGCTACATAGATCATCCATAGTGAGTGAGAGAGCTAGGATAGGCCTAGTGAGAGATTTGGCAAGGTGTTGAGCCTTGTGCTTGGTTCTAGAGTGAACCAACACTTGTAATCTCAGTGTGCTGGCCCCTTGTAGTCTTGGTGACTCGCCAGCAAGTCTTCGACGCTCCAGCTTGGTGTGGAGTGGCGATGACGACATTGTGCGGGGGAAGAGGAGACTCCCTTCCTTAGTGGAGAAGCTTTGTAGTGGAGGCGGCGTCAAGATCTCCAAGAGAGTAGGTTGATGAGAGCAAAGTCTTGGTGACTTTCTCATCATCCCTCTTGGGGAGCCTTTGTAGTGAGCTCAAGGCCTTGACCAGAAAGAAGTCTTGGAGACCGGGAGCACATCCTTTATGTAGCTCCAACGTGGAGTAGGCATTAGCCGAACCACGGGATAAATCTTTGTGTCAAGTTTGCATCCTTCTAACCCTCTTAAGCTTCCGCATTTCATACTTGCAACTTGTGTGCCTTTACCTTTCTAGAGTAGTATCTTAATAGGATTGACTCTAGGTTGCAAAACTCTTTGGATGGGTGCAATCACTTGAAGAAAACCTTAGTTGTACATTTAGATAGCATGTCTTAGTTTCATATTTGTGCAATTAGAGGAAAGTGGTAGGTTAAGTTTTTAGAAAGCCTAATTCACCCCTCCCCCTCTTAGGCTATCACGAGCATCGATTACTATCAGTGTGTCAAATGTAGAAGCTCTTGCAAGCATTTATAGCATCCATAGGCGGTGTAGAGCTGGAAAGATGCGATTGAGGCCGTTTGGCTGTGGGCCTAGGTCGGCTGAGGGGGGCGTCGGCTGACCCTTGGATGCACCGCCTCGAGGCGAGCACCTCCCAGATGTGTTCCTGAGGTCGGTAGCGACGCACCAATCAAGGGAGGGCCGAGTTGGCCGCGTGACGGTCCAAGATCCATGGTAGTCCTCATGGGCTGTAGGCCGCTAGGAAATTGGGCCGGCAACTCTGACAGATACAAGGAAGAGGGTACAGCTTAAGGAAACTAGTTGGCTACTAGGAAACAACCCGGCCTACTCATGTTAGGACTCTGTGTATTGTATCCGACTAGGAGTTTGTATTTCTTGCCTTGTAGACCCTGTCTCTTGAGTATATAAGATGATGCAGGGACCCCTTGTAAAATCATAACCATCAATACAAAGCGATCCACCATACAGGACGTAGGGTATTACGCTCTCTACTTGAGGCGGCCTGAACCTGTCTAAATCGTCTCGTGTTCACCATCGTGCTGCTGATTCCGACGAGGCCCTCACGAACAACTCGACTACTGAGGGACTCCCTATATTAGGCTAGCCGGTATAAAAAATCGACAGCTGGCGCGCCAGGTAGGGGCCCTCATCGAGAATCGTAGAGCAAGCTCGATGGCACCAGTCATCATCAACTGCGATGGCGACATGGCGTTCGAAAAGGGCGCCACCTTCGTCTTCGGCTCCTGGGTCTGCATGGTGGACGGCGCGGGCAACTTCGACCGCGTCCTCAAGTCGCCGACTCTGGAGGAACTCGCCGATAAGCTCAACGAGATCGCGTCCCCGGGTCCGATTTCAACTCGGGCTCGGGAAACCTCGAGTTCGAACTCAACTCAGGCTCGAGAAAGCTTGACTCCCGGTTCGATTCCAACACGAGCTGGAAAGATTCCAAAGCGGACCAGGCAGCCCGAGTCGGTTCTCGAACCATCGGCCGTGCCAAAATCCGCCAATTCAAAAATCCAGAAGAGAAGGAGTCCAGTCACTGCTAATCGTGAGGCGGACACCCCGAGCCAAATTCCCTTTGGACTCACGGGCCCCACCTCCGTTTTCCAGGCGGCATCCTCAAAACAACTCCGATCTCTGGTCAAATTCGACGAACTCCCTCTAAACGGGAAACAAGTCGGACCCGTCATCACTTCAACCCCTGAAGGATGATTCGTTCATTGGCCAGGACGCAAGCCAGAGCTTGGAGCAACACCGCAAGAGGACCTGGACATGTCTCGCATCATCGCGTGCATCGATCCACTCCCGTTTCAACACGAGCAGTCCCTGAATTCCTCAAGCAGCCGCGGCTCAACAGTCCCAGTAACTTCAAGCACAGGAAGCCATTCACCAGGGCACCAAGCCATGGTGATCATAGGCTAAGAACCTGAAGTCTCCAACGACGAGCCAACTGTGGAAAACGAAGCTGAAGCCGACTGAAATCGGCGCAGGGAGCGAAACGCTGCTCGCGCAGATCGTCGCCGCCGTGCCGGTCGCAACTTGCTCCACAGAACCTCAACCCCAAGTTCATACAAGTCGCTGGGCAAGATGTCTACACTAATGCCACAGCCAACATCATGGCTGTCGTCACAGAGTTGGGACAGATGGCCCAAACCCCGAAAATCCTGAGGATGAAGACAATGCTAGAAACAGCGGCTATTCAGCACGATACAATCAACCCTGCCAAGACCATTACCAGAGTACCGAGCCGTCAGGCAAGCAGTCGACTCCCTAAAGTTGGCAATCGCGGCAACCAGTCCCACCACCCGAGCAGGGACCAACGCGAACACGGCAACGAGGGAGGCATGGTAGTCGGCGCTGGAGGTAGAAACCACGGCGCCGGGCCTAGCCACCACGCTGCTCAACAAAGTCACAATGGCGGGCGCGATGGCAACAGGGACAGGGACGCACGCCCTGGCAACCGCGACAACAACAGGGATCTGCGACACCGTTTGCAGCACAGAGACGCACGCACCGTCATCTTAGCACGGGCCCGTGATCGCGAAGAAGATGAACGTCACCGGCACCAGGAGTACGACCAGGTCTACGGGCCACCAGGTCAAGGTTGCCACAACCTTAACAAGTACGAAGGGTTCCCGGTCTTTTCAGACCGCATCCACGCCACTTCCTGACCCGACAAGTTCAAACCAGCTCATATCGAAAGATATGACGGGAAGCGTGATCCTAAGCAGTGGATTCGTATCTACTACTCGGCAATCAAGGCAGCAAGGGGCAACACCGACACTATGTGCACCTACCTTCCAGTAGTCCTTGACCAGGCCCCGCTAACCTGGTTAGAAGGGCTGGAACCAGGCTCCATCGACTCCTGGGATGAGCTCTGCAAGGTTTTCATCAACAACTTCCAGGGTTCATGGTAAAAGCCGGGTACTCGCTTTGACCTAGCCCAGTGCAAACAAGGCCAGAACGAGTACCTGCGAAGCTACAACCGGCGATTCTAGGAGAAGTGCTCGACTTGTGCAGGCCTATTCGACCAAGATGTCATTGACTGCTTCCACGGTGGCCTTACAGATCCCATGCTACACCTTGATTTCGGGAGTAATAGGCCAAAAACGCTGGAGCAGATGCGCGACCTTATTGGTCGCTGGGCAGATGCTGAAGACTTGCAGCGCAAAAGATTCAATCGAAACAAGTCGGGAGGAGACTGCAACAACAACGACTGCAACAAGGGCAAGCAAGTTGAGAACAGCGGCAAACGCAACTTCAACGACAAGAAGTGGAAGCCGGAGGACACGGTCAACATTGCTGAGAAGAACTCTTCCCGCAGGAAGTTCGAGAAACTACTCGACAAGCAATGCCCTTTCCATCCAAAGGACAAGCACTCGAGTAGAGAATGCTATGGGCTCAAGAAAGCGTTCGCAGCCGATGGTGCTCCTAGGCCCAACAACCATGACGACAAAGGAGACAAGGGCGACAAAGACATTGGCTATCAACAAGCCGACAAGGTGGTCAATGTCATCTTTGGGGGGATCACTCAGACAGAATCAAAGCGCAAGCAAAAGCTTATCCAACGCGAGATTGCCTGCATTGAGTCTGCCATCCCCACCTTCCTGAAGTGGTTCGAGGTCCCGATCAGTTTCTCTCGCGACGATCAATGGACCAACATCAAGAACCCGGGCCGGTACCCTCTGGTACTAGACCCAGTGGTAGCTGGTGCGTGACTCACGAGGACACTGATCGACGGCGGAAGCGGACTCAACATCCTGTTCGCCAAGACTCTGAAGAAGATGGGCTTGGACATCACCAACCTGCTCAAGCCCACTGATTCACCCTTCTACGGCATCGTTCCGGCAACGCTGCCGTACCCCTCGGCCAGGTATCACTTCCAGTTACATTTGGTACCGAGGCCAATTACAGGACTGAGTACATTACTTTCGAGGTCGCCGACTTTGAATCTTCGTACCACGCTATCGAGGTTGTACTTTGCAGATATTTGTCCGGCAAGCACCCCGCTTCGTGCGAAGATTGATCACAGTGGATGAACAGAGAGACACGGGATTTTAAACTGGTTCGGGCCCTCGAGATCGAGTAATAACCCTACGTCCAGTTGCTGCTTGTATTATTCGGCGAGTACAGATTACAATGGTGTAACGAGTATCCTCGGGTGGATTGGCGAAGATTGGGAATACCCTCTACGTACAGGACCCCCACTATTTATATCCAGGGAGACGTGCCTTACAAGACAAAATAGACCTAAACCTAGTAGGACTCTAACTATCATCGGGCCTTCCTTCTATGATCTGGTCGTCGTGTCTTGTTCGAAGTCTTCTTCGTTCGGAGTCAGTAGTCGGTAATCCTCGTGATCGGGCACCCTGGTATTATGGCCTCAACAGTATTCCCCGAGCTTATCTTGTTCAGAAAAGGTTGATCTTTAAGTGGCCTTCGGGTCTTTTTGCTCTTCGGGTGATTTTAGGATATGCAAATACCTCGATAATCACTTGAAAACGAGATCCAGAAAAGATCCCGAACTCTTGAATGTTAAAACCTGCATCTGAATGATAAGATCAGAGAAAATATCAGCCATAATAATAGCAAATAAAAAATTACTCCATCTTGGAAACTGAAAGGCCAAGGATTGATGTAACGGCTGCCCTGCGCATTTAAAAACCCACTCCGCACGTCTCCCGAAACTCTAGCAGCGCACGCGGCATAAATTATGGCTCTGCTCCGGTTCCTTGATTTTCGTGCGAAGCGTCGCCTCAGGGTCCTTAAATATCGAATCCCTTGGATTGATATTTGCTTGAACCTTCCTTTCTAAGCCTTCTCCCTCCCCACACCATGGGAAAGAAAAAGCTCAGCCGCAAGTTCAAACTTCCTCGCCTCCTATTTGGAGACTTTCCCGCAGCTCCGCCGAACCACCGTCCGACAAGCCGGAGGACCCGCCGGCGACGACATCACCTCCTGTTTCTCCTCAGGCTCCTTTCCTTGCTCTCCCCTGGCACTGGGATGAAGGAATTGAGGTCGAGCCGCGAAAGGAGGCTCTGGTAATGGCGTCTCCGGCTCCCGAGGTTGCTCTATCGAGCATTGCCGCCGGGAAGCGTCCCGCATCGCCTTCTCCAGCCCCGGCGTCTCCCATCTCCCTTTCCTCCGACAACGAGCCGGTACAAGGAGGGAGCGGAACTCAGCTGTAGCCGGAGCCCTCGGGCGTAGGCGCATCTTCGTCTTCTGCTCCGGTGGACACCAGCGGCAACGAGGAATTCGCCCGGCGCCTCTTCGTCTCCCTGAACCGCGACCTGATCAGGATCCCCGAAGATGGAGCGCTTGTGGATCTCGTCAGCGACTCTGAATAAGAGAACGCGGTAGATGATGATCCACCGGCTGGCGCGACATTGCCCTAATCCTCGTCGTTGGCATCAGCTAGGCGAAGATTAGCATTTTGAATTTTTAGTTTCAGAATAGTTATCGATCTCCTGTGAAATGTTCTCCCTTTTGGATTAATGAAAAGAATTTCACTTGAGAGATGCAACAATAGTCCCTCTTTCTGTGTTTGGAAACGTTCGAGTTAATCTATTTATGAAACTGCCTGTCCAGAGAGTAATCCCCCGAACAAGATCTTCTTCCGAACAGACTAACCAACATCTAGCATGTTCGGCAAATTTGTCCCCAATCAGATATGATCGGGGTATTTCCTCTATACACACCAAGTGTTCGGTCATTTAAAACTGATAGCTTTCCCAAATAAGCTAACAATCCTAAATGCATTGAATTTGACCTGTATAGTTTTCGAAACGACACGTGCCGCAGAAAAAGGAAAGAATCTTTTTGACCCAACAATGACTGCGGATTGCGTGGCTCGAGGCCAGGTTTCTCGGGGTTCGTGCTGCCTCGTGAAACCATAAAGCCCCCAGGCGCAGCCGCCTGGACTCCATTTGGGCCTTCGTCTTCCTTGCTTGCATCTGCAAACACTCACCATTCCTCAACTGTTGTCTGCCTTGTTTTCCATCTGCTCCTCCATCCATCAGAGTTAACCCTTTCACTGCCATGGCCTCCTCACCCCAATCTTCGTCCAGTGGCGAATCGTCAGGAGACCAGAGCAGCGCCGCCGCCGGACAGGAGCTGCGCAGTGGGTTGACGATTTGCACCATGGACAAATACTAGGACAAATCCACCACCACAATGAAGCAACTACAACAGCTGGAGGACCTTGGACTACTTCCAGACACCACCATCTTTCCTCGCCATCATGCCAAAGGTCAAGTCTATCCGACCCCCAACACCCTCGAGCTAGTGGCTTTTCTGGAATTCTTCCACTGCAGTTTTGGGGTTTACCCTTCAGATTTCTTCCACAACATCATATTTATTATATGATCTACACTAACAATGGGGAGAAGTACTTGGCAACATACCTGAGAGTTTCTGTCTTAGAGACTTGTTTCTCTCGACTACATCCTCTCGCTGGTCTTGATACAAGTTGATTTTCTTGTATGCTTCATCCAGCTCGAGGCAAAGCTTGGCACGCTCCTGCTCCCATGACTCTTGCCCTTTGGCTAAGTCGTCTGCAGCTTTTTCTACTCGAGTAATAGACGTGCTAGCCCTATGGAGCATCTCAGATTTTTGATGCGACCGCACAAGAATGCTCTGTTAGCAAAAAACAAGACGACAGAGTTGCTCAGCAAAAGACCCAACGGAGATAAGTATACTTACAGTATTGATTTACTCTATACTAACTACTGTTAGCTTGGTGAGTTGCTTTTCCTTCTCGGCAGCCTTCTCAAGATCTTCCTGGTCAACTTGTGAGTTGAACAGGAAGGCATTGTCATCTTCATTGACATTCACGCCCGGCGTTCCAGTAAAAATCTGGAAAGGTTTCGGCGATGGCTCTCAGGGTTTCTTCTTCTCCCGGATAATTTCTTCGATGGTCACCACTTTCACCAGTCCAGCGGCCGCATCAAGTACCCGGAGCGGCTTGCTCCGGTACTTTGGAGGACGACGAAGTGGCGGCGCTCGATTCTTGCGGGCGAGGCTCTGGAGATGCTCGGGGGCTCGGCTCCTGCTCTACTCCTGCCTCCTTGTTATGGATCTCCACGGATGGGTTCACCTCCGGGATCTTTGGCGATTGCGCGGGAGGAGGAGTAGGCGGCCAGCTGAACAAGATAAAAGATTTCAAGAATCAATTTACTGCATATAGTAAACAAGTAGATGGCACTGATTCAACAGAGTAGATCACTTACCTGGCGAACTCCATGTCGAACTCCGGCTCGTCCAGGTCAAAATTAAACCCTTCAGACAGAATGTCTTGGGGCTCGTGTGTTTCCTCTTGACGAGCGAGTTCTTCGTCTTGAGGTTGTTGTATCAAAGACCTTGGATCAAAAGAAAGAACTCGGCACAAGTCAAGATGCAGGATTTCAAAAATACATTGACATACCTTGGGGGGAGATGGGTGCAATGGGATCCCCACAGGAATCTCTACATTTGCTTCCGTCTCCGCCTCAAAGACCTCCGCTTCAGCAAGGCTGGCGTTAGCAGGCTTCTCAAGCGAAGAAGACAACCTCTTTCGCACAGCTCGCCTCCTTTTGGTGACCTGAGGACTTGGCGCGTCTTCAGCGCTAGGCTTTTTTAGGCCTGATCCTCCTTGCCCAAGTATCTTGGGGCGAGGCTGTGGGGGCGCATCATCATCATCTGAGGAAGACCCTTCCTCCAAAATCACCTTGTCGATGACTGGTGATGCTTTCTTCTTCCCTTTCCCCCGAACATTCAGCAGTTTGCTGGGGCTGTGGGGGTGGGGGCGTCTTAGGCAAGCCGGACTAGTTTTCCGCCACGACAGGAGGAGCAGAGGAAAATCTGGTCCGCAATTCCTGACATTAGGTGCAAAGGAATCTAATCAGTTTTTGTGAAGCAAGAAGGTGGATATCAAAAAATGGTATCTGGGTTGATTTCAAGCTTACCACTGGTGGCGGACGACTTGCTGAGAATTCAGGTACCCGACGCGGCAGTTCTTGCGCGTCCATAAACAATGCCTGGACGCGCACGGCAATTTCATCCGAAGAAAGATCGTTGGGGGAGATCCTGGTGGGGTCTTTGGGGCCAGTGTATTCATATCCAGCGTGCTCCCGCTTCTGGCAGGGTTGTACGCGTCGGCACAGGAAGGAGCTGGCAACCCCAATGGCAGTCAGGCCTTTCTCCTTCAGGTCAGCAATCATCCTCAACAGGCTGGAGATCCATTCAACCTTATCCCTGTCAAGGGCTTTATTCCAAGAATCCTGCTGACGCGGCAGGTGCCTAGAGTGTTTGGAAAGCTTTGGGGGTTGGTTCTCTACAAAGAACCATTTGTCCATCCAATCCTTGATGGAGTCGTTCATCTTAAAATCAAAATAGACAATTTTCATACCTTGATGGAGCTGGATTCTGGCCCCGCCGACTACTTTGTCTTGACTAGACTTAACACGGAAAAGAAGGCAGAACAGATTGAAATGGGGGTCGATTTCAAGGAAGGCCTCGCAGAGGTGAATGAAGAGAGAAATTTGGAGGATTGAGTTTGGGTTGAGATGCACCAACTCTAACTTACAATAAGAAAGGAGGCCATGGAGAAAATCATGAGCGGGGAGGGTAAATTCGCGCTCATAGAAGGCAACAAAGACTACAATTTTGTGGACTTCATCAAAAGGCCAAGGCTTACCAATATCGGTGCACCAGCACGAGATTGACTTGTCTAGAAGATAGCCTTAGTTCACAAGGTCTTACACCATCTCGTCTGACGCTCTGGATGGTTTCCAGACGATTGCGGGCGCAGGTGCATTCTTGAAGACAGGCATGTCTGTGACTGGAATCTTCGACAGTTTCTTGCTCGATGTCGGCTTGCTCGATGTGGACTTGCTTCCTGTGGGCTTGCTGGGCACTGGCTTCTGACCCGTCTCGCCAGCCGGGGTCTTTGGATTGGATCTCGGGCGGGGCCGGAGTGGATTGGAGTATGCGCGCGAGTATGGAGGACTGGGGATTTCGGAGTGGTGGCGGAACAGATGAGACTACGCCGTGGTTTACCCTTTGTTTTTATTAACCAAAGTGGTAACCCTAGGCGTATTCCCTAAAAGCCGTTTTCACTGCGAGCGCCAACACTTGTGTATTCGCGGTATTTTACCAGATGCGCATTTGTGTGGCAATTTCCTAGCGAGCTAAGTCATTTTATGTATTTTTATACTCGGGGGCTGATGCTTAATGGAAGTGATTTTTTCCGAATCAAAGAATATACTTATTTCTACAGAAGTCTTTAACCTTATTGTCATTTGCTTTAAGCTTGGGGGCTGGGGGGGAAATAGTATATTTCTCTTGGAAAGTTTTTTCAATAAAGACCCTAGAATTGTTTTTAATCCTTGAAAACATTTCTAGGCTCGGGGGCTAGACCCATAATGGGTCCATCTTTTTTCAAAAGCTGGACACCATTATAGTAAATGGGGAAGTTTTTGCATCGTCTTTGGTTTACCAAACTAAAGCCCGGGGGCTGGCTGCAAAAAGAAGTCAGCAAGGAGCACATTATGTTCACTTCTGAAGGTTTTCAATAAGCAAGATGATGAGAAAACAACTCGGCTGATGCTGAGACTGTTGAGAAACAACCTGGCAGGCGTGAAGACATGAAGACGCTCGGGGGCTTGACGGTCCAAGATCCATGTGAGTCCTCATGGGCTATAGGCCCACTAAGAAATTGGGCCGGCAACTCTGACAGATACAAGGAAGAGGCGTACAGCTTATGGAAACTAGTCGGCTACTAGGAAACAACTCGTCCTATCCGACTAGGAGTTTGTATTTCTTGCCGTGTAGACCCTGTCTTCCGAGTATATAAGGTGAGGCAGGGACCCCTTGTAAAATCATGACCATCAATACGAAACGATCCACCATACAGGACGTAGGGTATTACACTCTCTACTTGAGGCGGTCTGAACCTGTCTAAATCATCTCGTGTTCACCATCGTGCTTCTTGTTCCGGCGAGGCCCTCACGAACAACTAGACTACTTAGGGACCCCCTATAGTAGGCTAGCCGGTATAAAAAAACCGACACCGCGCGAGGAGGTTGGCCGACCCAGCTCCACCGTCTCTCAGGCCCACCTTGCTCTAGGTGTCTACCTAGTGGGTCCTGAGGTTGGTTCCAGGTGAGTGCCATCGTTTTGGGTGCACGAAGCTTCGATTGTGGGCCCTTCAATCCTTGTGATGGTGTTGAGGCTATATCTTGTCTTTTGCTTTCAACCGTCATTGACTCTGTGGCTGGGATGATCCAATGTTGTGCTTCTTTGCTTGTGAGGAAGATGGGCTCAAATGGATGCCAGGCCAGGTCGGCCGACCTGGGCCTTGGCCCAATTGCCTTCATCTTTTGCTCCAATGTCCCTGTACTTAAATATATTCCAGATATGCTTGCTACAATATTATTTGAATACAAATGCATAAGTTATGCTCAATCTTTATTCATTTTCTGAGGCTATTGACGATTGAATTTTCTGTTATAAGGACCGTTAACAACTCCCCCAAGCTTAGCCCTTTGCTCGTCCCGAGCAAAGACTAGAACTTAGGCTCAGTGGATCAGGAGTTGCTTCCTCATTACTTCCCAAAAGTACCAGTGGTTCAACAAGATATTCTAACAAGAATTGAATAAGCTGGTTGAAAAATAAACTTCCCTTATTACCTTGGCCTTTATGGGGCTTGTAGCTTCTCCTTGTCTTGGGCGGTTGATGGCCAGAACAACATAGATCAAGCACCTTGCTTTCTACCTTGCTTAACACCAAATTGGAGGTTTTGGGGATTTTTTTAGAAAACAGAGTTCCTTGGGTGAAACGCTCAAATCACTCAAGGTGTATTCCTTGCCAAGATCCTCTCTCAACTCTCATTTCACTCATTGAAGTGGGGTTTGCTAGGAGAGTTTTGTAGCTTACTTGCAGTGCATATATTGTCAAGTCAAAAACCAGGATTCAACCAGAGAATTAAGTCATACTTTCAAATCAAGATGTGCATGCCTGTGGATGGCATGTAAAATGTAGCTCCTTTTCCGTATGTTCCTCTTCCCCTATAAGAGTTGCTTTGGAGACCTGGCCATCCTTTTTCAACAATGAGCCTTCATGTGCTCACTTTTTTTTACTTGGACCTTCATGTGTCCAATTTTTTTTTCATTGACCCATGTCTCTTTTTGCAACATAGTTTTAGGGACGAGTACCATACTTTCTTTTGTGGAGCATTTATTTGATGGATGGATGAGTGGTATTCTTACTTCCAGAGTAGAAGTATGGCATATATGGGTGTCGTGTATGTGATCTTGATTTTAAAAGCATGAAGTAAATCTCCTAAGAATCACAATGATTTTGACAAAACTCAATGCAGCAACAAGTAGCTTTTGTAGGGTCCAAACAGTATGGTCTTTGGTAGGACTTTTGAATCACCACAAGGAAACTCTTTACTTTTTTAAAAAAGAAAGACTCCGGTTATCAAGCCTTACTTGGTACGAGCTTTAGGATAACTTAGATCTTATCATATCATAACCATCAATAACCTAGACTAGAGCTTGCATATGCTACCCAAAATTTGGCAAGATACCAGAAAAGAAAATGCTTAAACCAGCAAACTCAAAACTTAGGAGAATAGCAGGTTGAAACATAGACACAAGAGAGAAATAAGAGCAACTATTCATCATATCCAAATTAAAGACTTAGCAAAAACTTATGACGTTTAGGGACTAGCCTAGATCTCTCTTATTTACTAACTTTATTAAGAAAGAAATAAAAACATTATTAATAAAGACATACCTAAACTTACCTGATGGGGGGTCCTCCCCCAAGCTGTTTTATTGACACCGATTTATCTGTCGGTGCAGGACTCATGTTTTACGTCATTGAGCGATGACGTCTCCTTGGTCGGATTTAACTTGATGAAGCAACATCTGCTCCTGGAGATGAGGAAACAGATGATTTAACCCGCCATACCTATTTTACCTTCTTCTGGCGGTTGACAGCTTGGTGTGGTGCCTTGGAAGAACTTGGCAAGGAACGCGTTGGAGCACTTGGTCCAGGTGTTCACTGCATCTCGGCTGGAGTAGAACCATTACTTGGCCCTTCCAAGCAGCAAGAATGGGAACAGGCGAAGTTTGATTGCCTCTTGGTTGACTCCACGTATGGTGATGGTGCTACACACCTCCAGGAAGTGCTGCAGATGGGCACTTGCGTCTTCGTTGGCCTACCCACAGAAGGGACTGGCCTGCACCATGTTGATGAGCGGGGCCTTGAGGTCGAATGCGTGGTCACCCACAGCTACTTCCGGGCCCATTGGGATGTGGGCAGCGGAAGGAGCGGAATAGTCACGGATCATCCTCTCGGCCATAGCTTCTCGAGGTAGTGGTGCTTCACGAACGGGTTGTTCTCCTTGAGCGGATGGCTCTCCGATGACTGCTACGGTCTCCGATAAGAACACCTGAGGGATCATGACATGAGTGCGTACCCTCCTTATAATAGTGTTCGGGTCCTCGACGTAGTTGGATGGTACTGAAAACCAGTCATACACTACCCTGTTTGACGTCACAGAGAAACAGAGCAAAAGGGTAAACCTGCTAGAGTACAGGTGATTAATTATGATGTATTAAATACATGGATGAACACAACTCTTTAACCATTGCTTTCCCCGGCAACAGTGCCAGAAATGCTTGTTGGTATTTCTTAATGTTTACATTATTCTGCAAGCGCACAGAAGTACGTTATAGCATTTCACCCAGGAGTATTCCAGAGTATCGTTATTGTTGGGGGATTGGCCTGCCAAGAAACACCTTTGATTGATAGTATTCTAACGCACATTTGCCTTCATTTTGGTAGAGGGCAGAGCGTTTGCCTTCGTATACAGGAATGATTACAGGAGTACCTTGGGTCCCTGATCAGGGGGGACACAGAAATATGGCTTTTGGGCGGCGTTAATGACTAACTGCATAAAACGAAGGCAGCCCCAAGCCCTTGTGCTGATGAGCATGCAATGAACTGCTTCATTTGGTATTTTGACAGGTCGTAAGGAGTATCTCAGCTTCAGAGGTCTACACAGAGAGAGAGATCTCCATCGCCCAGTCACCAGATCAGTCGACGAAGTCGGTTAGATCCACCTGCACAACTATGAAGCCAGGGTGGACCAGGTCCAAACCAAGTCCAACACGGTGTTGCTGGTCCACGCTTTCACATTAAGAGATGCAAATATACTACTATGTCCCTGGATCACCATGGCTTTATGTCTAGAGGATGATGCCTAGTTTTCAGGGGCATAGGTAGAATGTAAAGATGCCTCTTGGCCTCCCTATAAAAGGAGACCCTCCACCAATGTGTAAAGGGCTAATTTCTGAGAATACTATTGATGAGTAATATATTGTTGCTTGTCTCCATTTCTCAGTCTTAGATTTTGTTTGTGCATATTGGCTTCGGCAATATCCCAACAATTGGCGCCCATCGTTTGTGTTGTGCACGAAGAAAATCCATGAACACCACCATGCCACCAAGAAGAGTCACAAAACCACCTACCATCGAAGACACAACCTTAACTGGAGAAGCCGAAACCCAAACCATAATTCCACCAAACCCCACACAATCTATAACCGAAGCCGTCTTCGACGAGCAGGAAGGGGACGAAGAAGCACTCACAAATGAAGAAAAACTCTGTAGGCTGGAGGAGAGGTTGCACCTTCGGCGTTTAGGGCAACAAAAACAACTCGAAGCCGCTCAAACTGAGCTGCAACAGCAAATGCATGAAGAAGAACAACAACAACAACACGAATTGTTACAAATCAAGCAATAGCTAGAAGAATTGAGGCAAGCGAAGCAGAGAAGATTGAACACCACAAGCTCTAGAGCTGCTAAGCTTCGGGCAGAACTCGAGAAAGCCAAGAAACAAGTAGCTGAGTTACAAGCTGAACTCAATAAGCCAATTGCCTTCACTAACGCCAGAGCAAATTATGTTTCCACATCGGGAACTGGTTTACAAATGCTGTACACTCTCCCCATCGATCACACCTATCCCCTATCAGAAGCTCTACAGTTAGCTAGATGGCCGTCCTCGTACAAACCTATCAATCTACCAAGGTACAATGGCCTCACTGACCCAAAACAATTCATCATGAGTTACGAAGCTGCAATAGCTTCGGCTGGAGGAGATGATGTGGTACTGGCAAAATCTTTCGTCATCGTTTGCAATGGCACTGCAATGAACTGGTATACGAAGCTACCAGGCCTATCTATCAATAGCTGGTATGACTTGAAAAGAGAACTTATCAAGAATTTCAGCATTATGGGGGACCAAGCACTCTCATATGCGGAGCTCACCCTACATCAATAGCCGAAGGAACTGCTGGAAGATTACTTTCGCAGGTTCGTGGGCTTAAGATTCCAAGCTCCTCATATACCCGACGAAGTTGCTAAGTTTGCAGCTATCCAGGGGCTTCATCTGGGTCCATTTGCACAACATATCGTAAGAGAGACACCAGCTACTCTTGGAGATCTATATGAGGAGTTCAAAAAATATTGTCGATCCGACAATGACAACCGAAGACGAATAGCCAGAAAAGTCATCCTGAAAACCAATACGAGTCCCAAAACGGACAACACCACCACAACCAAAACCACTACCAAAATTATCCATCCCAAACCATCATGAATGTTGAGAGCCCACCTTCATTCCAAGATAACAAATCCTTTCAACAAGAAAGCCAACACTCGAACCCAAGGGGTGAACCCACTCAGAGAGGAGGAAGAACCGGCAGAGGCCGTGGAAGAGGAAGGGGTCCGCCTTTGGGTCCAGAACTGTTCTGTCAATATCATGGCAAGAACCACACACACAAGGCACCGAGCAGTGTCGAGACATCAAGAGAACCATCAAGAAGATGAAGGCAGACAAAAATCAAGCTACCCAAACAAAGCCATCTTCGGCTTCGTCCACCAACACCCAAACCATACAAACCCAAGCCATATAGCCATACTGTCCAGTTTACCCTTCCCTAAGCTCAAACATTGTGCATCCCACAACAACGATGGTGACTCAATATTCGCCTTCGCCACAAACATTCCAACACTACTACCCACAAACCATGTACCCACACCTATACCCTCAAACTACTCAACCAATCCCAAACAAAGACATCAAAGTAGAAGAATTACCACCACCACCACAAAAACCACAAGATCCAAACCCACTAATGCCTCTCCCCAGTTATGGCCTCAGTCTGCCAATAACTGGAGGATCCTCACTTACCTTCGAAACGAAAAAGCAGAGAAAGAGTTACTTTCGACAAGTAAACAACATCTCAGTCGATGGCCCATACAAGAAATCAAAATGTTCTCACATGCCAATTACCTTCACCGAAGAAGACCTAAAGCTCCACAATTTCCCACACAACGATGCAATGTTGATCGAAGCCAACATTGCTGACTGGACGATTGGGAAAGTGCTAGTGGACACAGGCAGCTCCACAGATATCATCCTGGCAAAACACTTAGATCGATGACAAATATCAACCCAGATAACTTGGAGCCATCAGATACACTATTGGTTGGCTTCGGGGGGAAGCGTACACCAACATTGGGGAAAATTACACTGCCAGTATCTTTTGGTGACACCTCAAACACAAGAACTGAGTACATTACCTTCGATGTCGTTGACATGTTCTTTGACTATAATGTTATCTTCGTCAGAGGAGTTATAAATGCCTTTGATATCATCATAAGGCAAGCTTTCTTATGCATGAAAATGCCTGCACCCAAAGGGGTTATCACTATCTTCGGTGATCAAACAGAAGCAAAAAAAATTGAGTACGCCAGCACCCCAAATGTACACCTGCTCGAAGAAAGGGAGCCAATCTACCCAGAGGAGAAGCCAAATGCTGAGAAAGACAGCAAAAACATGCAAGGTGCAACAAAACAAAGCAGGTACAGCTGCAACCAGATGTTTTCGACAGGAAGGTGATTATTGGCTCAGATCTTGAACCAGACGAAGAGGAAAGACTCATCGAGTTTTTGAGAAACCATAAAGACGTCTTCGCATGGTCAAGCAAAGATTTGCCAGGCGTAGACAGAAGTATAATTGAATTCAAACTTGCAATAGGCCCAGACATGAGGCCAAAGAAGCAAAAACTGAGAAAAATGTCCGAAGAAAAAGTAAGTGCAGTTAAAGCCAAAGTGCAAAGATTGCTCGATGCAAATGTCATACGTGATGTAAAATACCCCAAGTGGTTAGCAAACACTATGCCAGTGAAAAAGAAAAATGGCAAGTGGAGAATGTGCATAGACTTCACTGACCTCAACAAGGCATGCCCAAAAGATGATTTCCCACTCCCAAGAATTGACAAAATCATTGATCAGGCCGCTGCAAGTGAAATGATGTCTCTCCTGGATTGCTTCTCCGGATACCATCAAATCTGGATGAAGAAAGATGACGAAGAAAAAACCAGCTTCATCACTCCAGTTGGCATATTTTGCTTCATCAGGATGCCCGAGGGGCTTCGCAACGCTGGTACCACTTTCTGTCACATGTCAAACACCGTATTCAAAGAAGAATTGTTCATAACTATACTTGCATATGTTGATGACATCTTGGTAAAGAGTGTCAAAAGACAAGATCACATCTCAGATTTGGCAGTCGCCTTCGCAAGAATGAGAGAAGCTGACCTCAAACTTAACCCGAAGAAGTGTGTCTTCGAAGTAACCAAGGGAAAGATACTTGTGTGCCTAGTATCAGCGAATGAGATCGAAGCCAACCCTAACAAGATCAATGCAATACTCGATATGGAGGAGCCAAAATGTATAAGAGATGTTCAGAAACTCTCAGGCAGAATTGTAGCACTCAATAGATTTATTGCAAAAGCAGCTGAGCGAAGCCTGCCCTTCTTCGCAATACTCAGAAATGCATCAAATTTGAATGGGGAGAAGAGCAATCAAAAGCATTTCTAGAGCTAAAGCATTACTTGATGCAGCTCACGAAGCTGACAGTACCTGATTCGAAGGCACTTTATTATTATACATTGCAGCTTCGCAATCAGCTGTGAGTGCGGCACTCATTGCGGAGAATCTAATAAATGGCAAGAAAGTACAGCAACCTGTATATTATGTTTCTGAGGCACTGGCTGGATCGAAGCTGTTTTACACAGAGATTGAGAAGATGATCTATACTGTAGTGATGGCTTCCAGAAAGCTACGCCATTATTTTGAGGGGCACAACAGCAAGGTGCTCATAGACCAACCAATAAAAGAGCTGCTAAGCAACAAAGAAGCTTCGGTAAGGCTGTATAAATGGGCCACTGAGCTATCAGAATATGTGTGGATTTTGAATGAAGAACGGCGATCAAATCACAAGTCCTGGCTGATTTCATTGCAGAATGGACATCACCTTCGGTGGAGAATCTGACCAGAGAAGAAAGCTGGCTAATACACTGCGACAGCGCTTGGGGGGACAAAGGAGCAGGCATTGCCGCAATCGTGAAATCGCCTTCAGGCGTGAAAATGAGATATGCAGTGAAATTAGAGTTCTGCAAAAATAGTGACAGAAACACAAACAACGTCACTAAATACGAAGCCATATTACTAGGGCTTAGGAAAGCGAAGGCATTGGGTGCTCAGCGATTCATAGTAAAAACTGATTCGAAGGTGGTAGCAGATCAAATCGAGAAAGAAACCATTGCAAAACAACCCGAGTTGATCAAATACTTGAACATAGCCTGAGCAATGGAGAAAAAATTCAAAGGTTTCATAGTCGAATACATACCAAGAGCAAGAAACGAAGAAGCAGACGCACTAGCCAAGCAGCAAAAGGGGATAACCAACCACCGGATGTTTTCTTTCAAACAATCATAACTCCTTTGATCAAAGATCCAGATGAGAAGCCAAAACTGATCAATGCAATAAACTCAGAAGATTGGCGCTCACCAATAATGGCTTACCTTCGGGGATACTACGAACCCAGTGACGAAGAAGACCTCAAATGCATGCAGCAAAGAGCAAGGAATCATCAAATCATTGATGATGTCCTGTACAAGAAAGGAGTAGTGGCCCTTTGGCTTCGCTGTATAACTTATAGCGAAGGCAAGGAACTCATAAAGGAGATTCATAGTGGACTTTGCAGAGCACATTTTGGGGCAAGAGCTGTCGTAGGAAAGGCAATGAGGCAAGGATTCTATTAGCCATCAATCATCAATGATGCAACAAGCATAGTTAGAACGTGCGACGCATGTCAAAAATGTGTGGCAACACGAAAATTACCTTCGGAGCTATCACAGCTGATAATTCCAACTTGGCCGTTGCAAAGATGGGGCATAGATCTCGTGGGTCCACTCCCCATAGCCCAAGGAAACTTGAAATATGCAATTGTCGCAGTAGAGTATTTCACAAAATGGATCGAAGCCAGGCCCTTGGCCAACATCATGGAAAAAATAGTCATCAAATTCTTTTGACAGCAAATTGTATGCAGATTTGGAGTCCCAAGGGAAATCACACTGGACAACGGGAAGCAGTTTGATTGCGATGAGTTCAGGCAATACTACATGTCCATTGGGATGAAGGCGAGATTCGCATCAGTACACCATCCGCAATCCAATGGCGCAGTTGAAAGAGCAAATGACATCATATTCACCGCCATCAGTAAGTTCCTAGCAAATTGTAAGAAAAAAGGCAAATGGGTAGAAGAAATGCCGAAGGTAATCTGAGCTCACAATACATCTACATCAAGAGCAACCCAATTCACTCCTTTCAAACTATTATACGGTGAAGAAGCAGTGTGCCCGGAGGAAATCCTCCACAAGGGGCTTTGCACTCAACAAGAAGCACCAAAAGATAGCGAAGCTATTGACAAGGATCTCACAGAAATATAAAGGCTGCAGGCAGCCAAAAACATCTCCAAATATCAAGCAGAAACCAAAAAGTGGCGTGATAAAAAGATCGTCAGGAAAAACATTAATGTTGGTGACGGGGTGCTGAGGAAGATCCCAAGCTCACCTTCAGGAAAGTTACAAAACAAATGGGAATACCCATTTCTGGTCATCAAGTGCAACAGACCAGGATCCTTCACTTGGGTGAAGAAGAAGGCAATGAGCTGTCGCATTCATGGAATGCAGACAGCCTGCGAAGGTACTATCTGTGAAAAATATGTAAAAATTGGCTTCATGATCGATAAACGGAGTCAATTAGTAAGGTAGACCCTTTCTTTATTTTCAAAAGCCCATACTCTTTTTCTCACAGGGGAACCATTATCAAGGGGTGAGGTTTTTAATGAGGCGGTGCTAAGTGTAACTCGTGTGAAATATATGAACGAGCTATTCTCCATAAAAGTTGCATCAAAAGTGATTGGCTTCGACCAAATCGCCGGTATTCGATAATCCAAATAGAACTAAATTGACACTACCAAATGTAAGGCAAATTTAGATCTAAAAACGCTTACTCCAAGGAGTAAAAGGGGCTTCGGCTCATAAGAATGTTTTTTCCATTTAAAACGCTTACTCCAAGGAGTAAAGGGGGCTTCGGCACATAAGAATGTTTTTTCCATTTAAAACGCTTACTCCAAGGAGTAAAGGGGGCTTTGGCTCATAAGAATGTTTTTTCCATTTAAAATGCTTACTCCAAGGAGTAAAAGGGGCTTCGGCTCAGACAATATTTTCTCTACTTAAAAGGCTTACTCTAAGCAGTAAAAGGAGCTTCGGCTCAAAACATTTTTCTCTATCAAAAATATTCTGAGTAAAATGTACTCCAGCTAAAAGCAAGCTGTCCTTATCCAAGAAGCAAAAGGCTTCGATCGAACAAAGCATTTATAAAATAAAGAGTTAGCCAGTCGAATGCACTCACGAGTAAAGATAAACTCATTTTGAGGGGAGGAGGCGTCTTCTCCAAAAATGAATACAAATCGAGTTTACCTTTTCACAAACAACTCTAAGCACACAAGCAAATGGCTTCGCATTAAGTAAAAACCTATTAATATGCATGAATAAATAAAAACTCGCTTCGGGGGGAGGAGGCGTTTCTCTCAAAAAACGAAGATAAATCGAGCTCCCATTCATTCATGCGCACATGATCAAGAACAACAACACATGTTTATGTTATATACAAACGAAGTTTTACAAATGAATGTCAAAACATCTCAAAGACATATCCATAGAACTCCTCGCTAGATGACCTAAAACGCGGAGCGTTGTAAACACAAGCAAAATTCTCGACACCAGGGCTAAGATCAACCGGCTCTGTCTTCGGAATGCCCAAAGAAACAGCTTCAGCGTTTCTTCTCACAGCAAGCTCAATTCGTTCGGAACCTTGAGAAATAAAAGTGATGAGGACATGCCTACGATGCCCGAGATATATCCCAATCTTTCACGGTATGTATGAATTAAAACTCCCCTTAAATTATCAAGTAGAGTATTTCCGGCCAATGAATAACACCCAGCAACTAAAATTCCTTCTTGGCAATCAAATAAATATATTGCAAATCAACTTGATTACAGACTCGACCAGTTCAGCAGCGACCAGATATCAAGTACAATATAATAATGATGGACCAACTAATCTGGACAGATAAAAATTTCGGCGGCACCAAATGACTTTCTCTAAATACTCAAATAGTAGCAACAATAGATCGATAGAGGAATCAGCTTACAAGATAAACCAAACCCTAGATTGATATTTCTTCTTCCACCCGTGCACCAGTAGGTTCACAATCAGAAGAAAGGGGAACTAAAATAATTCCCAGCCCACACCCAGGCCTTGATGACCAGATCACGGCTTCTCTCGATCCAGAGGAACAGCAGCAGGGTAATCAAGAGGATGGAGTCGCCACCTCTCGCTTGTCCATGAAGGAAAACCCTCGTCGAAACAAAACTCACAAAATAAAATCTAATCTCCCCATTTACAGGAGACAGTGCCCCAATTTAAGTGCACGCAAGCACCTGGACTCTAGTCCGACTCCAATATAAATACGTGACTAGGCTAATACCAACCAACTCAAGATTAATCAAGCTAGACTAGACTCAAGCATGTGCATGCAGGCACGTAACAACTCATGAAAAGGAAAATAATAAAATAATCCGGCCATTATACTAATGACTCCATTACCTCTTCTTGTATGCTGTAAATAAGCACCCATAATTAAGTTGGAAAAACATCTCTGATCACGACATGCATAGACCCAATATATATATAGTTCTTTAGTATCTTTTTCTCCTCTTTTCTGAACGCACCATTAAAAATTATATTTGATACAGGCCGGCAGTAGTAAATTTCACATTGTTCCTCTTATATTTCTCATCAAAAGGAATAGCACCAAATTGAACACCAGAAGACTTCCAAAAATCACCGACTGCTTTATTTGAATTAAGATATGATTTTTCAGTATGGATAATTTGAGGAGCCTTGGGCTCATCATCCTCTCCCCCTTGAATCAAAGCCGTCCTCGGCTTTGAAATAAATTTAGTGGTTTCTTCCTTCATATGATCAACACCACTAACAATAGAGTCGCACTGCACAACAGCTTTCATTTCAATCGGATTGCTATCCATGTCATGCTTGATCGCCTCAGTCAAAGATGTTCTTGGCTTAATGATACTTTTGAGCAACTCTTTATTCATCAAATCCAAAAGCTCGCCAACCTTATTTGCATCTGTTACACTTCCTCCTATTTTAGTATGATCTTGTGTTTGCTTCATTTTCATATTCTTACCAATAATTTCAGAATAAGGATGAGCAAACATTTTTTGTCCATATGCAAACATGCTTGCAGCAACTTTAGTGTCCTCTCTTAAATTGTTAGATGCAATCATTTGAGAACTTACGGCCACATCATTCTCCCCCTCTTGAAGCAAAGCTATCCTCAGCTTTGGTGTAAGTTCAAGCATCTCTTTCTTCTTCTTTACACTAGGAAACACCGCAGCTTTTATAGCATTCTCCGGCATCGGCTTGAGCACATGATGAACTCCCTTGTGCACAAGTGAATAATGGTTGGAACGCCCACCATGTGTTGCATCAAGATCGAACTGCCATGGCTGTCCTAACAACAAATGGCATGCATTCATTGGAGCAACATCACAGTCTACTGTGTCAACATAATTCCCGACCAAAAATTTAACTCTTGCCCTGTGTGTAATTTTCAGTGTACCACTTTGATTCATCCATTGCATATAATGTGGTGCAGGAAGCCTTCGAGTAGACAATGACAATGAATGCACCAAATCTGAACTCACAACATTTGTGAAGCTGCCACCATCAATAATTAATTTGCATACCTTTTCTTTGATTTTGCACTCGGACTGAAAATATTAGAACGCTGCCCTTTCACATCAACAGTAGTACCATCACTATGTACTTCCCGTGCCATCATAGATAGCCCATCGGATGCAACATTAGTATCCTCAATTTTAATGTCAGACTGAGTATCATAACAAGAAGTACTAGGATGCAGCTCGGATGCTAAAGAAAATTCAGCACTCCCATGTATAACGGTCGGTTCGAGCACGGCAGCCTTCAGCAACAATGGAGAATCTTTTTGCTTCATTTTTGTTAAACTGTCAACTGGCGTTGTGGACAGAGATATTGGGCCACGAGCTGCAGCTATCTTGTCCCTTGACTCTAGTGGAGGAGCAAATCGGCGTCGTAGCACAACCTTGATATCTCTCCATGTCGAACAATGGTAAGATGTTTCTAGCCACTATGTCAAAACATCTTTAGCAAAAGTCTCTTCGGCATAATATATCTTCACAGCCTGTTCGAATCCGCGACCGCACAAGAAATCCTCCATATTAGCTTCCCAATCATAGTATTCGCTGGGGCATGTTGCTAGAGACAGCTTTGGCATAAATTTCATTTCCTCGAGCAAATAAAGTTGATCCATTATAACAAAGAAACCAAAATATACCGAGATGTACTGTGAGCAACCCAACAAACTGATACCAAATGATGAGGACATGCCTACGACGCCCGAGATATGTCCCAATCTTTCACGGTATGTATGAATTAAAACTCCCCTTAAATTATCAAGTAGAGTATTTCCGGCCAATGAATAACACCCAGCAATTAAAATTCCTTCTTGGGAATCAAACAAATATATTGCAAATCAACTTGATTACAGACTCAATCAGTTCAGCAACGACCAGATATCAAGTACAATATAATAATGATGGACCAACTAATCTGGACAGATAAATATTTCGGCAACACCAAATGACTTTCTCTGAATACTCAAATAGTAGCGACAATAGATCGATAGAGGAATCAGCTTACAAGATAAACCAAACCCTAGATTGATATTTCTTCCTCCACCCGTGCACCAGTAGGTTCACAATCAGAAGAAAGGGGAACTAAAATAATTCCCTGCCCACACCTAGGCCTTGATGACCAGATCACGGCTTCTCTCGATCCAGAGGAACAGCAGCAGGGTAATCAAGAGGATGGAGTCGCCACCTCTCGCTTGTCCATGAAGGAAAACCCTCGTCGAAACAAAACTCACAAAATAAAATCTAATCTCCCCATTTACAGGAGACAGTGCCCCAATTTAAGTGCACGCAAGCACCTGGACTCTAGTCCGACTCCAATATAAATACGTGACTAGGCTAATACCAACCAACTCAAGATTAATCAAGCTAGACTAGACTCAATCTTGTGCATGCAGGCACGTAACAACTCATGAAAAGGAAAATAATAAAATAATCCGGCCATTATACTAATGACTCCATTACCTCTTCTTGTATGCTGTAAATAAGCACCCATAATTAAGTTGGAAAAACATCTCTGATCACGACATGCATATACCCAATATATATAGCTCTTTAGTATCTTTTTCTCCTCTTTTCTGAACGCACCATTAAAAATTATATTTGATGACAGGCCGGCAGTAGTAAATTTCACATTGTTCCTCTTATATTTCTCATCAAAAGGAATAGCACCAAATTGAAGACCAGAAGACTTCCAAAAATCACCGACTGCTTTATTTGAATTAGGATATGATTTTTCAGTATGGATAATTTGAGGAGCCTTGGGCTCATCAAAAAGAAGTGAAGAAGCTGAAAACATTAAAGTCATTGCGACGATAGAACTTGTGGCAGAACTCCCAAAAATCGCTAAGGCAAGAATGGGGAAAGCGTCGTCGGTATACTTCTCAAGTGAAGCCAGAAACACAAAGTGAGCCATCGCGCATGGCCAGAGGAGCAAGTTCAAGGACATCTCCCTCGCCAGGGATCTGAATATGTACAAATTTACAAGTTCGAAACCTTCCAAAGTTTCAGAACAAATTCTGATCTAACAAAGCTACACCTTCGGATCAGCATCAGGGACACTCTGATTCGTCCTGCCGCTGGAACTGGAAGCAGAAGTCCCAACAACAGAAGTAGCAGCAGCGGCGGCATCAGCTTCGGCTTTCCGTTGTGCTTCCGCAACAAGCAACTCCTTCGCCTGCGACAGAATAAGCTATCAAGAAAAATGAATAAACAGCGGTCCAAAAATACATCGAAGACAAGGGAAGTAATAACCAAATAGACCTTAGCCAGACGAACATGCGCAGTATGACGAGCACACTCTCGGCCAGTAGCAACCCAAAACTTCTTAAGAAACACCTTCTTGGTGGCTTGAATAGCTTCGTTAAAGGCACTTTTGTCAAAATGGTTGCACGCTTTCGGGAAAGAATAATCTTTCTTTAGAAAAGCCTTATAATGCGACCAACCCTGATCCGACAGCATCTTAACAGCATTAGTCACACAAGTATGGGCTGCGTAATCTCCAACCTTAGACAGAACGTCAGGAAGGAACTTGAATTCCTCATCAAGCCAATCAAAAAGCTTCTCAAGATTAAATTCTTCGTTAGGGAAGGGCAGGGGCTCCGCTCCATACATGTTGAGAGCAGCTTCATATTCACGATAGATTTTGAGCCCCCGAGCCCATACATCCCCTTCAAGTTTTTCGTTCTCCGATCGAAGCTGCCTGATGGAAACACGAAGCCAATTTGCCTCATCATTAAGGGTATTTGTCAAATCAGTAACCGTCAAGAGATCCTGCTTGTACCGGCTGACATCAATAGACAACATTTCCTTCTGCCCCTCCAAGCTCTTGACCTGATTCTTTAAAGCACGAACAACTTCAGCATCGCCAATCAATTTGTTGCGCAGACCTTCGATTGTGTTTGCGTTTCTGGTCCGCTCTACTTCGATTGTGGTCAACTGATTTTTGAGCGAAGAAACCTTAGCACAAGTAGACTCGCGCTCAGTACGAAGCCATTCCTTCTCGGCCTCAAGAGATTCTTTCAACTTAGCAACAACAGCTTGTTGAGAGTCCCACTCCTCACGCTCCTTCCGCAGAGACTCAAGCTCAGATCTTTCACTCTCAATATCATTGAGTCGAAGTGGAAGGCATTCAAAAAGCTCATGTATTGCAACCATGGACTACAAACAAGAAACAAAAATTTAGGGAAGCCAATTACAAAAAACAAGAGTGAAGTAAACGAAGGAAAAATGTGAGTTACCTTTATATTTCCAGTAATGCACGTCCCGGCAAGCGTGTCCAAATCAATGGACTTCACTCTATTCTCAAATTCTACAACATGAAAGCTATGAAGCCAAAGAAATACAGCAAGAAAGAAGAAAAAAAGAAACAAACATTACCATCTGGAGAAAAATCCGGCATATCGTCCATTGAACGAAGCCCATCCCGATGCAGGCACTGAACAAAGGCCTCGCGCGAAATATTACTGCCTACACCAAGGTCAGACGATTTTGTATAACTTGTCTCATTCCCCACACCGCGACAGAAGGAGCCCGAACGCTCAGAGTCATTTCGAAGAGACAAGGAACCAAAACTACCTTTCGCAGGGACAGGCCTAGTCCCGGCACTAACAACCTGCACATCAGACGACTCTGCCTGAACAGTGCCAACTTCCTCAACAGGTGAAGCAACAGCCACTTCGATATCCTTGCCTGTGCCTTCGTCACCATTGGCAACAGACTTAGTCTTCTCCATCTCCTCAGGAATAGTCTCCAGGGGATCCTTAGCCGCCACCTGAGCCAAAAGCTCAAGCGAAGAAGATTCAGCCTGAGTAGACGAAATCTCAGGATCAGCAGAAGATGTATCCTTAGGCTTATCTTCATCCACAAGGTGGCTGTAACTGACATTGTCGTCATCCTCGATGCAATCCAGGATGCGAAGCCGGAGGACGGGACCAGTAGAAATTTTAACTGCAGAAGAATCACAAATTAGTAAAAACAAATAACACAACGAAGGAGAAAGCAAAGAGAAAAAAGACAAAAGTAACAAACCACCAAAATCAAGGTCTAGAGCAGAAGAAGCAGCGGCAGAAACAGGAGGCGCAGGTGGAGCCACTGGAGAGGGAGGAACGCTTGAAATAGGCGTTACAGCCAAACCTCCACTTAGCCACTGACGCTTAGAAGCCTCAAGCGAGGGGGTAGATGCTCGCTTGGCGGTCGGGGCCATCTTGAAGCCCTGGGGCTTCGTCTGACCGCCACCACGGGCAGAAGAAGCTACTGCACTGCTACCCACAGCTTCATCATCAGTGTCATCATGCCTTTCGCTAGTGGAACGACCAAAGGCACGTCCCCGTTTGCCACGACCCCGAAGGGGCTTCGGGGGAGGCAGAACACTGGGTGATCAGAAGCCAAAAACTTCTCCCCAGGCTTGGGAGGAGCCGAGCACTGTGGATAACTCATGTTCATCTCATCAAAAACTCTATTTAGACGATGACTGTCTAACAGTAACACACAACTTTCATGTTCCTTCGATGTATATTTTCCAAGAATCAAGTTGGCCATCAACTCGATGGACTCAACGAAAGCATAATCTGACATATTTGGGGGCTTCTTGGCACCAAAACGAGGGAAGCAAACATGGGGTAGCCCATGATATTTCCTCACATCAATAACAAATGGCTTCTAATCAGCCGATAGGAAACTGACGCCCATAGTGAGACCTTCTTCGATAAGGTCACGGCTGCTGCTGACCCGACTAGCTTTAAAGAAAGCACTCTCACAACGGCTGTTAGCCAGGCGCCTTCGGATTAAAAGTAGGGCAAGAGATAAAATCGCTCGGCAAAACCTGGCCATGAAGAGGAAAAGCCAACTGCTTCGTACCGACATCCAAAGTGGTCTCCACTGATGGCACCTTCACATAACCAATATTTACGCCAGTTTTGATCCCAGGCGTTGCACTGGCAGACGGTGAGTTCCACATTCTCCAAATCAATAGCTCGGTGACAAGCGTAGAAGGTAACACTGCCGTAATCAGGCTCATGATCAATACCATCAATCTTCATGGCTTTCGTCTGTCGATGGCCCTCAAAATAGCGAACAAAAGCTTCCACATCAACATCCGAACCATTCACCTTCACCGCCCAGAAGAAACGAAGAAGATGCGTAATGCCGTTGGGAGTAAGATGGTAAAGTTGCAGTCCATACCTCCCAAGCATATCAGCAACAATATTATGAATGGGCATCCGAAGCCCAGCAGTAAAGAAATCCCAAAACACAACTGCTTCATCGGGCTGAGGGGTAGGAACAACCTCGTCACCTGGGCCTCGGCCATGCCCAACGGGAAAGTACCCCTTTTCCTCATAAAACTTGATCAAATTTATGGTCACAAAGGATTTCCCGAAGATGATCGTGCCAGGCTTCTTCTTCAGATCCGCGAGGTCTGACACATCAGCCTTGACATCTTCAAGAGCCTCATCAGCAACAAACTCGGCATCCTCGGTGTCCTCTTCCGGGATCTCGCCTTCCTCTTCAGCAGCTTTACCCTTGGGATAAACTTCCATAGTATCACCTCCTTCCTCAAGCTCCTGAGCAAACACAGCAGCTTCTTCGTGTGTCATCACCATCTGATCCTGAAGAACGTCTTCTTCAGAATCAGAATCTGCAATCAACCGAGCGGTCTGCTTCATGCGAGCCGCTAACAAAGAAAAATCACAATAAGTAAACAAAGCAATATGCAAGAGAACAAATGAAGTAGTGTAACAATAGGAAAATAAAGCTTACTTGCAACCGAATGGGAGCAGAAGCTAAGAATAGCAAGTTCTCCCAAAAGGGATCAAAAGCGTCAGCAGCAAGCTAGCAGGAAAAAGCGAAAACGAAGGAAGTAAAGTCACCCCCCTTTGGTCCTATTTATAGGGGGCTGAAATAATATGACTGTTAACCGCCTCGGTAAGCGAACCATCGCAATGATTCAAAAACGATGAAGCTGAACAAAAACAACGGTAAAAGATATGACCGTTAACCGCCTCTATAACTGAACCATCGCAACAATTCAAAAAGATAACGAAGCCAACCAACATAGTAAGAAAAAGCAACAAAGCCAAAACAAAGTCTAAAAAACAAGAGTCAACAATCACTCAGACCTTCTCCAATGGGAGGAGGCGTTTCTTGGACAGGCAAAGGCAATCTAGGGTTCGAGGAACTCGGCCTGTTGGAGAAAGCCCTCGTCCACGAGGGGCTACTGTTGGGGGATTGGCCTGCCAAGAAACACCTTTGATTGATTTTAAGTATTCTAACACACATTTGCATTCATTTTGGTAGAGGGCAGAGAGTTTGCCTTCGTATACAGGAATGATTACACGGGGTCCCTGATCAGGGGGAACACAGAAATATGGCTTTTGGGCGACGTTAACGACTAACCGCATAAAACGAAGGCAGCCCCAAGCCCCCGTCAGGTTATATCAAACACCATGCTTGCATAAAGAAATACAGCTCTATCTATCACGTTAATAGACAGAGCAACCATAAGGCACATTGAGCCAATGTCGTAACATACGTCAGCTTGAATAAGGTGCAAGACATAATATGTATATACTAAGTAAGTAGAGTAAAGATGAGGCATACAACATAAGTATGAAGATAATTCCATTAAGATCAAAGTCTTATAAATAAGTAAAGAGATATAAAAGTTGAACTCTAGAGCTTACCAAAACTCCTCCGGAAGCCCTTCAGAAGATCAACTACTAAGAAAATCACTACTAAGACTATCACTACTAAGACTAAGACTAAGCTTGTAGCAAAGGAGAGCTCTCTGTCTGGTGTATGTCGAATGCAGAGGCTCATGCAGGCATTTATAGCATCCATAGGCGGTGTAGAGGTGACCAGAGGCAGTTGAGGCCGTTTGGCTATGGGCCGAGGTCGGCCGAGGGGGGGAGGGGGAGGCATCGACCGACCCTTGGATGCACCGCCTCGAGGCGTGCACATCCCAGATGTGTTCCTGAGGTCAGTAGCGAGGCACCAGTCGAGGGAGGGCCAAGTCGGACGCGCAGAGAGGTCGGCCGACCTAGGGGGTCAGCCGACCCACCTCCATCGCCTCTCAGGCCCACCTTGCTCTGGGTGTCTGCCTGGTTAGTCCTGAGGTCTGTTCGAGGTGGGTGCCATCGTTTTGGGTGCACAAAGCTTCGGTTGTGGGCCCTTCAATCCATGTGATAGTGTTGAGGCTAGATCTTGTCCTTTGCTTTCAACCGTCATTGAATCAGCAACTGGGATAGTCCAATGTTGTGCTTCTTTGCTTGGCCCAATTGCCTTCATCTTTTGCTCCAAACCAAGTGCATGGTCTGCTTCTTCATGTCATATGCAACAAGCACATCACACAGATCCAATGGCCCACATGTGTGCTTTGAGACTGCAAAAAGCACAACACACGGATCCAATGGCCCACTGTTGATGGTCCTTATAACAGAAAATCCGACCGTCAATAGCCTTAAAAAATAAATAAAGATTGAGCATAACTTAGGCATTTGTATTCAAACAATATTGTAGCAAGCATATCTGGAATATATTTGAGTACAAGGACATCACCACCCCAAACTCTCCTATAAATTATGTGCCACTACTTTGCCAATACTACAGAACCCAACCAAAGAACACAAAGAGTATTCCTGCTTCCTCCCTCCAATGACGGCTCTAGACCCCAATCTTCTTACCATGAGGAAGTTCAGAGTCAATGTTCCAGAAGGGGTCGAGGTGCCTATGTGCTTCTGCGGTGATCTCTACATGCTTGTCAAGACCGAAGTGGTTGGTGACCATTACGGCATGAGATTTTTCATGTGCGAGAACTATGCATATGACCCACCCAATGCGTTTGGGAATGTGAGAGTTAAGGTAGTAGTCAATCCATATTGTGTCACAGTCAATTTTGTTTGATAATTTGGAGGCTAATTTCAAGGGGGACAAACTCCCCCGCCTCTTTGTGATTTCTTGCAGTGGTTAGAAACAGAGCAATCGGAGGAGGGCAAGGCATATGTTCAGCAAAAAATAGTTGATGTAAGAGAGGAAATGAAACAATGGGAGTATGAGGAACAACGAGAAAAGTTTTGCAAGCAACAAGAGGAGAAGCGCAAGAAGGATCAGGAGGAGATCCGCAAGAGGATGGAGGGCGTGGGGCGTTAGGAGGCGGAAGCGTGTGAAGCTAATCAAGAGCGCAAGAGGGAGAGGGCACGTCGGGCAAAGGCAGCTGGACCTGAAGCAATCAGAAAGGGAAAGTATCCCCATTGTACTCAGTAGACCTTTAGTTTGCTATCTGCTGCGCTATCTACTTTTCCCTAAGATATGTTTGGTTTAGTATCAGCAAGTCATTATGTATTCGGATTGCTACACATACCATCGCAATTAGATCTAGTTTGTGTTCGCTTAGAATGGGTGGTTCATGTTAACCTTTCTATGATGTACTTTTATGGTTTTCAAATGAATGCCTGGGGAACCTGAATGAAGGAGATGCAAAGAAAACTACAAAGACAAAAGAAAAATGATATATGAAATAGTAGCTAACATAAAACACAAGCCACGGATTGCATGGCCCACAGCATGTCCGTTATGAGTGTGCAACAAACACACCCCTCGGATTGAATGGTCCACACCTCCTTTCTGAGTGACTGCAACAAACACACCACACGGATTCAATGATCCACAACATCTCCTTTCTAAGTTACTGCAACAAACACACCACATGGATACAAGGGCCCACTGCTTGTCCCTACGCTCAGTGAATGCAACAAGCACACCCCACAGATCCACTGGCCCACGGCTCTCCCTACTCTGAGTCACTCAAACAAGCACACCCCACGGATCCACTGGCCCACTGCCTCTCCCTACTCTGAGTCACTCCAACAAGCACACCCCACGAATCCACTGGCCCAATGCTTGGGCTCGTTGATGGCATATTAATGTCGCACTCATTTGTCCACTTGAAGCCACATCAAAAATCCAAAATGGCAACCGACGATGACTTAGGGCCAACCATCTATCGTGAACTTTCACTAGAGTTTGCAGAACATTTTCCAATCCAATCCAAGAGTGATTTTGGACTGCAGCACATCCTCCGACCTTATGAGTGCAGAAAGACAGTGCATTGGCCAAGATGTGTACATGGTATGTTGGTGTATGAAATCACCAACAAGTGAATTTGTGGATTGCGTGTTAAGGCTCGGATGGTTCGCGAGATGACATAAGGATTATACTGGTTCAAGCAAGAATTGCCTATGTCTAGTTTGAGGCTTCTTGTGTTACTCGCGTTGTTTGCAATAGGAGTTACAGATGGTCAAGAGAGGGAAAGAGCTCCCAAGTCTCTGTGAGTGTGTGCGTATTTGTGAGGGTTTCAGGCCGAACCCTACTATGGAGGGATTCCTCCCCTTCTATACCTTAAGGGGACAGTCGCCCGTTATAGGTGGGGGTAGAACGAAGAGAAAGAAGAGGCTTGGGGTGGAAGGAAGGCATCCCAGATCTCCACCCCTGCTCCAGTTCGAGGCCTCCTCCTGGGCACTATAGATGACACTCAAGAACGATACCCTATGGCGCGCTTCATGGAGCCACCTGACGCCTCCTACGCCGCAAGCTATCACCTGCCCGTTGGCTATGACCAGGGAGCCACTGCATTAGGGGCGTCGCGCCTGCCCCGTCTGTTCTGGGTAATGAACACTTGTCATGTCTGCCATGACGTTGGCAGTGTTCGCCTCTTGAGGCTGAGCACTCTGGGCCCTGGGGCCTAGTTGAATCTTTGACTTTTGCGAAGGAGGTCGGGCGAGGCGGATGGCCTGTGCATGGCGGGCTCCCCTCTCGACCCACACGTCCTGGGTCGGGCGAGGCAGAGAATCTCGCCCGCTGCGGGTCCCATTCCCGACCCCTCCGCTCGAGGTCGGGCGAGGCAGAAGAAATCTCTGAGGTGGCCTCCCCTTCCGATCACTAGGGTCGAGGGTCAGGCGAGGCGGTCCCTGGCGCCTCGGGCGCTAGCTGGGCTAGGCCGCGCGTTGGGGCCATAAGCGGTGCGTCTCTCGTCCTCGTGGCCTAACGTGCCTATGGGCGGATTATTATATCTGTCTAACCTCGTTGGTCATGACATCCAGGATATTGATATCCGATAGTAGCCCCTGAGTCCCTGCAGAGGTTGTTTTGATCTCTAGAGGGACTCACAGGTCCTTTGCTCGTGATCGGCCCGCGGGTGCGCACGAGTGGACCCATCGGGTGTAGCCCCTGAGCCTTTGGGCGAGTTGTGAATTCGTCCAGAGGGTTAGTTCGAGGGATAATCTTGTCGTTCCTCACTGGGGGCGCGTGAGCGCCACTGGTGGGTGTAGCCCCCGATCCTCTGGGCAAATAATAAATTCACTCAGGGGCTGAGGTTCGCTTGCTCGTGCGGTCACGGCGCCGCTCGATCGGATTGCTGCTTTTGAGGGTCTGAAGCACGTCGCGCTCGTGCGTCGGGGGTCTCGTGACCCCCTGCCGAGGTCCGCAGCATGACATGTTTGCCACGCCCAGGCCTGCCCCGTGCGGTCTTGTCGGTCCCTATCAAGGTATCGCGTCGCTGTTTCTCCAATGAGGGAGTTGGCGTATTTGGACTCGATGTTTCTTCGAGCCGCGTGGCGAGCTCTTGTGACTTCGCCACGAGGGCTAGGGAGGTGCGTCTCCCCCTATAAATAGGGGTGTTTGCCCTGGCTGGCCGAGCACCTGAGTTCGCCTCCCCTGTTCTTCCCCCGAATGGAGAAAATGTTCCTGGCCGTCCTCCCGAGACCCAGGTTCGAGGCACTACTCGTTGATACCAGAGGAATCCCTGCGAAGCCCGGGAGTCAAGGTGCATGGTGCGAGCCGTGCTTGGTGTCGCATGGGCCGTCGGCGCTGTCGACTTCCTTCCCATCTACCCCTACTGGCTCCTGCTGGCAATGGGAGGAGGAGTAATGGGCTGTCGTGCGCTACACAGGTCGTCGGCGTCGCTACTAGTACCTACCATTGGCTGGTGCCTCCCGCGTTGGATCTGGTTGTAGTGTGGGTCTGGCGTGCACTGCCGACCCCTGGCTTGGTGCCGGTGGCCGCGCTCCTTCGCCTTCTCCCGTTTAGGCGTCCTTGAGGGAGCTGATGTCAGATGAAGGCCCGCGACGCGAGCTCGAATGGCCTCCTCCTTGGTTTTGGTGGACTCCTCTCTTTGGACGTCGCGTGTTGCCATTTAGGAGTGGCAACTCCCATTTGTATTTCCTCACGGCCGCGAGTCGCATGTGCTTTGTATCCATGTATATGTATATGTATCGATTCGTGGTTTTGGGTGTGTTTTTCCTTTCTGCGACCACGTAGTTGGTCTCTGTTTTGTGATTCCAATCCCCGTGCTTTGTCCAAGGACGTGAGCCTGGTCGAGCGATTGGTTCGACTTTGCTGCTTTCTCCCTCGAGCTTTCCTTGCGGTAGGACGGAGGGGTTGAGATGCATCATGCTTTGCCCCGCAGGCCGATGCGCGGCTCTCGTTGAGTTTTGAACGGGTTCATCCGAGTGAGGCCCAAACGCCCCTTCGGGGGGGAGTCAACGGGTCAGCTGGTGGCCGGCCTTAAAAATCCCTAGCGTCCGTCCCCTTTGGTTCTTGGGGTGGTTCGGCAGACCACGGGAGCTCTATGCCTTTTTGCGATAAAAAACCAAGGGTCGACATGCGCCTAGGCTCGAACACGGGTCAGGATGCCCTAAGCGTTCATTCACTAGGGTACTGGCCGCTTGTGGGCCCGTCCGTCTATGCCACTCACTCCATATCTGCTTAAGAGCGTCCGTCGAACCCGTCCGTGGGCTGGCCTTGGAACTCTCGAGCTTATGGGCCTATTCGGGGCACCCCCGCCCTTGGGCCACTTACCTGTTGGGCCCTTGCGTCCGTTGGGGAGCGAGCTGTTGTGGATGGCATGGTGGAGAAATGTCGCGCGAGAAATGAGGAGAAGGGAAGGAGACGTGCGTGTCGAGCGTGGCGCACTTCTCGTTGACGCCCGCCCCTCACCTTCTTTATGGCAGGGGCATCGGCCCTTCTTCCCCACACTCCCCACTATCTCTCCGTCCACCATTTCGCATATAACGTGCACGTGCTTCACTGCTCTACTCCCACGCTCGCTTTTGCCACCACTCGCGCGGTCCGCGTCGCCCCTTCCCTCATCTCGCCTCACAGTAGAGCTTCGTCCTGCAATGGGGCATTGGATGAAGTCATCGATTACCGAGGCTCACCTAAATCGCTTGGTGGAGTGCGAGCTCTTGTGTCCGCGTATAAAGGCGATGGAGTGGATCGTGCCTAGCAACGAGGACGCACCGACACCCTCGGACGGCTACATGGTCTCCTTCATCCCCTTCCATGAGCGTGGGCTAGGGTACCCGCCCCATTACTTTTTTCGGGGGATCCTGGAGCACTATGGGCTGGAGGTGCAACACCTCAACCCCAACGGCGTCCAGCATATGGCGGCATTCGTCGCCATGTGTGAGGGATTTCTTGGGGTGCCGCCACACATCGCGCTCTGGAAGTGGTTCTTCGCCATCGACCTGTACAAGAAGGAGTGGCAGCTAGTTCCGATCGGGTGCGCCAGCATCCGCCTCCGCAGAGATCGAGCATCGGGTTACCTCAGGCTCCACCTCACCTCGTCGAACAAGGGGTGGCACTCCACCTAGTTCTACCTGAGGAATGACCGTGCCGCCTCCCTCCCGATCTACACCAGGTGCTTCTTTACCGAGCACCTAAACGTATGGGCCTGGGGGCGAGAAGGAGAAGAAGATGCTCCACAGCCTCCAGGTTGATAGGCTGAAGAGGCACAGGGTGACTGGGACAGGGGTGATCGCTGCATACCACGCGCGACAAGTCCTCCCGCTGATGGCTCGCCGGGTCGCAATCTTTGACATGGTGCCTGGCATCAACCTGACCGGGACGGCCATATCCCTCGAGCTGTTACCGGTCGATGAGATCCATCTGCGCCTCCGGGAGGCCGTGGTCCGTGACGAGATTGATTACTTGTTCCGGCCGCATCTGCCAATACAACCGGACAACCATGGCGTCGTCGTGGTGAGTATCTTCACCCTTCCCTTCTCTTCCCCCTAGGAGGTTCACCAATCGCTGATCCCTCACCCTTCTGGCTTTCAAGGCACCCTTAACTATCAGGATTCCCGTCCGCCGCTTTCGGATGACATGCTCCGAGGGTGTCCAACTGCGAGCACGCGGAGGCTGAGAAGAGGAAGAAGGACGCCAAGGAGAGGAGGAAGAAGGCCAAGCTGGATGTGAAGGAGAGGAAGAGGATGGAGTACCTCCGACGCCGCAGCTTGGCGAAGATGGAGGGGAGGTGGACCAAGAGCGACGGCCTGTATGTCGACGAGGGTGCCGTCGATGACGACGACGAGGAGTCTGGCTTCTCCGGGTAAGCATGGTCTCCCTCGACCGACGTCGAGGAGATCGCAGTCGAGGGCTCTAGAGCCGGAGACTGGTCGCCCATCCGTTGGGACGAGGTGGAGTGCGAGGACGATCCCTCGGCTGGCGGGCAGGCAGCATCTGAACCGGCCGCCACGCCTGCCGGCGCTGGGTCCACTCACAGGTCGGCGTCAGGTGCTGAGCCCCGAGTACTTCCCCACTGTCGAGGTCACATGCTGAGCCTCCGCACGTCTCGCCACGGGTGGGGTCGCGCGCCGAGCCCCCGAGCGTCTCGCCATGGGCGGGGTCAGATCGGCCGACACCAACCCCCCAGGTTGACAAGGGCAAGCGCCTGTGGTCCAAAAAGGGGGACCAGACGAGAAGCACCAGGAGGCGTTCCCGGATGGAGGAGCCGCCGTGAAAGAAGTCGCGCCTGGTGGTGTCTAGGTGCGTTCCTTGTGTCCCCTTGCTTTGTCCGTTGCAATTTTTGCTCGGGTTCTTAGACCCCGTGTCATGCAGGGTCGGGAGCCAGGTCAAGCCATTAGTCCTGGCACCGGGGAAGTCGGTTGCGGGCAGATGGTGGCAGCCGCACTGGATCTGGGTCTCAGCCTTACCCAGCCACCCGTGCGGAAGGCGTTGGGATGCGTCACCATGGATGAGGGTGGCCAGACTGGCACCTCGCTCATTGTGAGGGTCACGCCGCCACCCTTGCTAATCCCCGCAGTGAGTTCCGGACAGCGGACTCCAGACGCCAAGGTCACAGGTGATCGGACGGCGGAGCCTGATCGGCCGGCCCCGGGCGCCTAAACCGTAGGTGATCAGACACCGTCGGCTCCGCTCGGTGGGTTTGTCAGCCCACGTGCCGTGTCTCCGTCTGTGCCACTAGAGAATGTGGCGGCTGAAGCGTCTCCGGCCGTATCCCTGGGGCGCAGCGCCGAGGAAATGGTTTGCTCCCCGGCCACCGCGGGTGCTACACTGGAAGGCGGGCCGACGGCTCTGGATGGGTCATCCGGAGCTCCGGGGTTGTCGCTGGTCCGACTTTTGTCCCCGAATGTGGAGCTCACTGACGGGTGCGAGGTGATGCGGCTGGAGACGGACCCCTTCACGTTCGGAGTACCTTAGGTTCGGTGGGTCGACCAGCGAAACCTGGACACCACCATCTTTGTCCTTGACGACTGAAAGGTCCTTGTTTGGTTTTGGTAATTGAGTGACAACTTAGGTGGACTAATATGTGTTTAAGTCAAATACACAGGTGATTAGTCCATAGGTAATTATGTGATGAAGGAGCTCATTGCATATGAAACATGACATGGAGTCATGTGACTAGGTGGAGAAGATCAAGACAAGACTTGACTTGATGGACCAGTTGCAAGTGTGAAGGGCAAGTTAGAGGCTTTGAAGCGCTGGACCGCATGGCGGGATGCTTGAGCAAAGACTTGGCGCCGATGGACCGATGCAACGGTGAAGAGCAAGTGAAGTCAAGATCGATGAACCAATACGTCACATGATGATATGAAGTGGATCATAACATTTGTGATGGTGTTGATGGATGTGTTGCATCAACATTGGAGAAGATGAAATGGAATGCGCAAGGCAAAGGTATATACAATAGGCATTTCATTTTCACCGGTCATAGGTGTGTAGAGAAGTTTATGACCGGGTTTAGGATAGATGGTCGTACTATCAAGAGGGGCAAACTTGTTTGCATATCGGTCATCTTGTGCCACTTGAGCGATCTAACATTGCGATGTTGCTAGGATCGAGTGGCGTGGTGAAGAGAGTAAAAACCCTTTGAAAAATGGTTGTGTAAATGCTAACTCACTCACACATAAGGTGTTACACTTATGGAGTTAGCACCTTTGCAAAGGGGTTGAAGATTTGGTTGATGGATATGGTTTGTAGTGGATCTTGGAATGGAATTCTGCTTTGATCCAATGAGATTGGAGTCAAGCATTCAATTGGGATGTGTGCTTCTCTGAATGAGCTTTCCATAGAGTCCAAGATCAACTTATTTGGACATCGGAGCGAGAAGTTACAGCCGTTTTACCGTGCCTCGGTTGTGCTGGAATTGGACCGGCGGACGGTCCGCCTCTCTTAGCCCGGACAGTCCGCCGGTGGCGGACGGTCCGCCCTCGGGAGGCAGACGGTCCGCAGGCAAACCTCGTTTGAAGCGGACTGTTTACACAGAGACGGTTTTGAGGGGTTCCAGGCATCTTTTATATGGCGGACTGTCCGCCATTGAAAAGGCTGTTTCGGCGCGAGTTTTACCGTTTGAATCTAACAGAGGCGGACGGTCCGGCCTTTGTGAGGCGGATGGTCCACCACGACTGTGACGGTCATCTTCGGAGTTCGTTCTTTGGAAATATAGCCGTTGGGTCCCTATGGCGGACCGTCCGGGCCTGTAAGGGCGGACTGTCCGCCGAAACAGAGTGTTTCGAGCTGATTGCTAGTAACGGCTAGTTTCTCCACTCCCTCTATATATAGAAGGGGTGGCCGGCCATTTGGGGTGTTGAGCACCTTGGGGATGTGTTGCCCTTGGTTGTGCTTGACTTGGGAGCCCTCTAACTCACTTGTGCTTGCAAGATTGTGAATCGATTGCTAGTGAGTGCGAGTCTAGTGCGTTGCTTTGTGAGATTACATCGAGTGGCACTAGGTGTTCGTGTTGCAAGCCGGTGGTGCTTGTTACTCTTGGAGGTTGCCACCTCCTAGATGGCTTGGTGGCTTGTGGCTCCGTGGAAGCACGCAAGAAGATTGTGCGTAGCTCCGGAGAAGACATTGTGAAGGGTCTTGTGCTCACCCCGTGGGAGACGCGAAGAGCAACTCTAGTAGAGCGAGACGCGAAGAGCGACAAGTGGTTCGGCCGGGTCAAGTGCTAGAGCTTGTGATAAGCACTCCACGTCGGAGAGTGTGACTTGTGAGTCACCACTAGCAAAGAGGACCGGAGGCAACCTTGGAGCTTGTCTCAATGAGGACTAGCTTGGTGGCAACCAAGTGAACCTCGGGATAAAAATCATTGTGTCAACATTGTTCATCCCATGGGTTTGCAATTCCTCACCACAAGCTTGTATTTACTTTCATATACACATTGTGCTTGTGTAGTTGCTCTTGTAATTAGTTAGCCTGTGTAGCTTCCTTGTTACCTTCTTGCTTGTGTAGCTAGAAGTACCTCCTTTGTGCAACATATTTGGTTTGTGTAACCTTGTTAGTTGCATTGCTTAGTTTGTATAGCTAAGTAAGTTGCGCCCTCTAATTTGGCATTAGTTGCCTTGTTATTAAGCATTGTTAGTGAGCTTAGGAGCTTTGTGCTTTTGCTCACTAGTTGTGTAGGAGCTCTCCGGTGCTTAAAGTACTAGTGGCATATGTTTGTGTGACCTTGCTCCTAGAATTGATTAGGTGAGCTCGTGCTAGGCCGGCACCTTCTTGCTTGTTTAGGATCTTTTGTAAGGTGCTAACAAACATAGATAGAGGGGTGTAGTCTTGGCTAGACCGATAGTTTAATTTCCGCATTTGTTTCGGTTAGCCGGTGCGTTAAGTTTTTAGAAAGGACTATTCACCCCCCTCTAGTCCGCCATCTCGACCCTACAGATGTCGCGGAGCAGGAGACCAACCATCGGATCGAGGCTGGGGTCGACTCCGTGGTCGGGGCCCAGAATGCCGCAATGAACACGCTCCAGGACGTGGTTGTCCCCGCCAGCGCGGTAAGCCTCGTTTCCTGTTTTGGGCTTTATCATTTTTTCGAGGGGAGCGGATTTAACTTTTGTTGTCTTCCTGCAGTCCCTGATAGATCGCAGCCGCGACAAATCCCTCTTCCTTCGTCGGGAGAAGGGTGTTTGGGATTGGCTTGCGACCGAGAGGGAGGCACGCGAGGGGCTTGCAGTGCAGCTGGCCACCACACTTCAGGAGGCTGCCGACACCCGTGCACGGGCCCGGGAAGCATGTCAAGATGCAAAAGATGCCGAGGCGTGGAGCAAGAACATGCTTGCCACATGGGAGGAGGAGATGCCCGCGCGGGACAAGGACCGCTGCCAGCTGCTAGACGAGCAAGACCACCACCACGGTGAGTAGGATCAGGCCGTCAACACCCTGCAGCAAGCGTGCCAAGCGCTTGTGGTGGTGCTGGCCAAGCGTGGCGACACCGTTCGGCTCGCCTCAGATCCGGCCTGGGATCTAGAGACTGCCCGCGCGGCTCTGGCCATCGAACGGAAGGCCAAGGAGGAGGCCGACCTCATGTGCAGCAACTTGGCGACCTCGGCGGTGGATGACCAGGCCCAAATCAACTGGCTCGAGGCCGATCAGTGCCAGCTCGAGGCTGATGAGCGCCAGCTCGAGGTCGCGTTCAGGCAGGAAGGCGATGAGTTCAACGCCCTGCGCGTCGCTATCAACACGACGATCGGCGATCTCGGAATGAGGTCGGATGAGGGGACGAGCTCGCTGCCGACCCAGGTCACCCGCATACCTACTCAAGTACGAAGCCTGGCAACAGACGCACTGTACATCGGCGTGCAGCGTGCCTTCGCCGTTGCTCGCTCGCACTACGCGGACATCAGGCTGGAGTACATCGCCAAGGGCTTCGCGTCGGGCTACCCTGCCGACGAGCTAAAGGCGATCGAGGAAGAAGTGGCTCCCTTGGCGTAGATCCTTGCTGCAAAGACAGAGAAGGAGCACGGGCCATGGACCCTCTAGTTTTTGTTTGTTGTGTTTCGGGTCGTCATTCCCATTTTATTTGTGTAATCAAACTTGTGGTCGAACAAGACATAGTCCTGGGTCAGCCAAATTTGGTTTTAAAGTTGTTGGCTCTATTAAGTGCATGTGGTGGCTTCTAAGTCCTCCTTTTGCCTCGTGTGTGTAGAATGGGCCTGCCACAAAACAGAATGGGTCGCGGCACGATTGGTGAGCATCTGGGCCGTTGCCTTTGTGGCGTTTCGGCCTTCTGCAGTCCGACCAATTTTTTCGGACCCACACTGCTGTGGTTTGCCCTTCCTTCCACTTGTGGCTGAGGAGGGATCGGTAGCCTGTTAGGTTTATTATCCAGGGGGACCCTGGTTAGCACCCGAGTGACGGTCCAAGATCCATGGGAGTCCTTATGGGTTGTAGGCCCGCTAGAAAATTGGGTCGGCAACTCTGACAGATACAAGGAAGAGGCGTACAGCTTAAGGAAACTAGTCAGTTGCTAGAAAACAACCCGGCCTACTCATGTTAGGACTATATGTTTAGTATCCAACTAGCAGTTTGTATTTCTTGCCTTGTAGACCCTGTCTCCCGAGTATATAAGGTGAGGCATGAACCCCTTGTAAAATCATAACCATCAATACGAAGCGATCCACCATACAGGACGTAGAGTATTACGCTCTCTACTCGAGGCGGCCTGAACCTGTCTAAATCGTCTCGTGTTCACCATCGTGCTTCTGGTTCCAGCGAGGCCCCCACAAACAACTCGACTACTTAAGGACCCCCTATAGTAGGCTAGCTGTATAAAAAACCGACAGCTGGCGCGCTAGGTAGGGGCTCTCGTCGAGAATCATCAAGCAAGCTGGATGGCATCAGTCATTATCAACTGCGACGGCGACATGGCGTTCGAGAAGGGCACCACCTTCGTCTTCGGCTCCTGGGTCTGCATGGCGAATGGCGCGGGCAACTTCGATCGCGTCCTCAAGTCAATGACTCCGGAGCAACTCGCCGACAAGCTCGACGAGATCGCGTCCCCGGGTCCAAATTCAACTCGGGCTCAGGAAACCTCGACTCCCAGTTCGATTCCAACTCGGACTAAGAAGATTTCAAAGCGGACCAGGTAGTCCGAGTCGGTTTCTGAACCATCGGTCGTGCCAAAATTCAACAATTCAAAAACACAGAACAAGAGGAACTCAGCCACTGCTAAGCGTGAGGCCGAAACTCCGAGCCAATTTCCCTTTGGACTCACGGGCACCACCTCCGTTTTCCAGGCGGCAACTTCAAAACAACTCCGATCTCTGGTCGAATTCGACGAATTCCCCTTAAGTGGGAAACAAGTCGGACTCGTCATTACTTCAACCCCTAAAGGAAGATTCATCCACTGGCCTGGACGCAAACCAAAGCTTGGAGCAACACCGCAAGAAGACCTGGACATGTCTCGCATCATCGCGTGCATTGATCCACTCTCATTTCAACATGGGCAGCCCCTGGATTCTTCAAGCGGCCGTGGCTCGACTGTCCCAGCCACCTCAAGCATGGGAAGCTACTCTCTAGGGCGCCAAGCCATGGTGATTGTTGCCCAAGAAGCAGAAGTCTCCAACGACGAACCAACAGTGGAAAACAAAGTCGAAGCTGACCGAAACCGGCGCAGGGAACGAAACGCTACTCGCGCAGAGCGTCGTCGCCGTGCTGGCCGCAGACTTCCTCCACAGAACCTCAATGAAAAATTTGTTCAAGTTGCGGGGCATGATGTCTACACCAATGCTGCAGCTAACATCCTGGCTGTCGCAGCAGATCTTGACAATATGGCGCAAACTCCGGAGATCCAGCGGATGAAGACGATGCTCCAGACGGCGGCCATCCAGCATGACGCAATCAACCCTGCCAAGACCATCACCAGGTCTAAAGCACCAAGTCGTCATGCAAGCAGCTGGCCTGCCAATGGCGGCAACTATAGCAATCAGTCCCATCACCCAAGCAGAGACCGCCGAGAGCACGGCAACGAGGGAGCCATGGTAGTCGGCGCTGGAGGTAGAAACCACGGCGCCGGGCCTAGCCACCACGTTGCTCAACAGAGTCACAATGGCGGACGGAAAGGCAACAGGGACAGAGACGCACGCCGCAACTACCGTGATGATGACAAGGATTTGCAACACCAGCTGCAGAGCAAGGATGCACGCACCGTCATCTCAGCACGAGCTCATGATCGGGAAGAAGAAGAGCACAGGCGGCGCCAAGAGTACGAACAGATTTACGGGCCACGTCAACCTTGGCAAGTACGAAGGGTTCTTGGTCTTCTCAGACCGCATCCGCGTCACTTCCTGGCCCGACAAGTTCAAACCGGCTCATATTGAAAGATATGACGGAAAGCATGACCCCGAGCAGTGGCTCCGCATCTACTACTCGGCGATCAAGGCAGCACGGGGCGACACCGACACCATGTGCACATACCTCCCAGTAGTCCTCGACCAGGCCCCGCTAACATGGTTAGAAGGGCTGAAGCCAGGCTCCATCGACTCCTGGGACGCGCTCTGCAAGGTGTTCATCAACAAATTCCAGGGTTTGTGGCAGAAGCCGGGTACTCGCTTGACCTAGCCCAATGCAAACAAGGCCAGAACGAGTACCTGCGAAGCTACAACCGTCGATTCTGGGAGAAGCGTTCGACATGTGTGGGCTTGTCTGACTAAGACGTCATTGACTGTTTCCACAGCGGCCTCACTGATCCCACTCTGCACCTTGATTTCGGGAGAAATAGGCCAAAAACACTGGAGGAGATGCGCGAGCTCATCGGTCACTGGGCCGACACTGAAGACCTGCAGCGCGAAAGATTCAACCGAAACAAGTCGAGAGGTGACCGCAACAACAACAACGATCGCAATAAGGGTAAGCAAGTTGAGAACAGTGGCAAGCGCGACTTCAACGACAAGAAATGCAAGCCTGAAGATTCGGTCAACATTGCTGAAAAAAGCCCTTCCCGTAGGAAGTTTGACAAACTACTCGACAAGCAATGCCCTTTTCATCCAAAGGACAAACATTGGAGTAGGGAGTGCTATGGGCTCAAGAAGGCCTTCGCCTCTGAAGGCACTTCTAAACCCAACAACACTGACAACAAAGGAGACAAGGGCGACAAAGACACTGGCTATCAACAAGCCGACAAGGTGGTCAACGCCATCTTTGGAGGGATCACCCAGACTGAATCGAAGCGCAAGCAAAATCTTATTCAACACGAAATTGCCTGCATCGAGCCTGCCATCCCCACCTTCCTGAAGTGGTCAGAGGTTCCGATCAGTTTCTCTCGTGACGATCAATGGACCAACATCAAGAACCCGAGACGGTACCCTCTTGTACTGGACCCGGTAGTAGCTGGCGCATGACTCACAGGGACATTGATCGATGGCGGAAGCGGACTCAACATCCTGTTCGCCAAGACTTTGAAGAAGATGGGCTTGGACATCACCAACATGCTCAAGCCCACTGATTCACCCTTCTATGGCATCGTCCCAGGCAACGCTGCCGTGCCCCGCCAGGTATCACTTCCAGTTACATTTGGTAGCGAGGCCTATAACTACAGGACCGAGTACATTACATTCGAGGTCGCCGACTTTGAATCATCGTACCACGTGATCCTGGGAGGACCTGCTTTGGCGAAATTCGTGGGGATCCCACACTACATCTACCTCGTCTTGAAGATGCCAGGCCCTAAATGGATCATATCCCTAAACGGCGACCTGAAGACCTACGACGATTGAGATATCAAGGCAGTGACGACTGCTACAAGCATGCAACAACCGAGCCAGGCAGCAATTGTAGCAGCTGTGGCGAAACAACTCGGCGAGGCTGAGTTGGACATCCGAGCGAAAAAGCCAGCCATGTCAACCATGAAGCCCTCCCAGGAAGTTCCAATCAAGGCAATCGACCTAGAGACGGGCGACCCCTCCAAGACGGCGCTATCGGCGCTAACCTACCTACCAAATAGGAAAGCGCGCTCACCAGTTTCTTGCGGGACAACCGCGACATCTTCGCGTGGAAGCCATCAGACATGCTGGGAGTCCCAAGGGAGTTGGCTGAGCATCAAACTCAACGTTGATCCAGCTGCCAAACCAAAGAAACAGCGACTGCGGCGCTTCACCCAGGACAAGAAAGAAGCCATCCAATCGGAGCTGGCGAAACTACTAGCAGCCGGGTTCATCAAAGAGGTGTTCCACCCCGACTGGCTCGCTAATCCTGTCCTGGTGCGAAAGAAGAACAATAACGAGTGGAGGATGTGTGTCGACTACACTAACTTGAACAAGCATTGCCCAAAGGATCCTTTCGGGCTACCATGCATTGATCAAGTGGTGGACTCCACAGCCGGCTGCTCTCTGCTCTGTTTCCTCGACTGCTACTCGGGCTATCATCAGATAAGCCTGCACAAAGATGACCAGATCAAGACGGTGTTCATTACTCCATTTGGTGCCTACTGCTACACCACAATGTCCTTTGGACTCAAGAACGTGGGGGCAACATACCAGCATACGATTCAGAGTTATTTAAAGGCTCAGATCGGCCGCAATGTTGAAGCCTACATTGATGACGTCATCGTGAAGACAAAGAACTCGGATAACCTCATTGATGACCTATCCGAGACCTTTGCACATCTCAGGGAATTCCAATGGAAGCTCAACCCCACAAAGTGTGTGTTTGGCGTGCCCGTAGGAAAACTGCTGGGCTTCATAGTCAGCCACTGGGGAATCGAGGCCAATCCCGAGAAGATCACCGCTATTACATCCACAACGCCTCCCAAATCGCTCAAGGATGTCCAGAAGCTGACCTGATGCATGGCGGCCCTCAACCAATTCATCTCAAGACTGGGTGACAGGGGATTACCTTTCTTCAAGCTCCTCAAGAAGCAAGACAAGTTCATGTGGACTGCAAAAGCTGATGCGGCATTTGAAGACCTCAAGAAATTCCTCCAGACACCACCAGTACTTATTGCACCAGCTGATCAGGTACCACTGCTCCTCTACATTGCAGCAACAACTCATGTTGTGAGCACTGCTATTTTAGTCGAGCGGGAGGAACCCGGCCATGTATATAAAGTACAACGGCCAGTCTACTTCATCAGAGAGGTGCTCACAGAATCAAAAGTATGCTACCCCCAGGTCGAGAAGCTATTATATGTTGTCTTGATCATGTATCGCGAGCTACACCACTACTTCGACGCCCACCGGGTTGTTGAAGTCACCACCTTTCCAATTGGCGACATCCTCCACAACCGGGACGCGACAGGGCAAATTTCCAAATGGGCGGTCGAGTTGGGCTCTCATGCCATTGACTTCGTCCCACGCGCTGCCATCAAGTCACAAGCCCTAGTCGATTTTGTTGCTGAATGGATAGACATACAACAAGCGGTGCCAGAAGAACCACTCGAGCATTGGATCATGTACTTCGATGGATCAATGAAGCTTGAAGGCGCCGGCGCAGGAGTACTATTCATATCCCCGAAAGGCGATCAACTCAAGTACGTGCTCCAGATCCTCTGGAAAGCCACCAACAATGAAGCCAAGTACGAAGCTCTACTGCACGGGCTACGCCTGGCTGCTTCCCTTGGCATCAAGCACATGGTAGTCTAAGGCGATTCCTCGATGGTCATCAACCAGGTCAACAAAGACTGGGACCGCACCAAGGAGAATATGGACGCATACTGCATGGAGGTTCGCAAACTCAAGAAGCACTTCCATGGACTCGAATTTCATCACATCCTTAGGGACAACAACATGGCTGCTGAGGCACTTTCCAAGCTGGGTTCCCACCGAACACAAGTACCGGGCGGCATTTTCGTCCATGAGCTGCTACAACCATCCAACAGAGAGCAGGAAGTACAGCCGACTACAACACCCCCTCATCAGCAAGTCATGGTGATTACACCCAAGTGGACAAAGCCCTTCATCGAGTACATCCAACACCAAAAAGAGCCCAAAGATAAGGTGGAAGCCGAGCAAGTCATCAGGCGAAGCAAGCACTACATAGTAGTCGGCTCCACCCTCTTTCGACGCGGCGCATCATCTGGAGTCTTGATGAAGTGAGTCCCCCCAGAAGTCGGAGGGGAGATCCTTGAGGAAATCCATGGTGGAATCTGTGGCAACCACGTTGCCCACCGCAGGATAGTCGGCAAGGCCTTTCGGTCCGGGTACTATTGGCCATCTGCAGTGGCCATTGCAGAAGAAATCGTGAAGACTTGCCAGGGCTGTCAATTCTTTGCCCAGCAAGCTCACGTCCCCGCAGCAGTCCTCAACACCATGCCGCCCTCTTGGCCCTTCGCATGCTGGGGCCTTGATATGGTTGGACCGCTCAAGACTGCGCCAGGAGATTTCAAATATCTCTACGTGGCGATCGACAAGTTCACCAAGTGGATTGAAGTCAAGCAGCTTGTCAATTCTACAGCGTCAAAGGTGGCCGAGTTCATCCAAGACATTGCTCATCGTTTCGGTGTCCTGAATCGCATTATCACTGATCTTGGCTCCGAATTCACAGGGAGTGAGTTCTTTGATTTCTGCGATAGTCTGGGAATCAAAGTTTGCTACGCATCGGTGGTGCACCCACGTGCCAATGAAAAAGTTGAGAGAGCTAACGGCCTCATACTCCAAGGACTCAAGCCAAGGCTCTATGAACCACTCAAAAAGTACGGCGGCAAGTGGGTGCAGGAGTTGCCAGTCGTGGTATGGGGGCTCAGAACCCAGCCAAGCCGCGTGATGGGGCAATCACCTTTCTTTCTAGTCTACGGCTCAGAGGCAGTACTCCCGGTGGATATCAAGTACAACGCTCCAAGAATTCAAAACTACTCGGAGGAAGCAGCAGAGTAGAGTAGAGCAGAAGATATAGACATGCTAGAAGAAGCGAGGCTTGCTGCATTGATCAGGACAACCAAGTACCAGCAAGAACTCAGGAGGTATCACGATCAAAACATCCAATCTCGGTCATTCAATATTGGTGATCTGGTCCTCCAGAGAATCCAGAGTACAAAGGATCAACACAAGCTATCTTCGCCTTGGGAAGGCCCCTTCATAGTATCAAGGGTCATCGGCCCGGGTATTTATCAGCTACAGCGGGAAGATGGAATAGAGGTGCCCAATGCTTGGAACATTGAGCACTTGCGGCGTTTTTACCCTTAAGAAGTTTTTAGGAGTTGTTAAGAGTCAATAAAAGCCAGCCCTTTCAATGTACTGATGTCAGCTTTTACAGAACGATAATAAAATGTCTATATTCCATTGTCATCAAGCTTGGAATTTTGATACAAGTATCATGCTATGCTTGCTTGCCAAGTAACACATATACGGAAAAATTTTGAATCACGCTGGGTTGTTTAAAAACAATCCAAATAGGCTACACTCAAATACTAGCCATCTACTTTTTGTCTTCACACAGAAGGATCAGGCAAACAAAAATACAGATAAAAAATACTTTTGTTGATGAAACATTAGTATTTACATCTAACAAGTTCATTACATGGGTTTTTCTTACATAACAAGAAAATCTAGAACTTAAGGCGGGAAACTATCTTCTCTGCCGTGTCCTTCTCTTCCTCCATGCAGACGTCATACCTGTCGCGGGTGCACGCCGGGTTGATCCTCCCTTGAGTAATGCTCAAGGGCTGGGCAGGGAACCAGGACCGGACCAGCCCAAGTACTTGCCTAATACAAGATCGGGCGATCCGCTGGCAGTACGCTCCACCTGCCCGAGAGTTGCCCAGAGACGATCAATGAGAGGAGGAGCAGGACTACCCGCGGGTACCTTGGCATATACATCGACCAGCGGAAGGGCAGCTACTTTAAAGGACTCAAGCTCTACACCACGACGGTTGAACTCCACACGGAGTGCCTGGATTTCATCCTCCTGGTTGCGGATCTTGGTCATGTCTTGGATGAGCTGTGCATCGGCGTCCTCGCGCATTTTCTTCTCCTTTGCGAGCTCCGCCATGCAGTCCTGCTCCCGCTGTTCAGCCTGGTTCGCGCGCTCCTGTTGCCGATAGAAAAGATTTTTCATGTCTATCACTTCGGCCTTCAGGGACTCGATCTTCTTCTCCTCCTCTGCATTAAACAAATCCTATTATATTGACATTCTATGATTTGTGCAAGTCACGGGAAGAAGAAGTCGGCATACCTGAGAGATTTTGCTTAAGTGTCCTGTTCCTTTCGAGAACATCCTCGCGTTGGTCTTGATACAGGTTGATCTTCTTGTAAGCAGCATCCAATTCGAGGCAAAGATTGGAGCGTTCATCCTTCCATGATGCTTGACCCTTAGCCAAGTCGTTTGCTGCTTTCTCTGCTCACGTGAAAGACGTGCTGGCCCTGCGGAGCATCTCCGACTTCTGGTGCGAGCGGTGCAGGATACTCTGTTTTCAAAACAAGGCAGCGGAGTTGTTAGCAAAGCATCTAGTGGAGAAAGTATTATTACAGTATTGATTAACTTAATACTAACCTCTGTGAGCTTGGACAGTTATTTCTGGAGCTTGGCAGCCTTCTCAAGATCTTCCTGATCAACTTGAGAGTTGAACAGGAAGGCGTTGTCATCATCAAGACCGGCGCCCAAAGTTCTAGTGTAGATCTGGAAGGGTTCTGGTGTTGGCTCTGGGGCTTTATTCTTTTCCCGGATGATTTCTTCAATAGTCGCTTCCTTCACGAGTCTGGCAGCCGCATCAAGCTCTTCAGTACGCAAACTCACCATCCGGGTACTTTCTGCTGACTTAGGCCATGCGCCTTGAGCAGAAGTACCCGGAGCGGCTTGCTCCGGTACTTTAGAGGACGACGCAGCTGTGGTGCTGGACTTTTGCGAGTGGGCTACGGCGATGCTCGGGGGCTCGGCTCTTGCTCCACTCCCGCCTCCTTGGCATGGGTTTCCACGGACGGGTTCACCTCTGGGATTTCTGGCGATTGAGCGGGAGGAGGAGTAGGCGGCCGGCTAAACAAGACGGAAGGTTGCAAGAATCAATTTACTGAACATAGTAAACAAACAGATGGTGCTGATCAACAGAGCAGATCACTTACCTGGCGAAATCCATATCAAATTCCAGCTCGTCCAGGTCAATGTTGTACCCTCTAGACGGGATGTCTTGAGGCTCATGCGTTTCTTCCTGCCGAGCGGGTTCTTCTTCCTGTGTTTGCTGCATACAACAATTCGGATCAGGGAAAGAACTCGGAACAGGTCAAGACGAAGGATTTCAAATGTTATTCGACATACCTTGGGCAAGGATGCATGCAGTGGAACACCTATTGGTATTTCTGCATCTTTCTTCATCTCTGTCCCAACCTCTTCTGCTATGGGCAGGCCTGCGTCAGCAAGCTTCTCAGCAGCAGATTGGGTTTTCTTCCGTACACCCCCTTTCTTCTTGGGAATTTGGGGACCTGGCGCATCGTCAGGGCAAGGCCTTTTCAGGCCTGACCCGCCCTGTCCAAGAATTTTGGGGCGAGGCTGTGGGGGGTGTATCATCATCCGATGAGGAGGAACCTTCTTCCAACACCACATCATCAGCTACTGGCGCGGCTTTCTTCTTCCCTTTCCTAGAACCACCAGCGGATTGTGGGGGTGGTGGGGAAAGGGGCGGCTCAAGCAGGCCAGTCTAGCTATCCTCCACTGCAGGAGGAGCGGAAGCCAACCTCGTACGCAATTCCTATAATTGCATGCAAAAGAAACCTGTCAGCGCATGATCAGAAAGAAGTCAGATATCAAACTCATATATATTCGTTTTGATTTCGAACTTACAACTGGTGGAGGACGACTTGCCGAGTACTCGGGTACCCGGCGTGGCAGCTCTTGCGCGCCAACAGTATAAGCATTGGTAGGAATTTGAATCACCATAAGGAACTCTTCATTTTATTTTCAAAAGGAAAAACTCTAGATATCAAGTCTCACGTGGTATGAGCTTAAGGTAACTCAGATCTTATCATATCATAGCCAACAACAACTTAGACTAGAGCTAGCATATGCTACCCACAGCTTGGCAATATAATAGAGAAAGATCATGCTTAAACCAACAAACTCAAGACTGAGGAGACTAGAAGGTTAAAACATAGGTATAAGAGAGAAATAAGAGCAACTATTCACCATATCCAGAATATAGACTTATCAAAAACTCATAACATTTAGGGACTAGCTGATGGTCCAAGATTTATGGGAGTCCTCATGGGCTGTAGGCCCACTAGGAAATTGGGCCGGCAACTCTGATAGATACAAGGAAAAGGCGTACAGCTTAAGGAAACTAGTCGGCTACTAGGAAACAACTCGGCCTACTCATGTTAGGACTCTGTGTATTGTATCCGACTAGGAGTTTGTATTTCTTGCCTTGTAGACCCTGTCTCCCGAGTATATAAGGTGAGGCAGGGACCCCTTGTAAAATCATAACCATCAATACGAAGTGATCCACCATACAGGACTTAGGGTATTACGCTCTCTACTCGAGGCGGCCTGAACCTGTCTAAATCGTCTCGTGTTCACCATCGTGCTTCTGGTTCCAGCGAGGCCCTCACGAACAACTCGACTACTTAGGGACCACCTATAGTAGGCTAGCCAGTATAAAAAATCGACAGCTGGCGCGCCAGGTAAGGGCTCTCGTCGAGAATCGTAGAGCAAGCTCGATGGCACCAGTCATCATAAACTGCGACGGCGACATGGCGTTCGAAAAGCGCGCCACCTTCGTCTTCAGCTCCTAGGTCTGCACGGCGGACGACACGGGCAACTTCCACCGCATCCTCAAGTCGCCGACTCCAGAGGAACTCGCCGACAAGATCGACGAGATCGCGTCCCCGAATCCGATTTCAACTCGGGCTCGGGAAACCTCGAGTTTGAACTCAATTCGGACTCGGGAAACCTTGACTCCCAGTTCGACTCCAACACGAGCTGGGAAGATTCCAAACTGGACTAGGCAGTCCGAGTCGGTTCTCGAACCATCGGACGCACCAAAATCCGCCAATTCAAAAATCCAGAAGAGAAGGAGTCCAGCCACTGCTAAGCGCGAGGCCGACACCCCGAGCCAAATTCCCTTTGGACTCGCGGGCCCCACCTCCATTTTCCAGGTGGCATCCTCAAAACAACTTCGATCTCTAGTCGAATTCGACAAACTCCCTCTAAACGGGAAACAAGTCAGACTCGTCATCACTTCAACCCCTGTAGGACGATTCGTTCATTGACCAGGACGCAAGCCAAAGCTTGGGGCAACACCGCAAGAGGATCTGGACCTGTCTCACATCATCGCGTGCATCGATCCACTCCCGTTTCAACACGGGCAGCCCCTGAATACCTCAAGCAGCCGCGGCTCAACAGTCCCAGTAACTTCAAGAATAGGAAGCTATTCACCAGGGCACCAAGCCATGGTGATCATAGGCCAAGAACCTGAAGTCTCCAACGACGAGCCAACTGTGGAAAACGAAGCTGAAGTCGACCGAAATCGGCGCAGAGAGCGAAACGCTGCTCGCGCAGATCGTCGCCGCCGTGCCGGTCGCAGACTCCCTCCACAGAACCTCAACCCCAAGTTCATACAAGTCGCTGGGCAAGATGTCTACACTAACGTCGCAGCCAACATCATGGCTATCGTCACAGAGTTGGGACAGATGGCCCAAACCCCGGAAGTCCTGAGGATGAAGACAATGCTCGAAATAGCGGTCGTTCAGCACGATACAATCAACCCTGCCAAAACCATTACCAGAGCACCAAGCCATCAGGCAAGCAGCCGACTCCCTGAAGTTGGCAATCACGGCAACCAGTCTCACCACCCGAGAGGGACCAACGCGAGCGCGGCAACGAGGGAGGCATGGTAGTCGGCGCTGGAGGTAGAAACCACGGCACCGGGCATAGCCACCATGCTGCACAACAAAGTCATAATGGTGGACGCGATGGCAACAGGGACAGGGACGCACGCCCTGGCAACCGTGAAACCGACAGGGATCTGCGACACCGTTTGCAGCTCAGAGACGCACGCACTGTCATCTCAGCACGGGCCCGCGATCACGAAGAACACGAACGTCACCGGCGCTAGGAGTACGACCAGGTCTACGGGCCACCAGGTCAAGGTTACCACAACCTTAATAAGTACGGAGGGTCCCCGGTCTTTTCAGACCACATCCACGCCACTTCCTGGCCCGACAAGTTCAAACCAGCTCATATCGAAAGATATGACGGGAAGCGTGATCCTGAGCAGTGGATCCGTATCTACTACTCGGCAATCAAGGCGGCAAGGGGCAACACCGACACTATGTGCACCTACCTTCCAATAGTCCTTGACCAGGCCCCACGAATCTGGTTAGAAGGGCTGGAACCAGGCTCCATCGACTCCTGGGATGAGCTCTGCAAGGTTTTCATCAACAACTTCCAGGGTTCATGGCAAAAGCCGAGTACTCGCTTTGACCTAGCCCAGTGCAAACAAGGCCAGAACGAGTACCTGCGAAGCTACAACCGGCGATTCTGGGAGAAATAGGCCAAAAACGTTATTGACTGCTTCCACGGCGGCCTTACAGATCCCACGCTACACTTTGATTTTGGGAGGAATAGGCCAAAAATGCTGGAGCAGATGTGCGACCTTATTGGTCGCTGGGCAGACGCTGAAGACTTGCAGCGCAAAAGATTCAACTGAAACAAGTCGAGGGGAGACCGCAACAACAACAACGACCGCAACAAGGGTAAGCAAGTTGAGAACAGCGGCAAACGCGACTTCAACGACAAGAAGTGCAAGCCGGAGGACACGGTCAACATTGCTGAGAAGAACTCTTCCCGCAGGAAGTTTGAGAAACCACTCGACAAGCAATGCCCTTTCCATCCAAAGGACAAGCACTCAAGTAGAGAATGCTACGGGCTCAAGAAAGCGTTCGCAGCCGATGGCGCTCCTAAGCCCAACAACCCTGACGACAAATTAGACAAGGGTGACAAAGACACTAGCTATCAACAAACCGACAAGGTGGTCAATGTCATCTTTGGGGGATCACTTAGACAGAATCAAAGCACAAGCTCCTCAAGAAGCAAGACAAGTTCGTATGGACTGCAGAAGCTGACGCGGCGTTTGAAGATCTCAAGAAATTCCTCCAGTCACCACCAGTACTTACTGCACTAGCTGATCAGGAACCACTGCTCCTCTACATCGCAGCAACAACTCACGTTGTGAGCACTGCTATTGTAGTCGAGCGGGAGGAACCCGGCCATGTATACAAAGTACAGCAGCTAGTCTACTTCATCAGCGAGGTGCTCACAGGATCAAAAGTATGCTACCCCCAAGTCGAGAAGCTATTATATGCTGTCTTGATCACGTCTCGCAAGCTGCACCACTACTTCGACACCCACCGGGTTGTTGTAGTCACCTCTTTCCCAATTGCCGACATCCTCCATAACCGGGATGCGATAGGGCGAATCTCCAAATGGGCGGTCGAGTTGGGCTCTCATGCCATCGACTTCGTCCCATGTGCTGCTATCAAGTCGCAAGCCCTGGTGGACTTTGTAGCTGAGTGGACGAAAATACAATAAGCGGTGCCAGAAGAACCACTCGAGCACTGGATCATGTACTTCGATGGATCATTGAAGCTTGAAGGGGCCGGCGCAGGAGTACTTTCATGTCTTCGAAAGGCGATCAGCTCAAGTATGTGCTCCACATCCTCTGGAAAGCTACCAACAACGATGCTGAGTACGAAGCTCTACTGCATGGGCTACGCCTGGCTACTTCCCTTGGCATCAAGCACATGGTGGTCTACGGTGATTCCTCGGTGGTCATCAACTAGGTCAACAAAGACTGGGACTGCACCAAGGAAAACATGGGTGCATACTACATGGAGGTCCGCAAACTCGAGAAGCGCTTCCATGGACTCGAATTTCATCATGTCCTTAGGGACAACAACATGGCTGCTGATGCACTTTCAAAGCTGGGTTCTCACCGAGCACAAGTACCGGGTGGCGTTTTCGTCCATGAGCTATTACAACCATCCATCAGGGAGCAGGAAGTACAGCCGACTACAACACCCCCTCATCAGCAAGTCATGGTGATTACACCCGAGTGGACAAAACCCTTCATCAAGTACATTCTACACCAGAAAGAGCCCGAAGATAAGGTGGAAGCTGAGCAAGTCATCAGGCGAAGCAAGCACTATATAGTAGTCGGCTCCACCCTGTGTGTCCCCCCAAAAGTCGGACGGGAGATCCTCGAAGAGATCCATGGTGGAATCTGTGGCAATCATGCTGTCCACCGCACGATCGTCGGCAAGGCCTTCCGGTCCGGATACTATTGGCCATCCGCTGTGGCCGATGCAGAAGAAATCGTGGAGACTTGCTAGGTCTGTCAATTCTTTGCCCGGCAAGCTCAATCCCCGCAACAGTCCTCATCACCATACCACCCTCTTGGCTTTTTGCATGCTGGGGGCATGACATGGTAGGACCACTCAAGACTGCCCCAGGAGATTTCAAATATCTCTATGTGGCGATTGACAAGTTTACCAAGTGGATTGATGTTAAGCCGCTGGTCAATGCAACTGCAGCAAAGGCGGCCAAGTTCATCCAAGACATCGCTCACCGTTTCGGTGTCCCGAATCGCATTATCACTGATCTTGTCTTCGAATTCACCAGGAGCGAGTTCTTTGACTTTTGCGATAGTCTAGGAATTAAAGTTTGCTACACTTTAGTGGTGCACCCACGTACCAATGGACAAGTTGAGAGAGCTAACGGCTCATACTCCAAGGACTCAAGCCAAGGCTCTATGAACCGCTCAAAAAGTACAGCGGCAAGTGGGTCCAAGAACTACGAGCCGTGGTATGGGGGCTCAAAACCCAGCCCAGCCGCGCGGCGGGGCAATCACCCTTCTTCTTGGTCTACGGCTCAGAAACAGTACTCCCGGTGGACATCGAGTATAAGGCTCGAAGAATTCAAAACTACTCGGAGGAAGCAGCAGAGCAAAGTAGAGTAGAAGACGTAGACATGCTAGAGGAGGCAAGGCTAGCCGCATTGATCAGGACAACAAAGTACCAGCAAGAACTTAGGAGGTATCACGACCAAAACGTCCAAATGCGATCGTTCAACATCGGCGATCTGGTCCTTCGGAGAATTCTGAGTACAAAAGATCAGCACAAGCTATCTTCACCTTGGGAAGGTCCGTTCATAGTATCCAGGGTTATCGGCCCGGGTACTTATCAACTACAGTGGGAAGACGGAACAGAGGTGCCCAATGCTTGGAGCATTGAGCACTTGTGGCATTTTTACCCTTAAGAAGTTTTTAGAGTTGGTTAAGAGTCAATAAAAGTTAGTCCTTTAAATGTACGGATGTCGGCTTCTTAGCCAAACAATAATAAAGTGTCTATATTCCATTGTCATCAAGCTTGGAATTTGGATACGACTATCATGCTATGCTTGCTTGCCAAGTAACGCATACACTACAAAGTTTTGAATCATGCCGGGTTGTTTAAAAACAACCTAGAAAGGCTATATTCAAACAAATGCCATCTACTTTCTGTTTCACACAGAAGGATTGGGCACACAAAATAGATAAACAAGTACTCTTGTTGATGAAACATTAGTATTTACATCTGTAACATTTCATTACAAAAGTTTTTCTTACATATACAAGAAAACCTAGAACTTAAGGCGGGAAACAATCTTCTCCGCCGTGTCCTTCTCCTCCCCCATGTAAGTATCATACATGCTCCGGGTGCATGCCGGGTTGATCCGACCTTCAGTAATACTCAGGGGCTGGGTGGGGAACCAGGATTGGACAAGCCCGAGTACTTGCATAGTACACGATCGGGCGATCCGCTGGCAATACGCCCACACCTGCCCAGGAGTTGCTCGAAGCCGATCAAGGAGATGAGGAGCAACACTACCCACGGGTACCTTGGCATATACATCGACCAGCGGAAGGGCAGCCTCTTTCCAGGACTCAATTTCCGCACCACGACGGTTGATCTCCACGCGTAGAGCCTGGATTTCCTCCTCCTGGTCACGGATCTTGGTCATGTCCTGGACGAGCTATGCATCGGCGTGTCGGCGCATCTTCTGCTCTTCAGCAAGCTCCGCCATGCAATCCTTCTCCTGCTGCTCGGCCTGGTTCGCGCGCTCTTGTTGCCGGTAAAAGCGGTTCTTCATGTAGATTACATCAGCTTTTAGAGCGTCAATGCGCTTCTCACCCTCTGCAACCAAACAAATCATATTTATTATATGATCTACGCTAACAATGGGGAGAAGTACTCGGCAACATATCTGAGAGTTTCTATCTTAGAGACTTGTTTCTCTCGAGTACATCCTCTCGCTGGGCTTGATACAAGTTGATTTTCTTGTATGCTTCATCCAGCTCGAGGCAGCTTGGCACGCTCCTGCTCCCAGACTCTTGCCCTTTGGCTAAGTCATCTGCAGCTTTTTCTGCTCGAGTAATAGACGTGCTAGCCCTGCGGAGCATCTCAGATTTTTGATGCAACCGCACAAGAATGCTCTATTCCCAAAAAAACAAGACGGCAGAGTTGCTCAGCAAAAGACCCAACGGACATAAGTATACTTACAGTATTGATTTACTCTATACTGACCTCTGTTAGCTTGGTGAGTTGCTTTTGCAGCTCGGCAGCCTTCTCAAGATCTTCCTGGTCAACTTGCGAGTTGAACAGGAAGGCATTATCATCTTCATTGACATTCGCGCCCGGCGTTCCAGTACAAATCTGGAAAGGTTCCGGCGATGGCTCTCGGGGTTTCTTCTTCTCCCGGATAATTTCTTCGATGGTCGCCACTTTCACCAGTCCAGCGGCCGTATCAAGCTCCTCAGTACGGAGACTCGCCATCCGAGTACTTTCTGCTGCTTTAGGCCAGGCCCTTGGAGCAGAAGTACCCAGAGCGGCTTGCTCCAGTACTTTGGAGAACGACGAAGTGGTTGCGCTCGATTCTTGTGGGCGAGGCTGTGGAGATGCTCGGGGGCTCGGCTCCTGCTCTACTCCTACCTCCCTGTTATGGATCTCCACGGATGGGTTCACCTCCAGGATCTTTAGCGATTGCGCGGGAGGAGGAGTAGGCGGCCAGCTGAACAAGATAAAAGATTTCAAGAATCAATTTACTGCATATAGTAAACAAGCAGATGGCCCTGATTCAACAGAGTAGATCACTTACCTGGTGAACTCCATGTCGAACTCGTCTTGGGGCTCATGTGTTTCCTCTTGACGAGCGGGTTCTTCTTCTTGAGGTTGTTGTATCAAAGACCTTGGATCAAAAGAAAGAACTCGGCATAAGTCAAGATGCAGGATTTCAAAAATACATTGACATACCTTGGGTGGAGATGGGTGCAGTGGGATCCCCACAGGAATCTCTACATTTGCTTCCATCTCTGCCTCAAAGACCTCCGCTTCAGCAAGGCTGGCGTCAGTAGGCTTCTCAAGCGAAGGAGACAACCTCTTCCGCACAGCTCTCCTCCTTTTGGGGACCTGAGGACTTGGCGCGTCTTCTACGCTAGGCCTTTTTAGGCCTGATCCTCCTTGCCCAAGTATCTTGGGGTGAGGCTGTGGGGGCGCATCATCATCTGAGGAAGACCTTTCCTCGCCTCGTCGATGACTGGCGATGCCTTCTTCTTCCCTTTCCCTGAACATTCAGTAGTTTGGTGGGGCTGTGGGGGCGGGGGAGTCTCAGGCAAGCCGGACTGGTTTTCCGCCACGACAGGAGGAGCAGAGGAAAATCTGGTCCGCAATTCCTGAAATTAGGTGCAAAGGAAACTAATCAGTTTTGGTGAAGCAAGATGGTGGATACCAAAAAATGGTATCTGGGATGATTTCAAGCTTACCACTAGTGGCGGACGACTTGCTGAGAATTCAGGTACCCGGCGTGGCAGTTCTTGCGCGTCCTTTAACAATGCCTAGATGCGCACGACAATTTCATCTGAAGAAAGATCGTTGGGGAAATCCTGGTGGGGTCTTTGGGGCCGGTGTATTCATAGCCAGCGTGCTCCCGCTCCTGGCAGGGTTGTACGCGTCGGCGCAGGAAGGAGCTGGCAACCCCAATGGCAGTCAGGCCTTTCTCCTTCAGGTCAGCAGTCATCCTCGACAGGCTGGAGATCCCTTCAAGCTTATCCCTATCAAGGGCTTCATTTCAAGAATCCTGCTGACGTGGCAGGTGCCCAGAGTGTTTGGAAAGTTTTTGGGGCTGGTTCTCTACATAGAACCATTTGTCCATCCAATCCTTGATGGAGTCGTTCATCTTAAAATCAAAATAGACACTTTTCATGCCTTGATGGAGCTGGATTCCGGCCCCGCCGACTACTTTGTCTTGACTAGACTTAACACGAAAAAGAAGGCGGAACAGATTGAAATGGGGGTCGATTCCAAGGAAGGCCTCGCAGAGGTGAATGAAAAGAGAAATTTGGAGGATTGAGTTTGGGTTGAGATGCACCAACTCTAACTTATAATAAGAAAGGAGGCCACAGAGAAAATCATGAGCGGGGAGGGCAAATCCACGCTCATAGAAGGCAGCAAAGACTACAATTTCGTGGACTTCATCAAAAGGCCAAGGCTTACCAATATCGGTGCGCCAGCACGAGATTGACTCATCCAGAAGATAGCCTTGATTCACAAGGTCTTGCACCATCTTGTCTGACGCTCTGGATGGTTTCCAGACGATTGCGGGCGCAGGTGCATTCTTGAAGACAGGCACGTCCGTGATTGGAATCTTTGACGGTTTCTTGCTCGATGTCGACTTGCTTGATGCGGACTTGCTTCCTGTGGGCTTGCTGGGCGCTGGCTTCCGACCCATCTCGCCAGCAGAGGTCTTTGGATTGGATCTCGGGCGGGGCCGGAGTGGATTGGAGTATGTGCACGAGTATGGAAGATTAGGGATTTCGGATTTGGGAGTGGCGGTGGAACAGATGAGACTATGACGCGGTTTACCCTTTGTTTTTATTAACCAAAGTGGTAACCCTAGGCGTATTACCTAAAAGCCATTTTCACTACAAGCAACAACACTTGTGTATTCGCGGTATTTTATCAGATGTGCATTTGTGCGGCAATTTCCTAACGAGCTAAGTCATTTTCCGATGTATTTTCATACTCAGGGGATGATGCTTAATGGAAGTGATTTTTTTCTGAATCAAAGAATATACTTATTTCTACAGAAGTCTTTAAGCTTATTATCATCTGCTTTAAGCTTGAGGGCTAGGGGGAAATAGTATATTTCTTTTGGAAAGTTTTTCAATAAAGACCCTAGAATTGTTTTTAATCCTTGAAAACATTTCTAGGCTTGGGGGCTAGACCCATAATGGGTCCATCTTTTTTCAAAAGCTGGACACTATTATAGTAAATGGGGAAGTCTTTGCATCATCTTTGGTTTACCAAACCAAAGCCCGGGGGCTGGCTGCAAAACGAAGTCGGCAAGGAGCACATCATGTTCACTTCTGAAGGTTTTCAACAAGCAGGATGACGAGAAAACAACTCGGCTGATGCTGAGACTGTTGAGAAACAACCCGGCAGGCGTGAAGACATGAAGACGCTCGGGGGCTTGATGGTCCAAGATCCATGGGAGTCCTCATGGGCTGTAGGCCCGCTAGGAAATTGGGCCGGCAACTCTGACAGATACAAGGAAGAGGCGTACAGCTTAAGGAAACTAGTCGGCTACTAGGAAACAACCCGGCCTACTCATGTTAGGACTCTGTGTATTGTATCCGACTAGGAGTTTGTATTTCTTGCCTTGTAGACCCTGTCTCCTGAGTATATAAGGTGAGGCAGGGACCCCTTGTAAAATCATAACCATCAATATGAAGCGATCCACCATACAGGACGTAGGGTATTACGCTCTCTACTCGAGGCGGCCTGAACCTGTCTAAATCGTCTCGTGTTCACCATCGTGCTTCTGGTTCCGGCGAGGCCCTCACGAACAACTCGACTACTTAGGGACCCCCTATAGTAGGCTAGCCGGTATAAAAAACTGACGCTAGCCTAGATAGCTCTCATTCACAAACTTTATTAAGAAATAAAACTTTATTCATAGAGAAAAACTTACCTAAACTTACCTGATTGGGGGTCCTCCCCCAAGCTATTTTATTGATACTGATGTACCTGTCGGCGCAGGACTCGTGTTTTACGTCGTCGAGTGATGACATCTCCTTTGTTGGATCAACTTGATGAAGCAGCATCTTCTCCTGGAGATGAGGAAACAGATGATTCAATCCGCCACACCTGTTTTACCTTCTTCTAGCGGTTGATAGTTTGGTCTGGGTGAAATGGTACAACATACTTCTGTGCACTTGCAGAATTATGTAAAAGTTAAGAAATACCAACACAGGAGGAGTCCCACTAATGTCCTACAATGTTGCATCCCAATCGAACAAGGAAGACAATTGCTAAGTGACATCCATGGTGGGACATGTGGTCACCACGCCGCCCCGTGAAGCCTCATCGAAAACGCGTTCCAGCAGGGATTCTTCTGGCCAACGGCAGTGAATGACGCCGTACAAATCGTGCACGCCTGCGAAGGGTGGCAATTATATGCAAGGCAAGTTCATCTGCCGGCTCAGGCCCTCCAAACTATCCCCATCACATGGTCATTCACGGTCTAGGGACTGGACATGGTCAAGCCCCTTAAAAAGGCGCCTGTGGGCTTCACCCACTGCTGGTCACCATCGACAAATTCACCAAATGGATCGAGTACGCCATGATCAAATCTGAGGAGGCCATCAAGTTCTTCCTCGACATCGTTCACCGCTTCGGGGTCCCAAACTCTATCATCACGGATAATGGTATGCAATTCACAGGAAAAAGTTTCTTTGATTCTGCGACGAATACCACATACGGGTGGATTAGGCAGCCGTAGCGCACCCCCGCACAAATGGATAGGTCGAGCGCGCAAACGACATGATCCTACAGGGCCTCAAACCCTGAATCTTCGAACGACTAAAGAAATTTGGTGGCCGATGGGTCGAGGAGCTCCCCGCGGTGGTATGGAGTTTGAGAACGATGGCCAGCCGAGCAACCGACTTCACAACATTCTTCATGGTCTATGGGTCGGAAGCCATCCTCTCGACGGACCTCAACTACGGATGGCCGCGAGTCCGAGCCTACGATGAGGCCGGCAACCAAACCTCCTTGGAGGACGTGGTCGACCAAGTGGAAGAGGCCCACGACGTCGCGCTCCTGTGGTCGGAGAAGTACCAGCAAGCGCTGCGGCAATACCACAGCCGCCGAGTGCGGGAGCGCACATTCAATGTCGGGGACTTGGTCCTGCGCTTGGTCCAAAGCAACAAGGATCGGCACAAGCTCTCCACTGCCTGGGAGGGTCCATACATCGTCTCCAAGGTCCTCCGACCCGGCACGTACAAGTTACAGACCACAAAGAGTTCACCAACGCCTGGAATATCGAACAACTATGTCATTTTTACCCTTAAACTGTAGTCCATTCTGTACATACTTTTAACACGCTCCCCGACAGCTTACAAGCCACCCCTGACCCCGCTACCCGGGGTCGGGCGTCAATCGGTGTCGGTTTTTATACCGGCTAGCCTACTATAGGGGGCCCCTAAGTAGTCGAGTTGTTCGTGAGGGCCTCGTAGGAACCAAAAGCACGATGGTGAACACGAGATGATTTAGATAGGTTCAGGTGGTTCGTCGTCAAGTCGGATGGAGGGGGCGTGCTGGTCCTTGGCAAATACTCCATGGGGGACAGGCTTTCGGTTGGAGGCCGCCTTGGCGAGGGTGTCGGCCGCCTCGTTGTATCGTCGTTGGACGTGCTTGAGCTCGAGGCCGAGAAACTTGTCTTCCAGCTCGCGGACCGCCCGGCAGTAGGCGGCCATCTTGGGGCTGACGCAGCTCGACTCCTTCATCACTTGATCGACGACCAACTCCGAGTCTTCTCGGATCTCAAGACGCCGTATGCCAAGCTCGAGGGAAATACGGAGTCCGTTGATGAGGGCCTCGTACTCGGCGGCGTTGTTGGAGGCCGAGAAGTGCAGCCGAACCATGTATTCCATGCGTACACCCAGAGACGAGACAAAGACCAGGCCGACACCTGCCCCTTCCTTCATTAGCGATCCGTCGAAGTACATGACCCAGGTCTCGTGCTCGACGGAGGTCGGGGGAGTCTGGGCCTCAGTCCACTCGGCGATGAAGTCGACCAACGCTTGTGACTTGATGGCGTCCCGAGGTGCGTAGGTGATGTTCTTCCCCATCAGCTCGAGCGCCCACTTGGCTATCCTCCCGTCGGCCTCGGGGTTCTGGATCACTTCGCCGAGTGGATACCTCGACACCACCGTGATGGGGTGGGCGTCGAAGTAGTGCCGGAGCTTTCGCCTAGTGATGAGGACGGCGTAGACAAGTTTTTGGATCTGGGGATATCGTACCTTGGTGTCGGACAGGACCTCGCTGATGAAGTAAATGGGGCGTTGCACCTTTTGGATCTTCTCGGGCTCGTTTCGCTCGACGACGAGGGCGGTGCTTACCACATGGGTGGTTGCCATGATGTAGAGCAGCATGGGTTCCCCTTCCACCGGAGCGGTCAGGATCGGTGGGTTTCTGAGCGTTGCCTTGAGCGAGTCGAGGGCCTGCTGCGCCTCGGCGTTCCAGACGAAGTGGTCCGACTTCTTGAGCAGTCGGTACAAGGGCAGGCTCCGTTCCCCGAGTCGGGCGATGAAACGGCTGAGTGCGGCCAAGCATCCCGTGACGCGTTGGACGCCCTTTACGTTCTGGATTGGCCCCATGTCGGTGATGGCAGTTATCTTCTCGGGATTGGCTTCGATGCCTCGTTCCGATACGATAAAGCCGAGGAGCATGCCTCTTGGGACCCCGAAAACGCATTTCTCGAGGTTGAGCTTTACTTTGTTCAGCCGGAGCTTCTCAAAGACAGCTGCGAGGTCGGAGACCAAGTCGCCCGTGCGCTTGGATTTTACTACTATATCGTCAACGTATGCCTCGACCAGTCGGCCGATTAAGTCACCAAAGACGCGTCGCATGCATCTCTGGAATGTGGCACCCGCGTTTTTCAGCCCGAATGGCATAGACGAATAGTAGAAAGTGCCGTAAGGCGTGATAAACGACGTTGCGAGCTGGTCGGCCAGGCTCATCGCGATCTGATGGTACCCGGAGTACGCATCGAGAAAGCAGAGGGTTTCGCACCCCGCGGTGGAGTCGACCACCTGATCTATACGCGGAAGGGGGAAGGAGTCTTTTGGACATGCCTTGTTAAGGCCAGTATAGTCAACACACATCCTCCATTTCCCATTTTTCTTTTTTACAAGGACAGGGTTGGCCAACCACTCGGGGTGGTATACCTCCCTAATGAAGCCGGCGCTGAGGAGCTTTTTGAGCTCTTCGCCGATGGCTTTGTACTTGTCGTCGTCGTAGCGTCGGAGCCTTTGTTTGACGGGTCGAGCGCCAGGCTTAATGTCAAGTTTGTGCTCGGCGACTTCCCTTGGAATCCCCGGCATGTCCGAGGGTTTCCATGCAAACACATCGAGGTTCGCGCGAAGAAAGTCGATGAGCGCGCTTTCCTATTTAGGATCGAGCGCCGTCCCGACACGGAGGGTGCGACCATCGTCGGCCATGGCAACCTCCTTGACGTCCTTGGCCGGCTCAAAGGAGCACGCAGCACGCTTGGAGGTCTCGGGGATATCCGGGTCCCTGGGTGAAGGCTCAGCGGCGAGCCTCTTGGACTGGACGAGCGCCTCCGCGAATTGGAAGCACTCGGTTTCACAGGCGAACGCATGCTCAAATGAAGTCCCCACGGTGATGACGCCTTTGGGTCCGGGGATCTTCAGTTTGAGGTACGTGTAGTTCGGGACAGCCATGAACTTTGCGTATGCAGGCCTCCCGAGGATGGCGTGATACGTCCCAGGAAATCCCACCACTTCGAAAGTGAGGGTTTCTCTGCGGAAGTTCTGTGGAGTCCCGAACGTGACGGGCAGGTCGATCTGCCCGAGCGGTATTGCGTCCACCCCGGGGACGACCCCGTGGAATGGCGCCGCGGATGGCCGAAGCCGGGACCGCGAGATCCCCATCTCATCGAGAGTGTCGACGTAGAGGATGTTGAGGCCGCTCCCGCCGTCCATCAACACCTTGTGGACGCGTTTGGTCCCGAAGAGAGGAGCAACCACGAGCGGGTACCTTCCGGGTTGTGGGACATGGTCGGGATGATCGGAGCGATCAAAGGTGATCGGGGCCTCGGACCATCTTAGGTAGGAGGGCACCGCGGGCTGTGTGTGGCAAACCTCTCGTCGGATTAGCTTCTCGTCGCGCTTCGAGGGGCAGGCTGCCGACCCCCCGACGATCATTAGGATCGCGCCGTCCTCCCTGGGGTAACCGTCGTCGTTGTTCGACCCGCCGGCCCCGTCTCGGTTCTCGTATGGTTTCTTCTTCAGGGTGCCGGCGAGGAAGCTTTTCATGAGTTTGCAGTCCTTCAGGGCGTGCTTGACGGGGCCCTCGTGGTTGGTGCAGGGCGCCTCGAGGAGCTTCTCGAAGTGGTCCCTCGGCGCCGGGTTTCCTTTGGGCTTAGCAGCCTTCCGTTCGGCCGCCGCTACCATGCGGCCATCGCGCCTCCGCTTGTCCTTCCTTTTCTTCTTGTCGGGTCGGGCGGAGGTGCCCTCGGCAACCGCCTCCGACTGCTTGCCCTTGCCCTGAGGCCGATCAAGGGTTGCAGCGACGGCGTCCTCCCCATCGGCGTAGTCGGTGGCGATGTCGAGGAGCTCCCGGATGGTTCGTGGCTTCCTGCGCCCCAACTCATGGATGAGGGTCGCGCAGGTGGTTCCGAACCGGAACGCGGAGACAACGTCGGTGTCGGCGGTGTTCGGCAGCTCGGTGCAGCGCTTGGAGAAGCGTTTGATGTAGTCGCGCAGGGTCTCGTCCTCTGCCTGGAGGCAGTTGCGGAGGTCCCAGGGATTCCTGGGACGAGTGTAGGTGCCCTGGAAGTTGCCAATGAAGGCATCACGCAACTGCGCCCAGCTATCGATTTTACCTGCAGGGAGATGCTCCAGCCATGTTCCAGCCGAGTCAGCGAGGTAGAGGGGGAGGCTTTTGATGATGAAGTAGTCGTCTTGCGCTCCCCCCGCATGGCATGCGAGCCGGTAGTCCTCCAGCCAGACGCTGGGGTTTATATCCTCGTCGTACTTGGGCACCGTCGTGGGAGCTCGGAAGCGCGGGGGGACCTGAGCGCCGAGGACGCGGGGTCCAAAGGCACGCGGCCCCCTGGGGTCGGGTGACGCACTCCTGCTCCGGTCCTCGCCGCTGTCTTCGCGGCCCCCGCGCCGCCTGTTATAGGCTCGGCGTGGGCGGTGCTGATGGTGCTCGACCCGTCGTCTGGCACCTCCGTCGGCCGTGGCCCCGTGATGATGCACGGAATGCTCATGATCGGGTTCTCGAGGAGCTCGCTGGCGTGAGGCGGAGCTTTCCGCCTGTTGGACTGCCGCGGTTTCTAGGAGTGCGTGGAGCTGCTGATGGAACCTTCGATCTTCGGGCGCCGCTGGTTCAGGGTGTTCACGGAGCAGGACAGCAGCCGCTGCGAGGTTCTGGGACGCCCGGTTGAAGACCGGCGCGTCGTTGGCGTTGCCACCGTCATTGATGATGCGCTGTTGCACGTCCCGGGCCCGTGCGCGGGCGGCTCCTCCATCCGCGTTTCTCCCGAGCTCGCGGTTGAGCTGCTGTCGTTCTGCCTCGATCTGACGCCGGGCCTCGTCTAGCTCCTGCAGCCTGACCCGCCGGGCATCGTCCGCCGGGGCGTTGGGCGGTGGCGCCGCAGGGGCGTTGGCAGGCGGAGCTGCAGGGGCTCGGGCAGGCGGAGCCGCAGTGGCGTTGGCAGGTGGTGCTGTGGGGGCGCCGTCCCTCGTCGAGCTGCTGGCGGACTGCACATCCCCGTCGGGGGTGTGACACATGAAGCACTCCCGATAAGGGTCGAAGTTCAGCGGAGCCCACGTCAACCGCGGGCGCGAGGCGAGACGCGGGGGTCGGACTCCGTCGGTGTCGGGGTGGCCGCCGGGTCGCTCGGCAGGCCTGGCTGTCCCTCCGGGTACATGGCGTTGTAGCAGTCGATGAACTCGTCCCAGGGGAGCTGCTCCTGCCCTCCAACCTGGAGGGCGAGGTTGGTGATCATGTAGGAGATATTGCGGAAGCGTTCCTGGGATGGGCTCCGTCCCAGGGCGGCCGCCAGGTCCCCACCGAGCAGGTCGAGGACGTAGGCGGTGGCTCCCGCCGTGGCGTGGGAGGGCTTGGGCCCCTCGTCGTGGAACGTCTTGTCGTCGTCGCGGGCAAGCTTGGGGCGCACGAAAGTTGCCCCGATGATGGGCTCCACCGACTTGTCGATGACGAAGTCGAGGGAGCCGAACTGCAGGTGATCGCCGGGCGCCAGCGAGGTGCCGCTGTGGGCCATCCGGACCCTGGTGAAGTGTCGTGACACGTGAAAAGCCCTTACCTGGCGCGCCAACTGTCGGGGTTCTCTACCGCCGGCAAGTAAATTTCTACGATCGCGCGTCGGAGCCCGGATGGTGACTCGAGAGACAGGGGGTTTTAGACTGGTTCGGGCCTCCGGAGAGTAATACCCTACGTCCAGTATGTGCCGATGTTCTCAAGCCAAGTCTGTAGTAGGGGGTACAAACTGGTCGGGAGAGGGAGAGGGTCCCAGGTCCCTGTGCTGTACGCGTGAGCGTGCTGTGCGTGCTGTGTCCGAATGTTCGACTGGTGTCCGTCTCCCTCCCCCACTGATGTCCCCTTGTCCCCTTTTATAGCCTCAAGGAGAGAAGGGAGTGGGGGTAAGAAAGAAGAAAATTACAAGGGGAGTTACTGCCCCCGAGGCCTTTAGCTGGCGCCGCGCGCCGAGCCGTACAGGGAGCAGGTGTTGACGGAGTGGGCTATCCCGCCGGACCCGGGATCGTACACCCCGGGTGGTTGGTGTTGACGTCTTCTCGGGTAAGCTCCCGGGTAGTTTCCCCCGGGTGGTTGGTGTTGACGTCTTCTCGGGTAAGCTCCCGGGTAGTTTCCGGGTCGTGGTTGACTTGCTCGAGGCCCTCGGATGCTCCAGGTGTCCTACTCGGGTTCCAGGTGTCGTCAATGGACGCCTGGGGTCGTCCTTGGGCGCCCGGTGTTGCGCATGCGTTTCTCTCAGGACTGTAGCGTTCCTATTCGGATGAGACGGGCGCCACTGTGGCTGCCGTGGCGAAGGACGGACGCCCATCATGCTCTGACGCGGCGGGTACCAAGTGGGTACGGCGCTGGATGGGCCGGGACGTGGCCGGGTAGTTTTTCCGGGCGAGCCGGAGACTTCTCGGAGGCGGAGAACTCCCCGGGCGAATCGGAGAGCCCTCGGGGGCGGAGAACTCCCCGGGCGAATCGGGGAACCACTCGGAGGCGGAGAACTCCTCGGGCGAATCGGGAGACTCTCGGAGGCGGAGAACTCTTCGGGCGAATCGGAGACTCGTCGGGCGGCCTCCGAGGTGTTGGGGCGCGGAAAATCTGCTTTGGTTTGGGTCTTCAGTTTTTGCTTTTGAGGGGTGGATTATCGTGAGCTCCCGGATTAAGGGTTTGATTGGGTACCCCTAATTCGGACCTTCGTCACTACAAGAGAAAGCTCGTCGAGCGCTTATTAGTTGGTTGGGTAAAGCTTTGGGAAACCTTAGGCGTTGGCACGCACCTTGCGGCGGTGACCATTGGAAAGTAGGCCGCTTGCGAGCCACCTTTCGGAGAGAAGACTCGAGTACCTTTGGTAGAGATGCAATCTATTGTTTTGATCACCTTTTGACTAAGAGCTGTACCTAGAGACAATTAGGCCTTTCGTTAACCTTGGTTATGCTATCTTTGCCTATGCTTTTGGATGCGATCAACCTTTATACTCATTCACATCTTAAAGGTTTACCTCTATATGCAATCAATGCTTAATGATAGGAATAGATCTGTTAGATTAGATGGAAAACACTAGGTAGTTCATTGTCGATCCACGGATTGATAAACCTTGGACGAATACTCTAAGGAAAAGCTACGATGATCCGTGCGCTTGCGGTTCACAATTGGCACGTCTATGGACCGTCAACAGAGTCCCAAACGTGATGGGCAGGTTGATCTACCCGAGAGGGATGGCCTCCTTTCCTGGGATGACCCCGTGGAAGGGCGCCCCGGTCGGGCGAATGCGTGCCCGATCGATGCCCATCGCGCTGAGCGTGTTAGCGTACAGGATGTTAAGCCCGCTCCCGTCGTCCATCAGCACCTTAGTGAGTCGCTTCCGGCCGATGATCGAATCGACCACAAGCGGGTACTTTCCCGGCCTGAGGACGAACTGCGGATGGTCACCAAGCGGGTATTGCCACCTCCTACCACTGCAGGAAGGTCGGCGTGACCGGCTCGACAGCAAAGACCTCGCGGTGCTCCACCTTTGCTTGGACCTTGTTGATCGAGGCCTCGGTGTCGTTGAAAATCATTATGCACCCATCGGGCTCCGGGTAGGGGTCGGTCTCCATATTGTCGCCCTTCTCAGAGCCTTTTGGGGTCGGGTCGGGCTTCCTCCTTCGAGGTTCTCCCTTCTGTGTCTCCCCTGTCATGAATTTCTTCATGAGCAAGCACTCCTTGTAGAGATGCTTCACAGGGCAGTGTTGACGCTCGTTATACGTACACTTTTAGTGCTATTTAGGTGGTGGTTTTGGACTAATTCATATATGAACCTGCCACTTAGCACTTGAAATAACCCCATTTTCGTATGTGTGCTACGTTTTGGAGCATATTGTGTTTTTGCAGGAAAATGGCCCAATTTGGGGCATTTATATTCAAGGCCCAAAACAAACTACGAGCCCAAAGGAATCGAGCCTAGCTGAGGGAGCCCAACCAATGGACCATATGGGCTTTCATAGCCCAACTCATGGTCCTAGGTGTCCACATTCAATGAACCTTGGCTATGAGAGACTTAGGCATGAAGGAATTGAAGATTTGGAAAATTATCCACGAGATCAAGCCAACCTCAGGGATATTCACGTAGCCTAGGACAGCATGATGTTTTGGTGCATATTAGGAGATCTAAATGACCTCTAATGACAAAATGTTGAATACCAAAGTTGTAGCCATCGTCGAGATATTCAATTTGGACATATGGAAAGCATAATTTGGAATATGGAGCTAGAAGATATGGCCCCAAAATGTATGCTGCGCAGAGAAGTCTGGAATTAGGTAGATTATCTTCCGGCGCTCTTTTAGGGATCTTAACTTCATTTCCAAGGAAACTTATGATTACCAAAGTTGGAGATAATTTCGTGCTACATAATTGAGAGTCTGCGTTTGCCCTATTTGGAGTCCAGATGAGGAAGATATGATGTTAGGAACGCAGGGCTGCGAATTAGGAAAATCTGGGCGAGTCAAATCTTATGGAAACCAAGTTTGCTTAACTCCCAAGCAAGGACCTCGGGGGAAGGGAAGGTGGAGCACACCCCAAGGCTCTCCTAGGGTATAAATACAACCCCTAGGCGCCCTCAAGAAGGAGAGATTCAGATCTATCCACCACAAGTCGACGCGAAGAGGGACACACACCGAAGGAAGCCGACGGCCGCCGCAAGTCCTCAAGGTTGCCTAGGAGATGGCTTAGGCCATGCCCTAGCCGCCATGGTTGGCCCTGCGTGGTGAAGCCATGGCGGAGTTCCGGAGCCATGCCTTGAACTCATCAAGGCGTATGTACATTCGATGGTGATATCAATCTACTTGTCTTGTTTACTTTGATCTTCTAAGATGCATGCTCTCTATCTCATATGTCTAGCTAGCATATGTTCTTAGTAGGAATAGATCTAATCGTGATGATTAGTCTATGCCCTGTGGATACATCTTAGCAGTGCGAAGGAAGTTGGCACGATTATCCTCATGTGGTGACAGCAAGCGGGAGGGAAAAGGTCGAACGATTGCGTAATAATGAGTAAGATCGACGGCGAGTACCATGGGAGTTGTTGCGCGGCCACCATGGAGGAGGAGCTTCGAGTAAAGAGCACTTGGCGGGCGTTTGAGATAAAGCTTTGGGAAACCTTAGGCGTTGACGCGCACCTCGCAAGGGCGCCCACGGGAAAGTTCTTAGAGATGATTCTTTATCTTTGTACAAGATTAGATTGATTATCGCTTTAGCCGGAGATGTAACTAGAAGACGGTATGCCTGTGCTACCTTTGGTCATGTTACCTCGTGTCGTGAGGTTGTGATCCGTTCATTATATTCATCAACTTCACACACATGTTTTACCCCTTATATGCAATCTATGCTTCATGCTAGGATTAGATTCGTTTAGCTAGGTAGAAAACCCTAGGTAGTTTTTTGTCGATCCACGGATTGATAAACCTTGGGGAATACTCTAAGGGAAGAGCTACGATGATCCGTGCGCTTGCGGTTCACAATTGGCGCGTCTAAGGACCGTCAACAAGCTTTTCTGGCGCCGTTGCCGGGGATCGGCAACTCGAACCCTAGGGAGATCTATCTAATTTTTCGGACTAACCCTAATTTTATTATTGCATGTATCCTGTGTTTCTTGTTTGTGTCCATGAATGCAGGTAAATTGCTAGACACAAAGCGATTGAGAAGTTCTCAACATCCAGACTTTGACAAGTCCAAATCTCGCTCAAACAAAGTTGATGACTACATGAAGATCCGCTCTTTAGTGGTAGGTGCTAACTTTTGTTAGTGGCCCATTACCCGCTATCGAGCCCACACACAAAACAAGTGAAGATGAACATGGTATGCCACCGTGTCAATTAATTTTTAAGACGAATGTCTCTTGGAGATTTGTTTGTCCAAGCTACAGGTAATGAATCATGCCCCGACGAAGTCGTGAGATCCTAACATCAACATCTCTGGAAGGTTGCTGTTGAGACTAGTTTTTCGCCCATGATCAGAGAGGTACCATTGAGGAAAGTTAGAAAATATGAGGCTCCAACAAGTCTTCTTTCCAACATAATAAGAATCGCAAATTTTGGAGATCGGTGCGAGGAGTTATGGTAAAATCTTTCAACACTACGCATTCTGAAATCTGTTCGGATAGAACGTAGTGCCAGAGTAAAACAAGCGTAACTCTTTCATCCAGAGTCCGTTTGAAGTAAATGAGCACTTGTTGGAAATATAATTTGATGCACATCGCAATGGAGTAGAATTTTGGTACATGTTCTGCACTAGATGAAGAGGAATTCAACAAAAAATAGGCAGCAGCAAACAACGGAGAAGGTGATGACTATGTCAAGGAATGATTGGAGGGTTTTATGCACAAAAGATGATGATTTGAAGTTGATCAAGACTGAACGCAACAAGATTAGAAGCACCATGACACCACAAATCTTCTCCAGTAGGATGCTCAAGAAGCTTCTAATTGAGTGATGCTACCAACGAAGGAAACCGCTCAGATCATCGACACAAAGCACAAGAGCCACCCATGATCCTGACACCTTGGGTAAAGCAAGAACTATAGAGAAGACACATCATTGGAATACCACTCGCTGGTGAATCAATGGTGATGACTATGAAACCTAGGGATGCACAACATGACGCTCCAAAGACCATAAGACCAAGATCATCAACATCTCAGGATCAATTCACGAGAAGGTACTGTCCACAGCAAAATTCTGCGCAACCTCTGATGAAAACAATAGAATACCTTTGGATATTTAAAAGCCCCATGAAGTTTTGGTTCCAAAAAATCAAGAATCAAGTCAATCGAAGATTCCTACAAGCAGTTATGATCAAAACATCGAAGGTCATGCATTCTGAAATTTTCTGGGCAGCACGCAGCGCTGAAGTTAAATGGACATAACTCTCTCGTTTGAACTCCGTTTAAGATGAATGGCCACTCGTTGGAAAGATAATATCATAAACTTTTCAATAGATCTATACTTTGGTATACTTTCTGTACTGGACATAGGGGAAAATCCATGAAGAATAGGCAGGGGCAATGTGATGAGAACAAGGTAGAGGAGATAATGATGCAACAATGAAGAGGAGCTTGGGCAATGCTTTCATCGAGCATACAAGATCAAATTCAGAAGCTTAGAACAAAAAAAAAGACCTCCAGAACACTGGCATATGAATACACAAGCCGGCGACATTCAATACATGAAGATGTTTCAAGCAAACCACGACGGATTACAAAAGGCAACATCAAGCTGCATGGATACTTTGGATTTTCGCACAAAGGACCATGGCTTCACAACAATGAGAAGGTATGTGAGAAAGTCTAGCTCTATGACTTTAAATAAAGTGCTTTGCGAGATGCAACCTGATCTTTTTATTTATTATCTATATAAGATGACGGTCTATATTGTGCTCTTTAATCGAATCATCAAGTAACATTGTACCATTGCTCTAATAAATGCCACAACTTTATGTTGTATGGTCTAAATGTTATTGAGAGAGCACTTTGTTATTTGATCTTGGAAAACTTGTAGACCCTTTTATGTGCCTATTGCTAGTAGTGTTTAGAGTCTTTTTCTTTGTGTCTTTTTAGAGAGATATATGAAGTATGACACCACCCTTTGATTCTAAACTTGTGGCTAGTTAATCTAGGCTAACTTTATTTTTGTTTTTAGACCATCTTATCATGTCATCCACCTCATGTTGCACTTCATGCCATGTTGTCTTCACCCTTGCATTGCATTGCATTATTTTTTTGATCTAATTTTTTTGTTAAACCCATCTATTCATTCCATCATTCCATCATGCATTTGTTAGCTTGGCTCTTTCATGAAACTTCATGATGAATGCTTTCATATCCTTGATAATGCTTCACTAGTGGCATTTTCCATTTGCAATCTTGTGTAAACGTGGTGTTTAGACATGATTGCGGACCATCATCATTAAGTTTTGATAGCCTTGTTAGCGTTTACATTGCATTGGTTGGTTTATAAGCTTTGCGATGCGCCTTATTTTTCTTGTGCTATAAAGAAATATTGACCTTGGGATAGACATGGTGTTTTAACCTTGGTTAATAGATCTTTATGACTATGGAGAAATTTGGTAACTTAGTTGTAAACATGGTATTTAGAACTATGTGTAAACATTGTCTTTGTTTATATGCTTTCCTCTCATTTGCATACTCACTTTGCACACCCGCATACCCATTAGGATTTTATTTTTTTCTCTTTTACTAGGTTAATTATGCCACAAGTTAAGGTCTTAGGGATGTCATTGGTTGGTGGCATTTGCTATTACTCCCAACCATCACCCTGGGGGCAGTTTGTGCGTTTCAATTGTTTTGCAGGCATGACGAAGGAATCCCATGAATTCGTGATCAAAGTTGCAACCAAGATCGTCATCATCTTCGAAGATTTAAAGGGACGCTGTAATTTTCATCAAAAAATTCCACATGTTCAGAGATGTACAAAAAGGAAAAGTGGATATTCAGGGACTCCATTAAATTCTTGTTCCAACGCATCCAAGATCAATGAATTTGAATACCCATACAAGGAGATACGACAAAAACATTGGGCGCTACGTGTTCTGAAATCAGCTCGGGACAGATTGTAGTGCTGGAATAAAATAGGCATGACTCTTTTGTTCGGAATCCATTTTGGGCAAATGATGACTCATTGGAAAGAGAAATTTGTGCACTTTACAGTGGAGCAATGATTCGGTATATATTCTGTTCTGGAATTAGAGGAAAAATTCATAGAAAATAAGGCAGCAACAAAGTTAACAAGCAAGGAGGTGATAACGATACGAGGAATGAATGAGACCAAAGCTTCGTGACAATGGGAAGGGGTTGAAGGAAAATTATGGCAATAAATGTGAAGAAGCATAAAGATAATCTCCAAACACATGGCGGAAGGACTTCAAGAATCACATGACGGTTCACCATCTTTTCCACGCTTAGCAACATGCTAAGCATGGGGGAGGACATGTTGGACGAAAAGGAAAAGGCCATATGGAGTACAATGATCATGTTCACCACAAGATGCTCAAGATTCTTCTTCCATGCTAAGCACAATGCTTAAGCCTGGGGAAGCCACGCTACACTCCATTACAAGCATCGAAAAGGACAGTAACTCTTCCTCAACCTTCTCTTTGTTCATTTCCTTCTAAATGCTTGTATATATGTATGCCATCGACCATAGGTTAGAAACCTTTGTACATCTCTCTTGTTAATAACATGGCTACTAGAAGGACAACCTAGTCTTGTTTTTGTTTTCAATAAATAACCATCACATTTGCGCTTATCACGATGATATCATTTGTGTATGCTTTGCTTTTGGAAAAGTGATGAAAGTTGCCGCTTGGTTCTACCTACATGATGTTCTATATGACTTTACCATTTGTTCTCTATTAATGATCTTTAATTGATTAAATACTGGCCCTTTTACTTTTGAAGGTTAAATGACAAAATTCTAGACCCACATATTCCTTATGTTGCTCTTTGATTTAAGTTTACCGATGACCTTACACCTTGTATTGTTTTATTTAAAACTTGATTCTTATGCTATCTACATTCATGAATCTCTTGCAAAGTTCTACCTACCAAAGCCTTTACATATACATGATCTTTCATGATGAAACCTTTAGATTTTGCAAACTTATATTTTGATGAGTTGGATTAAGATTGATTTATATGGTTCGAGACTAAGAAGCTGGCCATTCCATTTTTGCGTACTTTCCTTTTGCTAGCCTTTCTGTCCATGCATTATGAGTTTCTACACCGAAAACTTCGCAAACTTCACTGGATATCCACCCTAAACCCAAATATCTTTTTGTGATTACCTCCTTGACCCACAACCTACAATTGAGTATGGATTATTATCTTGACGAAAATCCAGAAGAATCAAGAGCCTAATTTAGAGAACATCAATTTGGGAGGCATCAATGAGAAACTCCTTGAAGATTCAAGTGTTTTTCTAGAAGATCAAGATGGACTTTGTGTACTTACTTCAGTAATTATCAACCCTCACTCCTATGCTCGAGGACTAGCAATCGTTTAAGCATTGGAGGGAGGATGCTGAGTAAGTATTATGTTGCCAAAGGTTCTAAGGAGCAAAAAGAAAGAAAAATGAGCAAAAAGAAAGAAAAAAGAAAATAAACAAAGATGAGAGGAAAAAATGAAAGAAAGAAAAAAAGAAAAAAAAGAGAAATAATGCTCCTTAGTTCTTTTAGCTTCATCAAATTCTAAGTGCTTTAAAGACAATTTCATACTCAATTTTTCAACCATGTGCAATCCGATAACGAGAACTTCATTTGTGCCTTGGGATCATCCACTTGCCATTTGCACATGTCCACCTATCTAAATGTGTGTGTTCCATCCCTCTCTCTTTCCAATTTATTCTCCATGGCCTTTTTGACTAGTCTCGGTAATTCCAATAGATCTCTCTCTTAGTTTGACAATATTTCAAATATAATGTTTTGCTAGGATTGTTTCTACCTACCAAGCTCCACATAAGCCTTCCACTTTCATATATGAGTAGAATAGGTTGAAAATAATCTAGTATAGGCTTGAGCGACTTGATGAGATGAGTGTTCCCATGAGCTTTTGCAAGAGAATCTCACTTATGTTGGATATGCATCTTTTTGAAAACTCTTCACGATGGAACAAGGTAAAGGTCTAAAGTTCGCTTAAGTTCAAGAGCATTGCATTTATTATTATTGTGGCTTGTTCTTTATTGCTAGTCTATCTTCCATAATGAAAAGTAGCCGGTCACAACTTGAACTTTAAATACTAAACACTTGAGAGCAATGTGTCTTGTTGTGTATAACTAAGTGCGGGGAAGACATTGAAGGGCAATTCTGATTTTCTAGCTAAGCAAAGATCATAGACTTACTCGAGGATGAGCAAGGTTTAAGCATTGGGGGATTGTTGACACTCGTTATATGTACACTTTTAGTGCTATTTAGGTGGTGGTCTTGGACTAATTCATTTACTAACCCACGCACTTGGCACTTGAAATAACCCCATTTTTGTATGTGTGTTGTGTTTTGGACCATATTGTGTTTTTGCAGGAAAATGGCCCAATTTGGGGCATTTATATTCAAGGCCCAAAACTAACTATGAGCCCAAAAGAATCGAGCCTAGCTGAGGGAGCCCAACCAATGGACCATATGGGCTTTCATAGCCCAACTCATGGTCCTAGGTGTCCACATTCAGTGAACCTTGGCTATGAGAGACTTAAGCATGAAGGAATTGAAGATTTGGAAAGTTATCCACGAGATCAAGGCAACCTCAGAGATATTCGCGTAGCCCAGGACAGCATGATGTTTTGGTGCAGATTCAGAGATCTAAATGACCTCTAATGACAAAATGTTGAATACCAAACTTGTAGCCATCGTCGAGATCTTCAATTTGGATATATGGAAAGCATAATTTCGAATATGGAGCTAGAAGATATGGCCTCCAAAATGCATGCTGCGCAGAGAAGTCCGGAATTAGGCAGATTATCTTCCGACGCTCTTTTGGAGATCTTAACTTCATTTCCAAGAAAACTCATAAGTACCAAAGTTAGAGATAATTTAATGCTACACAATTTAGAATCTGCGTTTACCCTATTTGGAGTCCAGATGAGGAAGATATTATGTTAGGAACGCAGGGCTGCGAATTAGAAAAATCTGGGCGAGTCAAATCTTATGGAAACTAAGTTTGCTTAACTCCCAAGCAAGAATCTTGGGGAAGGGAAGGTGGAGCACGCCCCAAGGCTCCTCTACGGTATAAATACAACTCCTAGGTGCCCTCAAGAAGGAGAGATTCAGATCTATCCACCACAAGTCGACGCGAAGAGGGACACACACCGAAGGAAGCCAACGGCCGCCGCAAGTCCTCGAGGTTGCCTAGGAGATAGCTTAGGCCATGCCCCAGCTACCATGGTTAGCCCTGTGTGGTGAAGCCATAGCGGAGTTCCGGAGCCATGCTTGAACTCATCAAGGCGTATGTACATTCGATGTGATATCAGTCTACTTGTCTTGTTTACTTTGATCTTCTAAGATGCATGCTCTCTCTCTCATATGTCTAGCTAGCATATGTTCATAGTAGGAATAGATCTAATCGTGATGATTAGTCTATGCCTGCGGATACATCTTAGCAGTGTGTTGGAAGTCGGCATGATTATCCTCGTGTGGTGACAGCATGCGGGAGGGAAAAGGTCGAACGATTGCGTAATGTTGAGTAAGATCGACGGCGAGTACCATGGGAGTTGTTGCGCGGCCACCAAGGAGGAGGAGCTTCGAGTAAAGAGCACTTGGTGGGCATTTGAGGTAAAGCTTTGGGAAACCTTAGGCGTTGACGCGCACCTCGCAAGGGCGCCCATGGGAAAGTTCTTAGAGATGACTCTTTATCTTTGTACAAGATTAGATTGATTATCGCTTTGGCCGGAGTTGCAACTGGAAGACGGTAGGCTTGTGCTACCTTTGGTCTTGTTACCTCATATCGTGAGGTTGTGATCCATTCATTACATTCATCAACTTCACACACATGTTTTACCCCTTATATGCAATCTATGCTTCATGCTGGGATTAGATTCGTTTAGCTAGGTAGAAAACCCTAGGTAGTTCTTTGTTGATCCACAGATTGATAAACCTTGGGGAAATACTCTAAGGGAAGAGCTACGATGATTCGTGCGCTTGCGGTTCACAATTGGCGCATCTAAGGACCGTCAACAGGCAGGGTCCATTACACTTCTTCTTGAAGTGTTCGGGACCTCCCCTGCCGGAGCCTTGGCACCTCCCTTGCGGTCGTATGCCGCCACCAGCGCCGTGTCGCTGGACTGCTGACACTGCTTGTTCTTCTTCTTCTTGTTGTTAGGATGCTCGGAGGGGCCTTCGTTGGCTTCCTCGACGCGTCGTCCCTTCCCCTCAGGGGAACGGTTGAAGATGGTTCCGACTGCCTCTTCGCCCGAGCCGTGGCTCGTCGCGATGTCCAGGAGGTCTTTCGCCATTCGAGGACTCTTTCACCCGAGCTTGTGTACGAGGGACTCGCAGGTTGTCCCGGATAGGAACGCGCCGATGACATCGGCGTCGGGCACGTCGAGGAGCTCGTTGCACTGTTGGGAGAAGCGTCGGATGTACTCGCGGAGAGTTTCTCCTCATTTCTGCTCGCAGTTCTTGAGATCCCAGGGATTCCCAGGATGAGTGTACTCGCCTGGAAGTTCCCCACGAATATCTCCTTGAGATCAGCCCAATTCTGGATCTAACCAGCAGGGAGATGTTCCAGTCAAGCCCTGGCCGAGTCGGCCGGGTACAGTGGCAACTGTCAGATGATGAAATCATCATCTTCTGCACCACCGGCTCGGCAAGCGAGCCGGTAATCCTCAAGCCATAGCCTGGGATTCGTCTCCCCCGCGTACTTGGGTACGTTCGTGGGGGCCCAGAATCAGTGAAGGAACGATGTGCTCTTGATTTGGGAACTGAAGGCTTGTGGCCCCGGTGTGTCCGGACTTGGGCTCCGGTCCTCGTCGTCATCGTAACACCCGCACCGGCGTGGAGTGCGCCCACGTGGAGTTTCTCGGTCGTCTTCAACCGGCCGATGCCGACGCGCTTCCAGCGTGTTGCGTGCGTCCCGGATTGGGCCCAAATGTCCCTGGATGGGGACTCGGCCCTTCCATGGGGATCTGGGTGTGCCTGGTGGACCAAGATGTCTCGGGGGTCATGGTTGCCGTGGTCGTGCACGGGCTGCCCCGAGGCGGGACGTTGGCTGGCATGAGAGCCACATCGCCGAGACTGCGAGCTCTCCGCCTGCTGCGCTGCCGCTCGCTCTAGGAGCCCCCGCAGCAGCATCGCTGCCACCGCGATGTTCTGGCTTGCCCTCGTGAAACGCAGGGGTGCTCCGACATTGTCGACGATCCACGAGTGCCTTCGCAAGTGCGTCGGAGCTTGTCGTGAGTGCGTTCGCGCATCGGCACTCCGTCGTCGCACTATCGGAGCTCGTGCTTGATGCGCGCCTGCTCCTGCTCCACGCGGGCTCGCTCCTGCTCCATATGGAGGCGCTCTTGCTACGCACGTTCCAGCTCCTGCTCCATGCGGAGCCGCTCCTGCTCCAGCTGGCGGCGAGCTTCCTGAAGCTCTACCCATTGCGACCACGCCTGCTCGGAGCGTGGCTGAGGCGGTGGAGGGGTTCCCACTCTCGCGTTCCCGGGAGCAGCACCATTGGCCTCGGGGTTTGGGGGTAACACGGGTTCAAAGGCGCTCCCGTTTGCGTCCCCCAAGGCTCCATCCGGCGTATCCGCCATGAAGCACTCGCGAGAAGCGTGGTGGTTTTCCACGACGAGCTCTGTCTCGGAGGCCTCCGACGAACCATTGCTGAGGAGGTCGAAGACGGACTCCAACACATAGTCGATCATCCCCACGAACTTGTCGTCCGCGGGAGGTTGACGCATGTAGCATCTCAGTAGGCGTGACACCGTTTCACCTGTATTGCACAGGCCGAAAGGTGCCACGTAAGGCAGAGCGGGGCTCAACATCTCCGGCGAGAGCGGAGCTCCACCCGCAAGTTGCGTCATGACGTTCGCCAATGCGAACACGACGTAACGTGTGTCTTCTAGGAACGGCTGGGGCCCCAAGAATGTGTCGAGCTGCCGCCGGAGGCTTCTCTCGCTAGAGTCTGCGGGGGACTCACGAGCCTCTGGGGTGCCAAGCCGAAGGTTCGCGAAGGCCTTAGTGACCGCCATGATGTCAGAGTCGGCAGATGGGCGAGTGGTGACGACTCGCTCCTGCTCTCCGCTCTCGGTGGTGACGAAGCCCAAGCTCCCGAGACGCACGAGTGTCCCGGGAACCCAGCTCGAGCCGTTGCTGGCCATTCGAAGCCCAAGGAAGATCGACGAACGTGCAGAGGCCACTACCTCGCGCGCCAACTGTTAGTGTATGAAATCACCAACTAGTGAATTTGTGGATTGCACGTTAAGGCTCGAAGGGTTCGCGAGAGGACACAAGGATTATACTGGTTCAGGCAAGAACGCCCTACGTCCAGTTCGAGGCTTCTCGTGTTATTCGCGTTGTCTGCAGTAGGGGTTACATATGGTCGAGAGAGGGAAGGAGCTCCCAAGTCTCTGTGAGTGTGTGCGTATGTGTGAGGGTTTCGGGCCGAACACTACAATAGAGGGTTTCCTTCCCTTTTATACCTTAAGGGGAGAGTCACCCATTACAGGTGGGGGATAGAAAGAAGAGAAAGAAGAGGCTTGGGTGGAAGGAAGGCATCCCAGATCTTCGCCCCTGCTCCGGTTCGGGGCCCCCTCCTGGGCACTTTAGATGACGCTCAAGAACGGTACCCTGTGGCGCTCTTCGCGGAGCCGCCTGACGCCTCCTACGCCGCAAGCTATCACCTGACCGTTGGCTATGACGGGGGAGCTGCAGCATTAGGAGCACCACACCTGCCCCGTCTGTTCCGGGTAATGAACGCCCGTAACATTCGCCTGCGCCATTGGCAGTGTTCGCCTCTCGAGGCTGAGCCCTCTGGGCCCCAGGGCCCAGACGAATCTTTGACTTTTGCGGAGGAGGTCAGGAGCGGCGGAGGGCCTGCGCGTGGCGGGCTCCCCTCCTGACTCACGCGTCCGGGGTCGGGTGAGGCGGAGAATCTCGCCCGCTGTGGGTCCCGCTCCTGACCCCTCCACTCAGAGTCGGGCGAGGCGGAAGAAATCTCTGAGGTGGCCTCCCCTTCCGATCCCTTGGGTCGGGGGTCGAGCGCGGCAGTCCCTGGCGCCTCGGGCGCTATCTGGGCCGCGCGTTGTGGCCGTAAGTGGTGCGTCTCTCGTCCTCGTGGCCCAACGTGCCTACAGGCCTGTAGGATTATTATATCTGTCTAACCTCGTTGCTCATGACACCCCGAATATTGTTATCTTACACGGTGAGAACTGCGTTGTGCAGGTTCAATATTCAGCTCCGGAGGGCGGACGACGCTTTTGGCGATGCCCTAGGGGATATGTAAGTCGTAACAGTGCATTACTGTGTATCCATCCACATTTCCCATCCTAATCATTTTCCTTCAACGTCCAGAGCTCATTGGCTCCCGGCAATTGTGGATTAACAAGATGGATGGATCCCCCACCAATTCAGCTATATGAAGAGTACACGCCTACCTCCACCTTGTCATCAATGACCTACAATGAGAGGTGGACAACACACAACTCCCTGAAGATTCTAAAGACGAGAATGCACCACGCTCTGCGCAAATTGTTTGTTACAGCCCTAACTGTTGGTGCCCATGCCACATAAACAGTAGCCAACCACCACCACCGCCGCCACCTTCCGAGCCTCGCCCTAGGTACTACTTTCCCTCGCATCACTCTGGTGTTTCTCTCTTCTCATTTGAGTAGTAGAACTAGACGCTTCATCGAAGCGACAATTTAAATTCCCTAAGGCATGTTAGGATTAGCAACGTTGCATGTTTAAGTTAGAAAGGTGTGCCGCACATGCCATTGCAATGTCAAGATATGTATCCTAGTCCTACTTTATGTCTAGTTAAATGCTGCTCACCGTTTAATATTGTCATTCTTAAGCTCTTATGTCTTGGAAACCAAAACAAAGTGCACATTATTCATAAGCCGAAAGGATACATAAACATCGAAAACAAAGGATACATAAACATCGAAATAGCATTCCAGCTACTGAGTGAAACAAACTAATTTCCCCTTTCTAGCGTGATCTGAAGAAGACCCTCCGGACTCCATGTTCCGGCTCTTATGCCACTCTTCATGCTCACATACCCGAGCCTCCCGGAGCTTCAGTTCATCCTCACGTTTGCCTACCTCGTTCTGCCTCTTGAGAAGATATTTCTCGACAGAAGCAAGGCGTTCCGCCTCTCGAGAATGCTCAAGCCTAGCATAGTATTGGTCTTTTGTTACTATTTCTGTTGGTACTCCTTGCATGGATGGACCCATCTTATCAATCCGATCAACGTATTTACAAGCCTGCATTACAAAATTAACAGAATGATGAGATGCTAAAGAATTTGTGTGCACAGACTAAGCAAAGAATTGCACCTGGAAATCGTCATCGAGGTTAGGACAATGGAAGAACCTAGCACCATATTTGGATTTCATGGATCTTTCGGTGCAGACTTGCAACCAACAACGGAAACCGCAATGGCATTTCGAACGCTCCTCCAAGGTTGGCACCCCTCTTGGATCATCTCTCCAAGATGACATGTCTAGGAGTCTTGATTTTTTTTAGAATGAGAACGGATGGTTGAGTTTTGCAACACACCTCAGGGCATATATATAGGTGCCAAGTAACATAGGGGCGGGGCCAAGTAACATAGCCTGCACCAGCCTACTAAAATAGCCTGCACTGGCCTTGTAACATAGCTTCCACCAGCCTACTATTCTTAGTCATAATTCGGATGATAAGAAGTTTTGTAAACTATTAAATAAAAAAAGATTTTTTTATTAGAAGTATGAAACTATAGGTGAATAAAACAAAAAGCCATTTCATACGACGGTTTTAAAAAGCCCATATCATTTGGCGGTTTTAAAAAGACAAAATTCCCTCAATGCCATAAAAATTTTGATGTATTCCTTCAGTGCCACAAAATTTTTGGATTTTCCTTCAGTGCCATAGAAATTTTGATTTATGCCTTCAGTGCCATTCCGTTGCCTCTTCTGTCAATATGCTGTTAACTGACATGAGAAAAGACACATTGCCCCTAGGCCTACCAATCAGTGCCCTGGTCTCCTCCTTTCAGTGCCGCCGCTTTCTCTCCACTCCACCCCGCTCCTAGGCCCAACGTGGAGCTCTATTTGCTTGGATGGTGAACACAAGATGGAGCTGCTGTTGCTGCTTGTCAATTTGAATAAGGCCATTTTGCCATGTCCTGATTCTTGAAGCACCCCTCTTCTAACGGCTACCGCCCTGGCCATCATCAGAGATTCATCACAGTAGCCCCCGCCTCGACGTTCTGCGAACACCCCTCTGGCGCCATGCGTGAACCAGCGTGATGTACTCCACGAGATCCGGGCATGATGAGGACATCACTGGCTCAGATACAATCACAATGGCAACTTTTGATTCAATGGTTAAACAATTTTTTATAATGATTGTATGTGATACATTTGATGAATTAATGTTGTGCCATGATGTATGTTCATTGTCATTTTCAGAAATATATTCGTGGATCAAAAAGGGTGTTAAACACACATGGAAGGCATGGAGGACCAAAGAAGTTGATTGGGGGCCAAGTCCAAGTATTCCCCACGTTCTCCACCAGGCCACCACGTCACTTTTGGCTCAAGTAAAGAAAGAGATCAAATCCAACACGTTTTGGAGTTGGATTAGGACTGCGGCATTGGGCCAACTTGTTGAGGCCGCCATGACTTCATCCAGGCTCCATTTTTTGTGTTCAAGTACTCTATGAAAAACTGATGAAGTCTATTTTCCAATGGTTCTAGCCTCATATCCATATCTGCTCGGAGTCACCCAGAATCATCAAATTACTACCGAGAGGTTTTTCTGTCCAGGGTGCTGTGCGCCTGGTTTTAGCCCGATGGGCCGTGTATCAAGTTGGGTCCATTATGGACGTGTCGTAGGTTGGAGTTTGACTCCCAACACCCTTGTGGTCAACCTCCCCACATCATATACCCCTTAGCAGCCACCAGAACACTTGGGTTTTGTTTAGATGTAAGTTTAGCCATTGCTACATCCTTGTAGACGCATGTGTCGGTTAGACCATCTGTTCTACTTGATTCAGAACCCCACCTTTGTGATTTCAGATTGAGTATCATCACTACTACAGAAACCATCATCCCCAGCACCCCCTTCACCAGCGGTTCTGGTCGAACCGCTGGTGAAGGCTCATCACCAGCAGTTCGTAAGCGCCGGGCCCCGCCAGCCGCTGGAACCGCTGGTGAAGGTCCCGGCCCCCTTCACCAGCGGTTCGTAATACGAACCGCTGGTGAAGGTCCCGCACAGTATAAAGCCCCCTCCCCTTCTTCTCCAACCCGACGGGGAAGTCAAGAATTTGATGAATTTTATTTAGTGATGGATCAATGTGATGATTTCAATGTAGATGTCATGAATTCCACAATATTAGTGAATTTCATTTAGTGATGGATCTATGTGATGAATTTGCTAGAAGGTCATGAGTTTTTTGAATTTGGTAGAAACTCATGAATTTGATGAATTTTGTTATGTGATGGATCAGTGTGATGATTTCAATGTTGATTTCATGATTTCCACATTATTAGTGAATTTAATTTAGTGATGGATCAATGTGATGAATTTGCTAGAAGGTCATGAGTTTTTTTGAATTTGGTGGAAAGTCATGAATTTGATGAATTTTGTTTTGTGATGGATCAATGTAGATGTCATGAATTCCATATTATTAGTGAATTTCATTTAGTGATGGATTTATCTAATATCATTCATAGATGGATCGAGGATGGATGTATGGCTCGGCGAGAAGAGATCCTATGTTCATTATGGGAGTTGATTCTTTTGTGAAGGCCGCAAAGTTGTATGTCACCAACAATAGAAAGGATGGAGGATATATATATTGCCCATGCCTTGATTGCCAAAATAAGAAGCTATACAAAATGTTGAGGAGATCCGCTATGATTTGCTCATTAGGGGTTTCATGCAGAATTATCATATTTGGAATAAGCATGGGGAGGATGGTGAGAATGAACCTTTGGAAGCCGCTAGGGTTACCGCGAAACGCAGCAATGTCGCCGCAAGGGTGAATGTGCAAGAATCTATCCATGTCGCCATGGAGGAGGCTGTGAATGCAACCGTAGAGGAATCAACACCCCTGGACGTCAGTGAACCCTTTCGAGACACGTTGGCTGGTGATGATGCGGTGGATGGCCTAGAGTAGATGATACGTGATGGCGAGCCGGAATTCCTTGATGAAAGAAATCTGAAAAAATTGGAGCAGATGAGAAAGGATGCCAAAATACCGTTGTACAAAGGTTGCAACATGTCAAAGTTGGAAGCTAACCTTAGGTTATTGGAGATGAAATCAAGCAATGGTTTGTCCGATAAAGGTTTCAATGAATTGCTGAAGCTACTGCGGACAATGCTTCCAAGCCCGAATGAGTTGCCGGAGACCACATACGAGGCCAAGCAAATGATATGCCCAATGGGGCTTGAAGTACAAAGAATTCATGCGTGCCCCAATGATTGCATCCTATATCGTGGCGACTACGAAGACAAGGACATGTGCCCAGTGTGCGAAGCTTCACGATACAGTTGTGAGTTGGCTAAATCAATGACATGTGACAGGAACAAGAGACCCCAGCAAAGGTGGTGTGGTATTTTCGAATAATTCCCAGGTTGAAACGTTTGTTTGCAAACGCGAAGACGGCTTGATATGAACCCGCTAGGGTTTGGTGGACGATCTTTCGATGAGAGGCGAAGGATAACTCGATTGGTGGAAGAAGATGACGTTCACAGCCCGACTACAACCGTCCAGGGACGCTGCGCCTTAGGGACCGATACACCACCTCCAATGGTTGCCGCGATCCTGCGGTGCGACAACCGGCCACTAGGGCACTCGTTCTACAAGCAATCGAAGCACCAGCAAGAACAAGTAAACAAGCACTGAATTTGCGAGATAAAATTGACGGTCACAAACTGAATCTCAATAATGGTGGGGTTCCGTAGACAAGGAGGCGACCGGCGCTCTCACAAGGAAGTAGCAATGGCTAACTTTCGACTAAACAAAACCCAAGTGTTCCTGGTGGTGGCTAAGGGGTATATGACGTGGGGAGGATGACCACAAGGGTGTTGTGGTCATGCTCCAACCCTAAGACGCGTCCCTAATGGACCCAACTTGATACATAGCCCATTGGGCCAAAATCAGGTGACTCAGCACCATGGGCTGAAAAGTACTCTGCAGTAAAACGACGATTGTGGCCAACTCCGAACAGATATGACCATGAGGCAAGATCTTTGGAAAGTAGACTTTATCAGCTTTCCATGAAGTACTTGAACACCCAAAACGGAGTCCAGATGAAGTCGTGGCATCCGTCACAAGTTGGTGCTGTCCTGCAGCCCGAATCCTGCCTGCGCGAATCCTCTCCCCTTTTGGTCCTCTCCATCGTTCCTAAGCAAAACAAGAGTGCACGTGTTTCCATGTTCTAAATAATCTGAATGAACTCAAGAATGAACTCACTTGATTGTTGAGTTGGCGAGCACGAGCACGAGTAATAGGACCAGAACTTGGTACAAGCGTAGGCGGTGTGGACGTATTATTGGTATTGATGTCCTCATTATCCTCCCCTTCTTGCATTTGAGTCGTCCTCGACTCAAGCTCATCTTCTTCTCCCAAATATGGCTTCAAATCTGCAATGTTAAATGTGGGACTAACCCCAAAAGCTGTAGGTAGATCAAGCTTATATGCATTATCATTAATTTTCTCTAACACTTTAAAAGGTCCATCAGCTTTAGGCATCAATTTAGATTTTCTTAATTCAGGAAACCGATCCTTTCTCAAGTGCAACCAAACCAAATCTTCTGGTTCAAAAATTAATTGCCTTCTCCCCTTATCACCCGCAAACTTATACTTAGCATTCATGCGTTCTATGTTCTCTTTAGTTGTTTCATGCAGCTTTAACATTAATTCAGCACGTTTCATAGCATCAAAATTTAATTTTTCAGAAGGCGGCATAGGCATCAAATCAATAGGAGCACGAGGCAACAATCCATACACAATCTGAGAGGGGCACATCTTTGTAGTAGAATGCAGTGAACGATTATAAGCATACTCAATATGAGGCAAACATTCTTCCCACATCTTAATGTTTTTCTTTAAAATAGCCCTTAACATAGTAGACAAAGTTCTTGATAGAGCCGGAGTGCCCGATCTTTCGGTGAGTGGAGATAAATTCGACTTGGTGGAAGATGACCCTCACGATCCGACTACAACGAGCGAGCCCGAAGCGCCAATGCAATCGCTGAACCAACTCCCTGTGGTTACCGACCTTGTTGATGCAAGATCAGCCTGATCACGAAGATCATTTCCTGTCCGCAATCGAAGAACGAACAAGAAAGAGATGCGAGCAATCTAAATATCACTCGAAGGTGGAGTTCTGAATACACGAGGACAGCGTTGATTTGCGCGTGTTCAAGAGTAGCTAAAGCTAATGGTAAAACAAAACTCAAGTCTGAAATGAAAAGGAGCCTCTATCTAAATAGAGGGAGAGGGGGCGCAGCCCCTAGGGGAGGCGTGGCCAGGGAGAGGGGCACCGCCCCTGGCGTCCAGGAAAGGGGGCGCAGCCCCTAGTGGGCTAACCCTAGGTGCCACACAGGGGGGGCCTTAGTTGGGCTAGCGTCTATTCTTCTGGGCCTTCATTCTTCAATAGCATGACGAAGTTCAGATCTCTTGCACGGGCCCGCGTGATTGGTCCAGTTGGTGAGGAAGGTGGCGCCTGCTGTGGAGGTGCATCTGGTGGCACCGGAGAAGGTGCTGCTGGTGTAGACGTACTCATGGTGTCCTCATCATCCTCCCCTTCTTGAACTGAAGTCATCCTCGACGGCAACTCCTCATCCTCGCCAGCATATGGTTTCAAATCTGCAACATTAATACTAGTGGAAACACCAAACTCCGCAAGCTGGTCAAGGACATAAGCATTATCATTAATCTTGGTTAGCACCTTAAAAGGATCAGCAGCACGAGGCATCAATTTAGAACGGCGCAAGGTAGGAAAACGATCCTTTCTCAAATGCAACCAAACCATATCACCCGGTTCAAAAGTAACATGTTTTCTTCCTTTACTACCAGCAACCTGATACTTAGCATTAGCAGCAGCAATGTTTTGTTGTGTTTGTTCATGTAGGTTAAGCATTTGTTCAACATGTGCAACAGCATCTATTTGTGGGGCATCCTCAGCATCAAGCGAAAACAAATCAATAGGCGCCCGAGGAATGTAACCATAAACAATCTGAAAAGAGCACATCTTTGTAGAAGAATGCGTTGCACGATTATAAGCAAATTCAATATGAGGCAAGCAATCCTCCCAATGTCTCAAATTTTTGTCTAAAATAGCCCTAAGCATGGTTGATAAAGTTCTATTCACCACCTCAGTTTGTCCATCAATTTGAGGGTGGCAGGTTGTGCTAAACAGCAATTTAGTTCCCAATTTATGCCAAAGAGATCTCCAAAAATGACTTAGAAACTTAGCATCACGATCAGAGACTATTGTATTCGGAATACCATGTAAACGAATGATCTCTCTAAAGAACAATTCAGCAACAGTGCTAGCATCATCAGTTTTATGACAAGGAATGAAGTGAGCCATTTTGGAGAATCTATCAACAACCACAAAAATGCTGTCCCTCCCCTTCTTAGTTCTAGGCAATCCCAAAACAAAGTCCATAGAAATATCAAGCCAAGGGGAAGTAGGAACAGGCAAAGGCATATACAAACCATGGTTGCTCCATCGTGACTTAGCTTTCTGACAAGTAGTGCAGCGGGCAACAAGGTGCTCGACATCACGGCACATCCGGGGCCAAAAGAAGTGGGCGGCCAGCACTTCATGCGTCTTGTAGACGCCAAAGTGTCCCATGAGACCACCTCCATGCGCTTCCTGTAACAACAAAAGACGAACCGAGCTTGCTGGAACACACAGCTTGTTAGCACGAAACAGGAACCCATCCTGCATGTGAAATTTGCCCCATGGTTTACCATTCATACATTGTACTAAGACATCTTTAAAATCAGCATCGTTGACATATTGATCCTTCACAGTTTGCAAGCCAAAGATTTTAAAATCTAACTGTGAAAGCATGGTATATCGACGAGACAAAGCATCAGCAATGATATTTTCCTTCCCGTTCTTGTGTTTAATTATGTAAGGGAAAGACTCGATGAATTCTACCCAATTAGCATGATGACGGTTCAAATTTGTTTGGGTACAAATATGTTTCAAAGCCTCATGATCAGAATGAATTATAAACTCGCGATGCCAAAGATAGTGCTGCCATGTTTGCAAAGTGCGCACTAAAGCATAAAGCTCCTTATCATAAGTAGAATATCTCAGGCTAGCACCGCTTAATTTTTCACTAAAATAAGCAACCGGTTTTTCCTTCTTGTAACAAAACAGCACCTAGCCCAATACCGCTAGCATCACATTCAAGCTCAAACACTTTATTAAAATCAGGCAATTGCAAGAGGGGAGCATGTGTTAACTTATCTTTCAAAGTGTTGAATGCTACCTCCTGCGAGTCACTCCAAGCAAATGGCACACCTTTCTTTGTAAGCTCGTGTAGGGGTGCTGCAATGGAGCTAAAATCACGGACAAACCTGCGGTAGAAGCCTGCAAGGCCAAGAAAGCTCCGAATCTGTGTGACCGTCGTCGGTGTGGGCCATTCCCGAATGGCATCAATCTTGCTGCTATCCACCTCAATGCCCTGTGGAGTAACAACATAACCAAGAAACGAGACACGTTGTGTGCAAAAGATGCACTTTTCGACGTTACCAAATAAGTGGGCAGCACGCAACGCATCAAAAACAGCACGTAAATGTTCTAAGTGCTCTTCCATAGACTTGCTGTAAATGAGGATATCATCAAAATAGACAACAACAAACAATCCTATGAAGGGCCTCAGAACTTCATTCATTAAACGCATAAAGGTGCTTGGAGCATTAGTCAACCCAAACGGCATAACCAACCATTCATATAACCCAAATTTTGTTTTAAAAGCCGTTTTCCATTCATCACCCAATTTCATTCTAATCTGATGGTAACCGCTACGCAAATCAACCTTAGTGAAAATAATGGCACCACTAAGCTCATCTAGCATATCATCAAGGCGTGGTATAGGATGTTAATAATGAATGGTGATGTTATTAATAGCACGACAGTCGACACACATATGCCAAGACCCATCTTTCTTTGGAACAAGTAAAACAGGAATCGAGCAAGGGCTAAGAGACTCACGAATGTAACCCTTATCAAGCAACGCCTGCACCTGGCGCTGAATCTCCTTCGTCTCATCCGGATTTGTACGGTACGGGGCGCGGTTTGGAAGCTGGGCGCCGGGGATGAGGTCAATCTGGTGTTCAATGCCACGGAGCGGGGGAAGACCCGGTGGCAAATCCTTTGGGAAAACATCAGCGTACTCCTGCAAAAGATTAGAAACAGCAGGGGGAATATCCAAAGGCAGAGCATCATCAAGTGAAGCGAGCATCCTAGAGCATACAAGTGCATAGCAGGGCAACTGAGCATCGCGTAGATCATCAAAATCAGCACGTGTAGCAAGTAAAACAGGAGCATTCAACTTGATTTCAGAATTAACAGAGGTGGATGGTGGAGGTTCAAGTTGTTTTGTAGTCTTAGCTGCTCGAGCAAGATCATCTTTGACAATTTGGTCAGGTGTCATTGGATGTATAATTATTTTCTGACCCTTAAACATGAAAGAATAATGATTCGAACGACCATGATGTAAACTATCAGTATCATATTGCCACGGTCTACCAAGTAACAAGGAGCATGCTTCCATAGGAATAACATCGCAATCAGCATAATCAGAATAAGAGCCCAAGGAAAAAGGAACACGTACCGAGCGTGTAACTCTTATTTTGCCACCATCATTAAGCCATTGAATGTGATATGGGTTCGGGTGCTTACGAGTGGGCAAGGATAACTTCTCTACCAAAGCTGTACTCGCCAAATTGTTGCAGCTGCCACTGTCGATGATGATGCGAATCGACCGTTCTTGTACAACGCCTTTAGTATGGAATAGAGTGTGTCGCTGATTTTTCTCAGGTTGGGCAACCTGTGTACTAAGAATACGCTGTGCAACAAGACTCTCATACCTATCGGCATCGCCGGGAGCGACATGTACCTCCTCATTATCTGCATGGTCAGTGGCAAGCATAGCATGTCGAGTTTCCTCAGAATCACTAGCGGAAGAGTACTCACCATTGTCATGTATGAGTAAGGTACGCTTGCTGGGGCAGTCCCGAATCACGTGCCCAAATCCTTTGCAACGATGGCACTGAATATCCCGTGTACGTACTGTGGAAGGAACAGCGCCTGTGGCTGGAGGCGCTGCAGGTTTGGCCATCCTCTCGCGCGGTGTAGTGCTAGTGGTGGGTGGTGCTGGAAGAGCAGGAGCTGAGCTGGATGTCGGGTTCCTCCCTGCAAAAGAGTTAGTATGGCTTCGATCGGCGCCCCTGCACTTCACGTTCAGCTTTGCAAGCATATTCAAACAATGTGGTCGTATCAGAACATTCCTTATAATCAAGTATATCCTGAATTTCTCGGTTCAACCCACCGCGAAAACGTGCCATAGCAGCGTCATCCGTCTCAAACAAATCACAACGAATCATACCCTTTTGTAACTCCTGATAGTAGTCCTCAACAGTTTGTCCCAATCAAGATATGCATCAGATCATATTTGCCATTAAAAGATGGAATTTTAAATTTAATCTTAGCAAATGAGTCATTATGTGGATGACGTACCACACGGCGGGCACGACCGCGGCGATTTCCATCAACCTGCTCCGTGTCACCGCCATAATCCTTCTGCAACTCCGTGAGCGTCGTGGACAACGCATTGAGTCGTGACACGATGTCGTCGAGCGTGGTCTTAGCGGCCATCTGAGCGAGGTCTAGCTGGTCGAAACGCTCGTTCGACGAAGTGATCATTGAATCAAGCCGTTCATGCATCGTCTTCATGTCCGCAGCAAGTCCATCAACTTGTGTCCGCACGTCCCGTAGCTGTTCATCCGTCGTTTTGTCGTCTCCTGCCATAGTTAGCGTGAACACAAAACAAAGCCTACGACAACAAGGGTGTGGACCAGGCGCTCACAGTAGTGCTGTTATCAAATTCTTATCCGTTCTTACCAAGCACACAGGGGTGAGCTGCAACCAACAGGTAGAACCGGCGAAAGATTGGAGGAGCGATTGCCTGGAGAAACAAAGTCTGCTCGTCGTAGAACTATGTGGAGTTCTGGGTAGGCTGCACTCAATTCAAGGGTTAGCACAATCAAACAATAATGCAAGGTTGAATTATAGTGCCAAACACGTAACAAAGCTGCTGGAAACAAAGTGCAAAAGTGGAGCAAGGTTAGGGGAGGGAGAACAAGGAAACACAGAAAAAAGAAAATGTAGCAGGAGGCGCACACGTCTGGCGTCCTGCGTGACGGTAGGCTGAGCCTGCCCCCAAACGAGATCGCCCACCTCCTTTCTGTTTCCTTCTTTCTCCTTTTTCTTTTTTTTCGGAGAAACTCACAAACTGATTATATGAATAAAGAAATACAAATGAGCAAGTCACCACACACACTTTTTCTGGAAGGGTAGGGGTATTCCGGTATTCCTTTCTCAAGAGTGAGCCGAGATCAGAAACTTCCTGGCGTCCGGAGTCGACTGAAAAAAACTTCTCAAATGAGACCGGCCAAGATTAGGCAACCTATTTGTTGTGGTGTGCTTTCCTTCTTTTTTTTGATTGCTTTCCTTTTTTTTTGACCTTCCAAAACACACAAGGCAGGGGGGAGGGGCGATCAGGGGGGCGTGATCTCAGGGGGTTCGGCGCTGCCCAGGAGAGCGCGATCCAGGGGAGCGTGATCAGGGGGTCGGCGTGTGGTGGATGGCGAGCGGCAGGGTGTGATGCACACGGTGAGATGGTGGCGGCGCACTTAGGGTTCAAGAAAGATGACGATAGAACACAGAGTAACCAGCGTAAGCACACAAATTCAACAATGCAAATTATTGAAAGAAAGTGCGAGGCTAAAAAGGTGCTAGGACAAAGATCTAACTTGAAAATATATATTTTTGTTTTGGTTTTGTGCACTGTAGGAGAGGGAAAAACACTCGATAAACTCACCGATCAACCTGGAAACCTGATACCACTTGATAGAGCCGGAGTGCCCGATCTTTCGGTGAGTGGAGATAAATTCGACTTGGTGGAAGATGACCCTCATGATCTGACTACGACGAGCGAGCCCGAAGCGCCAATGCAATCACTGAACCAACTCCCTGTGGTTACCGACCTTGTTGATGCAAGATCAGCCTGATCACGAAGATCGTTTCCTGTCCGCAATCGAAGAACGAACAAGAAAGAGATGCGAGCAATCTAAATATCACTCGAAGGTGGAGTTCTGAATACACGAGGACAGCGCTGATTTGCGCGTGTTCAAGAGTAGCTAAAGCTAATGGTAAAACAAAACTCAAGTCTGAAATGAAAAGGAGCCTCTATCTAAATAGAGGGAGAGGGGGCGCATCCCCTAGGGGAGGCGCGGCCAGGGAGAGGGGCGCCGCCCCTGGCATCCAGGGAAGGGGGCGCAGCCCCTAGTGGGCCAACCCTAGGCGCCACACAGGGGGGCCTTAGTTGGGCCAGCGTCTATTCTTCTGGGCCTTCATTCTTCAATAGCATGACGAAGTTCAGATCTCTTGCACGGGCCCACGTGATTGGTCCAGTTGGTGAGGAAGGTGGCGCCTGCTGTGGGGGTGCATCTGGTGGCGCCGGAGAAGGTGCTGCTGGTGTAGACGTACTCGTGGTGTCCTCATCATCTCTATTCACAACTTCAGTTTGACCATCAGTTTGGAGATGACATGTAGTAGAAAACAACAGCTTAGTCCCCAATTTAGCCCATAATGTCTTCCAAAAATAGCTAAGAAATTTAACATCATGATCAGAAACAATTGTGTTTGGCACACCATGCAAACGAATAATTTCTCGAAAGAATAAATCAGCAATGTTTGAAGCATCATCAGTTTTATGACATGGTATGAAATGTGCCATCTTAGAAAATCTATCAACAACCACAAAAACACTGTCATGTCCCTTCCTAGTTCGAGGCAATCCCAACACAAAATTCATAGAAATATCCTCCCAAGGAACACTAGGAACGGGTAAAGGCATGTACAAACCGTGTGGATTCAACCGTGATTTAGCCTTTTGACATGTAGTGTAGCGAGCAACAAATCGCTCCACATCTTTCCTCATCTTTGGCCAAAAGAAATGACCAGCAAGTATGTCCTCCGTCTTCTTTGCTCCAAAATGTCCCATCAAGCCACCGCCATGAGCTTCCTGTAACAACAACAAACGAACGAGCTAACTGGAATGCATAGCTTGTTAGCTCTAAACACAAACCTGTCATTAAAGACGAATTTGTTCCAAGTTTTTCCATCTTTACATTGCACCAATACATCCTTAAAATCAGCATCATGAACATATTGGTCTTTAATTGTTTCTAACCCAAAAATCTTGTAATCAAGCTGATTTAGCAAAACATATCTCCTAGACAAAGCATCAGCAATAACATTCTCTTTCCCTTTCTTGTGTTTAATGACATAAGGAAAAGATTCAATGAATTCAACCCATTTAGCATGTCTACGGTTCAGTTTACCTTGACTACGAATATGCTTCAAAGATTCATGATCAGAATGAATAACAAATTCTTTGGGCCACAAGTAATGCTGCCATGTTTCTAATGTTCGAACAAGAGCATATAATTCCTTGTCATAAGTTGAATAGTTTAGAACTGGGCCATTTAATTTCTCACTAAAATATGCAACAGGTTTTTCCTCTTGTAACAAAACACCTCCCAACCCAATTCCACTTGCATCACATTCAAGTTCAAAGGTCTTATTAAAATCTGGAAGTTGAAGAAAAGGTGCATGTGTCAACTTATCTTTTAGCATTTTGAAGGCGTCCTCTTGTGACTTCTTCCAAGAGAAAAGCACGCCCTTCTTCGTAAGCTCATTCAATGGTGCGGCAATAGTGCTGAAATCCTTCACAAAACGGCGATAAAATCCAGCAAGTCCTAGAAAACTCCGCACTTGAGTGACAGTCTTTGGTACTGGCCACCCCTGTATTGCTTCCACCTTGGCCTGATCAACTTCAATTCCCTGTGGAGTAACAACATAGCCAAGAAAACATACTCGATCGGTGCAAAAGGTGCACTTCTCAAGGTTACCAAATAAACGTGCATCTCGTAAAGCTTTAAACACAGCACGTAAGTGATCAAGATGTTCATCCATGGATTTGCTGTAAATCAATATATCATCAAAGTAGACAACAACAAATTTCCCAATGAAAGCACACAAAACCTCGTTCATCAATCTCATGAAAGTACTAGGTGCATTAGTTAACCCAAAAGGCATGACTAACCACTCATATAAACCGAACTTAGTTTTGAAAGCAGTTTTCCATTCATCTCCTAATTTCATACGAATCTGGTGGTACCCACTACGCAAATCCACTTTGGAAAACACAACAGCACCACTCAATTCATCAAGCGTATCATCTAAACGTGGAATAGGTTGTCGATATCGAATGGTAATATTATTAATAGCTCTACAATCAACACACATACGCCATGTTCCATCTTTTTTAGGCACTAAAATAACCGGAACAGCATAAGGGCTAAGAGACTCACGCACATAACCTTTGTTGAGTAATTCTTGCACTTGGCGCTGAATTTCTTTTGTCTCCTCTGGATTAGTCCTGTATGGCGCACGGTTGGGCAGCGAAGCACCTGGAATAAGGTCAATCTGGTGCTCTATCCCTCTAAGTGGTGGTAGCCCCGGTGGTATTTCACTTGGAAACACATCCGAATATTCCTGCAAAATGTTAGCAACAGCAGAAGGCAAAGAATGCTGCATGTCATGGACTGAAATCAAAGCATCTTTGCATACCAGGGCATAAGCAATAGAAGTTGAAGCAATCAATTCATTAATATCAGATTTAGTAGCAAGCAAACATTGCCCTTTCAATCTTATCTCATTTTTATTATCATCAGCCGGTTTGTCATTTTTATTGTTCTCATTTTTAGCTTTTGCAGCCTTAGCTAAATCATCACGCACAATGGCCTCAGGAGACATAGGATGTAACACAATTTTATTATCATGGTGCAGCAAGGAATATTGATTTGATCTATCATAATGCATAGTATCCCTATCAAATTGCCATGGCCTACCTAGCAGAATATGACAAGCTTGCATAGGCACAACATCACATTCAACAACATCATGGTATGATCCAATAGCAAAATTAATTCGCACCAGTCTAGTTACCTTTACCTTACCACTGCTATTTAACCATTGTATGTGATACGGATGCAGGTGTGGTTTGGTGGTAAGTGCAAGCTTCGCCACCATGTCGCTGCTAGCCAAGTTGTTGCAGCTACCCCCATCAATAATCATGCGGCACGAGCACTCCTTAATGACACACTTTATTTGAAACAATGTGTGTCGCTGATTTTGCTCCGCTTTCTCCGTGCACTAAGTACATGCTGCACAATCAAACTCTCATAGTGCTGCCCATCATCTGCACCAATATGAATTTCTGGTGCCTCCTCATTACCTGCATTGTCAGTAGCAAGCAAAGCAAGTGTATCTTCATCGAAATCACTAGCGGAGGAATACTCACCATCTTCTTTAACTACCAAAACGCGGGTGGTAGGGCAATCACACTGCACATGTCCATAGCCCTTGCAACGGTGGCACCGAACGTCTCTTGTCCTACCCATGGAGGCAACCGATGACGCACTTGTGGCTGGTTTTGGTGCTGTTTTGGTTGCTGAAATTGCAGGAGCTGCAGCACGCTTGTTGTCGCCTGATGGAGAAGGTGCTGATCGACTTGGTGCAGGGGTGGGTGGGGGTGCACGCCCTGTAAAAGAAGTTGTCGCCCGCTGCTGCCATGGTGTAGATTTACCTGCAGAAACATTAGCCTTGGCACTAGCACGTCGTCCCTGCACTTCTCTTTCAGCAAGACAAGCAAAATGAAACAATTGGGTTATGTTAGTGTACTCTTTATAATTAACGATGTCCTGAATTTCTCGGTTTAACCCACCCAAAAATCTTGACATAGCAGCATCTTCATTCTCCTGAAGTTTACAGCGTAACATACCCATTTGCAATTCCTGATAATACTCTTCTACACTATTAGTACCCTGTCTCAATTGTTGCAACATATTTAACAGATCCCGTGCATAGTAAGAAGGAACAAATCTAGCCCGCATGACCCGTGTCAAGGCATCCCATGTTCGTGGCATATTATTAAGATTTGTCTTACCATACTCTATCCACCAAACAGAAGCAAAATCAGTGAATTCACTAGTAGCAGCCCTAACACGTGTATTCTTAGAAAATTCATGACATTTAAACTTTTGATCAACAGCAATCTCCCAAGTAATGTATGCATCAGGATCATATTTACCATCAAAAGGCGGTATCTTAAATTTAATCTTATGGAAAGCATCATCATTATGATTATGATTATGTACCTCACGACGGCGACCACGACCCATACCTCTACGATTCGTACGTAGTCGTCTGCGATCACGAGCGTCTCCATCATCTTGTTCAGTATCAGCAACATGGTCGCCCCAACTATCCTCGGCATCTTCATCCTTCTTGCTGTTTTCACCCTTCTTGCTTTCTTCATCACCTTTCTTGCCATCGCCATCATCTTGTTTAGCATACAGATCATCAAATCGCCTCAAAAGTGCAGCAAGACTATTATCCATATGAGCCACTGACGTCTCCACCCCAGCAAGCTTGGTGTTGGCATCGATCTGTGTGGTCTCCAGTTGTCCAATCTTCTCGTTCATCACCAGCAAGTCATTATCAATTCCTTCATTATGTTTCTTCACCAACTTTTCAAAGTGTTGTATGATTCCCTTGATGCGAGGAGACTGTGGAAAAGCATTCTTGGTCCCATCACTTTCATCTTCTGATCCTGGCATGGTTAGACAAATAGAGACAGCAAGAAAAACAAGTGAAGGAATAAAAGTCCTACAGCTATTAGGATGTAGCTACAGCAAGACGCTCACTCTCACCCTGTTACACAAGTTCTTACCAATTCTCACCCTGCTCACAGGAGGTCTCTGCAACTAGCAAGTCTACAACCTTGGAGAGAGGTGTATCGATACCGCAGCAACAACACCTGTCAAGCTGTAGTGCAGTATGTGGAGCTGTAGGTGAGCTGTAATTTATGCACAAGGAAAGTACTAGCACCACGTTGGTCACAAAAGCAAGCTGAATAATCGTTCAACGGTGGTAATGTGCTGGTCCTAGCCTAGACCATGCTAGAGACGCGAGCCTAGACACAAGGGAAAGCACAACGCACCACCTGAAGAAAGAATGCAAAGAACAACCCCTTTTTTTTTCTTTTTCTTTTTCTTTTTCTTTTTTCTTTTTTTTTCAGGGGAACCACAAAACTGATTATATAAACAGAGAGATGTCAAATGAGCAATTCACCACACACACTTTCTCTCTCTCTCTCTCTAGAGTGAGCCGAGCCTATGTATATATGGGAAATTGCTGCGTGGGATATGAGGTACTTGCTGCGTGATCACGTGAATATATGAAGCCCCAACAGAACAGCAACAATACTTGGTGACACAGCGAAACAATGCAATTCCGAATTCAACTCTCCACCGATTTCCACTCGGATTGCAACACAAAGTGGGACTCGGTTTCGGCCAACCCTAGCACAAGGAGGCGCGTGGCTAGCCGAGTCCAAACACAGCTGTGCTCAGATTCGGCCAACAGAGATACAATATCGTAGTGTGCGCTGAAAACCAGGACGTGACAAGAACTCGAAGCTCTAATTGACCCAAACTAAGACCAGCAACACGACACAACCGATGCAACCGAAGACTCAACAAGCCCTAACTAAGCAGTACTAGTAAGGCTGAAAAGTGTCTATAGGATTGCAGGGGAAACTAATCTACTAATATTTTTGGCTTTTTCTGTACTATAGGAAATTAAAAACAACGATGGATTGGAAGTCTCTCACCGATAAACCTTGCTCTGATTACCAACTGATATGAACCTGCTAGGGTTTGGTGGACGATCTTTCGATGAGAGGCAAAGGATAACTCGATTGGTGGAAGAAGATGACGTTCACGGCCCGACTACAACCGTCCAGTTACGCTGCGCCTTAGCGACCGATACACCACCTCCAATGGTTGCCGCGATCCTGCGGTGCGACCTCCTGCAAGCAATCGAAGCACCAGCAAGAACAAGTAAACAAGCACTGAATTTGCGAGATAAAATTGACGGTCACAAACTGAATCTCAATAATGGTGGGGTTCCGTAGACAAGAAGGCGACCGACGCTCTCACAAGGAAGTAGCAATGGCTAACTTTCGACTAAACAAAACCCAAGTGTTCCTGGTGGCGGCTAAGGGTATATGACGTGGGGAGGATGACCACAAGGGTGTTGTGGTCGTGCTCCAACCCTAAGACGCGTCCCTAATGGACCCAACTTGATACATAGCCCATTGGGCCAAAATCAGGTGACTCAGCACCATGGGCTGAAAAGTACTCTGCAGTAAAACGACGATTGTGGCCGACTCCGAACAGATATAACTGTGAGGCTAGATCCGTTGGAAAGTAGACTTTATTAGCTTTCCATGAAGTACTTGAACACCCAAAACAGAGTCCAGATGAAGTCGTGGCATCCGTCATAAGTTGGTGCTGTCCTGCAGCCCGAATCCTGCCTGCGCGAATCCTCTCCCCTTTTGGTCCTCTCCATCGTTCCTAAGCAAAACAAGAGTGCACGTGTTTCTATGTTCTAAATAATCTGAATATGAACTCAAGAATGAACTCACTTGATTGTTGAGTTGGCGAGCACGAGCACGAGTAATAGGACCAGAACTTGGTACAAGCGTAGGCGGTGTGGACGTATTGTTGGTTTTGATGTCCTCATCACGGCTAAACTAATGCGTTGGCATGAAGAAGATCGTTTGAGAGATGGCAAACTTAGACACCCAACAGATGCTTCACAATGGCGGGCTATCAATTACAAATTCAAGCGATCATTTTCAAATGAGATAAGGAACATAAGGTTCGGATTGAGTACTGATGGGATGTGCCCATTTAACATGGTTAGCAGCAAACACAGCACTTGGCCCGTGACACTTTGCATATACAACCTTCCGCCTTGGCTGTGTATGAAGCGCACATACATCATGATGCCGTTGTTGATCCAAGGCCCAAAGCAACCTGGGAACGACATTGATGTGTATTTGGAACCTTTGGTGGAAGATCTACTGACTTTGTGGGATAAGGGTGTGAAGGTGTAGGATGAGTACAAGAAAGAACACTTCACATTGAAAGGTTTGCCATTTGTAACAATCGCGGACCTACCTAGCCTAGGTAGCTTATCCGGCCAGGTTACGAAGGGGTATAAGGGATGTGTGGTTTGCTTGGACCAAACACACGCCAAATGGCTAAGAAACAGTAACAAGATGGTTTACATGGGTCATCGTCGGCTCCTTCCATTGGATCACCCATACCGCCGTAACAGGAAATCATTTGATGGGACAAGGGAGGATCGCAAAGCTCTGGCTTATATGGATGGGAGGTAGATATTCAAAATAGTGAGCAAACTAAAAGTTGTCCAAGAGAAGGGTAAAGGAAGTGTGCCGGCCCCCCAAGATTCTTTGTGGAAGAAGAAATCTTTGTTCTGGAGACTCCCATATTGGCAGTTCATGATTGTTCGTCACGCACTTGATGGCATGCACCTAACTAAGAATGTGATAGAGAGCAGCCTTGGAGCACTAATGGCTGCGAAGGGGAAGGGGAAAGACTCATTGGCAACTAGACAGGACCTACAAGAGATGAATGTTAGGGCAGAGCTCCATCCCATTATTCTAGAGGATGGCAAAAAGAAGCTCCCAGTGGCATCATGGACCTTGGATGATGTCGAGAAATTAAAGATTTGCAATTTCTTCCATGAACTCAAAGTTCCTACTGGCTACTGCTCATACATCTGGAGGCTAGTCAACATGAAGGAGAAAAAGTTCAACATGAGTCTCATGAAGGCACATGACTGCCATGTTATCATGACACAATTGCTACCTGTTGCAATTAGGGGTGTTCTCCCAGTCAAGGTTCAAGACCCGATCATAAAGTTGTGCTCCTTCTTCAACGCGATCTCACACAAGGTCATAGACAAGGACACACTAGACAAACTTCAAGCAGATCTGGTGCATACTATCAATAGGCTTGAGATGCACTTCCCACCAACATTTTTTGACATGTCGGTGCATCTCCTTACTCACCTTGTTGCGCAGATAAAAGCCTTGGGGCCAATTTTCTTGCATCAGATGTTCCCATTCGAGAGGTTAATGAGTGTTTTAAGAAAGTATGTTCAGAATAGGTATAGGCCTGAAGGATGCATGGTAAATGGATGGATTACTAAGGAGGCAGTTGAGTTCTGCACATACTATTTGAACCTGCCAAGAATGGGGGTACCTACGTCTCGTCATGAGGGAAGGCTGGATGGCAAGGGGACAATCGGTGAGAAGTTGGTCCGGGTTACTGACCTTGACGCCTACAGGCAAGCACATTTTGCTGTTCTCCAACAAGCTTCCGTAGTATCGCCATATATTGACATACACAAACGAGAACTACGAGAGAGTAACATCGGGAAATCAGAGTCATGGATCATGACACGACATAGAGATTGCTTTGGGACATGGTTAAAGAGGAAGCTGATGGGTGTCGACACCGGTTGTGCTCTGCTAGACCACTTGGCAAATGGACCAGTTAGTACGGTGCTGAGGTATCAAGGATATGATATAAACGCATATACATTTTACACAAGAAAACAGGATCAGAAAAGCGCAAACCAAAACAGTGGTGTCCGGATCGATGCTTACGACAACCATGGTCACCTGGAGACATACTATGGTTTCATAGAGGAGATATGGGAGCTAGACTATGGTGCACAAATAAAGATTCCACTTTTTAAGTGCCAGTGGGTAAGGGTTCCGAAGGGGGTCTCGACGGACAAGTATGGAATGACGGTGGTAGATCTAAACGAAATCGCATATAGAGATGAACCATTCGTGTGGGCTAAAGATGTCATCCAGGTGTTCTATGCAAAGGATCTAGTTAATGAGGGCAAGCATGTAGTCCTTCAAGGGAAAAGAAAGATCGTCGGTGTGGAAGGTAGAACCGAGAAAGATGGTAATGGTTACCATGACATGCCTCCCCTTGGTCCAGATGTCGACCTACCCGTGTTTGAAGAGGGCGATGAGCCTGCTTACGTGCGGCTCGATCATAACGAGGCAGTCATTGTCAATTAGGAGCATATATTAATGTAATATTTGAAACTATCAAGTTGATGTAATATTCAAAATTATCGCGTTGATGTAATATTCCAAACTATCATATATGTTGATGTACTCTTTTCGAATCTAGCATTTCATAACTATTGCCCTTAATACTTGACATATTTTTTGTATATTTTATTTCAGTTAATACTCAAATTTATTTCGGGGAAAAAATCTGACCGAGGCCACACAGGAAAAAGGATTGGTGAAATGAGCTTCACCAGCGGTTTGGGCCACAAAACGGTGGTGAAAGTGGGCTTCACCGCCGGTTTGGGCCACAAACCGGCGGTGAAGCCCCTCATAGGGTTTTAGGCCCAGCGAAAAAACCCACCAAAGCCAAAGGCACGTCTGTTCGGCCCTCCGCGCCGCCGCTGCACCATGCAGCCCGCCGCCACGCCGACCTGCGCTGGGGCCGTCCCTCCCCCTCCGCGCCGTCCCTCCCCCCNCCTGCCCCAGCGCCATCCCGTCCCCGCCGCCACGTCGTCCTGCCCCTGCCGCGCCGTCCCATCCTCGCCGCACCATCCTGCGCTGCTCGGCCCCCAAAGAGGACGGGGAGGTGGAGGAGGAAGGCCAAGCAGCGCCGACCTGCCCTCGGGCCATCCTGTCCCGGCCACGGCCCTGACATTGCTTTCACCTTCATCGTCTCCCCCCCTTCCCCCCCTTTCAGGTTAGATCTTGCATCTTCTCTCAATTTGGCATGATTTGTTTATGCTGTATCAATATTAATGTGCCTTGAATGATCAATTTGCGGGTGGAATTTTGCCATTTCGTTGTTCCTGCGTCAGTGCAGAATTTGCAAAAGACTCAGCATTGGTATAGGAGGCCTAGTTAGAAAGGACAATGTAGTTGCTAGATTTCGTGATGCCAAATAGTGGGGATTGTTGGAAATAGAGTAATATTCAGATATCTTATCTGAGAGGTTAGGGTTCTAATCGAGAACGTTGGAACTGATGATTACTTTCTGTTTTTCCTTAGGGCGTTTTCAATCCTATTGTTGAAGCAATTTTCTTTGACATAATGGTTAATAATTACTCAAATACCTTTTCTGCAGTCCCTGTCACCTGAATCTTTCATAGATCACTTACTCAACTGTGAGTAGCAGTGTAGCACAATTCATTGAGTAGCACCGAAACTGGCAACCATTGTATTGCCACTAGTTCATCTTAAAACAGCTTAGAAACCAAGAAGTTCCTGCACTAGACTCAATTGCAAACTCACCCAGACTTGTTGGGGCTGCTAAATCATGATTTTGAATAAACATATAAATTGTAATGTAAGGAAACCTTGGAACAACATTGCCAAATCTCACTGAAATGTGCCTTTCAGGTTTGCTAAATTAACCAGACACACGAGACCTTGCCATCGATTAAAGCTTCGCCAAGTAATTGTATTGATTTCAGATTTTGAGCCATCGATTAAAGCATAGCAGTGGTCAAAGGAACTGAGCATGCATTTCATTGTGAACCTGTTACTAGTGACTGTGAATGACCATGATGAATAAATTCCCATTTAACTGTGCTACTATACATGTTAGTGGGAGGATGGATATGTGGTCAAGCAACTGCAGAATAACATAAGGATGTAGCCAAGTAACCCTCAAATATTAAGCTTGATTTATAACCCTTGGTGCCCCTGTACTAATTCATCTGCACCTTTAGTTAGTGATAATTTAATCAATGCTCAAGTTACTAATCCAACAAAGTTGCACCACAATACACTGCATTACCCCCATCAGATAGCTGTGGTATTTGCAGATACAAAGAAAAGTATAACAATAAAAAGAAACAGACTGAGAGAAAATTGGAACAGAAAAATAAGATCACACAATAGGATACACAGGCTTTGCACGGAAACATCTTGTGGTAATCAAGAGATAGGAGTGTATATGTAACACTTTCTTACTAGTAATACCTACTAGTCCATTACCTACTAGTCCGTAAGTGGGGTGTTAACAGCCTAAAGCATGTGTAGTGTTTGTGCATGTATCAGTTTTAGTATGAATTCTAGTCAAGGATACGACTATATGTCTATATCTTGAAAGCAGTCTGCAGCCATGATAGAATGAGACTTGTGAAATTTTTATACAGGAAAATTAGCATTTGGAATGTATGTTATCTGCAGTTAATTCTGAATTTTGTTTGCTTCTGTTTCTGAATTTAGGTCATATAGAAATCTGTTGTGTACAAGGAAGGAAGTGTTTGAAAATTGAGCAAAGGATAAAAAATTTCATTTGTTGCCTTGACTCTTATCGCACAAAAATTTCAGCAGCCTTATATGTAAACTAGAGAAGAATATGTATTCATTTAGCCATCTCATACTCTCTGTACTGTTATTCTGTTTATGTGTGTAGAGGAGGCTAACCAGGTACCATGACGGGAAGATTTTCACATTTTAGATCTCATGGCAAGAGTGTTGTACCTTCGAATGTTGAACGTGCGAATGTTAGACATGACGTTGAGACCAACGATGGAAGTCCTTCGGCGTATCTCAACCTCGACCAAATTGATGAGGTAATTGAAGGAAAAGCTACATCTTCGTGCAGTCTATGTGTACATATGACTAAAGAGTGGTTCTACGTGCAGCTTCATCCTCACCCCGAGACAAACAGAGACAACAGAGACAACAGAGACATCTGCACTGAAGTCCAAGCGAGGTAAAAATAAGATGCCTAAGGGTAGAAGTCTCATCATTGAGATGGATGATCTCGGGGAGCCCATAGATCCAGTTTCTGTCATTGCACCATACAAGATGGCGATTGGGGTGGTTGTGAGGGATAATGTTCCTATAAAGTATAGGAGATGGAGTTCAAAGAACCCTGATTTGGCTGTTCCAAACTCTGTGAAGGAGATATGTTGGACTAAGATGAAGGAGGCTTTTATTATCCCAGAGGGGTTCGAAGAGATAGCTAAGAAACGTGCATTGCTTCTTATGGGAAACTCATGGAGGGGTCTAAAGACTGAGCTCAACGCTTTGCAGAAGGCTGGCAAAGTTCCTGACTGGAAACAACTCCCAAACCAGAAGGATTATTGGAAAGAGTTTGTGGTCTACAAAGAGTCTGAGGAGGCCCGTTTGTTGAGCGAGAAAAATACAGAAAGCAGTAAGCAGCATAAAGAACCCCATAAGATGGATTCTCGTGGCTTTGCCAAGAAAATAATTGAGTGGGACGAACAAGCCGAAAGGCTGACACGGGCAGGGGTTACACTGGCAACAGAAGGGTGGAACACACGTGCCGTGAGGTTCCTGTTGGCTAGGGGAGCTTCATACAATCCAGATGGCTCTCTTTGTTTTGCCAATCCTGCTGCCGAGGATTTAGCGCGAAGGATCCAGGCAGCCCAAGAGCAAGGATTATTTCAGCCAGACAGGGAGGATGACGTGCTGACCCGGGCACTGGGAAATAAAGAGCATCCAGGCCGCACACGAGGGTTTGGACTTGTTCCATGGGCGCTTGCGTTCGAAGGTGATGTAAACAGTTACAGAAGTCGCTCGAGGAGCAAGGCAAAACACGAGGCGGCCTGGGAGAAAGTTATACAAGTTGTTCACCAAGAAGTAACCGAGCAAAAAAAGCAATTGCTCGTAGAGCTTAGCAGACAACAAACTGTGCCTCAACCTATCCTTCTCAAGATGTTGGTCAGACTCGCACGAGCCCTATAATGTGGCGGAGTAGTTGCGGAAGCACCGCTGCCGCCGATGATGATGCAAATACTCGATTCCCAGTTGATGAGATCACTGGTCCAACACCTTGCAGCCTGTATATCCAAGATAGGTTCTTTAGGACTAAGGTGGCTATTGGTCAGGCAGAGCCTACCGGTGAAGAAGTTATGTTGCATTGCCGGCCATTACCGAAAGGGTATGCCAAGGTCACCATCGATGCAGTAGTCAAGAACCAGTACCATAGAGTGGAATTAGATATCCCTGGTGGGGATGATAAGAAGACACTCGGGGATAACATTGGATGCTTTGTGGCATGGCGGAAGCGATACATATCATTTGGCCCAGATTCCGACTCCGATGATGATACCTCGGGTCCTGCTCCATCACCTCCTCAAAGGGATCCGAGTCCGGTCCCTCAAAGGGATCCAAGCCCTCCCGCTGCTAGAGAGCGAACACCGCCTCCTCCATCTCCGCCAAAGAAGCGCTCCTCTCAAAGGCTAGGATCTCAAAAATGACGATCTGATGACGTAGAGGAGGAAAGCTCGTGTAAGCAATCGACTAGAAAAAGGGGGGGTGAGTGGGAGCATAACTTCGTTATGGAAACCTTCTCCTGAAAAACAACCTGTTCCTAAAGATGCCATGATGCATTTTCTCAAAACAAGCAAATATCCATAGACAGGTAATAACCGACCTCGAAAGTCGGACTTTGAACGCACCATCAGTAAGGCCGATGTGTTGGAAGCAGGTAAAGATGTGTTTCATAGTGAGTTCGAAAAGAGGAGGAAATTTCTAGAGTCAGCTAACCTCTCGGAGGAAGATCTATTGGTGATCCAGCATGTTGGCACTCTACCCACGCCAAAGAGATCATGGCCGTTTAAGCCCGGGGGAGATCTAGTGGAACCGCACTTAATACCTCACTTAACCACGAGACTACGACAGTTGCATACTTGGTACAAACAACAAAGCGGTTCAAGCTTTGGGGCAAGATTCGATGATAACGATTTTCCAGGGCGTGGGGAATCCATATTGTGGATTAAATTCGAGTACCTCCATGAGTTCTACCAACAAGCCGCGCTTGACTGCAATATCATGAGCTTGTGGTGTTTGTAAGTTCCTATATAATGTCATCATATAACTTACATCGGTTACAATGTATTATCACTTCTAACTTTAATCTTTTTGTAGGATGGAAGCGCACAAGTGCAGGGAAGAGAATGTTAGAAACATCGGCTTCTTGGACCCTTGTGCTGTAAATGAGTAGACACTAGGCTACATGAGCACCAGGGACTACTTGACAAGGGCTTTCCTCGCTATGCAAGACAAAAAATACATTTTTCTCTCGTACAATGGCGAGTAAGTGTCAATGATAACTCTATAGTTTCATTGGTTTCACTTTATATTAAATCACTTTTGTGTCAGATTCCACCACGTCCTCTTTCAAATCGACCTTGAACAGAGTTGGATAAAGATTTTCGATTCCAGAGCATATCCGAATCCTAAAGAAAAATACAAGCTCGTCCTTAAAGATCTTAACTTGTAAGTCAAATAATTCTTCATGTATATTGAGTAGTCGAATGCTACATTTCCTTGGCTCCAACTAAGTTTGAAATTTCATAGGGCCTTCGCAAAGTACCGCAAGAAAAGCAAAAATCATAGACCCTTTTGGGGCGATTTTGAAGTGGTTGAAGCCAAATGGATCATTAGGCAGCCTCCTGGCAATGATCACTATGGGTACTATGTAATGCATTACATTCATACCACAACAGGAGATGATTTTGGCGCTCTTCATGATCAGGTTCGTACGTCAGTCTTAATTCAGTTGCAATCTCATTTGCATTCTCATTATTTCTCATTTGCATTCTCATTCTCATTACTTGTGTACTTAATTCATTATTTCTTATTTTCTTGATGTAGAGATGCGAGCTAGAAACTTCAGAGTTGCTACTTACAGCGATTTTGGGATTCCAAGAGCAACTCGTAGGATTCATTTTGGACCATGTTGTAAAACCTGGTGGAGAGTACTGCATTATCTAGACTTGTAATAATTTTAATTCAGCGGACTAGATGTTTGTGTTTGAATCTGAACTTGTGGTTCAATCATGTGGTTGAATTATGAACTTGTGTTGATGTAATAATTGTTAAGCTTCTGGATTATTCATGTGCTGTTGAAATATTATTGCTGCTGCTGGAAATTTATTAATTGTAGCTGGAATTTTTTTTGGCTGTTAGACACTTATCACCAGCGGTTCGTGGCATAAACCGCTGGTGATGACATCACCAGCTGTTTGTATTACAAACCGCTGGTGATACTGGGGGCATCACCAGCGGTTTTAAAACCAGTGATGAAACCCAGGATCTTCACAAGCGCTTTTTTAGCAGCACTTCCAAAACCGGCGCTGAAGGCCCCTTACGAACCGGTGCTGATGCCTTTTGTGTAGTAGTGCATCTCCATATTTGCAATTGAGTTGCTTGTTCTACTTGTTCTTTGATTGCTTGCAAGAATTACCCTCATGGTTTGGTTGATCATGCTCCACAAGATCGCGACAACCGCTAGAGATGGTGTATCAGTTGCTAAGGCGCAACATCCTTGGATGGTTGTAGTCAGGTCGTGAACGTCCCTCCAGTCCAAATCAAAGTTATCCATCTTTCATCGAAAGATCGGGCACAAATCGAAGTTGGATTTGATCTCTTTCTTTCCTTGGGCCAAAAGTGACATGGTGGCCTGGTGGAGGACATAGGGAATCCTTGGACTTGGCCCCCAATCAACTTCTTTGGTCCTCCATGCCTTCCATGTGTGTTTAACACCCTTTTTGATCTACGAATGTATTTCTGAAAATGACAATGAACATACATCATGGTGCAACATCAATTCGCATGGAGCAGACTTGACAGAAAAACCGATGGAACCAGATTCTTGAACCGATGGAACCGGTTTTGGTTCCCTGTTGCCCATCTGACAAGGCAATCCGGTGGCACCGGATTTGGAAACCGGTGGAACCGGTTTTCCCCGAGTCCTAGTAGGTTTGGACTCTTTTGGGTCGAGTTGTAATAGGGCTTTTCTTGCAGGGCAAGACCTCCCCACCCTATAAATATAAAGGGCCACGGCCGATTGAGGGTTTATCCAATCGATCAATCAAAATACCTTTACTTTTTGTCATCTCCAAACCCTAACTTTTCCAACCTCTATTGTTGTTCGTACTTCGTCTCTACGGCGTTGACGACGTTCTGAGTGGCCTGCCGACCTCAGAGCAACCCTAGGCGCGCCTACCCTGACGGGGTCCCTCTGGGCCGGTGTTCGTAGCCTTACGCAGCAAACCCTAGGAAACCGGTGGTACCGGATTCCTAAAATTGGTGGAACCGGTTTTGCCAGGGCTGTTGCAGGTGATCGATCTATTGCGGATCCACGCGAGCTAGCACACGTTTCGGTGTGTTGACTAGAAAAGCGTCAACACATTTTTGGCGACTCCGCTGGGGACTTTGAAGATCTTGGTTTCGATAACCGATCTATCAAACCCTAGCAAGATGGGCTCTACTGCAGATCTGGATAAGGACAACATCATTGCGCCCTCCATCAAGGAGCTCAGTGAGGAGGAGCGTTAGAAGTTTGAAATAGCCCAAGAATTCTTCAAGAAACCAATTCATGATGGGGCTAAAGAAGGATCACCACGGCAAGGTGAGAAGAACTCACGAATCCATGATGCCGGCGTTCACTTTAAAAGACAAGAAGGTGGAAGAAATACCTCCGGTAACTATATACCCACCTGAAACTTCTACTCCCAAACCTGATGTTAAGCTTAGTGTCACACTTTTACATACCGATGAAGTAGTAAGCACTCTTATGGAGAGGATGGACAGAATTGAAAAGGATAGGGTGGTAGAAAAGTCTTATTATGCATATAACATACCATCTATGCAACATGAGAATATGCATGCGAATGTGTCAGCTACACCAAATCAATCTTCTGAAAATCCACGATATGGTATGCCGACTAATTTTCACCCAGGGCAGACACTGCCGCTAGCACATGTTTCGCCAGCCTTAGTGAAACCAGTGGCATCGGTTCCAGAAACCGGTGGAACCAGTTTTGTTGCCGCAGTTGTGCAGCAGTTAGCACCACCCACTACAGCCCCTCTTTCGGTAGTCCCTAACTGAAATAAAGAGGTGGCCAATCGTTCTACTTATATTGGGGCACGTGCATATAACATCACCCCATATACCTAATCAAAACATTAATTCTAGTGGGATTCCTAATGATGTATATGATCAATATTTGCGACAAAGTCCTGATCGCATGTCTCATGTCGCTCAAGTTCAGAATACAGCCACAGGGCAATCTGATCTAGCTCGTTCAAATTTATATGTTGAATTCTTTAAATTGAAGGACGAGTTGGTTAATATGATGCAGGATGTTGATGCTCGTTAGCAACACACTTTTAGTGCTATTTAAGTGGTGTTTTGGGACCAATTCATATACTAACCTGCCACTTGGCACTTGAAATAACCCCGTTTTCGCATATGCATGTATTTTTGGAGGATTTTGGTTTACGCAGGTTTTCGAGCTATAAATGAGCACTTTTGGACAAAGACCAAGATCATGCATAGCGCGGAGGAATGAAAGCCATGTGACTCAGATTTCGTTCACTCTCATCTATGGTGAACCAACCTCCAAAAATGTGGAAGGGCAAGGACTTGAAGATAAGGTCGGATGATTTCGGGATCAAGGTGAATCAGGCAGGCATATGGAAAGCTATCAAGACCCAATCTTATCCCAAAGCAACCTACGTCAAATACCCACATGCATTGGCAAATCCACTCCTGGAGGATCTAGAAGCTTGCACGCGAAAGATGGGACCGAGGGGCCACAAAAAAGCCCTGGGCCGGCCAGCCCAGGGGGAGGGCCAGGCCGGCCGGCCTAGCATGTTTCTGCGCCACCTCGACCTCCCCTTTGAGCTAGGGTTTCCTTGGACTATTTATAGCCCCGATGCTAGGAGCCACGCACATCCATCCACCAGAACTCAGTGAAAACCTAGGGCATACACCAAAAGGAGACGACGGCCGTCGCAAGTCCTCGAAGTTGTCTAGGGGATGGCTTAGGCCAACCCTAGCCACCATAGCCTCCCTGCGTGGTTGTGCCATGGTGGAGTTCATGAGCTAGTTGGAGTCATCAATGGTATGTACTTGGTGGTGATGATTCAAACACATCTATTATATGAGTTATGTTCTTCATGTCATCCGATCTCTTAGCGACTCAATGCCTTCTTCTATGCTTTCTACCTATCATGAATATGTTTGTTCCCTAGTCTACTTCATATGTTTAGACTATATAGCATGCTTTATGTAATCATGGTGATTAGATTTAGCATGTCGACCCTTCATTATATCTAGACACGTTCACTTGTGGATGTGCCCTTGTTACTAGACACGTCGATAGGGAGCATCGTGACAGGGTGTGATCCCGTGTAGGGTGGAGTTCTCGGGAGGTTGAACGGAGGTAAGGGTTTAAAGATTACTTTGGATGAGATGCATGATGTGCTTGCTCTATTTGGCTAGAACTACAACTAGAAGACAATAGACCCGTTTATCCTTTGGTTGTGCTTTACCCTTGCCTATGTTTATGGATGAGATCAACCTATACACTACACTCAAATCTTATAGGTTTTACCCCTTTATATGCAATCCACGCTTAATGCTAGGAATAGATCCGTTAGATTAGATGGAAAACCCTAGGTAGTTCATTGTCGATCCACGGATTGATAAACCTTGGATGGAATACTCTAAGGGAAAAGCTACGATGATCTGTGTGCTTGCGGTTCACAATTGGCGCGTCTATGGAGCGTCAACATGCTTTTCTGGCGCCGTTGCCGGGGATCAGCAACTCGAACCCTAGGGAGATCTATCTAATTTTTCGGACTAACCCTAATTTTGTCATTGCATATATCCTGTGTTTCTTGTTTGTGTCCAATAAATGCAGGTAAAACCCTACCACAAAGGGATCAAGAAGTTCTCAACATCCGGATTTTTACAAGTCCAAATCTCACTCAAACAAGTTGATGGCTACATCAAGATCCGCTCTTTAGTGGTAGGTGCTAACTTTTGTTAGTGGCTCATCATCCGCTATCGAGCCCACACACAAAACAAGTAAAGATGAACAAGGTATGCCACCATGTCAATTAATTTTTAAGACTAATGTTTCTTGGAGAATTGTTTGCTCAAGCTCTAGGTGATGAATCATGCCCCAAAGAAGTCGTGAGATCCGATCATCAACATCTTTGGAAGGTTTTTGTTGAGACCAGTTTTTTCCCTTGATCAGAGAAGTACCATGGAAGAAAATTAGAAAATATGAAGCTCCATCAAATCTTCTTTCCAACGCATCAAGAATCGTGAACTTTGGAGGTCGGTGCAAGGAGTTATGGTAAAGTCTTTCAACTCTACGTGTTCTAAAATCTGTTCGGGACAGAACGTAGTGCCAGAGCAAAACAAGCATAACTCTTTCTTCCGGAGTCCATTGGGAGTGAATGAGCACTCATTGGAAAGGGAATTTGATGCACACCGCAATGGAGTAGAAGTATAGTACATGTCCTGTACTGGGTGAAGAGGAATTCAATGAAGAACAGGCCGCAGCAAACAACGGAGAAGGTGATGGTAATGTCAAGGGATGATTGGAGGTCCTTGAGCGCAAGTGATGATGATTTGAAGTTGATCAAAACTGGAGGCAATAAGATTAGAAGCACCACACCACTACGAATCTTCTTCAGTAGGATGCTCAAGAAGCTTCTAATTGAGTGATGCTACCAATGAAGGAAACCGCTCAAATCATCGACATAAAGAGCAAGAGCCCCATAAGATTCCGGCACCTTGGGTAAAGCAAGAACTATGGAGAAAACTCATCATTGGAGCCATGCTACTCGCTGGTGAACCAATGGTGATGACCTTGAATCCTAAGGATGCATAACACGACGCTCCGAAGACCACAAGATCAAGATCATCGACATCTTAGGCTCAATTCGCAAGAAGAAACTGTTCACATCAAAAGTTTGCACAACCTCTGAAGAAAAGAGCAGAATATTTTTGGATATTTAAAAGCCCCATGAAGTTTCTATTCCAACGAAACAAGAATTAAGCCAATTGGAGATTCCTACAAGCGGTTATGATCACAATATCGAAGGTCGTGCATTCTGAAATTTTCTGGACAGCACGCAGCGCTGAAGTAAAATTGGCATAACTCTCTTATTTGAACTCCGTTTAAGATGAATGACTACTCATTGGAAAGGCAATTTCATAAACTTTTCAATAGATCAATATTTGGTATATGTTCTATTCTGGACATAGGGAAAAATCCATAAAGAAGAGGCAGGAGCAACATGATGAGAATAAGGTAGAGGAGATAATGATGACTACAATGAAGAGGAGCTTGGGCAATACTTTCATCGAGCGTACATGACCAATTTCAGAAGCTTAAAATAAAAGGAGGGTCCTCAAGAACTTTGGCATATAAAGACACAAGCCGGCGACATTCGATACATAAAGATATTTTGAGCAACCCACGATGAATTACACCAAGTGACATCAAGCTGCTTGGATACTTCGGATTCTCGCACGAAAGACCATGGCTTCACATGAAAATAATCGAGGTGAGAAGTCTAGCTCTATGACTTTAAATGAAGCGCTTTGCGGGAGGCAACCCGATCTTTTGTTTATTATCTATCTAATATGACGGTCTATATTGTGCTCTTTAATTGAATCATCAAGTAACATTATACCATTGCTCTAATAAATGCCACAAATTTACGTTGTATGATCTAAATGTTATTGAAGGAGAACTTTGTTATTTGATCTTGGAAAACTTGTAGACCCTTTTGTGTGCCTATTAGTGTTTAGAGTCTTTTTCTTTGAGTCTTTTTAGAGAGACATATGAGGTATGACATCACCGTTGATTCTAAACTTGTGGCTAGTTAACTTAGGCTAACTTTTGTTTTGTTTTTAGAACACCACATCATGTCATATCATTTTGTTCATCCACCTCGTGTTGCACTCCATGCCATATTGTTCTCACCCTTGCATTGCATTGCACGTTTTGTTTTGATCTAACTTTTTGTTAAAAACCACCTAAGCCTTCCTATCAACCCGCCAAAAACCGTAGCCAACAAGGGTAGGATTGACTTGTGTTGATTGGCTTGCTGCACCATTCATATTAGCCAAGTCAATCTCTATTTCTTGTCCTAACTGAAAACTTTGACTAGCCTCCCTACGAGATCCTAAACCCTTGGGAAAATCTCTCATACCCATAGCCATCCTAAAACCATAGGATTTGTTTTCCACCCAATGAAACAACCTTTGTTTTTCTTTTTGTTTTCAACCACCTTAGGTAGATTTTCTAAACTTGACTTCTCTCTTCAAAATTCTTGTTTTAAGCCAAAAATATAGGATACCTATGAGCCTTCCCCTAAACCTCGTTAGCTAGGTTGTTCAGTTCTTTTCGATGAATGATTTTCCTGTCGACAATGCTTCACTTCTTATGAGGAGGTTGGCCAAGCTTTGTCGCTCTAAGCAATTACTTTTGAATTGATTGCAGAACAACATTGAAAGACCTTTCAAATCTTGCTAACTCTTTGCATTTGCATTTTGCATCCACTCTATCATTCCATCATGTATTTGTTGGCTTGGCTTTTTCACGAAACTTAATGATGAATGCTTTCATATCTATGTTAATGCTTGGATGGTATTTTTCTTTAGCAATCTTGTGTAAACATGGTGTTTTGACATGATCACGGACCATCATCATTTAGTTTTGTAAGCCTTGTTAGCATCTACATTGCATTGGTTGGTTTATAAGCTTTGCAATGCGCTTTATTTTTCTTGTGCTATGAGGAATTACTGACCTTGGGATAGACACCTTGGTTAATAAATCTTTATGACTATTGAGAAATTTCGGCAATCTAGTTGTAAACATGGTGTTTAGAACTAGGTGTAAACATTATCTTTGTTTATATGCTTTCCTCTCATTTGCATACTCACTTTGCACACACGCACACCCATTAGGTTTTTATTTTTCTCTTTTACTAGGTTAATTATGCCACAAGTTAAGGTCTTAGGGATGTCATTGGTTGTTGGCATTTGCTTATACTCCCGACCGTCACCCTGGGGGTAGATTATGCGTCTCAATTGTTTTGCAGGTATGACGAGGGAATCCCATGAATTCGTGATCAAAGTTGCATTCAAGATCGTTAACATCTCCGAAGATTGAAAAGGATGCTGCTGTTTTCATCGAAAATATGCACATGTTCAGAGATGTACAAGGAACAAAAAGTTGATATTAAGAAGCTCCATCAAATTCTCGTTCCAACGCATCCAAGATCAATGAATTTGAAGACCTATACAAGGAGATACGACAAAAACATTGGGCGCTGCGCGTTCTAAAATCAGCTCGGGACAGATTGCAGTGCTGGAATAAAATGGGTATAACTCTTTTGTTCGGAATCCTTTTTGGGCAAATGATGACTCCTTGGAAAGAGAAATTTGTGCACTTGCAATGAAGCAATGGTTTAGTACATGTTCTGTTCTGGAAATAAAAAAAAATTCATGGAAGATGAAGCAGCAATGAAGACAACAAGCAAGGAGATGATAACGGTACGAAGAATTATTGGGACCATGGCTTGATGACAAGAAGAGGTTGAAGAAAGTTAAGGCAACAGAGGTGAAGAAGCATAAAGATAATCTCCAAACACATGGCTGAAGGACTTCAAGAATCACATGACGGTTCACCATCTTCTTTCACACTTAGCAACATCCTAAGCATGGGGGAGGACTTGTTGGACGAGAAGGAAAAGACCATTTCGAGTTGTCGGGGTTCTCTACCGCCGGCAAGTAAATTTCTACGATCGCGTGTCAGGGTCCGGATGGTGACTCAAGAGACAGGGGATTTAGACTGGTTCGGGCCTCCGGAGAGTAATACCCTACGTCCAGTGAGTGCCGATGTTCTCAAGTCCAAGTCTGTAGTAGGGGGTACAAACTGGTCGGGAGAGGGAGAGGGTCCCAAGTCCCTGTGTTCGTGCGAGTGTGCAGTTCGTGCTGTGTTCGAATGTGCGTCTGTTGTCCGTGTCCCCCCACTGGTGTCCCCTTGTCCCCTTTTATAGTCTCAAGGAGAGAAGGGAGCGGGAGGTGAGAAAGAAGAAAATTACAAGGGGAGTTACTGCCCCCAAGGCCTTTAACTTGCGCCGCGCGCCGAGCCGTACGGGGAGCAGGTGTTGACGGAGTGGGCGCCCCGCCGGACCCGGGACCGTACATCCCGGGTGGTTGGTGTAGATGACTTCTCGGGTAGTTTCCGGGTCGTGGTTGACTCGCTCGAGGCCTTTGAGAACTCCAGGTGTCCTCCTCGGGCTCTAGGTGTCGTCCTTGGGCGCCTGGGGTCGTCCTTGGGCGCCTGGTGTTGCGCATGCGTTTCTCCCAGGACTGTAGCGTTCCTGTTCGGATGAGACGGGCGCCACTGTGGCTGCCGTGGCGAAGGACGGACGCCCATCATGCTCTGGCGCGGCGGGTACCAAGTGGGTACGGCACCGGATGGGCCGGGACGGGATGAAGCCGAGTAGTTTGATCGGGCGAGCCGGAGACTCCTCGGAGGCGGAGAACTCCCCGGGCGAATCAGAGAGCCTTTCGGGGGCGGAGAACTCCTCGGGCGAATCGGAGAACCACTCGGAGGCGGAGAACTCCTCGGGCGGATCGGGGAACCACTCGGAGGCGGAGAACTCCTCGGGCGAATCGGAGACTCGTCGGGTGGCCTCCGAGCTGTCGGGGCGTGGAGAATCCGCTTTGATTTGGATCTTCGGCTTTTGCTTTTGAGGGGTGGATTATCGTGAGGACCCGGGTTAAGGGCTTGATTGGGTACCCCTAATCCAGACCCTCGTCAGCTGCCCCCGAGCCTGGGGGGAGATGGAGACTCGTGCTCAGGCTGAGAGGCAGCGTAGATACGGTAAGTCACGATTCTTCCGGTGGGGGCACGCGAGCGCACCCGCCGGGTGTAGCCCCCGAGCCTTGAGAAGAGCTGGTGCTCTTGTTAAGGTTTTGAGCCCGGGTGGTTTGCCTTGGATGTTGTCGGGATCGGAAAACTTGTCGGGGATGGGAAGCTTGCCGAGGACGCTTCGTCAGTGGGCCGGGCCGCTGCCCAACCATTGTGGGCCGAGCACGGGAGCGTCGGCCCGTTCTTCCGCCGCGTGGGGGGTGGACACGCCTTTTGAGGAGGCCAGATGAAACGACGGGCGCACGTCGTCGCTGCGCCAGTGGTGGGCCCGTGCAATTAATGTCGCCGCTCTGCTCCGCCCCTATTTATAGCCTTGCGTCACAGCCGCCTAGGGTTTTACCCTAGCCCGAGCCTTTCGCCTCCCGTTGCGTGTCTCGTCTCCTCCGCCGCTGCTGCGCTCGTTTTCTTGCGTCCTCCGCCGCCGTTGCTTCGCTGTTCCGGAGAGTGAGTGACCGAGCCCCCTATCCCGCCTGGGCTTCCTCCTTCTGATAGCTTTGCGATGTCGACCTGGAAGCGCTCGAGGGTTACGCTCCGGCAGCTGGAGGGCCTCGTGGCGGAAGGGCTGCTTCCGCCATTGACAGCGGCCGAGGAGTGGAAGATACCGGGTGTGGAGGACTACCCCCGACCGCCGTGCGGATACGTCGTCTCGTTCGTCGCCTTCCACGAGTGCGGGTTCTCCGTCCCCGCTGGGAGGTTCATCCGCGCCGTGCTCAACGAGTACGGGCTGGAGCTCCACCACATCAACCCCAACGGGGTGCAGCAGATGGTGGTGTTCGTGGCGCTCTGCGAGGGGTACCTGGGGATGGAGGCCCACTGGGACCTCTTTAGGTACTTCTTCAAGTTCGCGCTGCACCCCGCCGAAGGCGGCGCCCCCGCAACGATCGGGTGCGCCGTGTTGAAGATGAAGCAGGGGCGGTCGAAGGACTACATCACGGGGACCCTGATCAGCTCGAACAAGGGCTGGCATCCGATGTGGTTCTACCTCAAGAACGACTCCAAGAACCCCCTCCCGGAGTACACCAGAAAGACATTCGAGAAGGCGCACGACGAGTGGGCGTACGGGCCCGAGAAGAAGCTGCAGGAGAAGCTCCTCGGGAACATCTGGAAGGCCCTCGCGCGACTCCGCGACGCGAAGGTGTCCGCGGCGGAGGTCATCGGTTGGTACCTCTCGAGAGGTATCATGCCGCTGAGGCGGCGCACCCTCCAGATCTGGCAGATGGTTCCGGCGAAGGCCCCCTTCGTGGGGACCGTGACGATGAACCCCTTGCCCTCGGAGGCCGAGGTGGAGCGCCGGGTGACGGCAGCGATGGGGAAGGCGCACGACGCGTATCCTCCCCCGGGCCTTCTCCCTATGCTCCCGAATGCCCGCACCCAGGCTCTGGTAAGGTTTCCTTCATCCGCCTTGAATCCCCGAGTAGTCTTTGGTTTGCTGATCCCGAGTTCTTTAGATGAAGAGCTATGACTGCTCCTACTCCCTGCCGCCGCTTCCCGAGGACAGGGCGAGGAATCGGGCCGAGGCCGAGTGGGCCAAGGCGAAGAAAGACCGCCGGGAGCAGTGGAAGAAGCAAGAGATCGCCAAGCGCGAGAGAAACGCCGAGCGGTCCAGGAGGAGGAAAAGGGGAGAACGGGTCTCCGAGGACGAGGACCCCGAGTCGGAGCCCGCGGAGGGGGACTCGAGGAGTGACGGCGACGAGGAGAGCGACGACGAGGACGCGCCCCCCAGGAAGCTTAAGGCGGTTGCGGCGATGACCGCCTCATCCTCGGCGCAACATCCGGGGTCTAGCGGGAGTGGAGGGCCGCCACCGCCGGACGCAGGGAGGAGCGAAAGCTCCTGGTCGGGCCGGCATCGACGGCCCTCCGAGGACAGCCAGCGCGAGAGGCGCAGCCACACGCCTCCGTCCTCCCGTCACGTGCCCGAGGAGGGGAAGGGTTCCCGACGGGACACGGTCTCCCCTCGTCGGGAGAGGAGCCGGAGCCGGGACTTGTCGGAGCGCGCCCACAAGGGGGGTTCGTCCTCGGGGGCGTCGCGCTCCCCCAAAAGGCTCGCGCCGCGAGATGACAGGCGGCCGCCGCCAGCCCCTCAAACGACGCGGGCGCATAGCGAAGGGCGGGACGCGCCCCGGACGCCCGCGGTGGAGACGCAGGCCCCTTCCGCCCCGGTGAGGGCCACGACGGGGTGGCCAGACCCGTCCCCGGTCGAAGGAGGAGGCCCGTCTGGTCAGGCGGTGCCCCACTGGGGTAGGGACGCTGAAACCGCGCCGGTGGCCCCCGCCCCAACGGCGCTCGCGGGATCCAAGAGGCCCGCATCCTCGAAGGACCCAGCGCCGACGGGTTCCATGCAGACTCGGACCATCTCGTCGAGGTGAGTGAAGATCTGTCCTTCTCGAGTGGTTTTTGTTTTCTCTGTAGTTACCATTTTTCTCAGCCGGATTCCCCGACTTGTGATGCACCAGCCGGGCCGACACTCCGCTCGTGGTGGCGCCGAGGAAGACGCTGCGCTCGGCGGCGCAGACACCAAGGCCTGCGACGGAGCAGGCCGAGAAGGTGACGCCGGATCCCGTGGCGGAGCCGGCCGAGAAGGCGACGCCGGAGCCTACGGCGGAGAGGGCCGAGGAGGCGACGCCGGTGCCCCTGACGAAGCAGGCCGAGGAGGTGGCACGGAGGGTGGCGCCCTCTGTGGAGGAGAAGGCGCCGGAAGGGGACGGCGACAGCCCGGGAGACGCGCTCCCGACGGGCCTGGCCGTGGCACAGACCGTCCCCACGGAGGCGGCCGTGGCGGCGCTCCAAGCCGAGCTGGCCGAGGAGCTGGTGGAGGCGGCTCTGCCTACTCTTCAGGAGGCGGCGGCCCGCCCTGGAGCGGGGGAGGTCGCCGTGTCTGGTGACACGACCGGGGAAGATGGCCGCGGGGTCGCTGCCTCTCCGGGGACTGCGGCTGGCCCCAAGGAAGCAGAGGCGGGGACATCCGGCTCCTTCCAAGACGCTGCCATCGCGGCGGCAGCAGCCGGTGCAGCCCCCGAGCCCTCCTCCGGGGTGGTTCCCCCAGAGGTCGTCGTGCTCGAGGACTCGCCGGAGGGTAGCTCACGGAGGGTCATCGGCGAGTCCAGCGGGGGGCCGATCGTGGAGTCCCCGAGCCCTTTGAGCCCTTCGAGCGAGGGCCTGGACTTTCTCCGGGAGACACCGGGGATGATGATGATGGATCGTCGTTTCGACACCATCGTACCCATCGAGAACAACCCGAACCTGCCGTGCGAGGGTCGGTTGTTGTGGTACGATCGTCAGAACCTGGAGGATCCCATCTTCGAGCTTGACGACACGTCGGAGAGGGAGCAGTGCCGACTTCTCGCGGAGGGCCTCAATAATATGAAGGAGGTCTTTAATAAGATGATCATCGGGCCTTCCCAGGTGAGTTCTCGGGCTTCGTTCTTCTAGTCTTGGCGCCGTTTTGGGGTGTGTCTTACCGCTCCCCTTTCTGCTTTCGTTCAGAAAATTATGGAGCGCAGCTCCAAGAAGTCCCTGTTCCTCCGCCGGGAGTCCGGGCTTTGGCCCGCCGTGCAACAGCTGAAGGCCGAGAAGGAGCAGCTCGAGGCCCAGCTGACCGAGGCCCGGGAGGCCAGGGACGAGGCGATTGAGGACGCCGCGGAGGAAAAGGCCACCCTCGAGGCGAAGGTGGAGGAGGCCGAGAAGACGGTGATGGAGGCGCTGGTGGCTGCCGACACCTCCAAACGGGCGAAGGACGCCGCCGTGCAGGAGGCCGAGGGGTTGAAGGAGAAGGTGGCGGACCTTCAGAAAGATCTCCAGCACCGCGACCTCGACCTCAAGATGGCCAACAACCAAGCGATCGGGTTGGCCGAGAAGCTGAAGGCTGCTGAGGAAGAGGGGGCCCGCCTCAAGGAGGTCGCCCAGAAGCGGAAGGAGGAGATCCTCGGTGAGTTATCCCTCCCCATTTCTTGTCGGGCGGTTTCTTTCCGTTCTCCTCGAGCGGCGGCGAGTTTGCTTAGGCTTGTCTGCCAATGTAGCCCTGCGGAAGGGGAAGGCTGACCTGGAGGCCAAGCTCGAGGCCGAGAAGCGCGAGGTGACCAAGGCCTTTGCTGCCAACCAAGAGCTGGTGGACCTTGGTCGCAACCTGAAGGCGGAGTTGGCCAGTGAGTATTGTGTTTCTACTTATCCTTCTTCTTGCTTACCTTCCTGCGAGATGACTCCTGACGAAGAATTGTCTACAGGAGCTGTCGAGGGCCTTCGGAGGTCCAGGGAGGCGGGCGAGCAGAGCCAGAGGGCCCTCGAGAAGAAGTCTGAGGTCCATCAGGCTTTGGTCCAGGGGGTCGAGCACCTGTTTGAGGAGCTCAACGTCGGTGGCGGCCCGTCCCTGGTGGATCGCCTCGCCCTTGTCGCAGGGAGAACTCGGGCGCAGGCCTCGGATCTTGCTCGGAGCGTGGCGCGGAAGATCATTGCCATGTTCTTGTCGCACTACCCGACCATGGATCGGGAGGCTCTGCAAGGCGGATGGGCCCCCGGCTACGAGGATGCCGAATATGATGAAATTGAAGCCGAGTCTTCCTCGTTCACCGAGAAGGTGTTGACCGCTGCCCTGAAGGATCTTGGGGCAGAATAAAAATAGGGGAGTTAGTCATTTTCGTAATGTAGTGAACTCAATTCCCCTTAAAGGGTAACCGTTGTTGCTATAAAACTCGTGTTTTTATCTGTTGTTTGCCATTTCCGTTTTCTTCCGAAAGCTTAGGGTCATATGTCGAGGTGGGAAGGCGCGGGGGCCTGCCCGTCGGACTCTGTTACATAGCCGCCGGGGCGTAGGAACTCGAGAGTTTGGGCACTCGGACTCGCAGCCCCCGAGTGGTTTCGGAAGATTAGAACAATGACAAGCAGCAGATCGATTACGCTGCAAGCGATAACTAGTCGAGGCAGTTTCTTTATTGCTTTTCGGGAAAAAGACGTCGGTCCGGGGACTTGGACTTTGCCCGCAAGTTAGCGCCGTAGCCGCAGGGGCGTAAGCACTCAAAACGTGGACAAGCGTGGTCACGAAGCCCCTCGAGCTGACGTTCCTTTCTTGCAAGCGCAAAAGCATACCGCTTGATCGCGTGCGAGAGCGATCACTTGTCGAGCTTTTTGCGAAAAAAGGAGGGGCACCGGGCCCCGGGTGGAGCCCCCGAGCGGTGGGTGATCCTGCACAGGGAAGGGGTCGCCCGCCGCTTAGCTTTGGGAACTTGCGAGGTATGTTTTGGAAAACGACCGTGTGCGAATAAAGTACTCGGAATAGCGCAGCGCTTCATTTATTATCATGAATTGAAAAGTACAGGTACTTTTAAGGGTAAAAGCGACGTAGCTGCTCTATGTTCCAAGCGTTCGTGAGGACTTGGCCGTCCGCGTCCTTGAGCTTGAAAGTCCCCGGGCGGAGGACTTGGTCGACGATGTAGGGGCCTTCCCATGGCGGCGACAGCTTGTGGCGGCCGCGGTTGCTCTGAACTCGTCGGAGGACGAGGTCGCCGACTTGAAAGGCCCGGCTTCGGATGTTGCGGTCGTGGTATCGCCGTAGGGCCTGCTGGTACTTGGCCGAGTGGAGTAGTGCGATGCTGCGCGCTTCATCCAGCTGGTCGATGGCGTCTTCCAGGGAGGCTTGATTCCCTTCGTCGTCGTAGGCGCGAACCCTTGGGCTGCCGTAGTCGAGGTCAGTTGGAGACCGCCTCGGACCCGTGCACCATGAAGAAGGGCGTGCAGCCAGTGGCTCGACTTGGAGTGGTTCGCAAGCTCCAGAGGACCGACGGGAGCTCTGCGACCCACCTTGCCCGGAACTTCTCGAGGCGTTTGAAAATTCATGGCTTCAGTCCTTGCAAGATCATGCCATTGGCTCTCTCCACCTGTCCGTTGGTTTTGGGGTGGCTGACGGCGGCCCAATCCACTCGGATGTTGTTGTCGTCGCAGAAGCTGAGGAACTTTTTGCCCGTGAACTGAGTGCCGTTGTCGGTGATGATCACGTTCGGGACCCCGAAGCGGTAGATGATGTCGGTGAAGAACTGGACAGCTTCTTGCGAGCGAACCCGCCTGATGGGCCTTGCCTCGATCCATTTGGAGAACTTGTCCACGGCGACGAGGAGATGCGTGAAGCCCCCGGGTGCTCTCTTCAGTGGCCCGACTAGATCCAAACCCCATGCGGCAAAGGGCCAAGTGATGGGGATGGTCTGCAGGGCTTGCGCCGGGAGGTGGGTCTGCCTTGCGTAGAACTGACAGCCTTCGCAGCTGCGCACGATGTCCTTGGCATTGGCCACCGCGGTTGGCCAGTAGAACCCTTGCCGGAAAGCTTTCCCGACAAGTGTCTTTGGCGCGGCATGGTGCCCACATGCCCCTGCATGGATGTCCCTTAGCAATTCTTTGCCTTGGTCGATCGGGATGCAGCGCATCAAGACGCCGAAGGTGCCCCGTCGGTAGAGTTCTCCCTCGATGAGCGTGAAAGTTTTGGCCCAGCGCGCGATCCGCCGAGCCTCGGTCGTGTCGGGAGGGAGCTTGCCCTGCACGATCCACTCGAGTAGCGGGATCCTCCAGTCGGGATCCTCGAGGCTAGGCTCGGGTGCTGCGTCAATCTCCATCACTTCCGCCTCCTCCTGCGCTGGAGGCTCGGGTGGCTCGTCGTCGAGTCGGATGGAGGGGGCGTGCTGGTCCTTGGCGAACACTCCATGGGGGACGGGCTTCCGGTTGGAGGCCGCCTTGGCGAGAGTGTAGGCCGCCTCGTTGTATCGTCGTTGGACGTGCTTGAGCTCGAGGCCGAGAAACTTGTCTTCCAGCTCGCGGACCGCCCGGCAGTAGGCGGCCATCTTGGGGCTGACGCAGCTCGACTCCTTCATCACTTGATCGACGACCAACTCCGAGTCTCCTCGGATCTCGAGACGCCGTATGCCAAGCTCGAGGGCAATACGGAGTCCGTTGATGAGGGCCTCGTACTCCGCGGCGTTGTTGGAGGCCGGGAAATGCAGTCAAACCATGTACTCCATGCGGACGCCCAGAGGCGAGACAAAGACAAGGCCGACGCCAGCTCCTTCTTTCATTAGCGATCCGTCGAAGTACATGACCCAAGTCTCATGCTCGATGGAGGTCGGGGGGTCTGGGCCTCGGTCCACTCGGCGACGAAGTCGACCAGCGCTTGTGACTTGATGGCGTCCCGAGGGGCATAGGTGATGTTCTTCCCCATCAACTCGAGCGCCCACTTGGCTATCCTCCCGTCGGCCTCGGGGTTCTGGATTACTTCGCCGAGTGGATACTTCGACACCACCGTGATGGGGTGGGCGTCGAAGTAATGCCGGAGCTTCCGCTTGGTGATGAGGACGGCGTAGACAAGTTTTTGGATCTGGGGATATCGTACCTTGGTGTCGGACAGGACCTGGCTGATGAAGTAAATGGGGCGTTGCACCTTTTGGATCTTCTCGGGCTCGTTTCGCTCAACGACGAGGGCGTTGCTTACCACATGGGTGGTTGCCGCAATGTAGAGCAGCATGGGCTCCCCTTCCGCCGGGGCGGTCAAGATCGGTGGATTTTTTAGCGATGTCTTAAGCGAGTCGAGGGCCTGCAGCGCCTCGGCGTTCCAGACGAATTGATCCGACTTCTTGAGCAGTCGGTACAAGGGCAGGCTCCGTTCCCTGAGTCGGGCGATGAAACGGCTGAGTGCGGCCAAGCATCCTGTGACGCATTGGACCCCCTTCACGTTCTGGATCGGCCCCATCTCGGTGATGGCGGTTATCTTCTCGGGATTGGCCTCGATGCCTCGTTCCGATACGATAAAGCCGAGGAGCATGTCTCTCGGAACCCTGAAAACGCATTTCTCGGGGTTCAGCTTTACTTTGTTCAGCCGGAGCTTTTCAAAGACAGCCGCGAGGTCAGAGACCAAGTCGCCGGTGCGTTTGGATTTTACTACTATATCGTCAACGTACGCCTCGACCAGTCGGCCGATTAAGTCGCCAAAGATGCGTCGCATGCATCTTTGGAACGTGGCGCCCACGTTTTTCAGCCCGAATGGCATAGACGAATAGCAGAAGGTGCCGTAAGGCGTGATAAACGATGTTGCGAGCTGGTCGGCCAGGCTCATCGTGATCTGATGGTACTCGGAGTACGCATCGAGAAAGCAGAGGGTTTCGCACCCCACGGTGGAGTCGACCACCTGATCTATGCGCGGAAGAGGGAAGGAGTCTTTTGGACATGCCTTGTTAAGGCTAGTATAGTCAACGCACATCCTCCATTTCCCATTCTTCTTTTTTACAAGGACGGGGTTGGCCAACCACTCGGGGTGGTACACCTCCCTAATGAAGCCGGCGCTGAGGAGCTTTTTGAGCTCTTCGCCGATGGCTTTGTACTTGTCCTCGTCATAACGTCGAAGCCTCTGTTTGACCGGTCGAGCGCCAGGCTTAATATCAAGTTTGTGCTCGGCGACTCCCCTTGGAATCCCCGGCATGTCCGAGGGCTTCCATGCAAACACATCGAGGTTTGCGCGGAGAAAGTCGACGAGCGCGCTTTCCTATAGAGGATCGAGCGCCATCCCGACACAGAGGGTGCGACCATCGTTGGCCACGGCAACCTCCTTGACGTCCTTGGCTGGCTCAAAGGAGCACGCAGCACGCTTGGAGGTCTCGGGGATATCCGGGTCCCTGGGCGAAGGCTCAGCGGTGAGCTTCTTGGACTGGACGAGCGCCTCCACGAATTGGAAGCACTCGGTTTCACAGGCGAACGCATGCTCAAACGAAGTCCCCACTGTGATGACACCTTTGGGTCCGGGGATCTTCAGTTTGAGGTACGTATAGTTCGGGACAGCCATGAACTTTGCGTAAGCAGGCCTCCCGAGGATGGCGTGATACGTCCCAGGAAATCCCACCAACTTCGAAAGTGAGGGTTTCTCTACGGAAGTTCCGTGGAGTCCCGAACGTGACGGGCAGGTCGATCTGCCCGAGCGGTATTGCGTCCACCCCGGGGACAACCCCGTGGAACGGCGCCGCGGATGGCCGAAGCCGGGACCGCGAGATCCCCATCTCATCGAGAGTCTCGACGTAGAGGATGTTGATGCCACTACCGCCATCCATCAGCACCTTGTGGACACGTTTTGTCCCGAAGAGAGGAGCAACGACGAGCGGGTACCATCCGGGTTGGGGGACATGGTCGGGATGGTCGGAGCGATCGAAGGTGATCGGGGCCTCGGACCACCTTAGGTAGGAGGGCACCACGGGCTCCGTGTGACAAACCTCTCGGCGGATCCGCTTCTCGTCGCGCCTCGAAGGGCAGGCCGCCGACCCTCCAACGATCATCAGAACTGCGCCGTCCTCCCTGGGGTAGCCGTCGTCATCGTTCGGGCCTCTGACCCCATCTTTGGTGTTCTCATGAGGTTTCTTCTTCAGGGTACCAGCGAGGAAGCTTTTCATGAGCTTACAGTCCTTCAGAGCGTGCTTGACAGGGCCCTCATGGTTGGTGCAGGGCGCCTCGAGGAGCTTCTCGAAGTGGTCCCTTGGCGCCGGGTTCCCATTGGGTTTAGCGGTCTTCCGCTCGGCCGCCGCCACCATGCCGCTATCGCACCTCCGCTTGTCCTTCCTCTTCTTCTTGTCGGGCCGAGCGGGGGTACCCTCGCCGATCGCCTCCGACTGCTTGACCTTGCCCTGAGGCCAATCAAGGGTTGCGGCGACGGCGTCCTCCCCGTCGGCGTAGTCGGTGGTGATGTCGAGGAGGTCTCGGATGGTTCGCGTCTTTTTGCGCCCTAGCTCGTGAATGAGGGTTGCGCAGGTTGTTCCGAACCGGAAGGCCGCGACGACGTCGGTGTCGGCGGTGTTCGGCAGCTCAGTGCACCGCTTGGAGAAGCGCTTGATGTAGTCGCGCAGGGTCTCTTCTTTCCTTTGGAGGCAGTTGCGCAGATCCCATGGGTTCCCGGGGCGTGTGTAGGTGCCCTGGAAGTTGCCGATGAACGCGTCACGCAGCTGCGCCCAGCTGTCGATCTTGCCGTCGGGGAGGTGCTCCAGCCACGTTCGCGCCGAGTCGGCGAGGTAGAGGGGGAGGCTTTTGATGATGAAGTAGTCGTCTTGTGCTCCCCCCGCGTGACACGGAAGCCGGTAGTCCTCCAGCCACACGCTGGGGTTTGTGTCACCGTCGTACTTGGGCACCGTCGTGGGAGCACAAAAGCGCGGAGGGACCTGAGCGCCAAGGACGCGGGGTCCAAAGGCGCGCGGCCCCCTGGGGTCGGGAGACGTACTCCTGCGCCGGTCCTCGCCGCTGTCGTAACGGCCACCGCGCCGCCTATTGTAAGCTCGGTGTGGGCGGTGCTCGTGGTGCTCATCGTGTCGCCTGGCATCTACGTTTGCCACGGCCCCATGATGGTGCGCAGAGTGTTCCCGGTCGGGCTCCCTGGGAGCCCGCTGGCGTGAGGCGGAGCTTTCCGCTTGTTGAACCGCCGCGGTCTCCAGGAGCGCGCGAAGTTGCTGGTGGAGCCTCCACTCTTTGGGGTCTGCTGGTTCAGGATGCCCTCGGAGTAGAACGGCGGCTGCCGCGAGGTTCTGGGACGCGCGTCCGAAGATCGGCGCGTTGTTAGCGTTGCCACCGTCATTGATGATGCGCTGTTGCACGTCCCGGGCCCGTGCGCGGACGGCTCCTCCATCCGCGTTTCTCCCGAGCTCACGGTTGTGCTGCTGGCGTTCTGCCTCGATCTGACGCCGGGCCTCGTCGAGCTCCTGCAGCCTGACCCGCCGGGCATCGCCCGCCAGGACGTTGGGAGGTGGTGCCGCAGGGGCGTTGGCAGGCGGAGCCGCAGGGGCATTGGCAGGCGGAGCCACAGGGGCGTTGGGAGGTGGTGCTGCGGGGGCGCCGTCCCTCGTCGAGCTGCTGGCGGACTGCACATCCCCGTCGGGGGTGTGACACATGAAGCACTCCCGAGAAGGGTCGAAGTTCGGCGGAGCCCACCTCAACCGCGGGTGCGAGCTTTGCTTGCCCACCGCGCTTTTGGCGGTTGGCGGGACGCAGGGGTCGGACTCCGTCGGTGTCGGGGTGGCCGCCGGGTCACGCGGCAGACCTGGCTGTCCCTCCGGGTACATGGCGTTGTAGCAGTCGATGAACTCGTCCCAGGGGAGCTGCTCTTCCCCTCCAACTTGGAGGGCGAGGTTGGTGATCATGTAGGAGACATTGCGGAAGCGTTCCTGGGACGGGCTCCGTCCCAGGGCGGCCGCCAGGTCCCCACCGAGCAGGTCGAGGACGTAGGCGGTGGCTCCCGTCATGGCGTGGGAGGGCTTGGGCTCCTCGTCGTGGAACGTCTTGCCACCGTTGTCGCAGGCGGGCTTGGGGCGCACGAAAGTAGCCCCGATGATGGGCTCCACCGACTTGCTGAAGACGAAGTCGAGGGAGCCGAACCGCAGGTGATCGCCCGGCGCCAGCGAGGCACCGCCGTGGGCCATCCGGGCCCTGGTGAAGTGTCGTGACACGCGAAAAGCCCCCTACCTCGCGCGCCAACTGTCGGGGTTCTCTACCGCCGGCAAGTAAATTTCTACGATGGCGTGTCAGGGTCCGGATGGTGACTGAGACAGGGGATTTAGACTGGTTCGGGCCTCCGGAGAGTAATACCCTACGTCCAGTGAGTGCCGATGTTCTCAAGTCCAAGTCTGTAGTAGGGGGTACAAACTGGTCGGGAGAGGGAGAGGGTCCCAAGTCCCTGTGTTCGTGCGAGTGTGCAGTTCGTGCTGTGTTCGAATGTGCGTCTGTTGTCCGTGTCCCCCCACTGGTGTCCCCTTGTCCCCTTTTATAGTCTCAAGGAGAGAAGGGAGCGGGAGGTGAGAAAGAAGAAAATTACAAGGGGAGTTACTGCCCCCGAGGCCTTTAACTTGCGCCGCGCGCCGAGCCGTACGGAGAGCAGGTGTTGACGGAGTGGGCGCCCCACCGGACCCGGGACCGTACATCCCGGGTGGTTGGTGTAGATGACTTCTCGGGTAGGTTCTCGGGTAGTTTCTGGGTCGTGGTTGACTCGCTCGAGGCCTTTGGGAACTCCAGGTGTCCTCCTCGGGCTCCAGGTGTCATCCTTGGGCGCCTGGGGTCGCCCTTGGGCGCCCGGTGTTGCGCATGCGTTTCTCCCAGGACTGCAGCGTTCCTGTTCGGATGAGACGGGCGCCACTGTGGCTGCCGTGGCGAAGGACGGACGCCCATCATGCTCTGGCCCTGCGGGTACCAAGTGGGTACGGCACCAGATGGGCCGGGACGGGACGAAGCCGAGTAGTTTGACCGGGCGAGCCGGAGATTCCTCGGAGGCGGAGAACTCCCCGGGCGAATCAGAGAGCCTTTCGGGGGCGGAGAACTCCTCGGGCAAATTGGAGAACCACTCGGAGGCGGAGAACTCCTCGGGCGGATCGGGGAACCACTCGGAGGCGGAGAACTCCTCGGGCGAATCGGAGACTCGTCGGGTGGCCTTCGAGCTGTCGGGGCGTGGAGAATCCGCTTTGATTTGGATCTTCGGCTTTTGCTTTTGAGGGGTGGATTATCGTGAGGACCCGGGTTAAGGGCTTGATTGGGTACCCCTAATCCAGACCCTCGTCAGGAGTACAATGATTGTGTTCATCATAAAATGCTCAAGATTCTTCTTCCATGCTAAGCACAATGCTTAAGCATGGGGGAAGCCGTGCTACATATATACACTTCATGACAAGCATCGAAAAAGGACAATAACTCTTCCTTAACCTTCTCTTTGTTTATCTACTTCTTAATGCTTGTATATATGTATGCCACATCAACCATAGGTTAGAAACCTTTGTATATCTCTCTCATTAATAATATGGCTACTAGGAGGACAACCTAGTTTTGTTTTTGTTTTCAATAAATACTGACCACCACCACTTTGTGCTCACCACGATGACATATTTTGAATGCCTTTGCTTATGGAAAAGTGATGAAAGTTGCCATCTTATTTTACCTATATAGTGTTGTATATGACTCGACCATTTGCTCTCCATAAAATGAACTGAAATTGATATAAATACCGGCTTTTTTATTTGTGGAGGTTAAATGACTAAATTCTAGACCCTCATATTATTTATGTTGCTCTTTGATTTAAGTTTACCGATGACCTTATGCCTTGTATTGTTTTATTTAAAACTTGATTCTTATGCTATCTACATTCGTGAATCTCTTGCAAAGTTCTACCTACCAAAGCTTTTACATATACATGCCCTATCATGATGAAACCTTTAGAACTGCAAACTTATATTTTGATGAGTTAGATTAAGATTGATTTCTATGGTTCGAGACTAAGAAGCTGGCCATTCTATTTTGCGTACCTTCCTTTTGCTAGCCTTTCTATCCATGCATTGTGAGTTTCTACACCAGAAACTTTGCAAACTTCACTGGATATCCACCCTAAACCCAAATATCTTTTTTTGATTACCTCCTTGACCACAACCCACAATTGAGTATGGATCATTTTCTCGATGGAAATCCACAAGAATCGAGGGCTCAATTTAGAGGACATCAATGAGAAACTCCCTGAAGATTCAAGTGTTTTTCTAGAAGATCAAGATGGACTTTGTGTACTTACTTCAGTAATTATCAACCCTCACTTCTATGATTGAGGACGAGCAATCGTTTAAGCATGGAGGGAGGATGCTGAGTAAGTACTATGTTGCCAAAAGTTCTAATGAGCAAAAAGAAAGAAAAATGTGAAAAAATAAAAGAAAGAAAGAAAAGTCCACATAAGCCTTCCACTTTCATATATGAGTAGAATAGGTTGAAAATAATCTAGTATACGCTTGAGCGACTTGATGAGATGAGTGTTCCCATAAGCTTTTGCAAGAGGATCTCACTTATGTTGGATATGCATCTTTTTGAAAACTCTTCACGATGGAACAAGGTAAAGGTCTAAAGTTTGCCTAAGTTCAAGAGCATTTCATTTATTTATTATTGTGGCTTGTTCTTTGTTGCTAGTCTATCTTCCATAATGAAAAGTAGCCGGTCACAATTTGAACTTTAAATGCTAAACACTTGAGAGCAATGTGTCTTGTTGTGTATAACTAAGTGTAGGAAAGACATTGAAGGGCAACGCTGATTTCCTTGTTAAGAAAAGATCTTGGACTTACTCGAGGACGAGCAAGGTTTAAGCACGGGGGATTATTGACGCTCGTTAGCGACACACTTTTAGTGCTATTTAAGTGGTGTTTTGGGACCAATTCATATACTAACTCGCCACTTGGCACTTGAAATAACCCCGTTTTCGCATATGCATGTATTTTTGGAGGATTTTTCTTTACGCAGGTTTTTGAGCTATAAATGAGCACTTTTGGACAAAGACCATGATCATGCGTTGCGCGGAGGAATGAAGGCCATGTGACTCGGATTTTGTTCGCTCTCATCTATGGTGAACCAACCTCCAAGAATGTGGAAGCGCAAAGACTTGAAGATAAGGTCGGATGACTTCGAGATCAAGGCGAATCAGACAGACATATGGAAAACTATCAAGACCCAATCTTATCCTGAAGCAACCGACGTCAAATACCCACATGCATTGGCAAATCAACTCCTGGAGGATCTAGAAGCTTGCACGCGAAAGATGGGACAAAGGGGCCACAAAAAATCCCTGGGCCGGCTGGCCCAGGGGGGCCAGGTCGGCCGGCCTAGCATGTTTCTGGGCCGCCTCGACCTCCCCTTTGAGCTAGGGTTTCCTCGGACTATTTATAGCCCCGATGCCAGGAGCCACGCACATCCATCCACCAGAACTCGGCGAAAACCTAGGGCGTACACCAAAAGGAGACGACGGCCGTCACAAGTCCTCGAAGTTGTCTAGAGGATGGCTTAGGCCAATCCTAGCCGCCATAGCCTCCCTGCATGGTTGTGCCATGGTGGAGTTCATGAGCTAGTTGGAGTCATCAATGGTATGTACTTGGTGGTGATGATTCAAACACATCTATTATATGAGTTATGTTCTTCATGTCATCCGATCTCTTAGCGACTCAATGCCTTCTTCTATGCTTTCTACCTGTCATGAATATGTTTGTTCCCTAGTCTACTTCATATGTTTAGACTATATAGCATGATTTATATAATCATGGTGATTAGATCTAGCATGTCGACCCTTCATGATATCTAGACACGTTCTCTTATGGACGTGCCCTTGTTACTAGCCACGTCGATAGGGAGCATCGTGACAAGGTGTGATCCCGTGTAGGGTGGAGCTCTCGGGAGGTTGACCGGAGGTAAGGGTTTAAAGATTGCTTTGGATGAGATGCATGATGTGCTTGCTCTATTTGGCTAGAACTACAACTAGAAGACAATAGGCCCATTTATCCTTTGGTTGTGCTTTACCCTTGTCTATGTTTATGGATGAGATCAACCTATACACTACACTCAAATCTTATAGGTTTTACCCCTTTATATGCAATCTACGCTTAATGCTAGGAATAGATCCATTAGATTAGATGAAAAACCCTAGGTAGTTCATTATCGATCCACGGATTGATAAATCTTGGATGGAATACTCTAAGGGAAAAGCTACGATGATCCGTGCGCTTGCGGTTCACAATTGGCGCATCTATGGACCGTCAACACAGGATAAGCTCGGCATTGATGTGGGTAATTCTAGATTATATCAAAAACCATACTCTGTTGATTTTGATACTGTTCCTTATCCTAATAATTGGCATATTCCTGATTTTGTGAAATTTAATGGCGATGATAGTAAGACCACTTGGGAACACATTAGCCAATATCTTGCTCAACTAGGAGAGGCTAGTTCTAGTGATGCTTTAAAAGTTCGATTGTTTTCATTATCATTAACTGGAACTGCTTTTTCTTGGTTTTTTTCATTACTCCAGGCTCAATTCATTCATGGAATCAATTAGAGAAAAAAATTTCATCATCACTTTTATAGTGGGAGTACTCAATTAAAGTTGACAGATTTAACATCGGTTAAGCAACAAAGAGATGAATCTGTTTTAGATTACTTCAAATGATTCAAAGAAACTAGAAACCGATGCTTTAATTTGTCGCTTTCTAAAAGAGATCTTGCTGATGTTGCTTTTAATGGTTTAAGATCCTTTATTAAAGATAAGATAGAAGGCTCAGATCACTTTTCAGTTAATCAAGTACAAGTAAGTGCTTTAGCTACTAAAAACCGATTAAAGAATGCTAAAGATACATATAAGACTCATCGTTCCAATGCTCATGTTGTTAACAACGATTCTAGTAGTTTGGACGATGAGGAGAATGTGTATGCTACTGAACTTGTGTGGCCTTCTAAGAATAAATCGTACACATGTCCATCTCTTAATCCAATTCAAAAGAATCAGCATGAAGAAGCGCGACTTACTTTTGATGTTTCCAAATGCGATCGTATTTTCGATGAATTGTTAAAGAATGGAAACATTAAAATGTCTCACACTATTCCTTCACCTGAAGAGCTTAAAAGACGGACATATTGTAAGTTGCATAACTCTTTCTCGCATGCTACTAATGATTGCAATATTTTCCGTCAGCAGGTGCAATCGGCCTTGAATGAAGGACGTTTGACCCTACATGAGATGCAGGTTGACAAGACACCTTTCCCTGTTAACACCCTTGAGATGCAGCCTCCTAAGGTTCTGGTTTGGTCGCATCAAGTTAAATCAACCAAAGGAAGGAATATTGTTGTGTGCGATGCGAAGCCTGAAAATTTGAAAGGGAAGGCAATAGTCAGGGAAGTGGTGTGTGAGAAGACTCCTAATGGCAGAGAGACTTTCAAAATCACTGCAAGAGTCTCGGATTTCGGGGGGCAAGGATCCTCAAAAGCACCGTTTGATCCCGCTGCACAGGACAAACCGGTACCACCGATTTCAGAAAACGATACCACCAGTTTTGGTCAGGGTCGCCTGAAGATGTTAAAGCCTAAGCGACCTGAGATTGGAACCTGGAAAGTGAATGTGGCCAAAATCAGGGCAAGATTGCAAAGCCAAAGCCTACCTTTGACCAATTATTTTCCAAATATGCAAATCAAAGGCCAGTTGATGAAGATTGGCCGGCAAAAAAGAGGAAAAGATCACCCATGCGTCAAGAAAAGCCAATTTCGCCTCCAAGGGCGAATAACAGACAGAAGAGTGATGTTGCTACTTTATATCCCCCACAAAATCAGTATCAAGCCATGCCATGGATGCCACCACATTATAATTCTCCATATCCGGTATGGGATTACAATGCGATGTATATGCCATATTACCCTATGCAATATTCTCCTTTTCATCCAGAATGGGGTAATAACAGAGGGCCAGTGCATGAGAGGCTGGTAGATAACCGTTCGGCGCCTCGTCGATCAAGTTGGGATGTATCACCCAAAACCGGTGGCACCGGTTTCCTTAGAAAAGGCAGCCTTCTCCTCCCAAGCAGGTTTATCGACCCAAAAAGGTGGAGAAAGTTGTCCAGGAGATGGATGTCAACCAGGAGAGGACTACTGCTGCTGATATGATTATGATTGGCGACATCAAGGTGATTCCGGAGGACGATGGCAAGAGACCAATTGTTATTGGTGATGAGGCCAAAGCATCAGTGCAGGAAGATGTTGCTGCAGAGCTTGATGAGGGTAAGAAAGTTTAAATTGATAAATCTAGATATTTCTTGCCAAGATGGTGTCCTCTAGATTTGACACGCACGCAAAAGAGGAAGTTGCAGCGAATTTGCTTTCAAGAACAGGAGGAAAAGGAGCTGAAGAAGCAGAGGGAGGAGAACTTCAATACATACAGACCCATGATTTCTCCAGGCAAGGGGTGGAATTTGAAAGTCAATGAAGTTCTAGTACCAAATCCGGTGGTACCGGATTCCAAACCGGTGGAACCGGTTTTGCCCGGTTCGGTGCCTGCTGCTACGCCAAAACCGGTGGCACTGGTTTTGGATCCGGTGGCACCAGTTTCTGCTGATCCAGGGCCATCTCGTATTGTTTCTGAAATTTCTGTTACTTCTTCTTTTGATGGGAAGTTGTCATCGGATTCCCAGAATATGGATGATGAACAGTTTGTTGATTATGATTCATCACCTGAGCGTATGAATATTGATGCTAATATAGTGCATCTTTCTTCGAACTATTACTTCATTCCAGAGGAAGAGATGGCTCATCTGGACTTTGGCCCAAAAGAAGCTATATTTAAAAGGCCAAAGGATTCTGAAAATCATCTGAAGGCTTTGTATATGAAAGGACATATCAATGGGAGGCCAGTTTCTAGGATGCTTGTTGATACCAGGGCAATTGTTAATTTGATGCCCTATTCTATGTTAAAGAAACTTGGTGGTTTAGATGATGAGCTGATCAAGACCAACATGACTGTCAGTGGTGAGGGAGGAAGCGAGCCTATGAGTGCTAAGGGCGTTGCTTCTATGGAGCTCACCATTGGGAGCAAGACGTTGGCTACTGTTTTGTTCGTTGCTGAGACCCAAGGTAATTTCGGTTTGATATTGGGTCGTGATTGGATTCATGCAAATAGATGTGTACCTTCTAGTTTGCACCAGTTTCTTACTCAATGGGTTGACGATGACATTGAGGTTGTACATGGGGATACATCGGCTTGTGTTGCTGTGGCTGACGGTTCTACCATGTCTATGCATGATCATGTCAAGTGTTTAACAGGCTTAGATATTTCTGATTATGAGATGATCAGTTGTACTAGAAATGGCTTCGTGCCTGCTGTTCTAAAGCCGGTTGAAAATTGGCTAAACCATTTGTTGTGAATTAATGAATAGTTTAGAATGGTTGCAGCAGAGACTTGAGCACTATCGGGCACAAAAGAACGATATGTGTGAGGCCATTGAAGATTTTGATGATATGAGCAAATTGGGACAAAGTTTCACGTCGGCTGATCCTTTAGAGGAAGTTGATATTGGTGATGGTTCTATACCAAGGCCGACGTTTGTAAACAAAAATTTAAAAGCTGATTATACAGCTGAATTAATCGAGCTATTGAAAGAATATGTTGATTGTTTTGCATGGAATTATCAAGAGATGCCTGGTTTAAGCCGTGAGTTAGTTGAGCATCGGCTACCCATTAATCCTGGTTTTAGGCCTTTTAAACAAACTGCTAGGAGTTTCAATCCTAATATGTATGACCGGATTAAAGAAGAAATTAATCGGTTGTTGGATGCAAATTTTATTAGGTCTTGTCGTTATGCTGAATGTTTATGAAATATTGTGCCAGTTGAGAAGAAAGATTCTGGTAAGCTCAGAGTTTGCATTGATTTTAGAAATCTTAATAGAGCTACTCCTAAAGATGAATACCTATGTCTATAGCCGACATGCTTATTAATGATGCTTCTGGACATAAAGTTATTAGTTTTCTTGATGGTAATGCAGGTTACAATCAAATATTTATGGCTGAAGAGGATATATACAAAACGGCCTTTGTATGTCCAGGTTTTGTTGGTTTATTTGACTGGGTAGTTATGACCTTTGATTTAAAAAATGCTGGTGCTACTTACCAAAGGGCTATGAATTTAATTTTTCATGATTTGCTTGGCTTGATCATAGAAGTTTATATCGATGATATTGTTGTTAAATCGGTAGGATTAAAACCCCATTTGGCTTATTTAAAACTTGCTTTTGAAAGAATGCGTCGATATGGATTAAAGATGAACCCACTTAAATGTGCATTTGGTGTGTCGGTTGGAAAGTTTCTAGGATTTATTATTCATGAAAATGGCATAGAGATAGATCCTAAGAAGATTAAAGCTCCTACATGCAAGAAAGATTTGCAAAAATTCTTAGGCAAGGTGAATTATTTGAGGAGATTTATTTGTACTTGTCTGCAAAGATTAGTGCTTTTACTCCTATTCTTCGGTTGAAAGATGAAGCCGAATTTACTTGGGGGCAAAATAGCAAGAAGCCTTTGAGAAGATTAAATATTACTTGTCTTCGTCACTGGTGATTAGAGCTCCTAGGAGAGGGGTTCCATTTAAATTATATGTGGCTGCCGAGGAGCGAGTAATTGGGGTTGTTTTGACTCAAGAAACCGAAGGGAAGGAGCACATTGTTATGTATGCAAGACATCGATTATTGGATGCCGAAACAAGGTATATATTTATTGAAAAGCTTTGCTTATCATTATATTATGATTGTACCAAGATAAGGCATTATTTATTGTCCAATACTTACATAGTGGCTTGTCAAACCGATATCATTAAATATAAGTTGCATAGACCAATTTTGAGTGGTAGAATTGGTAAATGGGGTTATGCTCTTATTGAATATGATTTGTCTTGTGAACCTTTGAAATCTATGAAAGGCCAAATTTGTTGCTGATTTTATTGTTAAGCATAGCATTAATGATAATGATTTAGATATCGGTTATATTACTTTTACCTCATAGAAATTGCATTTTGATGGATTGGTTTGTACGAGTGGTTGTGGTGTTGGTGTTGTTCTTATATCACCAAGTGGTGCTGAATTTGAAGCTCTTAACCGATTGAATAATGAGTGCACTAATAATCAAGCCGAATATGAAGCTTTAATGTTCGGGATAGAAATTTTGCATGACATGGAAGTGAAACATGGGAAGCATTTGGTGATTCTCTGCTGGTTGTGCAGCAAGTTAATAAGGTATACCAATGCTTTGATGGATTTTTAAATGCATATCTTGATAAATGCTTGGATATGATTGCTCAATTCGATGAATTTTCTATATATCATGTTTCAAGAGATGAGAATCCAAGGGCGAATGCTCTGGCTCAGCAAGCATCTGGCTATGATGTTCAGAAAAGAAACTTTCATGAAAGAAAGCCGACACTTTGCATAGCCGAATTTTCTGCCAAGGAAAAACTGGTGACACAGGATTCCGAAACCAGTGGTACCGGATTTTTCGGTGAAACTGATTCCAGAACCGATGGCTCCGGTTTACCTGCTGACAGCAGCACTTTGTCCGTTGAGTGTTCTAAAATTACTAAGGAAGAAGTTGCTGATTGGAGAATACCCATTATTGAATATTTACAGAATCCTAGTCATCAATGTGACAGAAAGGTCCGACGATGGGCGTTTAAATTTACTTTGGTTGATGGTGAATTGTATCATCGGACAGCTGAGGATTTTTTATTGAAATATGTCTGGATTCTGATCAGGCTAAGATTGCTATGGGTGAGGTTCTTGAAGGTATTTTTGGTACACATCAATCGGCTCCTAAAATGAAATGGCTTCTGAGAAGGGCTTGTTTTTATTGGCCAATTATGATAGCTGATTGTTTTTTGTATTACAAAGGTTGTGAAGAGTGTCAAAGGTTTGGGAATATTCAGATGGTTCCAGCAGCATTATTATATCCTATTATCAAACCTTAGCCTTTACGAGGATGGGGATTGGACTTTGTTGGTCAGATTCATCCTCCTTCGTCAAAGGGACATCGTTTCGTGTTAGTGGCTACTGATTATTTCACGAAGTGGACCGGAGCAGTTCTTTTGAAGAATATGACACATCGGGAGGTAATTGAGTTTATTACTGAACATATTATCCTTAGATTTGTCACTCCACAAACTTTGACTACCGATCAAGGTACTTCATTTATATCAAAAGAAGATTGTGAGTTTGTTGAGATCTATGGCATTAAATTACTCAATTCATCTCCATACTATGCTCAGGCTAATGGTCAGGCCGAGTCTAGTAATAAGATTTTGATTAAGCTCATTAAGAAGAAAATAGAAGAGAATCATAGAAGGTGGTATGAGATTTTATCTGAAGCTTTGTGGGCTCATCGTATATCTAGACATGGTGCTACTAAAGTTACTCCTTTTGAGCTATTATATGGTCAAGAAGTCATTTTTCCTGTTGAGGTAAATCTGGGCGCATATAGGTTGGCCAAACAAAATGATCTTGATGCTGTTGGTTATCATGACTTGATGATGGATAATATTGATGAGGTGACTGTTGACGGTCTATAGACGCGCCAATTGCGAACCTCAAGCGCACAGATCATCGTAGCTTTTCCCTTAGAGTATTCCATCCAAGGTTTATCAATCCGTGCATCGACAATGAACTACCTAGGGTTTTTCATCTAATCTAACAGATCTATTCCTAGCATTAGGCATAGATTGCATATAGAGATAAACCTTTAAGATGTGAGTGAGTATAAAGGTTGATCTCATCCATAAACATAGGCAAAGGTAAAGAGCAACCAAAGGATAAACGGGCCTATCGTCTTCTAGTTGTAGTTCTAGCAAATAAGAGCAAGCGCATCATGTATCTCATCCAAAGCAATCTTTAAACTCTTACCTCCGGTCAACCTCCTGAGAACACCACCTTGCACGGGATCACACCCTGTCACGATGCTCCCTATCGGCGTGGTTAGTACAAGGGCATGTCCACAAGTGAACGTGTCTAGATATCATGAAGGATCGACATGCTAGATCTATTCACCATGATGATTACATAAAGCATGCTAAATAGTCTAAACTAGCATTAGACTAAGAATCAATCTTATTCATGATAGGTAGAAAGCATAGAAGGAGTTATTGAGTCGCTAAGAGATCGGATGACATGAAGAACATAACTCATATAATAGATGTGTTTGGATCATCATCACTGTTGGGGGTAGACCCCCAGGGGTACCCAGAAGGCGGATTGGCCCAACCAGCAAGGGACGGCCCAATCCAAGTGCAACTGGATCGGTTTGTCAGACTGGGTGGCCCACCAGTCGGGAGGCCCACCAGTCGGACGAAACGGATGGGCGCGACGGCGCGCGCGGCAAGGAACAACGCGGCGTATCCCGCAAGAAGCTCGGAGATCAAGATAAACTAGCCGGAATTATAGGGAAGATATCTGTAATCGTTATAGGATCGCATCCTTGTATTTCGGGTAGGTTATGATCTCTAGCCGATCTTATCACTATGAACGATGTGGAACCATACGTTCTAAACATAATATTATGAAATCAGTGCCTTGGAGGAGAAATCTCCAGAAGAAGCTATTAAAATGTATGATGAGGCTTGCTCAGTTCTAGAAGAAGATGGGAAGGAACAGATGGCTTTTGACTTGTATCGTGCTGCTGCGGCTTTGTACATTAAGATGGAGAAGTAAGACCACCTTAATGCCTGATTATTTGTAACTTTGCACTGTAGCTTCTAATTTACATCTATATGGCATCTCATTTATGATTTCCTTTGGCTCATTTTCATCTTCGTTGTTTTACATGTGAAGTAAGTGAGATATTTAGACAAAGAAAGATAAGCATAAAATGTTTTGAACTTGCATTAAGGGATTGACAACTTGAATTGTATTCTAAAGCTAAAACCTAGGGTCTTCAGTAGGGGCTTGCTGCTTGCGCCCTTCCTCAATTCCACTCCGTAAATATAACTGGTAGAATTGCATTTGCATGATTTTTTGCATTGCAAGTAATCTTTAACATAAACATCTTACATTTATCTCCATTTCTGGCCATCTGACAGGTATTCAGATGCTGCTGCTTTCTTTTTAAGACTTGGTTCAGCTGCCGATAAGTGCAATGCCATCAACAGCCAATGCAAGGTGAATCTTCTTTTCTTTTTAACTAAATGTACTTAATTATTCAGAGACTACATGCTTATTATTCAACTGAAAATATTATAAAATTGGGCATGGTACTTGTATCTTGCAACTTTGTCTGTGATCACATCTTGAACACAGAACTTGCTAATCTCATGTGAGGAGTTTGATGTCTTGAACATAGAACTTGTCTGATTCAAAAAGTTATTTCCTGTATTCAGGCTTATCTGAGTGCGATCATCATCTATCTTTACGCGCATGATTTTCAGCAAGCCCAGAAATGCTACAATGACTGCTCAGAGTAAGTTGTACGTTGGTGGTAATCCCCATCTGCTACGTTTAGTTTTCCATCAGATCTTGAAGTGCAAAGGATTTTTTTTTCTCATTATTTCCCCCCTTTTCCGGCATATTGCAGGGTTCAAGCCTTCCTCAATAGCGATCAGAATCGATGTGCAATGAAACTATTATCTGCTTATGAGGAAGGCGATGCTGAAGAAGTCAAACGTATCGGTCAATCAAGTGCCTTCAATCACCTTGACCATGTGGTAATTCTTTTCATATTCTCTATAAAATGCTATGCATCCCTGAATTTTATGGGCGATGCTATAGTGTTTAAATGGTCATATCAGAACTCAGAAGTTGCCCTCTGCTGTTGCTTCCCTGAAATTGTTGGTAGAACTTGTTATTTTCTATTATCCGTGTACATAACAAGCCTTGAATAGTTGAATCTGTTGATGCCATGCTGTATCGCGTAGGTAATTATGTAAGAGCAGGCACAAAGCAATGTTGCATGCACAATTAGTGTATCTTCCATTCCTCGTGTTCACTGATTCAACAATTATATACACGGTGTGCCATATCATTCATAGAATCAGGGTGTATGCAAGAAAACAACTAATTGTGTTCAATTAGCACTTGTCTTCGCACATGGTCATCAATTGTTCCATACTTCCATGTTGTAGAGTCTATAACAGTTTTGCTCTATCTTATGTCTATTTCCTTAGTTGACTGTTTACTTGATTAGTACCTATCTTCGTTTGGGATTCATGTCTGCATTCGATTCTGTTCATCAATGCAGATAATTAGGCTTGCACGGAAGCTACCAACAGGTGATCTGCAGGCCATTAAGAAAGCAGCTGATNACTCCGCAACCGCGATCTCCGAAGGAACCTTGACGACCGTCATCGGCGAAGGGACGAGGAAGAGCTCCGACGGCGCGCCGAGTACAATCGTGAACACGGCCCCCCAGGGCTAGATCGCGACTCGCGCCAACGCCGAGAGCTTGAGGCCGCTGAGGCCGCACGCCGCCGAGAGTTCGACAGCAAGTACGGGCCTCCACTCGGACAAGACAGGCCACCCCGGGCTCACACCCCGGAAGACTGCTCCGCCGACTCGGGACACGTGGGCGTCGAGAACCTCAACGACTGCGACGGCTTCCCGGCATTCACTGCCCGAGTAAGATCCATTAGAATGCCTGTTAACTTCAAACCTACAGGCATAGAAAAATATGACGGGAAGACGGACCCAATGATGTGGCTCTGGACGTACAGCATCGCCATCCGCGCGGTAAACGGCGACCACGACTCCATGTGCGCCTACTTCCCCGTCGCCATGACCAAGGTGGGGCTAACCTGGCTTCACAGCCTTGAGCCCGGCTCCATCGACAGCTGGGGGACCCTCTGCGACAAGTTCAAAAGCTACTTCCAGGGGAGCTCCATCCGATCAGGCACCACCTGGGACCTGGGCAAGGTGAAGCAGAACCGCGGGGAGAGCCTCCGCGACTACACCGACCGGTATATGGAGAATCGGAACTTAGTTCCCGGCTGCTCCGAGTCCGAGATCATCAGCTACTTCCTCGATGGCCTCGCCGACTCCGTCGTCTTCGGGCGCCTCTACGAGGACATGCCAAAGACATCCGGCGAGTTTTTTGGCCGGGTGAACAAGATGGCGAACGCCAAGGAGGCCGTCTGCCTCCACTACGGCAAGAAAAGCACTCGGGACGATGATCGTCCCCCTCGCCGAGAAGACTGCCCTAAGAAGGAGGACACACGCCGCCCCCGACCTGAACCAAGCAGGAGGGATGACCGAAAGCGCTCGAGAGACTTCACCGTCGCCGCCATGGAAAGTAGCGGCCCTCGCCCGCGGTCCAACTTCAGCGCTGACTTCGAAAAGATGCTCCAAGGACCCTGTCCCATCCACAAGCAGTCCAAACATCGCATGATCGACTGCATGGGGCTCGCTGACGCCTACAAGAAAAAGGAGGGGAAGCTGCCGCCACGAGATGACGACAAAGGCGACAAGGGAAAAGGGGCTCCCGCGAACCCTGCTTTCCCGAATGTCGACAGGCAGGTGAACTTCATCCTCGGAGGACCACTGCCCGTAGATGACAAGCGCCGGGAGAAAGTATGTGACCGGGAGATATTCTCCTGCTACACATCGCCGATCCAACCACTCCGCTGGTCCGAGCAGCCGATCACCTTCTCCAGGGAGGACCAGTGGTTCCAGGTCTCCGATGTGGGCGAGTACCTGCTGGTACTCAGCCCAATCGTGCACAATGCTCGCCTCACCAAAGTACTTATCGACGGTGGGAGCGGGCTCAACATCATCTTCGCCCAGACGCTGAGGGACATGGGCATCGGCCTCGACGCCCTGACTCCTTCTCTCCACCCGTTCTACGGGCTGATCCCGGGCAAGGGCTCCAAACCACTCGGACAGATTGCTTTGCCCGTCACCTTCGGCGATCAGGACAACTTCAGGACCGAGTACCTCAACTTCCAGGTCGCCGACTTCACCACCGCCTACCATGCCATACTGGGGAGACTAGCGCTCGCCAAGTTCATGGCGATCCCCAACTACACGTATCTACTGATGAAGATGCCAGCACCAAACAGCGTCCTCTCCATACGCAGCGACGTACACCTGTCCAAGGGCTGCGACAAAGAAGGGCTCCACCTCTGCACCGGCATCGAACGCAGCGTGCTGCAGATGGAGGTGGTCCACGAGGCAAGAACCTTCCAAGGAGACCCGGGCTCCATCCCCGAGTCCTCCAAGCAAAGAGCCGCACCGACCACAATGCAGCCGGCTGAAGAAGTGCGCCCTATCTCACTTGGGCTCTCCGACTCCTCCAAAACCGCCCTGATCGGATCAGGGCTCGACCCCAAATAGGAAAGCGCGCTCGTCGCCTTCCTCCGGGACAACGCCGACATATTTGCATGGACTCCATCAGATATGCCGGGTGTTCCGAGGGAGGTGGTCGAGCACTCCTTGAAGGTTGACGCGAACGCCAAGCCAGTTCGCCAAAAGCTTCGACGCTTCACGCAGGACCGCAAGGAGGCCATTAGGGCAGAGATTACAAGGCTGTTAGCCGCCGGGTTCATTAGAGAAGTCTTTTACCCTGACTGGCTCGCTAACCTAGTCCTTGTAAGAAAAAAGAATAATGAATGGAGAATGTGTGTTGACTACACGGATCTCAACAGGCACTGCCCTAAGGACCCCTTCGTTCTACCCCGCATCGACCAAGTCGTTGACTCCACCGCCGGATGCATACTCCTATGCTTCCTTGATTGCTACTCCGGCTACCACCAGATCGCCCTGAAAGAAGAGGACCAGGAGAAGACATCCTTCATAACTCCGATCGGCGCCTACTGCTACACCAAGATGACGTTTGGCCTCCGCAACGCCGGAGCCACCTACCAGAGGGCCATTAACTTGACCCTAGGCACTCAGATCGGCCGCAACGCCGAGGCCTACGTCGACGACATAGTCATCAAGACGAAGATCGAAGCTGAGTTCATCGCCGACCTCTCCGAAACGTTTAACAATCTCCGCAGGCTCAACTGGAGGCTGAACCCGACTAAGTGCGTCTTCGGCGTACCCAAAGGGAAACTACTCGGTTTCATCGTCAGCAACAGAGGCATTCAAGCCAACCCAGAGAAGATAGACACCATCCGGAGGATGAAACCGCCGACTGGGAAGAAAGAGATCCAAAAACTGACTGGTTGCATGGCGGCCTTGAGCAGATTCATCTCCCGGCTCGGGGATAAGGGCTTGCCGTTCTTCAAGATCCTCAAGAAAACCGACAGGTTCGAGTGAAACCAAGAGGCGCAGCAAGCTTTCACCGACCTCAAGAACTACCTCTCCAATCCACCAGTACTCGCCGCTCCGCATAACGACGAAACGCTACTCCTGTACATCGCTGCCACGACCAACGTGGTGAGCACCGTCATCGTCGTGGAAAGGGAGGAAGAAGGAAAGGTGCAACGAGTGCAGCGACTAGTCTACTACGTGAGCGAAGTGCTCAGCGAATCCAAGTCTCGCTATCCCCAGGTGCAGAAGCTACTCTACGCACTGCTGATCACATCAAGAAAACTCCGACATTACTTCCAAGCGCATCGCATCAAGGTGGTCACACAATTTCCACTCGGGGAAATCCTCCACAACAGAGATGTCACGGGGCGAATCATCAAGTGGTCCGTCGAGCTTGCCTCCTTCATCATAGACTTTGTCCCGTGCACCGCCATCAGGTCACAGATCCTCGCCGACTTCGTCGCCGAATGGACCGAGAGCCAGGACACGAAAGAAGACACCAGCGGCGAACACTGGAAGATGTACTTGGACGGCTCCCTCATGATCGACGGAGGAGGGGCTGGGGTACTCTTCATCTCGCCGAAAGGGGAACAGCTCCGATACGTCCTCCAAATTCGTTTCCCTGTCACCAACAACGCCGCCGAGTACGAAGCAATTCTCCACGGGCTCCGCATCGCCACCTCGCTAGGCATAAAGAGGCTCCTGGTCTATGGCGACTCTGCTGTTGTTATAAACCAGGTGAACAAAGAGTGGGATCGCCACAGCGAGCGGATGAACGCCTATTGCGAGGCAGTGCATAAGCAGGAGGGGAAATTCTACGGAGTTGAGTACCACCACGTCCCACGAGAAAACAACCTCGCCGCTGATGCACTCGCCAAGCTGGGATCCACCCGCGCAGAAGTTCCAGGGGGAGTGTTCGTGCAAGGCCTCCTCAAACCCTCGGTTAAAGAGTTGAGCGACGAGCCAGAGCCTGCCCCGGAACTCTGCGAGGTGCTGGCTATTAACGCCAAAGAAGAAGACTGGATGGCCGAGTTCATAGATTTCCTCGCCTACAACAAAGTGCCAAAGGACCCCACGGAGCGAAAGATCCTGGAACGCCGAAGCAAAAACTACGTGGTGGTCGGTGGCGCCTTGTGCAGACGAGCCGCCACAAATCAAGTATTCATCAAATGCGTCACGAAAGAAGTCGGCCTTCAGATCCTTGATGACATCCACTCGGGAGTTTATGGAAGCCACGCCGCCGCAGGGACACTAGTCGGGAAAGCATATCGAGCAGGGTTCTTTTGGCCCACCGCCGTCTCCGACGCCAAAGCACTCGTCCGCCGGTGCCCGGGGTGCCAATTCTTCGCCAAGCAGAAACATCTTCCGGCCCAAGCTCTACGCACCATCCCGCCTTCGTGGCCATTCGCCTGTTGGGGGTTGGACATGGTGGGACCATTTAGAGCAGCCCCGGGAGGTTACACACACATCCTCGTGGCCATCGATAAATTCTCCAAATGGATAGAGTACAAGGCCATCGTCGGAACTCCAACATCAAAGCAGGCCGCCGCCTTCGTCGAAGAAATCACACACCGGTTCGGAGTCCCTAACAGGATCATCACCGACTTGGGGACACAGTTCACTGGATCCGCCTTCTGGGACTTTTGCGAGAACAGCTGTATCGATGTATACTACGCCTCCGTCGCCCATCCCAGATGTAACGGACAGGTGGAACGAGCCAACGCCATGATACTCCAAGGATTAAAAGCAAGAGTCTTCGACCCACTGAAAATTCGCCGGACGGTGGCACCAAGAGCTACCACAAGTCATTTGGGGACTCAGGACTCAGCCGAGTCGTGCAACAGGTCATACTCCATTCTTCCTCGTCTACGGCTCCGAGGCAATCCTCCCCACCGACATCGCTTTTGGATCACCGCGCATCGATAATTACGACGAAGGTGAAGCAGAGGCAGCTCACGAGGTGGACCTAGACTCCATCGAAGAACACCGAGTTAACGTGCTCATACAGCACGCGCGCTATCAGCAACAACTCCGACGCTACCACGACAAGAACGTCCAGGAACGGGACTTCAACATTGGTGACCTCGTCTTACGCCGAGTGCAATCCACTGCAGGGGTTCACAAACTCTCCGCCCCATGGGAAGGCCCGTTCATCGTGACTCAGGTCATATGTCCGGGTACTTTTCGTCTCCAATACGAGGATGGCACCGAGGTCCCACACCCGTGGAACATAGAGCATTTACGCCGATTCTACCCATGAAAAGCTATGTATCACAAAGTTCAATAATACTATATGCTTTTTTCGTATATTTGTTCTCCTTGCAAAACTTCTCGGAATCACTCCGTTCCCGAGTAGCTCTTAACTAAATGCTCGATTGGCGTGCCGGGTCTAACCCTCACCTTTTATAGCGTACCTTGATGCCCGAAATTACCGCGAGATAACGCGATTAGCGGGGGCGGGCGAAACGGTAAAAAGAGCCGTTGGGCGCTTCGCCTTCCGTTACACGCCGGGCGTCAACGGTAAAAAATGGCTCCAGAGCACTCGAGCAAGACAAAGAAGTCGGCGTGCCGCTAAGGCTCGAACAGCTCCCACGCTCGGGGGCTGGCGCCGTAACAAAGCCAGTGTGCCCCTCGGGCTCGATTGGCCCCGAACTACTCGGGAGCCAACACTGCAAACCCAGTGGCGTGCCGCTAAGGCTCGAACAGCTCCCACGCTCGGGGGCTGGCGCCACGATCAAGTCAGTGCGCCTCTCGGGCTCGATTGGCTCCGAACCACTCGGAGGCCAACACTGCAGAACTGAAGGCGTACCGCTAAGGTTCGACCAGCGCTCGGACTCGGGGGCTGGCGCCACATCAAAAGCAGCACGCCATGCAGGCTCGATCAGCCCCGAAACGCTCGGGAACTGACGCTGCGAACAAATTGCGACAGACAAAAAAATACAATCCTTTTCCAAGCTGCACAGGTCACCCTCATCGCCTTTGGCTTCATTCGACCACGGGAGCATCCTGTGCGATCACGGGGACACTGTTCCTGACGCCGTATATCAAAAGCGACACTTCTCCGCCTGCCTCCTCTTTGGCATATCTGACAAAGAAGGAATCCTCCAGGACTCGAATCGTTCGCCAAGCTAAGTATTAACCAGTTAACTTCGTCAATTCCGTGAGCTTTAAAATGAGTTGCTAAAGTACTCAAGGAGCACACGCCTTAAACTGTGAAACCTCGGCTCTTCCGTACGCCTACCCTCCTACGCGTGCACGCGGCCCAGCTCCCTGCGCTATGGACTACGGCTATCGGGGATCAGGTGCATAAACGTAACAGGCTAACTCCCCGGGGAAATTAAAAGACTTAAAAGCAGGAAGCGGAGTTCATTAATATTTATATCGCCGAAATGCCTTCTCCTCTCGAATTTCTACTTTGTTGCAGGGTATGGGAGACTACTCGGCGTGCTCAGCCCTCACGCTCGGGGGCTGGCGCCGGGACGACCACTCGGCGTGCTCAGCCCTCACGCTCGGGGGCTGGCGCCGGGACGACCACTCGGCGTTCTCAGCCCTCACGCTCGGGGGCTGGCGCCGGGACGACCACTCGGCGTTCTCAGCCCTCACGCTCGGGGGCTGGCGCCGGGACGACCACTCGGCGTTCTCAGCCCTCACGCTCGGGGGCTGGCGCCGGGACGACCACTCGGCGTGCTCAGCCCTCACGCTCGGGGGCTGGCGCCGGGACGACCACTCGGCGTGCTCAGCCCTCACGCTCGGGGGCTGGCGCCGGGACGACCACTCGGCGTGCTCAGCCCTCACGCTCGGGGGCTGGCGCCGGGACGACCACTCGGCGTTCTCAGCCCTCACGCTCGGGGGCTGGCGCCGGGACGACCACTCGGCGTGCTCGGCCCTCACGCTCGGGGGCTGGCACCGGGACGACCACTCGGCGTGCTCGGCCCTCACGCTCGGGGGCTGGCGCCGGGACGACTGCTCGGCGTGTCTCGCAGGACTCCGCTGGCCCTCACGCTCGGGGGCTGGACGCCGAAATTAACGCCGGATGATTTAGCCAGATGCTCCTTGACTAACCCTTGGACCGATTCCTCCGGAATCGCTTCAAGGCTCGGGGGCTACGGCCAACGGACGCACCTCGCGGCGCATCCGTTGATCATTCGGTGACCTCAGAAGAAGGCTACTAACCCTTGGACCGATTCCTTCGGAATTGCTTCAAGGCTCGGGGGCTACGGCCAACGGACGCACCTCACGGCGCATCCGTTGAAAAACGGCTCTTTTCTCTCCAGTATCACGCGTTTTCGCTTCCAACTGCAGCGGGCTCGACGCTCATCAGACCGCACGACCTCGCCGACTTGTCTCTCAACCACGTACTACTCGGGGGCTTGTCGGGGGTAGACCCCCAGGGGTACCCAGAAGGCGGATTGGCCCAACCAGCAAGGGACGGCCCAATCCGAGTGCAACTGGATCGGTTTGTCAGACTGGGTGGCCCACCAGTCGGGAGGCCCACCAGTCGGACGAACCGGATGGGCGCGACGGCGCGCGCGGCAAGGAACAACGCGGCGTATCCCGCAAGAAGCTCGGAGATCAAGATAAACTAGCCGGAATTATAGGAAAAGATATCTGTAATCGTTATAGGATCGAATCCTTGTATTTCGGGTAGGTTACGATCTCTAGCCGACTTGTAACTCAAGGCAGCCGGACTATATAAGGCGCCTTGAGACCCCCCTCCAGAACACGACCATTGCACAACATCTACAAAACCTAGGACAGAACCCAACTACGGAGATCCTTCAGGAACTTCATACACAGCAATACAATCACCCCCAACACAGGACGTAGGGTATTACGTCATCTCGACGGCCCGAACCTATTCAATCCTTGCGTCTTGTGTTACCATCGGCTTCTGATCCTCGATCTGTCCCTCAACAAATCAACCACGTAGGCTACCCTGTGTAGACTGCCGGGTCCAAACATCCGACAATCACCGAATACATACCATTGATGATTCCAACTAGCTCATGAACTCCACCATGGCACAACCACGCAGGGAGGCCATGGAGGCTAGGGTTGGCCTAAGCCATCCCTAGACAACTTCGAGGACTTGCGGCGGCCGTCGTCTCCTTTTGGTGTATGCCCTAGGTTTCACCGAGTTCTGGAGGATGGATATGCGTGGCTCCTGGCATCGGGGCTATAAATAGTCCGAGGAAACCCTAGCTCAAAGGGGAGGCCGAGGCGGCACAAAAACCCACTAGGCCAGCTGGCTTGGGCCCCCTGGGCCGGCCGGCCTGGGCAGTTTTTGTGGCCCCTCGGTCCAATTTTTCGCGTGCAAGCTTCTAGATCCTCCAGGAGTTGATTTGCCAATGCATGTGGGTACTTGACGTTGGTTGCTTCGGGATAAGATTGGGTCTTGATATCTTTCCATATGTCTGCCTGATTCGCCTTGATCCCAAAGTCATCCGACCTTATCTTCAAGTCTTTGCCCTTCCACATTCTTGGAGGTTGGTTCACCATAGATGAGAGCGAACGAAATCCGAGTCACATGGCATTCATTCCTCCGCGCTATGCATGATCTTGGTCTTTGTCCAAAAGTACTTATTTATAGCTTAAAAACCTGCGTAAACCAAAATCCTCCAAAAATACATGCATATGCGAAAATGGGGTTATTTCAAGTGCCAAGTGGCAGGTTAGTATACGAATTGGTCTCAAAACACCACTTAATTAGCACTAAAAGTGTACGTATAACGAGTTTCAACATTCCCCCCATGCTTAAACCTTGCTCATCCTCGAGTAAGTCCAAGGTCTTTGCTTAACAAGGAAATCAGCGTTGCCCTTCAGTGTCATCCCTACACTTAGTTATACACAACAAGACACATTGCTCTCAAGTGTTTAGCATTTAAAGTTCAAGTTGTGACCAGCTACTTCTCATTATGGAAGATAGACTAGCAATAAAGAACAAGCCACAATAATAATAAATGCAATGCTCTTGAACTTAAGCTAACTTTAGACCTTTACTTTGTTCCATCGTGAAGAGTTTTCAAAAAGATGCATATCAAACATAAGTGAGATTCTCTTGCAAAAGCTCATGGGAACACTCATCTCATCAAGTCGCTCAAGACTATACTAGGTTATTTTCAACCTATTCTACTCAAATATAAAAGTGGAAGGCTTATGTGGAGCTTGGTAGGTAAAAACAATCCTAGCAAAACATTATATTTGAAGTATTTTCAAACTAAGAAAGAGATCTATTGGAATTACCGAGACTAGTCAAAAAGGCCATGGAGAATAAATGTTGGAAAGAGAAAGGGATGGAACACACACATTTAGATAGGTGGACATATGCAAATGGCAAGTGGATGATCCCGAGGCACAAATAAAGCCCTCGTTATCGGATTGCACATGGTTGAAAAACTGAGTATGGAATTGTCTTCAAAGCACTTGGAATTTGATGAAGCTAAAAGAACTAAGGAGCATTATTTCTCTTTTTTTCTTTCTTTCTTTCATTTTTTTCCTTTCATCTTTGTTTTTTTCCTTTTTTCCTTTTTCTATATTTTTCTTTCTTTTTTCTCCTAAGAACTTATTGCAACATAATGCTTCCTCAGCATCCTCCCCCCCATGCTTAAACGGTTGCTCATCCTTGAGCATAGAAGTGAGGGTTGATAATTGCTGAAGTAAGTACACAAAATCCATCTTGATGTTCTAGAAAAACAATTGAATCTTCAGGGAGTTTCTTCGATGCCTCCCAAATTGATGTTCTCTAAATTAAGCTCTCGATTCTTGTGGATTTTCGTCGAGAAAATGATCCATACTCAATTGTAGGTTGTGGTCAAGGAGGTAATCACAAAAAGATATTTGGGTTTAGGGTGGATATCCAGCGAAGTTTGTGAAGTTTCTGGTGTAGAAACTCACAATGCATGGATAGAAAGGCTAGCAAAAGGAAGGTACGCAAAAATGGAATGGCCAGCTTCTTAGTCTCGAACCATAGAAATCAATCTTAATCCAACTCATCAAAATATAAGTTTGCAATTCTAACGGTTTCATCATGAAAGATCATGTATATGTAAAGGTTTTGGTGGGTAGAATTTTGCAAGAGATTCACGAATGTAGATAGCATAAGAATCAAGTTTTAAATAAAATAATACAAGGTGTAAGGTCATCAGTAAACTTAAATCAAAGAGCAACATAAGGAAAATGTGGGTCTAGAATTTAGTCATTTAACCTCCACAAATAAAAGAGCTGGTATTTAGTCAATATAAGATCATTTAGTAGAGAGCAAATAATCAAGTCATATACAACATCATGTAGGTAGAACCAAGTGGCAACTTTCATCACTTTTCCATAAGCAAAAGCATTCAAAATATATCATCGTGGTGAGCACAAAGTGGTGGTGATCATTATTTATTGAAAACAAAAACAAAACTTGGTTGTCCTCCTAGTAGCTATGTTATTAACAAGAGAGATATACAAAGGTTTCTAACCTATGGTCGATGGGATACATATATACAAGCATTACGAAGGAGATGAACAAAGAGAAGGCTAAGGAAGAGTTACTGTTCTTTTCGATGCTTGCAATGAAGTGTAGCGCGGTCTCCCCCATGCTTAAGCATTGTGCTTAGCATGGAAGAAGAATCTTGAGCATCTTGTGGTGAACACATTCATTGTACTCCATATGGCCTTTTCCTTTTCATCCAACAAGGCCTCCCCCATGCTTAGTATGATGCTAAGCGTGGAAAAAGAAGATGGACCATCTTGTAATTCTTGAAGTCCTCCACCATGTGCTTGGAGATTATCTCTATGTTTCTTCACCTTGGTTGCCTTAATTTTCCTTCAATCAATTCCCATTGTCACTAAGCCTTGGTCCCAATCGTTCCTCGTATCGTTGTCACCTCCTTGCTTGTTGTCTTCATTGCCACCTCGTCTTCCAAGAATTTTTCCTCTAATTCCAGAACAGAACATGTACTGAATCCTTACTCCATTGCAAAGTGCATAAATTTTCCTTTCCAATGAGTCATCATTTGCCCAAAATGGATTCCGAACAAAAGAGTTATGTCTTTTTTAGTCCAGCATTGCAATCTGTCCCGAGCTGATTTCAGAACGCGCAGCGCCCAATGTTTTTGTCGTATCTCCTTGCATGGGTCTTCAAATTTATTGATCTCGGATGCGTTAGAACGAGAATTTGATGGAGTCCCTGAATATCAAATTTTCCTTTCTTGTACATCTCTAAACATGTGCAGATTTTTTATGAAAACAGCAGCGTCCCTTTCAATATTCGGAGATGTTAACGGTCTTGGTTGTAACTTTGATCACGAATTCATGGGATTCCTTCGTCATGCCTGCAAAACAATTGAGACGCACAAATTACACTGGGGTGACGGTCGGGAGCATAAGCAAATGCCAATCAACCAATGACATCCCTAAGACCTTAACTTGTGGCATAATTAACCTAGTAAAAGAGAAAAATAAAAACCTAATGGGTGTGCGTGTATGCAAAGTGAGTATACAAATGAGAGGAAAGCTTATAAACAAAGACAATGTGTACACCTAGTTCTAAACACCATGTTTACAACTAGATTGCCGAATTTCTCCATAGTCATAAAGATTTGTTAACCAAGGTCAAAACACCATGTCTATCCCAAGGTCAATAATTCCTTATAGCACAAGAAAAATAAGGCACATTGCAAAGCTTATAAACCAACCAATGCAATGCAAATGCTAACAAGGTTCTCAAAACTAAATGATGATAGTCCGCAATCATGTCTAAACACCATGTTTACACAAGATTGTAAAAGGAAAATGTCGTACAAGCATTAACATGGATGTGAAAGCATTCATCATGAAGTTTTGTGAGAGAGCCGAGCTAACAAATGCATGATGGAACGATGGAATGGATGCAAAATGCAAATGCAAAGAGTTAGCAAAAACAAGGGTTAGCAAGGTTTGAAAGGTCCTTCAATATTGTTCCGCAATCAGATGATTCAAAAGTAATTGCTTAGAGCGACAAAGCTTGGCCGACCACTTCATAAAAAGTGAAGCATTGTCGACAAGAAAATCATTCATCAAAAAGAACCGAACAACCTAGCTAACGAGGTTTAGGGGAAGGTTCATGGGTATCCTATATTTTTGGCTTAAAACAAGAATTTTGAAGAGAGAAGTCAAGTTTAGAAACTCTACCTAATGTGGTTGAAAACAAAAAGAAAAACAAAGGTTGTTTCATTGGGTGGAAAACAAAGCCTATGGTTTTAGGATGGATATAGGTATGAGAGATTTTCCTAAGGATTTAGGATCTCGTAGGGAGGCTAGTCAAAGTTTTCAGTTAGGACAAGGAATAAAGATAGACTTGGCTAATATAAATGGTGATAGCAACCAAATCAACACAAGTCAATCCTACCCTTGTTGGTTCCGGTTTTTGGCAGGGGTGATAGGAAGGCTTAGGTGGGTTTAATAAAAGGTTAGGTCAAAAACAAAACATGCAATGCAAGGGCGAGAATAACATGGAATGAAGTGCAACATGAGGTTGATGAATAAAATGACATGACGTAAGTGGTGGTCTAAAAACAAAACAAAAATTAGCCTAAGTTAACTAGCCACAAGTTTAGAATCAAAGGGTGGTGTCATGCTTCATATTTCTCTCTAAAAAAGACTCAAAAGAAAAAGACTCTAACACTACTAGCAATAGGCACACAAAAGGATCTACAAGTTTTCCAAGATCAAATAACAAAGTACTCTCTCAATAACATTTAGATCATACAACATAAAGTTGTGGCATTTATTGGAGCAATGGTACAATGTTACTTGATGATTCGATTAAAGAGCACAATATAGACCGTCATCTTATATATAATAAACAAAAGATTGGGTTGCCTCCCGCAAAGCGCTTCGTTTAAAGTCATAGAGCTAGACTTCTCACCTCGATTATTTTCATGCGAAGCCATGGTCTTTAGTGCGAGAATCTGAAGTATCCATGCAGCTTGATGTCACTTGGTGTAATTCGTCGTGGTTTGCTCAAAACATCTTCACGTGTCGAATGTCGCCTTATTGTGTCTTCTATGCCAATGTTCTTGAGGATCTTTCTTTTGTTCTAAGCTTCTAAATTTGATCATGTACGCTCGATGAAAGCATTGCCCAAGCTCCACTTCATTGTTGTCATCGTTATCTCCTCTACCTTGTTCTCATCACGTTGCTCCTGTCTCTTCTTCATGGATTTTCTCCTATGTCCAGAACAGAACATATACCAAAGTATAGATCTATTGAAAAGTCTATGAAATTAACTTTCCAACGAGTGGTCATTCATCTTAAACGGAGTTCAAATGAGAGAGTTATGCCCATATTACTTCAGCGCTGCGTGCTGTCCAGAAAATTTGCAGAATGCACGACCTTCGATGTTTTGATCATAACCATTTGTAGGAATCTCCGATTGACTTGATTCTTGATTCATTGGAACCAAAATTTCATGGGGCTTTTAAATATCCAAAAATATTTGATGCAAATAGTACCTTCTTGTGAATTGATCCTGAGATATTGATGATCTTGATCTTGTGGTCATTGGAGCGTCATGTTGTACATTCTTAGGATTCAAGGTCATCACCATTGTTTCACCAGCGAGCAGCATGGCTCCAATGATGTGTCTTCTCCATAGTTCTTGCTTTACCCAAGGTGTCGGGATCATTGGGGGCTCTTGTGCTTTGTGTCGATGATCTGAGCGGTTTCCTTCGTTGTTAGCATTACTCAAATAGAAACTTCTTGAGCATCCTACTTGAGAATATTGGTGGTGTTATGGTGCTTCTAATCCTGTTGCCTCCAGTTTTGATCAACTTCAAATCATCATCTTTTGTGCTCAAGGCCCTCCAATCGTCCCTCGACATCATCATCACCTTCTCCGTTATTTGCTGCTGCCTAATCTTTGTTGAATTCATCTTAAGCCAGTGTAGAGCATGTATCAAAATTCTACTCCATTGCAATGTGCATCAAATTCCCTTTCCAACGAGTGCTCATTCACTTCAAACGGACTCCGGATGAAAGAGTTACGCTTGTTTTGCTCCCGCACTACGTTCTATCTTGAACAATTTTAGAACGTGTAGTGTTGAAAGATTTTACCATAACTCCTTGCATCGATATCCAAAAATTACAATTCTTGATGCGTTGGAAAGAAGACTTGATGGAGCTTCATATTTTATAATTTTATTCTATGGTACTTCTCTGATCAAGGGCGAAAAACTGGTCTCAACAGTAACCTTCCAGAGATGTTGACGATCGGATCTCATGACTTCTTTGGGACATGATTCATCACCTATAGCTTGAGCAAACAATTCTCCAAGAAACATTAGTCTTAAAAATTAATTGACACGGCGGCATACCTTGTTCATCTTTACTTGTTTTGTGTGTGGGCTTGATAGTGGATGATGGGCCACTAACAAAAGTTAGCACCTACCACTAAAGAGTAGATCTTCCCGTAGCCATCAACTTGTGGGAGCGAGTTTGAACTTGTGGGAGCGAGTTTGGACTTGTTAAAGCCAGAAAACAAGGGTATATGCAATAATAAAATTAGGGTTAATCCGAAAAATTAGATAGATCTCCCTAGGGTTCGAGTTGCCGATCCCCGGCAACGGTGCCAGAAAAGCTTATTGACGGTCCATAGACGCGCCAATTGCGAACCGCAAGCGCACAGATCATCGTAGCTTTTCCCTTAGAGTATTCCATCCAAGGTTATCAATCCATTGATCGACAATGAACTACCTAGGGTTTTCTACCTAGCTAAACGGATCTAATCCCAAAGTTAGGCATAGATTGCATATAGAGGTAAACCTTTAAGATGTGAGTGAGTATAAAGGTTGATCTCATCCATAAACATAAGCAAAGGTAAAGAGCAACCAAAGGATAAATGGGCATATCGTCTTCTAGTTGTAGTTCTAGCAACTAAGAGCAAGCGCATCATGCATCTCATCCAAAGTAGTCGAGTCCAATCTTTCGCGTGCAACCTTCAAGATCCTCCAGGAGTTGATTTGCCAATGCATGTGGGTATTTGACGTTGGTTGCTGTCGGTTTTTTATACCGGCTAGCCTACTATAGGGGGTTCCTAAGTAGTCGAGTTTTTCGTGAGGGCCTCGCCGGAACCAGAAGCACGATGGTGAACACGAGACGATTTAGACAGGTTCAGGCCACCTCGAATAGAGAGTGTAATACCCTACGTCCTGTATGGTGGATCGCTTCGTATTGATGGTTATGATTTTACAAGGGGTCCCTGCCTCACCTTATATACGCGGGAGATAGGGTCTACAAGGTATGAAATACAGACTCCTAGTCGGATACAATACACAGAGTCCTAACATGAGTAGGCCGGGTAGTTTCCTAGTAGCCGACTAGTTTCCTTAAGCTGTACGCCTCTTCCTTGTATCCGTCAGAGTTGCCGGCCCAATTTCCTAGCGGGCCTACAGCCCATGAGGAATCCCATGGATCTTGGACCGTTAAGCCCCCGAGCATCTTCATGTCTTCACGCCTGCCGGGTTGTTTCTCAACAGTTTCAGCATCAGCCGAGTTGTTTTCCCGTCATCCTGCTTGTTGAAAACCTCCAGAAGTAAACATGATGTGCTCCTTGCCGACTTCTTTTTGCAGTCAGCCCTTGGGCTCTGGTTTGGTAAACCAAAGATGATGCAAAAACTTCCCCCTTTACTATAATGGTGTCCAGCTTTTGAAAAAAGATGCACCCATTATGGGTCTAGCCCCCGTGCCTAGAAATGTTTTCAAGGATTAAAAACAATTTCAGGGTCTTTAATGAAAAAACTTTCCAAAAGAAATATACTTTTCCCCCCCAGCCCCCAAGCTTAAAGCAGATGACAATAAGCTTAAAGACTTCTGTAGAAATAAGTATATTCTTTGATTCGGAAAAAATCACTTCCATAAAGCATCAGCCCCCGAGTATGAAAATACATCGAAAGATGACTTAGCTCGTTAGGAAATTGCTGCACAAATGCGCATCTGGTAAAATACCGCGAATACACAAGTGTTGGCGCTTGCAGTGAAAACGGCTTTTAGAGAATACGCCTAGGGTTACCGCTTCAGTTAATAAAAACAAAGGGTAAACCGCTTCATAGTCTCATCTCTTTCGCCGCCACTCCCAAATCTGAAATCCCCAATCTTCCATACTCACACGGATACTCCAATCCATTCTAGCCCCACCTGAGGTTCAGTCCAAATACATCGGCTGGCGAGATGGGTCGGAAGCCAGCGCCCAGCAAGCCCACGGGAAGCGAGTCCTCATCGAGAAAACCGGCAGCGAGCAAGAAACTTTCGAAGATTCTGATTACTGATATGCCAGTGCTCAAGAATGCACCTGCGCCCGCAATCATCTGGAAACCATCCAAAGCATCAGACGAAATGGTGCAAGACCTTGTGAATCAAGGCTATCTTCTGGACAAGTCAATCTCGTGCTGGCGCACCGATATTGGTAAGCCTTGGCCTTTTGATGAAGTCCACGAAATTGTAGTCTTTGCTGCCTTCTATGAGCGCGGATTTGCCCTACCCACTCATGATTTCTCCGTGGCCTTCTTTCTTATTATAAGTTAGAGTTGGTGCATCTCAACCCTAACTCAATCCTCCAAATTTCTCTTTCCATTCACCTCTGCAAGACCTTCCTTGGAATCAACCCCCATTTCAATCTGTTCCGCCTTCTTTTCCGTGTTAAGTCCAGTTAAGACAAGGTAGTTGGCGGGGCTGGAATCCAGCTTCGTCAAGGCATGAAAAGTGTCGATTTTGATTTTAAGATGAATGACTCCATCAAGGATTGGATGGACAAATGGTTCTATGTAGAGAACCAGCCCCCAAAGCTGTCCAAACACTCTGGGCACCTGCCGCGTCAGTAGGATTCCTGGAATGAAGCCCTTGACAGGGATAAGGTTGATGGGATCTCCAGCCTATTGAAAATGATTGCTAACCTGAAGGAGAAAGGCCTGACTGCCATTGGGATTGCCAGCTCATTCCTGCGCCGGCGCGTACAACCCTGCCAGAAGCGGGAGCACGCTGGCTATGAGTACACCAGCCCCAAAGACCTAACCAGGATCTCCCCCAACGATCTTTCTGCGGATGAAGTCGTCGTTCGTGTCCAAGCGTTATTTGTGGACGCGCAAGAACTGCCGTGCCGGGTACCCAAGTACTCGGCTAGTCGTCCGCCACCAGTGGTAAGTAAGCTTGAAATCAACCCCAATATCATTTTTTGATATCCACCTTCTTGCTTCACAAAAACTCATTAGTTCCTTTTGCACCCAATTTCAGGAATTGCAGACCAGATTTGCTTCTGCTCCTCCTGCCATGGCGGAAAACTAGTCCGAATTGCCTGAGACGTCCCCCCTCCCTCCCCCCCACAGTCTCAACAAACTGTTGAATGCTCGGGGAAAGAGAAGAAGAAGGTATCGCCGGTCATCGACGAGGTGATTCTAGAGGAAGGATCTTCCTCAGATGATGATGCGCCCGCACAGCCTCGCTCCAAGATACTTGGGCAAGAAGGATCAGGCCTGAAAAGGTCTAGCGCCAAAGACACGCCAAGTCCTCAGGTCCCCAAGAAGAGGCGAGCTGTGCAGAAGAGGTTGTCTCCTTCGCTTGAGAAGGCTGCTGACGCCAGCCTTGCTGAAGCGGAGGTCTTTGAGGTGGAGACGGAAGAAAATGTAGAGATTCCTGTGGGGATCCCACTGCACCCATCTCCCCCCAAGGTATGCCAATTTACTTTTGAAATCTTGCATCTTGACTTGTGCCGAGTTCTTTCTTTTGATCTTAGGTCTTTGATACAGCAACCTCAAGAAGAAGAACCCGCTCGTCAAGAGGAAACACACGAGCCTCAAGACATTCCGTCTGAAGGGTTCAATTTCGACTTGGACAAGCCGGAGTTTGACATGGAGTTCGCCAGGTAAGTGATCCGATCTATTAGGGATCGCCGTCTGCTTATTGACGGTTTTCAATAGATTGATTCTTGAAATCTTCTGTCTTGTTCCGCCATCCGCATACTCCTCCTCCCACGCAATCACCAAAGATCCCAGAGGTGAACCCATCCACGGAAATCCATAACAAGGAGGCGGGAGCAGTGCAGGAGCCGAGCCCCCGAGCATCTCCGCAGCCCCGCCCGCAAGAATCGAGCGCCGCCACTTCGTCGTCCTCCAAGGTACCAGAGAAAGCCGCTCTGAGTACTTCTGCTCCAAGGGCATGGCCCAAAGCAGCAGAAAGTACTCAGATGGCGAGTCTCCGTATCGAAGAGCTTGATGCGGCCGCTGGACTGGTGAAGGCAGCAACCATTGAGGAAATTATCCGGGAGAAGAAGAAGCCCCGAGAGCCGTCACCGAAACCATTCCAGATCCTTACTAGAACGTCGGGCGTAAATATTAATGAAGATGACAATGCCTTCCTGTTCAACTCACAGGTTGATCAGGAAGATCTCGAGAAGGTTGCCGAGCTGCAAAAGCAACTCACCAAGCTTACAGAGGTTAGTATAGAGTAAATCAATACTGTAAGTATACTTATCTTCTTTGGGTCTTTTGCTAATCAACTCTACCGCCTTGTTTTTGGAAACAGAGTATACTTATGCGGTCACATCAAAAGTCTGAGATGCTCCGCAGGGCTAGCACGTCCATTACTCGAGCGGAGAAAGCTGCAGATGACTTAGCAAAAGGGCATGAGTCATGGGAACAGGAGTGTGCCCAGCTTCGCCTTGAGCTGGATGAAGCATACTAGAAAATCAACCTGTATCAAGACCAGCGAGTGGATGTACTCGAGAGAAACAAGTCTCTTAGATAGAAACTCTCAGGTATGTTGCCGAGTACTTCTCCCCATTGTTAGCGTAGATCATATAATAAATATGATGTGTTTGGTTGCAGAGGGTGAGAAGCACATTGAAGCTCTAAAGGCCGATGTAATCGACATGAAGAACCGCTTTTACCAGCAACAAGAGCGCGCGAACCAGGCCGAGCAGCGGGAGAAGGATTGCATGGCGGAGCTTGCTGAAGAGCAGAAGATGCGCAAGCACGCCGATGCACAGCTCGTCCAGGACATGATCAAGATCCGTGACCAGGAGGAGGAAATCCAGGCTCTTCGCGTGGAGATCAACCGTCGTGGTGCGGAGATTGAGTCCTAGAAAGAGGCTACCCTTCCGCTGGTCGATGTATATGCCAAGGTACCCGCGGGTAGTGTTGCTCCTCCTCTCCTTGATCGGCTTCGAGCAACTCCTGGGCAGGTGCGGGCGTATTGCCAGCGGATCGCCCGATCCTATACTATGCAAGTACTCGGGCTTGTCCGATCCTGGTTCCCCACCTAGCCCCTGAGTATTACTGAAGGTCAGATCAACCCGGCATGTACCCGGAGCATGTATGATACTTACATGGGGGAGGAGAAGGACATGGCGGAGAAGATTGTTTCCCGCCTTAAGTTCTAGGTTTTCTTGTATATGTAAGAAAAACCTTTGTAATGAACTGTTGCAGATGTAAATACTAATGTTTCGTCAACAAGAGTACTTATTTATCTATTTTGTGTGCCCGATCCTTTTGTGTGAAACAGAAAGTAGATGGCTTTTGTTTGAATATAGCCTTTCTGGGTTGTTTTTAAAGCACCAGACATGATTCAAAACTTTGTAGTGTATGCGTTACTTGGCAAGCAAGCATAGCATGATACTTGTATCCGAATTCCAAGCTTGATGACAATGGAATATAGACACTTTATTATCGTTTGGCTAAGAAGCCGACATCAGTACATTGAAAGGACTAACTTTTATTGACTCTAATTGTCGAGGTTGTACTCGGCAGATATTTGTCCGGCAAGCACCCCGCTTCGTGTGAAGATTGATCACGGTGGATGAACAGAGAGACACGGGCTTTTATACTGGTTCGGGCCCTCAAGATCGAGTAATAACCCTACGTCCAGTTGCTGCTTGTATTATCTCGGCGAGTACAGATTACAATGGTATAACAAGTACCCCCGGGTGGATTGGCGAAGGTTGGGAATACCCTCTACGTGCAGGACCCCCCACTATTTATATCCAGGGAGACGTGCCTTACAAGACAAAACAGACATAAACCTAGTAGGACTCTAACTATCATCAGGCCTTCCTTCTGCGATCTGGTCGTCGTGTCTTATTCGGAGTCTTCTTCGGTTGGAGTCGGTAATCCTCGTGGTCAGGCACCCTGGTATTATGGCTTCAACAGTATCCCCCGAGCTTATCTTGTTCAGAAAAGGTTGATCTTTAAGTGGCCTTCGGGTCTTTTTGCTCTTCGAGTGATTTTAGGATATGCAAATACCTCGATAATCATTTGAAAACGAGAGCCAGAAAAGATCCCGAACTCTTGAATGTTAAAACCTGCATCTGAATGATAAGGTCAGAGAAAATATCAGCCATAATAATAGCAAATAAAAAATTACTCCATCTTGGAAACTAAAAGGCCAAGGATTGATGTAACGGCTGCCCTGCGCTTTTAAAACCCACTCTGCACGTCTCCCAAAACTCTAGCAGCGCACGCGGCATAAATTGCGGCTCTGCTCCGGTTCCTCGATTCTCGCGCGAAGCGTCGCCTCAAGGTCCTTAAATATTGAATCCCTTGGATTGATCCATACTTGAACCTTCCTTTCTAAGCCTTCTCCCTCCCCACACCATGGGAAAGAAAAAGCTCAGCCACAAGTTCAAGCTTCCTCGCCTCCTATTCGGAGACTCTCCCCGCAACTCCACCGAACCACCGTCCGACAAGCCGGAGGACCCGCCAGCGACGACACCACCTCCCTTTTCTCCTCAGGCTCCTTTCCTTGCTCTCCCCTGGCACGGGGATGAAGGAATTGAGGTCGAGCCGTGAGAGGAGGCTCTGGTAATGGCGTCTCCGGCTCCCGAGGCTGCTCCGTCGAGCATTGCCATCGGGAAGCGTCCTGCATCGCCTTCTCCAGCCCCAGCGTCTCCCATCTCCCTTTCCTCCAACGACGAGCCGGTACAAGGAGGGAGTGGAACTCGGCTGAAGCTAGAGCCCTCGCGCGCAGGCGCATCTTCGTCTTCTGCTCCGGTGGACACCAGCGGCGATGAGGAATTCGCTCGGCGCCTCTTCGTCTCCCTGAACCGCGACCTGATCGGGATCCCCGGAGACGATGCGCTCATGGATCTCGTCAGCGACTCTGAAGAAGAGAACGCGGTAGATGATGATCCACCGGCCGGCGCGACACCGCCCTAATCCTCGCCGATGGCACCTGAAGCCTGGAGCTATAGCTTGGTTAGGGATTAAGCCATCAATACTCTTATGGAGATACTTTTACACCCCGTCATTTTACAAGAATCAACTCATGACACATGATCGGTACGCCTGGACATTTACAGGTGATAACGACCCGAACAGGATGAAGCCTGATGGTAAGCTCCTTTTCTTGGTGTATTCGGTAAAATTTTCCAAAAACATGTGTTGACGCGGAAAATCGGCAGTCGTATCCTCAGCGATCAACACACATAGGCTAGGGAGATCTGCTTTACTCCGGTGCTGGTCCTGCACTTTGTCCAGGTTCACGGCGTGCCAGTCAATTTGACCTGTAATTGACAAGGGAATAAACAGTTAAATTACTCTTTGATTGTGCCGGCTCTATTCCAGATGGCAGACGCACGTTGGATTTAGCCATGACCCAATCGGACTTGTATCGGCCGATACCAATCGGACCACAAAATCGGACTTCATAGATGACATCAATCGGACCAATATAATCGGACCTCAATCAGCCCATCGAATCGGACCTCAGAATCGGACCAATCAGGATCGGACCTTGATTAATGTAATAGATCTAATACAAGATAGTAGTCTTACAGCTAATCTAGATGCAAAATTAACAGATCGGCCATGCCTTTGAACAAGATATTAAATAATCAAAGTAGAGCCGATGTGTCGTCCACCTTGCCTAGTTGACAGTATGATTCATCTCATCGGACCATCTAGCTAGCCAATCAAACCAGAACTATTTCGATACGGTTTCACAGACGGATGCAGCGCACATACTTCAGCTATGATCGGACCAGATAGCTAAAGGATCAAATTTGACTCATCAACAGAACAACTAAACAAGATGCTCGCACAGGTAATTAATCAGATTGAAGCAAATAAGCAATAAAACGGTAACAAAATCGTTCCAATATTCAAAGCTGTCTTTGAATAATCAAGAGAAATCTAGCTCCGACGTAGGGAATCTAAATCAAACTCGACACTTAAAGAACAACCAGATTAAGCTGTAAAGATGAATCGGACCTAGAACGATGTTGTAAGATAAGTATTGCTCAAATCGGACTAAAACCAATGCTCATAGCTGTTGAAGAATCAGGTTAATTCACATGGCGCAGATCTAAATCAATCTGGTAACTTCAAACAACCGCATAAACTGCCTTCTAATAATCAAGAAAAATCTAGCTCTGACACAGGGAATCTAAATCAAACCCGAAAACTAAAAGAACAACCCGATAAACGATTAATCACTGAATAATCAAGAGAAATCTAGCTCCGACGCAGGGAATCTAAACTAATCTTGACGATCCAAAGATAAATCGGTTGAACGGCATAAACGAAAAAGGGCGATGCGCCTCAATTCAAAGCTTATACTAATTCGATAAGTTGACAATCTTACTGGTAACCGGAGATCGAGAACTGATGCAGCCCGTTCACCAATGAGTTCGTCGAGATCTTCTCTAACCTACTCCTAGGGTTTTGGCGTGAAGCCGGGTTATATTGATTGTGAGAATAATAATTTACAATGGACGAGGGTTTATATTTATACCTTGGTCATGAAGAGTCCTGATCGGACTTGACTAACTTGCAGATAAAGTAAACTATTCTAAGATAGAATGGGACTCTAAATAAGCCTTCAAAAAGGAAATAGCCCCTGCTCCTACTGCGCTTCCTTTTTAGCCAATGCGCCTTTCTTCATTCGTCATCGGACCCTTTTCCCGCATCGACTTCCTTCTCTGGCACCATCTGCTTGACCATTCAACGGGCCCACTGCGCAGTACCAGCCTCACCACGTCACCATCTGACTCAGCACATCCGGTGTGAAAATCTGGTGTCAACACATGCCCCCCAATTTTGGGATAAAATATCTTTTATTCCAAAATTCGTATCTGTCATCATAACTTCTTCACCGATTTTCGTGCCAAAACTTCCCATCCTTGCACTGTGCGATTCCTCGATTCTCGGGCCACAGCCGTTTTCTCCTTATAAAAACCCCCGCCGGCGGCCACACTGTTCACTCCTCCTTCTTCGCCAAGCACCCGCACTGCTCATCTTCTTCCTTCTCTCTTCCGAGCGACCATTCGCATTCATTCAAGCCCAAACCAAAATCCGCTCAAATGGCCAAATCATCCTCCATGGGTGCCCTTCAGTCTTCTACATCCGCATCTATTTCCGCATCCGCTCCGGCAAGTTCATCAGCGGCAGCGCTCTCCACCATGGCAGCAGCCACGACCTTGACAATGGCGGCGGCCACGACCTCGACAATGGCGGCAGCAGCGAGCTCCTCAGCCCCTTCTTCACCGACTCTCTTCGCCTCAGGCTCTTCCTCGGCGCCTGCAGGATCATCAGTAGAAGAAGCGCGCCATCCCATCCCGGAGGTATTTTACAGAATCCGAACTCATTTTCGTATTCTGAGATTCGGCTTTTCAAACTCGTTTTTATTTCACATTTTTTTTCTTTTAGGCCATTCGTGCCCAAACCCTAATCCCCGCAAACGATGTCCGAGGGCTTTATTTCCTTGGTCCAATGGGAGATCCGGACCCCACCGAGTTTATCAATCTGGAAACCCTCCGAATTCCATTCAAGACCTCGGAATTCGATATCGATGATTGGAAGAATGCTTTCCGCTCGTGGCCGACAGTTCTCCCCGGATGGAAGGACTGGTATCTGAGAGTATCGGCCTCCAAGTCTGCAATCTGGGATAAATTAGACATCGCCCAGTGTATCGGCCTCAGCATCGGACCCATCATCAAGAACGAGAACCTCCTGATCGCCGCATCACACTTCTGGTCCGATGCACTGAACGCCTTCCTCTTTGGTCATGGTCCGATGACCCCAACATTGCTCGACGTGGTCATGCTCCTTGGCCTCAATGTCACCAGCAATAAGCACCCCCTTAGGCTTGATATCAAACTCACTCATCACTTCAAGACCAAGAATTCTGGTGGCTGGACAGGATATATGAATAGCAATCATCGGACCGGACCTGTCACCGACCGTGAACACGCAGCCTTCCTGAATATGTGGCTGGATAGATTCTTCTTCTGCGGCACTACACTCGGTCCGACGACAAATTATCAGCACTTGACCGAGCTGTTGGCGGGTAATAATATCATCAACCTCGGCCAATATCTCTTGGGGTCAGTGTACAACTTGCTCCATCAAGTTGCCCGGCGCCTGAGGACCGGATCGCCTATTACCAATCTTGGCGGGCCATGGTGGTTCATCCAGATGTGGCTGATGCTACATTTGAGCAAGGTCCTCAAAGTAAATATCCAAAAACATAAGTTCCCCGAGAGCAGACTTGAATCAGAAGAGGTCACCTTGCGCTGATGCACTTCGTTTGGTGAAGCTGCCATGGGTTTCCCCGCCGATAAGTTGTCGGCCAAAGAATCGTCAAAGTACCTCGCACTCCTCTATAGAGGCATTGCTGACGACAAGGCGCTCTGGTTCTTGTATGAGGATGCTGACGAATACGAGCTGCCCTATAAATTCAAGCTCGACATGATTGTGGAGGCAGATTCAGAAGCCCTCGCCATCTTCCGGACTTGTATCAATGCCCAATTCCTCCCAATCGGCCTTAGCTTGAGCAAGCAAGGGCAATCGACCTATGAGTATTATCATCCAAATCTAGCCGTCCGTCAGTTTGGCATCGGCCAACTTCCCCCTCACTTGGTCCTGGCCGATCAAATCTATCCAAGGGGAAAGATTGATACAAGTATTGAATGGGATCGCCTCCTCAATCTCGAGCCTCCCCTTGACCAAACAAACTTGGATACTTTTGCAATTGGCCTCGTAGCTCATCGAACTTTCAATACATGGTGGACCGAATGGCGTCAACATCTATTCTGCATCGCCTGCAAGACTTATGTCCGAAAGCTGCACCCCACCTTTAAGGGTAAACCAGAGGTAATATCCATGAATTTGCTTCTTTTCTTTGCATTATTTCAGCTTATTAAACAATCTCTCTTTTTTCAGGATGTCGATCGCTCTCCTCCAACGGTGACTTGATCTGGGAAGCAAGTCATCTACAGCAACATCTCGCCAGATTCGTGGATCGGCTGCGATTCCCCCACCATCGGCAAGCTCCTGTCGATTCTCAGTGACAGCAGGAAAAGGAAGAAGCCGACGTCCTCCAAAACTCTCAAGCGCCAGAAGATTGCTCTGGTAAGTTTAAGAATTCATCAAACTCGATTACTTTCTTCATCGAAATTAATCCTCTTTTTGCAGACCCAGATCGTTGGACAATCTTCGCATCAGCCAAGCCCGACAACGCTTTCAAGCTCATCGGCTAAGGAGGCTTCAGGATCGGACCCACAGAGATCATCAAGCCCAATTCAAATGCAATCAAGCCCCATCCAGGCACAATCGGTTCATTCGCCTTCATCTGAGAGGACCATAACTGGCCCGCCTCGTCAATCAAGCCCGCTACCTCAAGAAGAACAAGCACAATTAGGCCAGGGTCTTCAAGAAGATCATCCAGTAACTCCTCCACAGATCCGATCACCTGATTCTACAGGAACAACGGTAATCATCGGCCGATTTTATTTAATAATCGATAGTCGGCTTGCCCGTATTCTTCCTTTCCTAGCACATTATTCAGCATGTCTTGACGGATCTGGAGATTGCACAAAGAGAGATCCAAGGCGGCAACATTGAAATCTCCCAACCTGGACCTGAGCTGGAATCGGCCTGGAAGCAAGTAAGTATCCTAGCTTGACGCACTCATATCGGCTTCTTTTGATATCGTATCTAACCATTTCCTTGTCCACAGGCTCAAGATACTCCCCAATCCAGTCAGACCACATCAATTAACTTCGATCGGCCGGTAATAGGAGAAGAAGAAATCAATTCCGGGCCAGGCTTGCTGTCTGACGAGGTGAAGGCGAAGCTGCTTGACATATCCACATTCCTTCATCAAAATATCGTCGATCTCGTCCAGGATGCAGAGCCGATTCGTCAGATCGTCAAGACTCTGCGAGGTCAGCTTCCATTGGACTTGGAGGAGGCATTGATACCGGCGGCCTATATAGAAGGTCATTCCTTCCTAGTGTTGCAAGCCAGCCGCCGGATCACGAATCGGACCTCCCAGCATGACCTAATCAAGGCCAGAGATGAAAAACGAGCTCAAGCTGCAGAATCGACAAAACTGATCGAAGAGTTATCGGCGTTCCCTGCTTCCATCAACTTAGAACTTGAGAATCTGCGAGCCAGGGAACAAGCACTAGAACAAGAACTCATCCAAGTCCGATCAAGTATCCAGGTTAAGGCAAAAGAACTTGATGACCTCCCAGCTCTGAAGGCGAAGGCCGAAGAAGATTACAAGACTCATATCAAGGCCGCCAAAGAGATCCATAAATCGATCAAGCCTGCAGAAGGGGATGCTGAAGCCGACGCCAGGATCATCGCAGATGTAGACAAGATCCGTCAGGCCGCCCTTGACTTGATAGTTAGATATTTGCAGCCCTAAACAGTTTTTTAAACTTGTCTGACCCGCTACCAAGCGGTCTGATACACTGGTAGCCTGCTCCACCATCGAGCGGCTTGATGATGTAATATACTTTTCTTTTGTTGCATATAGCCCTTAAGGCGATGCATGTCGCATCGGCTTTCATATTTTGTTCTCAAGGCGATGTTTCCATCGGCTTCCAAACCTGACGCGCAGCATCAGCTTTATGAATTTACCCAAATGCTAGGGTAGTACTTCTTCAAATACTTCCCGTTCAACGCCTTAGGAAACATCTCTCCTTCAAGCGTCTGTAGGATATAAGCATTGCCAGGAACACATCGGACGATTCGATAGGGTCCCTCCCAATTCGGTGACCACTTGCCGTATTTGGGATCCTTAGAGCCAATCGGCAAAATAACTTTCCACACAAGATCGTCCTCTTTGAATTCTTTTCTCTTAACTTTCTTATCATAATACCTCGCAACTCTGAGCTTGTTAGCCTTGATACTCTCCAGAGCGCGTAGCCGACGAACAGCCAAGTCATCGGACTCACTGTTCATGAGTTCCATGTACTCGCCGGCCTTCAACTTATCCTGAAGTTCAATGCGTCTTGACCCAGTACGAATTTCCCATGGAAGAACGGCTTCATGTCCATAAACTAGTTCATACGGAGAAACCTTGATCGATCCATGGCAAGCCATTCGATATGCCCAAAGAGCTTCAGGAAGCACAATATGCCATTTTCTCGGGTACTCCTCAATCTTCCTATCAATCAACTTGATCAAACTTTTATTGGAGGCTTCAGCTTGACCGTTGGCTTGTGCGTAGTATGGCGATGAATTGAGGAGCTTAATACCCATATCAGCAGCAAAATTTTTGAACTCGTCAGACGTAAACATCGTACCTTGATCTGTCATGATCGTCTGCGGAATTCCAAATCGGTAGACAATATGCTCTCTAACGAAATCAATAATATTCTGGGACTTCACCTCCTTCAAAGGAATAGCTTCAACCCATTTGGTGAAATAATCTGTTGCCGCTAATATGAATTTATGTCCCTTGCTTGAATGTGGAAGAATCTGGCCGATCAGGTCAATTCCCCAACCCCTAAACGGCCATGGCTTGATGACAGGGTTCATAGCCGATGCTGGAGCTCTCTGAATATTTCTATATCTTTGACACTCCTGACATCCTTTATAATATTCAAAGCAATCTTCCAAAATCGTCGGCCAATAATATCCGTTCTTCCTGATCATCCACTTCATCTTGAACGCCGATTGATGAGCCCCGCAAACACCTTCATGAATTTCTCCCATCAAGACCTTGGCTTCTTCAGGTCCGATGCATCTCAACAGGACTCCATCAATCGATCGAAAATAAATTATTTCTTCAACCAAAACATGCTTGACTGACTTGTAGCGCAACTTTCTGGAGGCCTTGGCAGAAAGATTTTTCAAATATTCGACAATTTCTTTTCTCCAATCTCCTTCCGGTATCTCCTGTATCATCACATCAGATGTAGGACGATAGCCAGACGCTTTCTGCGCCAGCCGATTTGCCTCCTCATTATGATGTCTTGGAATATGCTCAAGAGTTACCAGGGAAAATTGGTCAATCAAACCTCGGCATTTTTCAAAGTAAGGCAACAAAGCAACCATCTTGCAATCATACTTGCCGAACAACTGATTAATAATCAACAAAGAATCTCCAAATACCTCAACAAATTGAGTGCCGATTTCTTTGAGAATCCGGAGACCTTTCATCAATGCTTCATATTCCGCCTGATTATTTGTGCACTTTCCAATTGGATAAGCAAACTCAAACCTTACTCCCCGAGGCGAAATAATAATCAGGCCGATTCCGCAACCATCATTGCAAGACGAACCATCAAAGAACATAGTCCAAGGAACTGCGTCAACCACATCGGCCTCTGTTTTTATCGGACCAGTCATACCAACCTCCATGGTACACTGCTCAACAGCATCAATATTGGATCCACAATGATCAGCAACCAAATCAGCCATTATCTGCCCTTTAACTGCTTTGGCCGATTCGTACCCAAGATCAAACTCTGTCAGAGCAAACACCCATTTGCCAACTCTCCCCTTCATGATTGGCATTGACAACATGTATTTGATCACATCCTCTTTGCAGACCACAGTGCATTCGGCCGATAACAAATAATGCCTCAGTTTTGTACAAGAAAAATATAGACAAAGGCAAAGCTTTTCCACATATGAATACCGAGTCTCAGGATCCAGCAATCTTCGGCTTAAATAAAATATGACTCGCTCTTTTCCATCAACTTCTTGGATTAAAACAGAGCCGATTGCATGATTAAAAGCCGATAAATAAAGTTTGAACGGCTTACCCTCCTGTGGCGGAATAAGAACTGGCGGATAGGCTAAATATTGCTTGATTTCATCCAGCGCCTTTTGATGCTGAGGTTCCCACACTAATTCGTCTCCATCCTTTAACTTTAGCAGAGGAGTAAATGCTTCTAATCGGACCGACAAATTTGATATAAACCTCCTCAGGAAATTGATCTTTCCAATCAAACTCTGCAATTGCTTTTTGTTTACTGGAGGCTCAATATCATCAATAGCTTTACGGTTCCGATCATTCACCTCGATTCCTCTCTCATGAACCAGGAAACCGAG
>CM014276.1:19833237-19907723 GCA_004135705.1 Alloteropsis semialata
CGCCGGCCCTGGAATTCGGCCGCCGCCCCGCCTGGAGTTCCGCCGCCGCTGCTCCGTCATCCGTCGTCCATCCTCCGGTCTCCGCCGTTCGAGCCCCGGTGCGTCATCCTCGCAGGGCCGCCTCGATTCGGCCATGGAGGGCGGCCGGCGAGGTCATCCCGCCGGCCATGGGGTCGGAGTTCAGCGAAGGGTGGCCATCTCCCCCGGAGTCATGGGGGAGACGAACCCGGCCCCAAGGACGGCCGCGGTCGGCAGTCCAGTCCGGCGCGGGGAAGCCGCCGTGACGGCGGCGTATTCGCGCGGTGGAGGAGGCGGTGGCAGGATGACGTCGATGTCGTAGGCGAAGCCTGGCGGCCACTGCTCCAAACTGGGGCATGGAGTTGGATTCGAGGGTGGGCCGCCGCGCGAGGATTCCCGGTGCAGTACCGGCGGCGGCCTCAACAATATTGGCGGGGGCGGAGGGAGGATCGCCGGTCCTCTCGGCAGCGAGGTCGCGGGACGCGTCATCGCTGTGGTGGTCCTACCCGCCATGGGCGGGCCACCGGTGTGGACGCCTGGTGAGCGACGAGGAGGGATGCGTCGGTCGGCGATGTCCCGAAGGGCACGGCGGACGGCGCCCTGGAGCATGTGGCGGCGAAGTCCGCCGGCGGCGTGACCACGGTGGATGGCCGACTCCACTGCATCGGTGATGGAGTCGACCATTGCGTTCATGGAAGGAACAACGGGAGTCGTCATACGTACTGTTCGTGCAGGAACTCCGGCGATTCTCGTTGTCGTTCTCGGTCTGGTAGAGCGTGTGCTGATAACGTGTTTGATTGAAAAGTGAATGGAAAACTGATGGATTGATTAGATTGTACAGTGTGTAAATACATATATATATTACAGGCCCAAAGGGGCAGTTGCTTGTCGGAGAGACAAGTCTAAAAGGTGCCTATTTGTGAAAGGATGTCTATTGATCACTAATTAATTAATCCTAATTAATCCTAACAATAGAAAAGGTACCTCCCGATACCTAGTGGTATCTCCTGGTACCTTTTCAACCACCGTAAAATACCTCAAAAAGTAAATGTGATGTCGTAGCTAATTTTATGGAAATCTACTCTGCTAGGAAGGTCCAAGCGGCATGGACATTTTCTGTGCACTGGTGAGTATTTTGAGCGGTCAAACAATGTAGGTGTGTTGTGGCAGGCTTGCAGGACTCTCGTGGGCGTGTGAGGCTTCGGCAACTTTTTTTTGTCGCTACAGTAAATTTGAATGTTCGGATACTAATTAGGAGTATTAAATGTAGATAACTGACAAAACCCATTTCATAACCCCCGGGTGAAATTGTGAGACGAATCTATTAAGTCTAATTAGGCCATGATTAGACAATGTCGTGCTACAGTAAACAATCTCTAATGATGGATTAATTAGGCTTAATAGATTCGTCTCGCGATTTCCCGTCCATCCATGTAATTAGTTTTATAATTAGATCATGTTTACTCCTCCTAATCTTCGGTTTAAAACTGCTACAGTAAATTTCGCAAAGTTTCTCACCGATCTAAACAGGCCCTGAATGTAATATGCGGGGGTTGTCCTTGCAATTTCAATAAATAAATAAATAAATAAATAAATAAGGTGTCTAGTTGATTTTGGTTCTCCATACTACAATTTAATTCTTGAGGTTACTAAGAACATTTTATTTACTTGAATCTTGCTGTGTACAACAGACTTATTTTTTTTACATTCAAGTGCAATATCTCTACTTGAAAGTATTTTTTTTCTGTTTCAAAAAAAAACTTTCAAGTAGAGGTATTGTACTGTAACTTCTATGCACACAAGCATCATTGCCTCTGTCCATAAATATAAAAGATTCTAGTACTTTTAAAACAGATTAAGAGGATAAGAAAAGACTCACATGTGACATGTCCCTGATTAATGCCTTATTAGGCCAGCTTCTGATTGGCTAGATTAAAGGGAGGTTGTTGGGGCCAGCTCCTGATCATTAGCAAAATTAATACCCGGGACTAGAGAATACAAAATTTGAAGTCCATAATCCTCCCTTAAATTTGAGGAAAGAGAGATACTTTGTAATACACCAAACCATAGATTGTTTATGAGGAACCAGTGAATTTCAAAAGGTGCCTCAAACGCTTCACAGGAATAGTAGCCTCTTGTGAAGCAGGGAACTCTGTACAATGCAATGAAAGTATAGCTAGCTTGGGAGTTGGGATCTTCATGCCTAGCTCCTGCAACGGCAAAGATTAGTAGTGCTGTCCCTTTGTTTGTCACAAAATTAAGATGCCATAGCCATAAGAAATGAGGTTTTGAATTGCTTCATGAGAGATTAAATTTTGGTGTCCTATTTGTGCAAAATTAACATGTCCATATCAAGCCTAGTAGTCTACGCTTGACTACAACAGAATCACTGGACCCATCGTACGTTCTCTGATAAGTACCCATAACCAATCTCGCTCCTCTACACAGATATATTGTTTTCTTTTTTAAAAAAATTACCTGTATCATCACATCGGATGCAGGACGATAGCCAGACGCTTTCTGCGCCAGCCGATTTGCCTCCTCATTATGATGTCTTGGAATATGCTCAAGAGTTACCAGGGAAAATTGGTCAATCAAACCTCGGCATTTTTCAAAGTAAGGCAACAAAGCAACCATCTTGCAATCATACTTGCCGAACAACTGATTAATAATCAACAAAGAATCTCCAAATACCTCAACAAATTGAGTGCCGATTTCTTTGAGAATCCGGAGACCTTTCATCAATGCTTCATATTCCGCCTGATTATTTGTGCACTTTCCAATTGGATAAGCAAACTCAAACCTTACTCCCCGAGGCGAAATAATAATCAGGCCGATTCCGCAACCATCATTGCAAGACGAACCATCAAAGAACATAGTCCAAGGAACTGCGTCAACCACATCGGCCTCTGTTTTTATCGGACCAGTCATACCAACCTCCATGGTACACTGCTCAACAGCATCAATATTGGATCCACAATGATCAGCAACCAAATCAGCCATTATCTGCCCTTTAACTGCTTTGGCCGATTCGTACCCAAGATCAAACTCTGTCAGAGCAAACACCCATTTGCCAACTCTCCCCTTCATGATTGGCATTGACAACATGTATTTGATCACATCCTCTTTGCAGACCACAGTGCATTCGGCCGATAACAAATAATGCCTCAGTTTTGTACAAGAAAAATATAGACAAAGGCAAAGCTTTTCCACATATGAATACCGAGTCTCAGGATCCAGCAATCTTCGGCTTAAATAAAATATGACTCGCTCTTTTCCATCAACTTCTTGGATTAAAACAGAGCCGATTGCATGATTAAAAGCCGATAAATAAAGTTTGAACGGCTTACCCTCCTGTGGCGGAATAAGAACTGGCGGATAGGCTAAATATTGCTTGATTTCATCCAGCGCCTTTTGATGCTGAGGTTCCCACACTAATTCGTCTCCATCCTTTAACTTTAGCAGAGGAGTAAATGCTTCTAATCGGACCGACAAATTTGATATAAACCTCCTCAGGAAATTGATCTTTCCAATCAAACTCTGCAATTGCTTTTTGTTTACTGGAGGCTCAATATCATCAATAGCTTTACGGTTCCGATCATTCACCTCGATTCCTCTCTCATGAACCAGGAAACCGAGAAATTGGCCGGCCGATACGCCAAAAGCGCACTTGAGCGGGTTCATCTTCAATCCATGTTACCTTGTGCACTCCAGCGTCTCCTTCAAATCGGCCAAATGCTCCTGATAGCCCGTTGACTTGACCACCACATCATCAATATAGATTTCAACTATCCTGCCGATCAACTTATGAAAAATATAATTCATAGCACGTTGATAAGTAGCACTGGCATTTTTTAAACCAAAAGTCATAACAACCCATTCGAATAAACCGAGGGCACCTGGACATTGGAATGCAGTCTTGGGGATATCTTCTTCCGCCATAAGAATCTGATTGTAACCAGCATTACCATCCAAGAAACTCATCATCTTATGGCCAGATGTTGCGTCAACAAGCATATCGGCCACCGGCATCGGGTATTCATCTTTTGGAGTCGCCTTGTTCAAATTCCTGTAATCAATGCAAACACGCAGTTTTCTATTTTTGTTATAAACATGAACTATATTTGATACCCACTCAGCATACCGACATGGCCTGATAAACTTAGCCTCAAATAGCTTCGTTATTTTGGCCTTAATTGGTTCGTACATCTCAGCCTTGAACTTCCTTGCGTACTGCTTGTGCGGCCGATACCCTGGTTTGATAGGCAGCCGATGCTCAACAATATCACGGCTTAAACCTGGCATTTCATAATATTCCCAAGCAAAACAATCAGAATACTCTTTCAAAAGTTTTATTAATTCTAGTTTATACTCGAGATCCAACTTAGCACTGATATACGTCGGCCTTGGTCTATCACCAGATCCTATGTCTATTTCTTCTAATTCATCGGCCGACGTAAATCCAAATCCTAACTTACCGAATTCACTTCGGTCTTCAAAATCTTCTATACAATCAGCCATTTAAAATAAAGTCTCAGAGCCGACTGCTTGGATCGGCTGTAGTCCCTGATCGGACACCTTGAGGAAGTCGCCATCCCATGCTTTTCCTGACAGGCACTCAATCCCTTCAAATTCCCAAATCGTTGACTCGGCTGTTGCAATGCTAATCGAGTCATCAGCTGGGACGATCTCCACATTGTTGCCCTGCCACTGGATCAAACACTGGTGCATCGTGGATGGGATACAGCAATTGGCATGAATCCAATCACGCCCGAGGAGCATGCTGTAGGAACCCTGGCCATCAATCACAAAGAAAGTAGTCGGCAATGTCTTGCTACCGATGGTCAACTCTACATGAAATGCCCCCCCCCTCCCCCGAGGCTCTAAGACGTTACCGCCGAAATCCTTGAGCGTCATATTTGTCTTGATCAGATCATCAATCCCCTTACCCAACTTGCGAAATGTGGAATAGGGCATGAGATTGACAGCAGCTCCCCCATCAACCAGCATCTTGGTCATCGGTTTTCCATCAACATATCCCTTGATGTACAGAGGCTTCAGATGCCGATATCCATTTGCATTTGGCTTCTCAAAGACGGCCTTCTCTGAATCAAGAACTAAGCATGCGGCAGCTTCTTCTAATTCATAATCAATCTCATCATCATCCTGTTCATCAGGAGCAGCAAAATCAAAGGCAACATCAAAACCATGTTTACCGGGGCCGATGCGCTTGCTTCATCGTCATTGGCCATCTTGACGCGCCAAGTTTTCTTCTCTTTGGCTAACTCTTGCTCCTGAATCTGCTCATGATGGCGCAACCGCTGAACACGTCTCCTCTTGGACCTAGAAATCCCTGATGGGCACCACTGTCCAGGCTTCATTTGAGGTTCCCTAATCCGATCCTGAACTAGAGCCTTCTCTTCCATTTTTTCAGGGCCACGAGCATCAACCTGGCCTTCATTATTTTTACAGCCACGAATATCATCCTGGCCTTCATCTCCTTGATGACGATCATCAATCCTGATGCCGATCCGTTCAAGAACTGATCGTTGACTTCTCTTAGAAACTCTGTATTCTTCATACTGGAAGCTGCATTCAGGACAATCTGCTTTGGACGGCAATCTGAGCATCTCGTTCCAGCAGAATACGAAGAAAGGACATCTCTCCAGTGACCATCATCTTGATCGTACTGCTCATAAGTTTGACGCCTGTCCATATGCCAATCGGATCTATAGCCGTACTGACGATGATTGTCGGACCTGTCATCAAACCGGCGTCGGCCATCGGACCTGTCATCACGTCGGCGCTGATCATCAAACCCTTCATCAAACTGCCTTGCATGATATTCGCGCCTCTGACGTCGTCGTTCCTCGCACTCTTCCCACGCTGGGCTGCTGCCTGCTGCCTTTTGTACTTGTTAATCAGCATCTGGGAAGTCACGCGTGGCCGATATCCATCAGGAGCATTAGATTCACGCCCAAATGCCTGATGATTCCTTCGCAGCTCTTCAACAGTGACCTGAACTGCAGGATCAACGGCACCAGAACTCTTGGCGTGGTCCGATGTGAGCACCTTGAACTTTCCCTTTTCACCAGCATCAACCATATTAATAGAAAAGGAGAAATCAACAAAGTTATTAGGAAAAGAGATGACCGTCGATCTTCATGGCTTTCTTGTTATCTTCGAACTTGATCTTGCCAGATTCAATAGCCAATTGGATCTCCCTCCTGAACACCTTGCATTCTTTCGTCTCATGAGAAGTTGAGTTATGCCATTGCAATACTTGCGCTTCTTTAGCTCCTCGGCCGATGGGATAGTATGATTTGCAGAAAGTTGGATAAGCTTCTCACTGAGTAGCATGTCAAAAATCTTGTTGGCCTTTGTTATATCAAACCCAAATTTCTCAGGATTCTGCTTGACCCATGGGCACGATACTGGCTTTTTGGATTTGGTCCATTCAGCTATGTTGATATTAGCCTCATCTTCAGAATCAGAAAGATAGGACAGTGGCTTGGAAAACTTTGTGCGCCTCGCCTCCTGGTATCGGATCTCATGGGCTGACACCTTTTGCACCAGCTGTCCCAATGTTTCAAACTCCTGAGCAGAAAACCTCTCCTTGATCGGCACGAGCAAACCCTGGAATGCAAGCTCAGCCAATTGCGTGTCAGATAATTTCAAGCTGTAGCATCGATTCCTGATATCACGGAACCGTTGAACATATTCCTTGATGGACTCATCGTTCCTCTGCCTGATAGCAATCAAATCAGAAATCTTCATTTCATTGAGACCAGAAAAGAAGTACTTATGGAACTGCTTCTCCATATCGGACCAGCCTGTGACCGATCCTGCTGGCAGCGACGTGAACCAAGTAAACGCCGGCCCTGATAGTGACAGAGGGAAGAATCTGAGCCTGAGTCCCTCTTCAGAAGCAGCTTCACCACATTGTGCCAAGAATCGGCTCACATGCTCAATGGTGGTCATATCATCTTGCCCAGAGAATTTGGAAAAATCTGGCACTCTGTAGCGCTGAGGAAGTGGCACTGCATCAAAGTAAGATGGGTACGGGTGCCGATACAACCTCTCTTCATCTTTAGGCTTCAAACCGAACTGATTCTGGATCACCTCGGCTATTTTCTGTGACCAATCGGATTGCTGACCTCCGAGTGGCATCTCACCAGCTTGATGCGTATCCATCATGTAATTATTGTAATCACCGACCATACGCTGATGTGCAGGAATCTCTGTACGTAGCCTTGCAGCTGCAGGTTGCTTTTCTTCTTCGTTCAGAGTCCTAGCATATTTCTCACCATGCGGGCCGACAATAGATCCATCGGCCATCAACAGAAAACCGTTGGCCAGCTAAATAGGTGGTGGAGTCGTCGGAGTTTGCGGAGCAACGGTCATGGTGCAGTCTTCAGTACCTTTGCCTTTTCCTGACCCTGATGCCCCTGCAGAATCTGTCATAAAGACTGGACCCTTTAAGCAAATAGTATCATCCACCGTCTTCTTGATGAGATTGTCCAAAGAATTCACCAAAGTGCCTGGCTGGTTAATCAATGCATGGTGGACAGCTTGATGAATCATCTTTGTCATGTTGACATGGTACTCCCGGGTATCAGTTGTCTTCTTGATCAATTCTGGGTCCGGAAGAGCACCTTTGAGCACAGGGCCTGAACGATTACGCCCGAATTGACCAAGGCAGAGCTTCTCAAATGCTTCAATCTGGGCCTGAACTGCATCTAACTGGGCTTTAGACAGATCGGCCTTCGTAACTGGAATAGTCGCGTCAGGAACCTTGTTCTTGTCAGCCTTAGCTTTCTCAGCCGCCAACTTCTCAGCCGCCAGCTTCTCAGCCGTCAGTTTGTCAGCAGTGAGCTTAGCAGCAGCTTCTTTTTCAGCATCAGACGACATTTTGGAAATTGTCTTACGTGTCCCACTGGGCGTGCCAAAAATGTGTTGACGCGGAAAATTGGCAGTCGTATCCTCAGCGATCAACACACATAGGCGCTTTACTCCAGTGCTGGTCCTGCACTTTGTCCAGGTTCGCGGCGTGCCAGTTAATTTGACCTGTAATTGACAAAGGAATAAATAGTTAAATTACTCTTTGATTGTGCCGGCTCTATTCCAGACGGCAGACGCACGTTGGATTTAGCCATGACCCAATCGGACTTGTATCAGCCGATACCAATTGGACCACAAAATCGGACTTCATAGATGACATCAATCGGACCAATATAATCGGACCTCAATCAGCCCATCGAATCGGACCTCAGAATCGGACCAATCAGGATCGGACCTTGATTAATGTAATAGATCTAATACAAGATAGTAGTCTTACAGCTAATCTAGATGCAAAATTAACGGATCGGCTATGCCTTTGAACAAGATATTAAATAATCAAAGTAGAGCCGATGCGTCGTCCACCTTGCCTAGTTGACAGTATGATTCATCTCATCAGACCATCTAGCTAGCCAATCAAACCAAAACTGTTTCGATACGGTTTCACAGACGGATGCAGCGCACATACTTCAGCTATGATCGGACCAGATAGCTAAACGATCAAACTTGACTCATCAACAGAACAACTAAACAAGATGCTCGCACAGGTAATTAATCAGATTGAAGCAAATAAGCAATAAAACGGTAACAAAATCGTTCCAATATTCAAAGCTGTCTTTGAATAATCAAGAGAAATCTAGCTCCGACGCAGGGAATCTGAATCAAACTCGACACTTAAAGAGCAACCAGATTAAGCTGTAAAGATGAATCGGACCTAGAACGATGTTGTAAGATAAGTATTGCTCATAGCTGTTGAAGAATCAGATTAATTCACATGGCGCAGATCTAAATCAATCTAGCAACTTCAAACAACCGCATAAGCTGCCTTCTAATAATCAAGAAAAATCTAGCTCCGACGCAGGGAATCTAAATCAAACCCGAAAACTAAAAGAACAACCCGATAAACAATTAATCACTGAATAATCAAGAGAAATCTAGCTCCGATGCAGGGAATCTAAACTAATCTTGACGATCCAAAGATAAATCGGTTGAACGGCATAAACAAGAAAGGGCGATACGCCTCAATTCAAAGCTTATACTAATTCGATAAGTTGACAATCTTACTGGTAACCAGAGATCGAGAACTGATGCAGCCCGTTCACCAATGAGTTCGTCGAGATCTTCTCTAACCTACTCCTAGGGTTTTGGCGTGAAGCCGGGTTGTATTGATTGTGAGAATAATAATTTACAATGGACGAGGGTTTATATTTATACCTTGGTCATGAAGAGTCCTGATCGGACTTGACTAACTTGCAGATAAAGTAAACTATTCTAAGATAGAATGGGACTCTAAATAAGCCTTCAAAAAGGAAATAGCCCCTGCTCCTACTGCGCTTCCTTTTTAGCCAATGCGCCTTTCTTCATTCGTCATCGGACCCCTTTCCCGCATCGGCTTCCTTCTCTGGCAACATCTGCTTGATGATTCAACGGGCCCACTGCGCAGTACCAGCCTCACCACGTCACCATCTGACTCAGCACATCCGGTGCGAAAATCTGGTGTCAACAACTTGGTCGGTCAACAACTCAGCACATCTAGTGAGCTGCTACCCAATCACGACCCGCCCCGTCCTGTTGCCTAGGTACCAAGCGTGATCGTATTCGGGCATTTATTTGTAGCTTTTGACCGTATAACCGAAGCTAAACGTGTTCGGGAGATTTCTCGTCAGGAAATTCGTCCAACCCCACTGCCTTCAAAGCCTTCATCTGCTGCCAAGAGGATCAAAGTTAGAATCCTGACATACAAGTAAGAGCTCTGACCAGCTTGGTTATGTTTGAATGCTTCTCACAGAGAGAATTTTGTTTAACTGTGTTTGATTGTTTGGGAACTCAGGCCTTCCAAGCCTGCAGCTTCTCCTCCCACCAGGCCGTCTGAAAAAGAAAAAGAAAAAACTCCCAAGCCTGACTCGGTAGCTCAGCCTGATAGTGCAGAGAAAACTGTTGAAACTGCAAGACCTGCCCCGACGCCCTTGGCCCCGATCATTGCTTCGCTCTCGACAGCCGAGAAGCAATGGCGTTCGTTGGACGCTCGTGCTTCTGCTGCTGAAGCGTCTATGACCAGACTGGAGGCCCAAGTTACCGTTCTCTAGTCCGAGAAGGAAGGTACTTGTTTCATGTGTCTTGTTTTTTGTCCTTATCCGCAAACTTTTGCTTACACTCTGCCTTTGATTCTGTAGCCAACTCCAAGAGCATTGAGGTGCTCAAGAAGAAAAACTCGCATCTGGAAGGCAGGCTTGCTGTTCGGGACAAGGATGTTGCCGATCTCATGGCCCATCTTGAAGTTTCAGAGAAACGCAGCTCATCCTTGGAGTCTAGGCTGATGGAGGGTGCATGCGTTGCTGCAACTCACACCGTTGGGGCCTTGAAGAGCCATGTTCCTGATCTCGACGTCTCGCTGCTCTCCAAAGGCTTCAAGTGTTTGGCGACGGATGTTGAGGTACTGTTTGATAGCCTTGCCCCACTGGTGGAACCATTTGTCAAGAACCTTGATCTCCATTTGAGTGATTCGGAGGAATCGCCTTGAACTCTGTGCTTGCATCCTGTAATAGGGCAAAACTTGAAGGTTTAGAATGCGACTTTTATTTTGCGAAACATATGCTTGCATATTTTTGCTTAAATCTTTAGAGCTGATTGGTGTTTTTGTGAAGCTTTTTAACTGATAGCTTTGTCATAGCCAAAGATTCCGTTACCATAAGCTATTTTGGAATTGTTTAGTTGCTGAGACACGAACTGCCTTCTGAACTGTGTAATTCCTTGTAGTCATGGTGTTCGGTAATTTAGCGTAGCCTAGCTTTCCTGATTTAAAAAGCCTGATTTTTGCGTGGTGGTAGTACCATAGTAGTACCATAGTAGCCCCCGGGCTCTTTTACAGTCATGCAGGCATGCTGAAAAAGAGTCTAGAAGTACTAACCACTAGAATTTCCCGATCATATGGGGAGCCCCCGAGCGTTGCGCTTGGGATGCGTAGAATAGGTCTGAAAAAACTTTTAGCGTGGTAGTCCCTTGCTCTTTGTTAGTATATGCAGTATGGTAACAAAAGTAGAAACAGAATAGAAAAATAGAACCCAGCCCCCGAGCGTAAAAGCGAGGGTGAGCAAAGTGTATAGAACTTATCTTTTTTTTGTTGGCGCTATAGGCGATGTGGATGACGGCTTTTATCTGCCAAACTTGATGGACAGGCTTGAACTTGCTTGATTACCTTTGTTTAGGCATAGAATCTACGCAGTTGATCCATATTCCACGTGTCTGGCAGTATATCTCCATCTATCTCCGCGATCTTGTAGGCTCCTGGTCGGGCGATGTCTACTACGATGTACGGCCCTTGCCATGGAGAGGACAATTTGTTTTTGTCATTGGTGCATTGATCTAATTTGAGCACCATGTCACCAATGCATAGGCTTCTCTTGCGAACATTAGCATCGTAGTATTGTCGCAGTTTTTGTTGATACTGCGCCACTCTAAAAGCGGCTGCGTCGCGAGCCTCCTCAAGGAGGATCAGCTCATCGGCGCGTCTGTCAGGCTCTTCAGTTTCTGAAAACATTGCCACGCGTGGGGCTTGTAGTCGGATGTTAGATGGTAGAATCGCCTCTGCTCCATACACCAAGAAGAAAGGTGTCTCGCCTGTCGCTCGGTTCATAGTGGTCCTCATCGACCAAGGTACTGTAGGAACTTCATGAATCCAACGCTTGTCGTAAGCTTGTAATCTGTTAAAGATTCTCTTCTAGATGCCCTAGAGCACGATGTCATTGGCACGCTCTACTTGCCCATTTGTCTTCGGGTGATTTACCGATGACCGATCATGCCTGATCTCGTAGTCGTAGCAAAAATCAGAAAACTTTTTGCTTTTAAACTGCGTTCCATTATCAGAGATTATCCTGTTCGGGACACCGAATCGTACGACAATACTCCATAGGAATTTTACAGCTACCTCTTTTGTGATTTTCTGAACCGGCTCGGCCTCAACCCATTTTGTGAATGTGTCAATGCCGACGAACAGAAATCGGTAGCCCCCGACAGCCCTTGGAAAGGGCCTGAGGATGTCTATTCCCCATGTGGCAAAGGGCCATGATAAGGGAATAATGTTTAAAGCTTGCGCAGGTTAGGTTTAGTTTCCATGCGAAGAATTGGCATGCCTCGCACTTCTTAACTAACTCGCTTGCGTCTTGAAGAGCTGTAGGCCAGTAGAAGCTCTGTCGGAATGCTTTTCCTGCTAGATATTGGGGAGAAGCATGTGATCCACAGATTCCTCCATGAATATTGTGAGCAAACTATGCCCTCGGTCCGTGTGATGCATTTGAGGAGCATTCCATTGTGGGTTAGCTTGTATAATCGTCCATCAACCAATTGATAGTTCTTGGCTTTACGATGGATTTTCTCCAATGTAGCATCATCGTCCGAAATAGCTTGGTTTGTGAGGTACGCCCGGATTGGATCCATCCAGTTCTCCCCATTTCCAACTAGAGCGGCAGCTTGAGCCGTATCGACCAACATAGACTCCTTGACAGATTCGTTGGTTATAGAAACTGTGCCTTTGGCAAGCGCAGTTTTTTGGTTCGATAATGAAACCGACATAGATGGTTTAGTAAGAACTTCAAGTAACACGTTACCTGGGAGCCGTGTGCACTCGGCAGCTACCTTTGCTAGCTTGTCTGCGTCACCATTGAATTCCCTTTTGACGTGTCGTACTTCAAGCCCATCAAATTTGCTTTCCATCCTCCTGTATGCCTCCAAATATTTGGCCATGACCTCACTCCGCGCATTGTACTCTTTCATGACTTGCTTTGCAGCCAACTCGGAATCCCCTTTCACGAGCAACCTCCTAACGCCTAGAGATGCAGCTATGTGGAGTCCTGTCAAAAGCCCTTCATACTTGGCAACATTGTTAGTACGGGTTGGATCAACAAAATTGATTTGTAATGCGTACCTGATGATGTCATTGTGTGGCGAGATCAGGACCACCCCAGCCACCGCGCCTGCTCTGCAAAACGCTCTGTCATAGAACATGGTCCAGTGTTCGGGATTTTGGGCAGCCTCTTCGGGTTCGGGGTTAGTCCACTCTGCGATGAAATCTGCTAGAGCCTGCAACTTGATGGCAGTTCTGGGTATGAATTCAACGTCATAAGCCCCCAGCTCCACAGACCATTGTGCAATCCTACCCACGGCATCTCGATTATGTAAAATGTTGCCTAGGGGGTAAGTTGACACAACCTTGATGTTGTGGCTCAGAAAATAATGCTTGAGCTTCCTGGAAGTCATTAGTACATCATATAGCAATTTCTGAATCTGAGGGTACCTTGTTTTGTCGTCATGTAGCACCTCGCTTACGAAGTAAACGAGGTGTTGTGTTGTTGAATTCTCTGTTGGTCTCTCGACCACCAGAACCGTGCTTACAACAGTTGGTGTCGCTGCTATGTATAACAACATCTCCTCTTGCGGCTGTGGCGGGATCAATATGGGCATTTTCCATAGGTATTGCTTGAATGCCTGGAACTCCTCCTCTGCTTCTGCCGACCACTCAAAACGATCAGTTTTATGTAGCAATTTATAGAATGGCATACCTCGTTCGCCTGACTTGGACACGAATCGACTCAGGGACGCCATCATCCCTGCCAGCTTCTGGACCTCGTGGTGGCTGCATGGAGACTTCATGTCGTCGAGTGCCCTGATCTTGTGCGGATTTGCCTTTATACCTCGTTGGGAAATAAGGTAACCGAGGAGCTTACCCGATGATACACCAAAGGTGCATTTGGCGGGGTTGAGCATCATCCTGTTTTTACGCAAGTTGTTGAATGTTTCGGTTAAATCAGCGATCAGGTCGCCCTTTAACTTACTTTTTACAACGATGTCATCTATGTATGCTTCCACATTGCGGCCGATTTGGCCCTCGAGAACAATATGAACACATTTTTGATAAGTGCAACCTGTGTTTTTCAGACCAAAAGGCATCTTTATATAGCAATAAACACCGAAGGGAGTTACAAATGCAGTTTTTTCCTCATCGTCAATGCACATGCTGATTTGGTGATACCCCGAATAGGCATCTAGAAAACAAAGCAGCTCGCATCCAGAGGTTGAATCTACAATTTGATCTATCCTAGGCAGTGGATACTCATCCTTCGGGCAAGCTTTATTTAGATCGGTGTAGTCCACACACATCCTCCACGTTCCGTTGGGCTTCTTCACCATGACTGGGTTTGCCAGCCACTCCAGGAAAGGGACCTCTCGAACGAAGCCAGCTTTCAATAGTCAATTGATTTCTTCATTAATGGCGTCTCGCTTCTCCGGGGTATATCTCCTTTGCTTCTGCTTGACTGGTCGGACGCCAGTTCGTATGCCAAGCTTGTGCTCGACCACCTCCCTAGGGATCCCGGGCATGTCAGACGGTTCCCAAGCGAACACATTTGTGTTTGCCCAGAGGAAAGCAATGAGCTCGAGTTCCTATTTGTCACCCAGACCAGAGCCCACCTAGGTGGTCTTGGTCAGGTCCGCTTCATCAAGGGCCACCGATTTCGTGCTCGGCTCGGAGCGCTTTGCTGGTGGCGCGCTTAGCGAGGCGGCGACCGGCGACTCACCCGCTTCCTGCGATGGCGTCCCCTTGAGCGGGGCCTGGTCCACCACGGTCTGCTTCTCGGTGGTGCCGTCATCGGTCTTCTTGTTCCCCGCAGGCACCGGTTCGGAAACTTCTTTTCCCTTGGCCCTTGATCGGGCCTCCGCTGCTCGGGAGGTTTCTGCCGCTGCTGCCTTTGCAGCAGTGGTCGGGAGGTTCTTGGTCTTTTTCCTGGCAGGTTTGGCAGCCTTGGCTGGTTCCTGCTCATCTCCCTTGATCATGTCCAGGGTCTTCATGTCACACTGGACCGCGCCCTTGCGATCGCCGTAGACGGTGATCGGGCCCAATGGCCCCGGGACTTTTATCATGGAGTAGGCAAAGTGGGCGACCGCCATGAACTTTTTCAGGAACGGCCGACCCAAGATGCAGTTATAGGCCGATGTGATGCCAGCCACCTCGAAGGTGAGGAACTCTGTTCGGATATTTTTGCCCTCCATGAGGGTCACCTGCAAATTGATCCTCCCTAAGGGAAAGGCTTGGATGCCTGGTATGACCCCGTAGAAAGGCTTCTCCACCGGGGACAAGGACCTCCTCGGGATCCCGAGCTCGTCAAAGGCGACGAACAGCAGATTGAGGGCGCTTCCACTGTCGATCAAGGTTCGCCCGATCTTGCGGGGCCTGATCCAGAGTTTGATGTACAGTGGGAGTAGCGGCCCGTCGTACAGCGTCTCAGGGTGATCCCTCTGATCAAATGTGATCGGGATTTCGGACCACCTTAACGGCTGCTTGCAGGGTTCGGTGCTTGCTATCTGCCTCTCGACTAGCTTTAGCTGGGACTTGGAGGTTCGGGTAGAATGGCCACCGAAAATTGTGGCTATCTCCAGGTCTTCGGGAAGTTCTGGCTCATCGTCACAATCCATGTAGTTCGTCGTCCGAGGATTATGAGTGGCCTGGTCACTTGGAGCCCCCTGCTGCAGGCTCTCCTCCTCCTGCTTCTGCTTTTTGTACACCATGCAGTCCACGAAGTGATGCTTCGTCGACCTGTGGATTGGGCAGTACATCGGGAGATTGATAGGTTTACCTTGACGCCTGTATGGGGGCTTGTTGTCCACGGCCATGATTTCCTCACCCTCAGACTTGCGCTTCTTGTTCTTGTGCTTATTCTTCTTCTTGCCTTCCCCGGATGGCTAGCTTTGTTCGGCCTTTCCATGGACCCGTGCTCGGGCATCCGCCATCTTGGTGGTTTCTTCCAGGATCCCGTAGAGCTCGGCCACCGTCTTCGGGCTCTTCTTGGCAAGCTCCTCCGTCGTTCGCTCGTCCTTGCAACCCTGATTAAAGGCTACAATCACCCGATCATCCACCATGTCGGGAATGGTGTTACGGGTATCACTGAACCGGCGGATGTAGTCCCGGAGAGATTCTCCAGGCTTCTGCGCATAGTTGAGCAGGTCTCCTTCGTGTCAGGGGCGTTTGTAGGTGCCTTGGAAGTTGGCTTCAAATGTCTTTCGGAGATGGCCCCATGACTTGATGCTAGCCTCGGGCAGGTTCATAAGCCACGTTCGGGCTGATCCCTGTAGGACAGTTGGCAAGTAATTGGCCTTGACGTAGTCATCACCCCCGGTGGCATCGATGATCGTGGAATAGATCTGAATCCACTCACGGGGGTTGGTTGTCCCGTCATACTTCTCGATGTTAGTAGGACAGAACTTTTCCGGCCACCTAACCTTGCGCAGGCCCGGGGAGTATGCGAGGCATCCCCCTATGCCTGGTCGGGAGTCACGGGTGTGACGGTTGCGTTCAAGCTGCGGCCTCATGTCATGCCCCTCACGCGGGCGATAGCGGGCTTGCCCGTTAACAGATCGGGAGCGAAGGGCCTGTTTGACGGAGTTGGTGGTGCGGCAGCGGCGGCCTCGAGGCGCTCCTTGGCCTTGTCCGCTGCTTCCCGAGCCTTCTTGGCGATGGTGGCCATTGGGGTTCCCTCGGCCATTGCTTCCATAGTCTCCAAGAGGGTTCAGATCTGTAGATTGTCCTGCTCGACTGCCCAGAAATCGTTTTTGAGATTTTGGGGAGCCAATGAGGACGCAGCCTGCTGTGTACGGGTTCTAGCCATCTGAAGAGTTGGTGTGTTGCTGAAACACGGAGGAGGCACGGGTCTGCGCGAGCTAGACGACTCGGCAGCGGCCTCGGTCCCGTTTGCAGTTAGCACATGGATGCGTCGGTCTTCGGGCTGTTCCAACCCGTTGCTAGATCCACTGTAGTCGAGATCCAACTGTGCAGTGCGATCAGCAATGTCCTCGGGAGTAGGCTCCGTAAAGGTGGCGAAAACTTCCCGACCGGCGCATGCGAGATAGGGATCATGGATCCCTGTCATCTTGAGCTCGTAATCGCCTTGGTGATCGAACACGAGATCCCCAAAGTAGATCTCCCGCGTAGGCACTAGATGGCTATGACCGTAGAGATCGAAAGCGGAGGCAGAACTCCCGATGGCTTCCGACTTGACGGAACTGGGGATGTAGGGCATCGATGAACTCGATGCGTCGGCGATCCAGACACCGTTGACGATCGGCATGATCTTTCTTCACGCAAGGGCCCCTACCTGGCGCGCCTCTGTCGAGGTTGTACTCGGCAGATATTTGTCCAGCAAGCACCCCGCTTCATGCGAAGATTGATCACGATGGATGAACAGAGAGACACGGGATTTTATATTGGTTCGGGCCCTCGAGATCGAGTAATAACCCTAAGTCCAGTTGCTGCTTGTATTATCTCGGTGAGTACAGATTACAATGGTGTAACAGGTACCCTCGGGTGGATTGGCGAAGATTGGGAATACCCTCTACGTGCAGGACCCTCCACTATTTATATCCAGGGAGACGTGCCTTACAAGACAAAACAGACCTAAACCTAGTAGGACTCTAACTATCATCGGGCCTTCCTTCTGCGATGTGGTCGTCGTGTCTTGTTCGGAGTCTTCTTCGGTTGGAGTCGGTAGTCGGTAATCCTCGTGGTCAGGCACCCTGGTATTATGGCCTCAACACTAATCAACTCTAAAAACTTCTTAAGGGTAAAAACGCCGCAAATGCTCAATGTTCCAAGCATTGGGTATCCCTGTTCCGTCTTCCCGCTGTAGTTGATAAGTACCCGGGCCGATAACCCTGGATAGCATGAACGGATCTTCCCAAGGTGAAGATAGCTTATGCTGATCTTTTGTACTCTGAATTCTCTGAAGGACCAGATCACCGATGTTGAACGACCGCATTTGGATGTTTTAGTCGTGATACCTCCTGAGTTCTTGCTGGTACTTCGTTGTCCTGGTCAATGCGGCTAGCCTTGCCTCCTCTAGCATGTCCACGTCTTCTGCTCTACTTTGCTCTGCTGCTTCCTCTGAGTAGTTTTGAATTCTTGGAGTGTTGTACTCGATGTCCACCAGGAGTACCGCTTCTGAGCCGTAAACCAGGAAGAAGGGTGATTGCCCCGTCGCGCGGCTGGGCTGGGTTCTGAGCCCCCATACAACGACTGGCAGTTCTTGCTCCCACTTACCGCCGTACTTTTTGAGCGGTTCATAGAGCCTTGGCTTGAGTCCTTGGAGTATGAGACCGTTAGCTCTCTCAACTTGTCCATTGGCGCGTGGGTGCGCCACCGATGCGTAGCGAACTTAAATTCCCAGACTGTCGCAGAAGTCAAGGAACTCGTTTCTTGTGAATCCGGAGCCAAGATCAGTGATGATGCGATTCGGGACGCCGAAACGATGGGCGATGTCTTGGATGAACTCAGCCGCCTTTGCTGCTGTAGCGTTGACTAGCGGCTTGACTTCAATCCACTTGGTAAACTTATCGATCGCCACGTAGAGATATTTAAAACCTCCTGGCGCAGTCTTGAGTGGTCCCACCATATCAAGCCCCCAGCATGCGAAGGGCCAAGAGGGCGGTATGGTGTTGAGGACTGTTGCAGGGACGTGAGCTTGCCGGGCAAAGAATTGGCAGCTCTGGCAAGTCTTCACGATTTCTTATGCATTGGCCACAGTGGATGGCCAATAGTACCCGGACCGGAAGGCCTTGCCGATGATCGTGCAGTGGGCAGCATGGTTGCCACAGATTCCACCATGGATCTCTTCGACGATCTCCCGTCCGACTTCTGGGGGGACACACTTCATCAAGACCCCAGATGATGCGCCACGACGAAAGAGGGTGAAGCCGACTACTACATAGTGCTTGCTTCGCCTGATGACTTGCTCAGCTTCCACCTTATCTTCAGGCTCTTTTTGGTGTAGAATGTACTCGATGAAGGGCTTCGTCCACTCAGGTGTAATCAACATGACTTGCTGATGAGGGGGTGTTGTATTCGGCTGTACTTCCTGCTTTCTGATGGATGGATGTAGCAGCTCATGAACAAAAATGCCACCCGGTACTTGCGCTCAGTGAGAACCTAGCTTTGAAAGTGCATCAGCAGCCATGTTGCTATCCCTAAGGACATGATGAAATTTGAGTCCATGGAAGTGCTTCTCGAGTTTGCGGACCTCCATGCAGTATGTGTCCATGTTCTCCTTGGTGCAGTCCCAGTCTTTGTTGACCTGGTTTGATGACCACCGAGGAGTCACCGTAGACCACCATATGCTTGATGCCAAGGGAAGCGGCCAGGCGTAGCCCGTGTAGTAAAGCTTCATACTCGGCTTCATTGTCGGTGGCTTTCTAGAGGATCTGGAGCACGTACTTAAGCTGATCGCCTTTCGGAGATATGAAAAGTACTCCTGCGCCAGTCCCTTCAAGCTTTAATGATCCGTCGAAGTACATGATCCAATGTTCGAGTGGTTCTTCTGGCACCGCTTTTTGTATCTCCGTCCACTCAGCTACAAAATCTACCAGGGCCTGTGACTTGATAGCAGCACGTGGAATGAAGTCGATGGCATGAGAGCCCAGCTCGACCGTCCATTTGGAGATTCGCCCTGTTGCATCCCGGTTGCGGAGGATGTCGCCAATTGGGAAAGAGGTGACTGCAACAACCCGGTGAGCGTCGAAGTAGTGGCGCAACTTGTGAGACGTGATTAAGACAGCATATAATAGCTTCTCGACCTGGGGGTAGCATACTTTTAGACTGGCCGCTGTACTTTGTATACATGGCCAGGTTCCTCCCGCTCGACTACAATAGCAGTGCTCACGACGTGAGTTGTTGCTGCGATGTAGAGGAGCAGTGGTTCCTGATCAGCTGGTGCAGTAAGTACTGGTGGTGACTGGAGGAATTTTTTGAGATCTTCAAACGCCGCGTCCGCTTCTGCAGTCCATACGAACTTGTCTTGCTTCTTGAGGAGCTTGAAGAAAGGTAATCCTCTGTCACTCAGCCTTGAAATAAATCGGTTGAGTGCCGCCATGCATCCGGTCAGCTTCTGGACATCCTTGAGGGATTTTGGAGGCGTCATGGATGTAATAGCGGTGATCTTCTCTGGATTGGCTTCAATTTCCTGGTGGCTGACTATGAAGCCCAGCAGTTTTCCCTCGGGCACGCCAAACACACACTTGGTGGGGTTGAGCTTCCATTGGAATTCCTTAAGGTGTGTAAAGGTCTCGGACAGGTCATCAATAAGGCTGTCTGGGTTCTTTGTCTTCACGACGACGTCATCAACGTATGCTTCAACATTGCGGACAATCTGAGCCTTTAAACAGCTCTGAATTGCACGCTGATATATTGCCCCCATGTTTTTGAGTCCGAAGGACATTGTGGTGTAGCAGTAGGCACCAAACGGAGTGATGAACGCCGTCTTGATCTGGTCGTCTTTATGCAGGCTTATCTGATGATAGCTCGAGTAGCAATCGAGGAAACAGAGTAGAGAGCAGCCAGCTGTAGAGTCCACCACCTGATCAATGCGAGGTAGCCCGAAAGGATCCTTTGGGCAGTGCTTGCTCAGGTCTTGTAGTCGACACACATCCTCCACTCGTTATTGTTCTTCTTACGCACCAAGACAGGATTAGCGAGCCAGTCAGGGTGGAACACCTCTGTGATGAACCCGGCTGCTAGTAGTTTTGCCAGCTCCGATCGGATGGCTTCTTTCTCGTCCTGGGCGAAGCGTCGTAAGCGTTGTTTCTTCGGTTTGGCAGCTGGATCGACATTGAGTTTGTGCTCAGCCAACTCCCTTAGGACTCCCGGCATGTCAGTGGCTTCCATGTGAAGATGTCGCGGTTGTCTCATAAGAAGCTGGTGAGCGCGCTTTTCTATTTGGTAGGCAGGTCGGTGCCGATCAACGCCGTCTTGGAGGGGTCGTCCATCCCTAGGTCAATTGCCTTGATTGGAACTTTCTGAGAGGGCTTCATGGTTGACGCGGCTGGCTTTTTCGTTGGGATGTCCAACTCAGCCTCACCGAGTTGTTTCGCCATTGCTGCTACGATTGCTGCCTGGCTTGGTTGCTGCATGCTTGCAGCAATCATCATTGCCTCGGTGTCGCAATCATAGGAGGTCTTCAGGTCACCCTTTAGGGAGAGGATCCCTTTAGGACCTGGAATCTTCAAGACGAGGTAGATATAGTGTGGAATCGCCATGAATTTCGCCAGAGCAGGTCTTCCCATGATCGCGTGGTACGAAGATTCGAAGTCGGCGACCTCAAAAGTAATGTACTCGGTCCTGTAATTGGCCTCGGCACCAAATGTAACTGGAAGTGACACCTAGCCGAGGGCACAGCGGCGTTGCCCAGAACGATGTCGTAGAAGGGTGAATCAATGGGCTTGAGCAGGTCGGTGATGTCCAAGCCCATCTTCTTCAGAGTCTTGGCGAACAGGATGTTGAGTCCACTTCCGCCGTCGATCAATGTCCTCGTGAGTCATGCGCCAGCTACCACTGGGTCTAGTACCAGAGGGTACCGCCCGGGTTCTTGATGTTGGTCCATTGATCGTCGCGAGAGAAACTGATCGGGACCTCTGACTACTTCAGGAAGGTGGGGATGGCAGGCTCAATGCAGGCAATCTCGCGTTGGATAAACTTTTGCTTGCACTTTGATTCTGTCTGAGTGAGCCCCCAAAGATGACATTGACCACCTTGTCGGCTTGTTGATAGCCAGTGTCTTTGTCACCCTTGTCTCCTTTGTCGTCAGGGTTGTTGGTCTTAGGAGCACCATCGGCTGCGAACGCTTTCTTGAGCCCGTAGCATTCCCTACTCGAGTGCTTGTCCTTTGGATGGAAGGGGCATTTCTTATCGAGTAGTTTCTCGAACTTCCTGCGGGAAGAGTTCTTCTTAGTAACGTTGACCGTATCCTCCGGCTTGCGCTTCTTGTCGTTGAAGTCGCGTTTGTCGCTGTTCTCAACTTGCTTGCCCTTGTTGCGGTCGTTGTTGTTGTTGTTGCGATCTCCTCCCGACCTGTTTCGGTTGAATCTTTTGCGCTGCAAGTCTTCAGCGTCTGCCCGGCGACCAATAAGGTCACGCATCTGCTCCAGCATTGTTGGCCTGTTCCTCCCAAAATCAAGGTGTAGCGTGGGATCTGTAAGGCCGCCGTGGAAGCAGTCAATGACGTCTTGGTCGGATAGGCCCACACAAGTTGAGCGCTTCTCCCAGAATTGTCGGTTGTAGCTTCGCAGGTACTCGTTCTGGCCTTGTTTGCACTGGGCTAGGTCAAAGCGTGTACCCGGCTTCTGCCATGAACCCTAAAAGTTGTTGATGAAAACCTTGCAGAGCTCATCCCAGGAGTCGATGGAGCCTGGCTCCAGCCCTTCTAACCAGGTTAGCAGGGCCTGGTCAAGGACCACTGGAAGATAGGTGTGCATAGTGTCAGTGTTGCCCCTTGCCACCTTGATTGCCGAGTAGTAGATACGAATCCACTATTCAGGATCGTGCTTCCCGTCATATCTTTCGATATGAGCTGGTTTGAACTTGTCGAGCCAGGAGGTGGCTCAAATGCGATATGAAAAGACCGGGAACTCTTCATACTTGTTAAGGTTGTGGTAACCTTGACCTGGTGGCCCATAGACCTGGTCGTACTCCTGGCGCCGCCAGCGTTCGTCTTCTTCGCGATCGCGGGCCCATGCTGAGATGATAGTACGTGCGTCTCTGTTCTGCAAATGGTGTCGCAGATCCCTGTCGTTATCGCGATTGCCAGGGCGTGCATCCCTGTCCCTATTGCCATCACGCCCGCCATTGTGACTTTGTTGAGCAGCGTGGTGGCTAGGCCCAGCGCCGTGGTTTCTACCTCTAGCGCCGGCTACCAAGCCTCCCTCATTGCCGCGTTCGCGTTGGTCCCTACTCGGGTGGTGGGACTGGTTGCCGCGATTGCCAACTTCAAGGAGTCGGCTGCTTGCCTGACGGCTCGGTGCTCTGGTTATGGTCTTGGCAGGGTTGATTGTGTCGTGCTGGACGGCCGCTGTTTCAAGCATTGTCTTCGTCCTCAAGATTTCTGGAGTTTGGGCCATTTGCCCCAACTCTGTAACGACAGCCATGATGTTGGCTGCGGCGTTGGTGTAGACATCTTGCCCAGCGACTTGTATGAACTTGGGGTTGAGGTTCTGTGGAGGAAGTCTGCGATCGGCACGGCGGCGACGCTCTGCGCGGGCAGCATTTCGCTCTCTGCACCGATTTCGGTCGGCTTCAGCTTCGTTTTCCACAGTTGGCTCATCGTTGGAGACTACTGGTTCTTGGCCTATGATCACCATGGCTTGGCGCCCTGGTGAGTAGCTTCCTGTGCTTGAAGTTATTGGGACTGTTGACCCGCGGCTGCTTGAGGAATTCAGGGGCAGCCCGTGTTGAAACGGGAGTGGATCGATGCACGCGATGATGCGAGACATGTCCAGGTCCTCTTGAGGTGTTGCTCCAAGCTTTGGCTTGCGTCCTGGCCAATGAACGAATCGTCCTTCAGGGGTTGAAGTGATGACGAGTCCAACTTGTTTCCCATTTAGAGGGAGTTCGTCGGATTCGACCAGAGATCGGAGTTGTTTTGAGGATGCCGCCTGGAAAATGGAGGTGGGGCCCACGAGTCCAAAGGGAAATTGGCTCGGGGTGTCGGCCTCGCGCTTAGCAGTGGCTGGACTCCTTCTCTTCTGGATTTTTGAATTGGCAAATTTTGGCGTGACCGATGGTTCGGAAACCGACTCGAACCGCTTGGTCCGCTTTGGAATCTTTCCAGCCTGAGTTGGAATCGAACTGGGAGTCGAGGTTTCCCGAGCCCGAGTTGAGTTCAAACTCGAGATTTCCCGAGCCAGAGTTGAATTCGGACCCAGAGACGCGATCTCGTCGAGCTTGTCGGTGAGTTCCTCCAGTGTCGGCGACCTGAGGACGCAGTCGAAGTTGCCCGCGCCGTCCGCCGTGCAGACCTAGGAGCCGAAGACGAAGGTGGCGCCCTTTTCGAACGCCATGTCGCCGTCGCAGTTGATGATGAAAGGTGCCATCGAGCTTGCTCTACGATTCTCGACAAGAACCCCTACCTGGCGTGCCAGCTGTCGATTTTTTATACCGGCTAGCCTACTATTGGGGGTCCCTAAGTAGTTGAGTCGTGAGGGCCTTGCCGGAACTAGAAGCACGATGGTGAACACAAGACGTATATTGCATTGGTGCAATCCAAGCCATTTAGCGGAAAGGCTACAGAAGATGCAGCGGAACATCTCCGACATTTCTCAGCAATATGCAGTACGCTCCAGCTTGGGGGAATCAGGAAAAGATCTATTCGACTTAGCTTATTCCCGTTTTCACAAGCGGGAAGGGCACTGCTGTGGTATTACAACCACCAGGTAATGATGGATTCTTGGCAGAGGTGTAGAAATCTACTCCTAGAACATAATTGGAAACCACCCCAACAAGGAGGAAGTCCACACACTACACCTGCCAAGAAAAATGTGAACGATCTGAACTCTAGATTCAATGCCTTATCAGTCACCATACAAAGCCAGCTGCGCTTAAATAAAATTCTAGAGACCCAATCAGCACAGCTAGCTGCCATCATACAAAAAGCTAGTCAAGAGATTTCGGCTGCTAACCATGCAGGGGATATGAAAGAATCAAGCCAAGAATATGACGGACCCGAAATCAAAGTCATCTATGGAAAGAAGCCACAAAGACCACCAGTCACCAATAGTGAGCCACTCCTACCCCTGCCCGTAGAATTCGCACGAGGTATTAAGGCCCCGAAGGCATCAACACCAACATTACCTAGCGTCAAGAAAACAAAACAGGAGTGGCAGTGCAAAGCACCCACATCATCTTCAAATGTGGGAGCTGAGTCGTCAAGCTAAAACACACTTTGGAGACGTTCGCACTCGACGAACGAAAAACAACGAGTCCTCACCGGTAGGTACATCGGTATGTATCCCATATTTACTTCACAATGCATTATTTAATTTTAATTTTCATGCATATTCTAGTTTCCAACCATTTCTTTACATTTAAATTTCAAACTTTGGAGCTATTCTTTTAAATTCTCCTTGGATCCCTGGACACATCCACCCACGCACCCAACATCCATCATAACTCAGAGCCATGCACCACCACACAAAAGTTCAACCCGACACGAGGCAGGGCACGGTCGGCCGAATTTGGCACATCGGCCGAAGCCTAGGCACCAATTTTGCAGAGCATTCAAATGCAATTGATGCCTACCCTGCACTAGCGTTGCACCTTGCAAAGCATGCCTGCAAAAGAGGGAAGCACGAGTCGGCCAACCAGCTCATGCCGCCCGACTCCCGATTGCTCTTTTTGCAAAGTTTTCAAGCACAGTTCAGGTGCCAGAGGATCCAAGGTGCGCGTTATCAAAGCTGGGTAGGTTTGCTTCTGCAGGAGGGTCGGCCGACCCCACCTGGTCGGCCGATCGGGGGTGGACTCCGGCTATAAAAGGCCGGGGCTGACTGCTTGATCACTTCGCTCCAACCCGAGCTGCTGAGTGCCCTCGATGTTTCTCTTCTCCCCCTGGTAGTTCTCAAGTTTTTAGCTCCTTAGTTTGAAAATCAATAAAAATTAAAAAACTGAATAAAAAAGGGATTTTATTTCTGCATAATGGTACTGTTCTCCTTGTGCTCAAGTTCCTGAACGTGTTGTGGAGGTTCCTAAACCCTGCAAGAACATTTGTTTGTGGTGCATCATAACCCACAAGGATGATTGTTGTGGAGGCAACCACGCCCCGCAAGAACAACTAACTCTTGGATGACTAACTCGCTAATGCTAACCCCTTCGTCTTTCAAGTGTTGTTTTTGTTGCTCTCCGTGCAGGATTCACGAACATCATCTGAAGAGCCGTGAAGCACGCAAAGAAGTTGAAGGGGTCAAGCTCAAGGCGGAGTCAGTATTCCAGAAGCACTGAGTTGATCTCCGCCAGTTCAGAAGCCCCCAGTTTAGGTAGAGGCACTATGGAAACACAGAGCCAACACTCCATGGAGATCTCCAAAGATCAGTACTACTACACCGGGGCCGGCGCCACATCCGCAGGCGGCGGTGATGGCGGCGGCAATGGAGGCAGAAACGGGGACACCTCCAGCAGCAACAACAACGACGATGACCCTCACCTGGCGTTCATCTCCGACGACCAACTCAACATCGAGGAAGGCTACAAACTGGAAGCATATCACATTCTCCTGGGTCACGCTTTTGATCACACACGTGTACTCACAAGTGAACTCATGGAGAAATCAGGTATGGCCACAGACTTTGAAACTGTTTGGGGGCTGTGGGTTGGTCAGATTTTGCATGCATTCATGAAGATGGGTGTCGCTTGTTAACAATCCAATTTATGGCTACCTTAAGAAAATCTGAGGAGGGGATTACTTTTCGCTTTCTAAGGGAAGAGTACTTCGTTTCTTGGAGGCAACTTAGTCTCCATTTGGGTTTTAGCAGGCGTTGTAGCTTGGAGGTTGATAAAATTTTGAAGCATTTTGTTAAAGAATTCTTCTGGAGGGACATCTCTGGTTCCTCAGAGTGCACTGCCCCAAGAACGAGCCACATTCATAACCCCACTCTTCATTTTATGCACCGCTGGATTGCCATGACCCTTTTCTCTCAAAATGATCTTCGAACCGTTCGCATTGATGAGTTAAAATTATTATATGCGATGGTTAAGAAGATAAAAATCTCCCCAGTTGTTTTTATGATCGATCAATGGATGGGTGTTTTTAGGAGGCAAGTTCCCATTGAGTGTACTTCTTTGGTCACTCGCATTTTTGATTCAATGGGCCTTTTGGATAATTATCGAGTCGAGTACCTCCCCAGCCTCGTCCAACTTTAGATGAATCTCATTTTGTTCAGAGTCGCCTTATTACTCATGCTATAGACCAGAAACTTGTTATGGTCTATCATAATAGTACAACCAGGATTCCGTTGCCAGCACCGGAATACTGGTTGTACAGGTGCAAATCACTTTTGTTGGAGTTACAGCTGGAAGCCAGGCGAAGTGTGGCAGGAAGATTGACAAGAAGCATGTCCCAACGAGAAGAAGCCGCTGTACCGCAGTCCCAAGCAGCATGGGAGCCTCCAACCCTGCCATACATACTAGCAGGATCCAACTGGGAGCAGCCACAGCCTCCTCCAGCATATATGGCAGGAGGTTCGGGCTGGCACGAAGCCCCGCATGCACAATGGAATCCCCAATACCCATATTATCATCAGTCATCTAGCTCAAGCGGCCCTCCTCCTTTCGATGCCCGACGTTCCCTTTCAGCAAGGGGCTTGCGTGGTAGCATTGATGGGTTATCCAACCGCATGGGAACCCTGGAGGTAACCACTCACCGCATTGATGATACGTTGACCCAACATGTGCAGCAGTCGCACGCTTGGTGGGACCAGTCAGTGCAGAACTACAACACCCTTCAGAATAGCATCTAGGAAGGCAATCAGAACCTGAACGCCTACCTTCGGTTCCAAGGGTTTGATCGGAACGACCCACGGTACTGCCGGCAGTGAGAAGAACAGCTTGGGGGAGGACCCCGCACAAGTAAGTCCATCTCAACCGTGTCTAGTGTTTTCTGTTTTTATTTTTATTATGCTTAAAAAAAACTCTTGTCCTTTTATGGAAATGATGAATATTTGCTATGACCTTCCCTTTTTATCCAAGGCTCAATAAGGTAGTCTTTTGTGTCCTGGATTTGTTGGCTTAAATTAATGACTTCCTTGGAAACTTAAGACTTGTGGGTAGCAAATGCTAAATCTGATTCTAGGTTGTTGGGAGCTACGATATGATAAGTCTAGAGTTGCTTTATCTGCACCCGAGTGAAGTTTGATCCCAGAGTTTTTTTTTTCAAAAAGAATAAAATCCTAAGCTCCTCAGTGAAGAGTGAAAATCCTACCACAGCCTCACATTCCAAGCACTTACAAAGAACATGTGCATTTGTTTTGAGTTTTGTCAAGTTCATTGTGATCTTTGTAAGACTTACTTCATGCTCTTAAATTCAGAGTCACGTACACACCACCATATATGCCATACTTCTACTCTGGAAGTAAACGCAACATGCCTATCATTTGCTTATCAAAAGAAAATACTCCAAAATAAAGAGTTTTCTCTCCAAAAATATTTCAAGGCATAAGGCTTGGGCTCCCTGTTGACGGTCCTTAGACATGCCAATTGTAAACCGCAAGCGCACGGATCATTGGTAGCTTTTCCCTTAGAGTATTCCCCAAGGTTTATCAATCCATGGATCGACAAAGAACTAACTAGGGTTTTCTATTTAGCCAAACGGATCTAATCCAATCATGAAGCACAGATTGCATACGAGGTTAAACATGTGCGTGAAGTTGATGAATGTAATGAATGGATCACAACCCCACGACACAAAGTAACACGACCAAAGGTAGCACAAGCCTACCGTCTTCTAGTTGCAACTCCGGCCAAAGCGATAATCAATCTAATCTCGTACAAAGATAAAGAGTCATCTCTAAGAACTTTCCCATGGACGCCCCTGCGAGGTGCGAGTCAACGCCTAAGGTTTCCCAAAGCTTTACCTCAAACGCCCACCAAGTGCTCTTTACTTGAAGCTCCTCCTCCTTGGTGGCCGCGCAACAACTCTCATGGTACTCACCATCGATCTTACTCAACATTACGCAATCGTTCGACCATTTCCTTCCCGCATGCTGTCACCACATGAGGATAATTATGCCGATTTCCTACGCACTACTAAGATGTATCCGCAAGGCATAGACTAATCATCATGATTAGATCTATTCCTACTAAGAACATATGCTAGCTAGACATATAAGAGAGAGAGAGCATGCATCTTAGAAGATCAAAGTAAACAAGACAAGTAGATTGATATCACCATCGAATGTACATACGCCTTGATGAGTTCAAGGCATGGCTCTGGAACTCCGCCATGGCTTCACCACGCAGGGCCAACCTTGGCGGCTAGGGCATGGCTTAAACCATCTCTTAGGCAACCTCGAGGACTTGCGGCGGCCTTCGGTTTCCTTCGGTGTGTGTCCCTCTTCGAGTCGACTTGTGGTGGATAGATCTCAATCTCCCCTTCTTGAGAGCACCTAGAGGGTTGTATTTATACCCTAGGGGAGCCTTGGGGTGTGCTCCAACTTCCCTTCTACAAGATCCTTGCTTGGGAGTTAAGCAAACTTGGTTTCCATAAGATTTGACTCGTCTAGATTTTCCGAATTCACAGCCCTATCTTCTCGATGTCATATCTTCCTTGTCCGGACTCCAAATAGGGCAAACTCAGATTCTAAATTATGTAGCACAAAATTATCTCCAACTTTAGTATTCATGAGTGTTCTTGAAAATGATGTTAAATACCCAAAACAGCATCGGAAGATAATCTGTCTGATTCTGTACTTCTCTGCACAGCATGCATTTCAGGGGCCATATCTCCTAGCTCCATATTCCAAATTATGCTTTCCATATGTCCAAATTGAAGATCTCGACGATGGCTACAACTTTGGTATTCAACATTTTGTCATTAGTTGTTAATTATATCTCCGAATCTGCACAAAAAGATCATGCTGTCCTAGGCTGCGCGAATATCTCTGAGGTTGCCTTGGTCTCGTGGATAACTTTCCAAATCTTCAATTCCTTCATGCTTAAGTCTCTCATACCCAAGGTTCATTGAATGTGGATACCTAGGACCATGAGTTGGGCTATGAAAGCCCATATGGTCCATTGGTTGGGCTCCCTCCGCTAGGCTCAATTCCTTTGGGCTAGTAGTTAGTTTTGGGCCTTGAATATAAATGCCCCAAATTGGACCATTTTCCTGCAAAAACAAAATATGCTCCAAAACACAACACACATACGAAAACGGGGTTATTTCAAGTGCCAAGTGGCGGGTTAGTATATGAATTAGTCCAAAACCACCACCTAAATAGCACTAAAAATTTACGTATAACGAGCGTCAACAATCCCCCAATGCTTAAACCTTGCTCGTCCTCGAGTAAGTCCAGGATCTTTGCTTAGCTAGAAAATCAGCATTGCCCTTCAATGTCTTCCCCGCACTTAGTTATATACAACAAGACATATTGCTCTCAAGTGTTTAGTATTTAAAGTTCAAGTTGTGACCGGCTACTTTTCATTATGGAAGATAGACTAGCAATAAAGAAAAAGCCACAATAATAAATAAATGCAATGATCTTGAACTTAAGCGAACTTTAGACCTTTACCTTGTTCCATCGTGAAGAGTTTTCAAAAAGATGCAGATCCAACATAAGTGAGATTCTCTTGCAAAAGCTCATAGGAACACTCATCTCATCAAGTCGCTCAAGTCTATACTAGATTATTTTCAACCTATTCTACTCATATATGAAAGTGGAAGGCTTATGTGGAGCTTGGTATATAGGCAAAAACAATCCTAGCAAAACATTATATCGCAAATATTATCAAACTAAGAGAGAGATCTATTGGAATTACCGAGACTAGTCAAAAAGGCCATGGAGAATAAATGTTGGAAAGAGAGATGGATGGAACACACACATTTAGATAGGTGGACATGTGCAAATGGCAAGTGGATGATCCCGATGCACAAATGAGTTCCTCGTTGTCGGATTACACATGGTTAGAAAATTGAGTATGGAATTGTCTTCAAAGCACTTAAAATTTGATGAAGCTAAAAGAACTAAGGAGCATTATTTCTCTTTTTTTCTTTCTTTCTTTTATTTTTTTCCTTTCATCTTTGTTTCTTTTCTTTCTTTTTTTCTTTTTCCACATTTTTCTTTCTTTTTCTCCTTAGAACCTTTGGCAACATAGTACTTACTCAGCATCCTCCCCCCAGGCTTAAACAATTGCTCGTCCTCGAGCATAGAAGTGAGGGTTGATAATTGCTGAAGTAAGTACACAAAGTTCATCTTCATCTTCTAAAAAAATACTTGAATCTCCAGGGAGTTTCTTCGCTGCCTCCCAAATTGATGTTCTCTAAATTAAGCTCTCGATTCTTGTGGATTTTCGTCGAGAATATGATCCATACTCAATTGTAGGTTGGGGTCAAGGAGGTAACCACAAAAAGTATTTTGGTTTAGGGTGGATATCCAGCGAAGTTTGTGAAGTTTCCGGTGTAGAAACTCACAATGCATGGATAGAAAGGCTAGCAAAAGGAGAGTACACAAAACGGAATGGCCAGGTTCTTAGTCTCGAACCATAGAAATCAATCTTAATCCAACTCATCAAAATATAAGTTTGCAAAATCTAAAGGTTTCATCATGAAAGATCATGTATATGTAAAGGCTTTGGTAGGTAGAACTTTGCAAGAGATTAGATAGCATAAGAATCAATTTTTAAATAAAACAATACAAGGTGTAAGGTCATCGGTAAACTTAAATCAAAGAGCAACATAAGGAATATGTGGGTCTCGAATTTAGTCATTTAACCTCCACAAATAAAAGAGCCGGTATTTAGTCAATTTAAGAGGTCAAGTCATATACAACATCATGTAGGTAGAACAAAATAGCAACTTTCATCATTTTTCCATAAGCAAAGCATACACAAATGATATCATCGTGGTAAGCGCAAATGTGACGGTGATAACTATTTATTGAAAACAAAAACAAGACTAGGTTGTCCTCCTAGCAGCCATGTTATTAACAAGAGTGATGTACAAAGGTTTCTAACCTATGGTCGATGGCATACATATATACAAGTATTTAGAAGGAAATGAACAAAGAGAAGGTTGAGGAGGGGTTACTGTCCTTTTCGATGCTTGTAATGGAGTGTAGCATGGCTTCCCCCATGCTTAAGCATTGTGCTTAGCATGGAAGAAGAATCTTGAGCATCTTATGACTACCGTGATCATTGTACTCCACATGGCCTTTTCCTTTTCGTCCAACAAATCCTCCCCCATGCTTAGCATGTTGCTAAGCGTGAAAAAAGATGGTGAACCATCATGTGATTCTTGAAGTCCTTCCGCCACGTGTTTGGAGATTATCTTTATGCTTCTTCACCTTTATTGCCATAATTTTCCTTCAACCCCTTCCCATTGTCACTAAGCTATGGTCCCAATCATTCCTCGTACCATTATCACCTCCTTGCGTGTTGTCTTCATTGCTACTTCATTTTCTATGAATTTTTTCTTATTTACAGAACAGAACATGTAATGAACCACTGCTCCATTACAAAGTACGCTAATTTTTCCAACGAGTCATCATTTGCCCAAAACGGATTCCGAACAAAAGAGTTTTGCTCATTTTTATTCCAGCACTACAGTCTGTCCCGAGCTGATTTCAGAACGCGCAGAGCCCAATATTTTTGTCGTATCTCCTTGTATGGGTCTTCAAATTCGTTGATCTTAGATACGTTGGAACGAGAATTTAATGGAGTCTTTGAATATCCACAGCATATGCAGATTTTTGATGAAAACAGCAGCATCCCTTTAAATCTTCGAAGATGATGACGATCTTGGTTGCAACTTTGATCACGAATTCATAGGATTTCTTTGTCATGCCTGCTATTGGCGCTTGTTAAGTCATGATTATCTTGTAACGCCAACATGGTAAAATAAAATAAACCAACAATAATCAGTAGAATTTAGTTTCAAAAAATATAGTTCCACTTGTACATGGAGATTATTTGGTTGCAGGAGCTATGGGCCAAAAGACGAAGAAAAACGGGGCTAAGCCCAGGTCGCCCGACCAGCCATGGTCGGCCGACCTGGCCTGGTGTCCGATGTAGCCCAAGTTTGGTCATGCAGAATAAGCACAAGTCCATGTCATCTAGAGCGTTGAATAAATGACGGTTGCATCCAAGGGTTGACAAGGAGGATAAGGAGAAGCACATGGATTGATGGGCCCACATGAGAATCAAGAGTTACCCCGAAGGTTCATAGCCAGCATCCTCGACGATCAGGGTCCACATTCCAGTCACACAGATGAAGACCGAGGCGGTGCGAGCCTGGACCAGGTCGGCCGACCCAGTCTAGGGGCCGTTGCGGCTCTGCCTTCTCCTGCGCATCCACACCGACTTCAGGACCAAATCTACACCGTGGATGAGCTCAGTCAGTGCATCAGATGGTCGGGCGACGTCAACACATCGGCCGACTCGGGGGTGGGCCCACTCGGCCTCAACCGCCTTATACCGGCCCTAAACAGCCTCCCAGTGCTATAAATAGATGACCAACGCCTCCTGTACAACACACACCAGAAGTAAGAGCTCCATTTGCTACAAAAGTTAGTAGAGAAGTAGTTCTAGGAGTTGAGCTTCTATGGGTTTTCGAAGGAGTCTTGGTAAGCCTAGAGCTCAGTTATCTTTTGTTCTTTGCTTATTTGTAAGACTTAGAGTCTTAATGGAGATGCTATCTTACTTATGTTACTTGACTTATAGTCTTGTGTGTTCATCATATGAGTTGTATGTCTTACACCTTAGTGCAGTTGATACATGTTATGGCAATGGCCCAATGAATCTTTACGATTATTCTTTACATTTCCGTACAACTGGTAAAGATGTATTTCATATTACAAACGTGGTGTTTGGGTTATGGAATACCGTTGGGGATACCCTACCCCACGTATTCGGAGGTAGCCCCCGGGTGGTGACAGCCCCGCTGGACCTTTGTAATCCTCGTCGTTCGGGTTTGGGCGTTTGCAGGCCTTCGTGATAAACATCGTGACAGTACCCTTGGATGAGGGGATCCCACGACTCCTCGATTTGCCCTCTAATATGTGTCTCTTGCTAAGCTTGTATAGGATATGCTTGTAATGAATGTAACCCATAAGTAAGAAGTACATAGAATCCCTAGATCTCTCTTAGGACCTTCATATTAACTAGACTTACATAATGAGTAGTGAAACCTTCTGTGTGTCAACATACCCAACTTTTCATATCATGTTATCCCCTGTTCTAGTCTTGGTATATTAATCGTGATATAGTTGATGCATTGGAAAACATATTACTTTGCCATACGTTTTCCCTGAGGAAATAAATACGATACTCTGGAATAGTCCCGGGTGAAAGCTACAATGTACTTCTATGCGCTTGCAGAATTTATGTAACGCTAAGAAATACCAACAAGCATTTCTGGCGCCGTTGCCGGGGAAAGCATTGGCCAAAGAATGTGTTAACCTCTGTATTAACTTTATGTCACAATTAAAATACCAGCGTCTAGACAGGTTTACCCTTGTTCTGTTTCTCTTTGTGTGGAACAGAAGATTACGTCATCGATTCGCCGAAGAACTCCTTCACCTAGAAGAGAGCACTCATGTGTTCTGTCAACTTTGTCGGTCGAAATCGAAACACCCTTGCACCAAGATGGCAACTGAAACTCTCATGATCGACTCAACGTACATTGCAATGGTGCAAGCTAAGCCATTCAGTGGAAAGGCTACAGCAAACGCAGCGGAACATCTCCAACATTTCTCAGCAATATGTAGTCGACTAGCAGGAAGGGCAATAAAATGGTTATTCCCGTTCTCACTAGCAGATAGGGCACTGCAATGGTACAGCAACCACCAGGCAGAGATGGATTCTTGGCAGAAGTGCAGAGATTTATTCCTAGCACATAACTGAAACCCATCCCAACCAGGAGGAAGTTCATACACCATACCCGCCAAGAGAAAGGTGAATGATCTAAGCTCTAAATTCCATGCCTTAACTGTCACTGTGAAAAACCAGCTGCGCTTAAGCAAAATTCTAGAGGCACAGTCAGCCCAGCTAGCTGCTGTGGTACAAGAAACCAGTCGGGAGATTTTGGCTAATCATGCAGGAAACAAGAAAGAATCAAGCCAAAAGCATGACGGGCCCGAAATCAAGGTCATTTATGGATGGAAACCACAAAGGCCACCGGTCACTAACAGTGAGCCGCTCCTACCCCTGCCCAAGGAACTTGCACAAGGTGTTAAGGCTCTGAAGGAAATAACACCAACATCACCTTGCGTCAAGAAAACAGAACAGGAGTGGCGTTGCAAAGCCTCCGCATCATCTTCAAATGCGGAAGAAAAGCCATCAAGCTAAATCATATCTTAGAGACGTCCGCACTCGATGGACGAAAAACAACGAGTCCTCACCGGTAGGTGCATCGGTATGTATCCCACATTTATTTCAAAATGCATATTTATTTCTCAAGCATGTTTGAATTTCCACAAATTACTGCATTTGAATTCTTAAACTTTGGAGCCATCTACTTAAATTCCCCTTGGATACTGGCCACCAAAATTCATTACACCTAGCATTCATCGCATCTTTGAACCATGTGCCACTCTGCAAAAGCAAATCCTGAACCTAGCTGAGGCTCGGTCGGCCGACCGAGGCACGTCGGCCGACCCTAACCTATGGCCTTTGCAGAGCACTCAAACACTATCATGCACTACCATAAGCACCCATCACATCTTGCAAAGAAGGCATTCAACGGTGTCGTTCACCGGTCGGCCGACCAGCTCATGTCGCCCGATGCATGACTCCCTCTTTTGCAAAGTTTTCAACCATAGTGCAGCTGCCAGGGTATCCAACATGCTCATGATCAAAGCCTGGCCACCGATCAGGGGTGAGCTCCGGCTATAAAAAGCCTTAGCCAGGTGCTTGATCAATTCACCCCAACTTGAGCTGCGTTTCGCCCTCAGAGTTTCTCTTCTCCCCCTGTTAAGTTCTCAAGTTTTTAGCTCCTTAGTTTGAGAATCAATAATAAAAAAAAGAGTAAAAATGGACTTCATTTCTGCATAATGGTGTTGTACTTCTTGTGCTCAAGTGCTTGAACGAGTTGTGGAGGTCCTCAACCCCGCAAGAACATTTGTTTGTGGAGTGTCATAACCCACAAGAACACTGTTGTGGAGGCAACCACGCCCCACAAGAACGACTAACCCTTGGACGACTAACCCACTAACGCTAATCCTTTTGTCTTCCAAGCGTTGTTCTTGTTGTTACTCCTTGTGCAGGCATCATGAACCTCGTTCGAGGAGTCGTGAAGCAAGCAAAAAGATTGAAGGGGTCAAGCTTGAGGCGGAGCCGACATTCCGGAAGCACTAAGTTGGTCTCCTCCAGCACGGAGATCATGGACATCAGCCGGTGGCTCTAAAGAGAGGATGGACAGCCAACACTCCATGGAGATCTCCGAAGACCAGTACTACTACACCGGGGCTAGCGCCACATCCGCAGGAGGCAGAGGCGGCGGCGGCAATGGAGAAGGTAATGGGGACAGCTCCAGCAGCAACCACAACGAAGACGACCCTCGCCCGGCGTTCATCTCCGATGACCAACTCGACATCGACGAAGGCTACGAAACAGAAGCATATCAAATTCTCCTGGGTCGCGCTTTTGATCACACATGTGTGTTCACAAGCGAACTCATGGAGAAATCAGGTATGGCCACTGACTTCGAAAGTGTTTGGGGTGCTGTGGGTTGGTCGGATTTTGCGCGCATTCATGAGGGTGGGTGTCGCTTGTTAACAATTCAATTTCTTGCTACTTTGAGAAAATCTGAGGAGGGGATTACTTTTTGCTTTCTAAGGGTCTACTTCGTTTCCTGGAGGCAGCTTAGTAGCCATTTGGGTTTTAGCAAGCGTTGTAGCTTGGAGACTGATAAAGTTTTGAGGTTTTTTGTGAGAGAATCTTTCTGGTGGGACATCTCGGGTATCACAGATGGGACTCCCCCAAGAACAAGCCACGTTCATAACCCCACTCTTCGTTTTATGCACCGCTGGATTGCCATGACTTTTTTTCCTCGAAATGATCTTCGGACCGTTCGCATTGATGAATTGAAATTATTATATGCGATGGTTAAGAAGATAAAAATTTCACCAGTTGTTTTTATGATCGATCAATGGATGGGTGTTTTCAGAAGGCAAGGTCCTATTGAGTGTACTTCTTTGGTCACTCGCATCTTTGAGTCAATGGGCCTTTTGGATAATTACCGAGTCGAGTTCCTTCCGCAGCCTCGCCCAACTCTGGATGAATCTCATTTTGTTCAGAGTCACCTTGTTACTCATGCCATAGACCAAAAGCTTGTTATGGTCTATCATAACAGTACAATCAGAATTCCGTTGCCAGCACCGGAATACTGGTTGTACAAGTGTAAATCACTTTTGTTGGAGTTACAGCAGGAAGGCAGGCGGAGCGTAACAGGAAGAGTGACAAGAAGCATGTCCTGACGGGAAGAAGCCGCGATGCCACAAACCCAAGGAGTATGGGAATCTCCAACTCCGCCATACATACTAGCAGGATCAAACTGGGAGCAGCCACAGCCGCCCCCATCATATATGGTGGGAGGTTCGGGATGGCAAGAAGCCCCACAAGCACAATGGAATCCCCAAGACCCACGCTATCATCAGTCGTCCAGCTCAAGTGGCGGCCCTCCTCCGTTCGATGCCCGACGGTCCTTTTCAGCAAGGGACTGGCGCAGCAGCATGGATGGGTTATCCAACCACATGGGAACCCTTGAGGTAACCACCCACCGCATTGATGATACCTTGACCCATCATGTGCAGCAGTCGCAGGCTTGGTGGGACCAGTCAGTGCAGAATTACAACACCCTACAGAACAGCATCCAACAAGGCAATCAGAACATGAATGCCTACTTCCGGTACCAAGGGTTCGACCCGAACGACCCCTGTTATCGCAAGCAGTGAGAAGTCCAGCTTGGGGGAGGACCCCCGCACAGGTAAGTTCATCCAACTGTGTCTTTTATTTTCTGATTTTCATTTAGAGTAATTTGCTTAAAAAAACTTGTCCTTGTATGGAAATGATGAATTTTTGCTATGACCTTCCCCTGTATTCAAGTCTCAATAAGGCAGTCTTTTGTGTCTTGGATTTGTTGGTTTAAATTAATGACTTCCTTGGAAACTTAAAACTTGTGGGTAGCAAATGCTAAATCTGATTCTAGGTTGTTGGGAGCTATGATATAATAAGCTAGAGTTGCTTTATCTATACCCAAGTGAAACTTGATCCCGGAGTTTTTTATTTCAAAAAGAACAAAATTCTAGGCTCCTCAGTGAAGAGTGAAAATCCTACCACAGCCTCACATTCCAACCACTTACAAAAAGCATGTGCAGTTGTTTTGAATTTTGTCAAGTTCATTGTGATCTTTGTAAGATTTACTTCATGCTCTTAAAATCGGAGTCACGTACATGCCACCATACTTGCCATACTTCTACTCTGAAAGTAAAGCACAACATGCCTATCATTTGCCTGCCAAAATAAAATACTCCAGAGTAAAGGGATTTCTCTCCAAAATATTCCTAGGCATAAGGCGTAGGCTCCCTATGTTAAAAAAGAGAGAGAGAGAGAGAAAAGAGAAAGCAAAAGAAATGGACACATGTCTAGTCCATGAAAAAAAAGAAAGAAGAAAAAGAAAAGGGAGCCAAGCTTTATAGCAAATTCCTAAAGGAGAGAAATTCCCTAAAGGAGTTCATTTTCCACTACCACATATCCACACTTGCACACTTCGATTTGAGTGTATGATTTAATTCTTCGTTGATCCTGGATTTGACTCAACAAAATAAGTAATGCATGTGTGAAATAGAAGTTTCCCGTTTATGAATCCCACTGGCTATTGAGGGAAATTTGAGTGATGGAAAGGATTCATGAGCGACTTGAGAGAAAGTCACTTGAGGAGCCTGTTTTCCTTTGTAAAAGTTTCTTTAAAAACCTCCGGTGAAAGGGTGGAACGAAGGTTTGGGGGAGCATTCTCGCTAAGTTGTTCTGGCTTTCAACCGCTCATGATGAAGAAAAGCTAAAAGCCCCATGGGTGGCAAGGTAAAAAGGGATGATTTAATCTTTTTCAACTTAGTCAAGTCTTGAAATACTTACCTGTTGACAATTTTTTGGGAAGCATGCAAAATCTAATCCAACAGTTTCCAACTCTCCAAGCTTTGCTCAGGGACGAGCAAAGGTCTTAGCTTGGGGGAGTTTGTTGGCGCTTGTTAAGTCATGATTATCTTGTAACGCCAATGTTGGGGGATTGACCTGTCAAAGAAAAACCTTCACCCTTATTTTGCTTTTGAGCCCCAGGCATTTGCCTTCGCTACATGTACATGAAAGCTTGCTGCCTTCGCAGGTGACCGGGCGTTGTGTTGTGATCTATTACCTTCGCTCCTCTCCCCTCCGCTAGGAGATTGGGCACCGAGGGGTGGTCCGTTGCCCTCGGTGCTAAATGGTGTCAGAAACGGACGCGAAGGCATTATGAGCTAGTTTATTGCCTTCGCGCTCATGGTCAGATTTGGGCAGCTGCGAAGGTAACCTATAAATATTACCTGCATATACTTGGTTCACCTTGTTACACAGGTCCGAGACAAGCTCGGGTGGTGGCGTGGCGATTCCTTTCCCTCTCTGAGCGGGAGAAGGCGCTGCCCAAGCTATGGAACACCGGGAGGTGAAGGCGGCGAAAGTCACTGAAGGCACGGTGAAGGCAGCGAGGACCAGGTCCAAACGGAGTCAAAAACGGAGTTGCTGGTCTACGCATTCACACTAAGATGTGCAAATGTACTCTTATACCCCTAGAAGATCCAAATTGTTTAGTCTAGATGATGATGCCTGATTTTCAGGGGTATTAGGGGAATGTAAAAAGTGCCTCTTGACCTCCCTATATAAGGGGACCTCCCACCAACGTGTAAAGGGCTGATTCCCAGGAGCACTGTTGATAAGTACTTAACTGTTGCTTGTCCCTATTCTCTGTCTTGGCTGTTGATTGGGCTTATTAGCTTCGGCTTGTAACCCAACAACTGGCGCCCACCGTTTGTGCTGTGCGCGAAGACAACCCACGAACACCACCATGCCACTAGCGAAAAGAGTTACCAGAAACCCCAAAAATACCACCGAAGACACAACCACCACCGGCGAAGCCGATGCTCAAGCCTTAATTCCACCAACCACACTTCCACCCATAACCGAAGCCGTAACTGAGGAAACGAAACTCGATGAAGACGCTCTCACCACCGAAGAAAGGTTGCGCAGGGTGGAGGATAGGCTCCGCCTTCGCCGTCTGGAGCAGCAAAGAGAGCTCGAAGCTGCTCAGCTTGAGCTGCAACAGCAAATGCAGGAAGAAGAAGAACAACAACAACACCAGCTGCTGCAGGTCAGAAAGCAGTTGGAGGAGCTGAGGCAAGTGAAGCAAAGAAGACTGAACACCGCAAATCCCAGAGCTGCGAAGCTCCGAGAAGAACTTGAAAGAGTCAAGAAACAAGTTGCTGAACTCCAAGTAGAACTCAACGATCCAATTGCCTTCGCCAATACGGGACCAAATCATATGTCCATATCTGAAACCGAATTCCAAATGCTGCACACTCGTCCCATCGACCACAATTGCCCTCTCTCAGAAAATCTGCAATTGGCAAGATGGCTGCCTTCGTACAAGCCTATCTCCCTACCAAGGTATAATAGCCTCACCAACCCCAAGCAATTTCTCATGAGCTATAAAGATGCAATAGCTTTGGCAGGGGGAGATGACATCGTATTGGCAAAGTCTTTCATCATCGTCTGCGATGGCACCGCAATGAACTGGTACACCAAGCTTCCAGGGTTATCCATCACCGGCTGGTATGATCTGAAAAGAGAGCTGATCAAGAATTTCAGCATAATGGGAGACCAAGCGCTCTCATACGCAAAGCTAACCTTACACCAACAGCCAAAGGAATCTTTGGAGGACTACTTTCACAGGTTTGTGGGACTGCGATCTCAGGCTCCTCATATTCCTGATGAAGCCGCCAAGTTTGCAGCAATCCAGGGGCTTTGGCCTGGCCCATTTGCGCAGCATATTGCAAGGGAAACACCAGCAACCCTTAGAGATCTGTATGAGGAGTTCAAGAAATATTGTCGATCCGACAATGACAACCGAATGCGAATTGCTAGAGAAGCCGTTTTGAGAAGCCAGTATGACCCCCAAAACAAGCAACACCACTACAACCAAAACCACTACCAAAACTACCCATCCCAAACCATCATGAATGTGGAGAGCCTGCCTTCGCTCCCACAAAACAAACCCATCTACCCAGAAAACCAATACCAGAGCCAAAGAAATGAGCCCACCCAAAGGGGTGGAAGAACCGGCAGAGGCCGAGGAAGAGGAAGGGGTCCACCTTCGGGACCAGAGCTGTTTTGCCAATATCATGGCAAAAATCATACCCATGGCACAGAGCAGTGCCGAGACATCAAGAGAACCATTGACAAGTTGAAGGCAGACAAAATCCAAGCTACTCAAACGAAGCCATCCTTGGCTTCGCACCCCAACTCCGAAATCCAAATACAAACCCAAGCTACCCAGCCATATTGCCTAGTATATCCCTCCCTAACCTCAAACTTTGTCCATCCTACAACAGCGATGGCGACTCAATTTTCGCCTTCGCCGTAAACTTTCCAGCATTATTACCCACAAACCCTGTACCCACAATTCTACCCTCAAACTAGCCAGCCTATCCCAAACAAAGATATCAAGGTAGAGGAATTGCCACCTCCACCCCCACCACCACAAAAACAACAAGACCAAACTACAGCAAATCCCCTACCCAGTTATGGCCTCATTATGCCTATAACTGGAGGATCTTCACTCGCCTTCGAGACGAAGAAACAGAGAAAGAGTTACTTTTGCCAAGTCAACAACATCTCAGTTGATAGTCCATACAGAAAATCGGAATGGTCTCACATGCCAATCACCTTCACCGAGGAAGATCTCAAGCTCCACAACTTTCCACACAATGACGCAATGACGATTAAAGCCAACATTGCTGGCTGGACAATTGGGAAAGTGCTAGTGGACACAGGCAGCTCTGCAGATATCATCTTGGCGAAGACACTCAGGTCAATGACCAACATCAACCCAGACAATCTAGAGCCATCTGATACACCCTTGGTTGGCTTCGGGGGGAAGCGCACTGCAACTTTGGGGAAAATCACATTGCCAGTATCCTTTGGCGATACATCAAATGCAAGAACGGAGTACATCACCTTCGACATCGTTGACATGTTCTTCGACTACAACGTTATCTTCGGCAGAGGAGTCATAAATGCCTTCGACATCATTATAAGGCAAGCTTTCTTATGCATGAAAATGCCAGCTCTCAAAGGTGTCATCACTGTCTTTGGAGACCAAACAGAAACAAGGAAGATCGAATATGCCAACACCCCAGGCCAGCGAAAGGTACATGTACTCGAAGAAAAAGAACCTATCTACCCTGAGGAGAAGTTGATCGCTGAGAAAGACAAAAGCATGCAAGGCGTAACAGAAACAAAAAAGGTGCAGTTACAGCCTGATGTCTTCGACGGGAAAGTCATTATTGGCTCTGATCTTGAGCCTGACGAAGAAGAAAGACTCATCGAGTTCTTAAGAAACAACAAAGACGTCTTCGCTTGATCAAGCAAAGATTTGCCAGGCGTTGACAGGAGCATAATTGAACACAAACTTGCGATCAGCCCTGAGATGAGGCCGAAGAAGCAGAAACTGAGGAAAATGTCCGAAGAAAAAGTGAGTGCAGTTAAAGCTGAGGTGCAAAGGCTGCTAGATGCAAATGTTATACGCGAAGTTAAATATCCCAAGTGGTTAGCGAACACTGTGCCTGTCAAAAAGGAAAATGGCAAATGGAGAATGTGCATTGACTTTACCGATCTCAACAAAGCATGTCCAAAAGATGACTTCCCACTCCCAAGAATTGACAAAATCATTAATCAAGCTGCTGCAAGCGAGATGATGTCTCTCCTAGATTGCTTCTCTGGTTACCATCAGATATGGATGAAGAAGGAAGACGAAGAAAAAACCAGCTTCATCGCTCCTGTGGGCACATTTTGCTTCATCAGAATGCCCGAGGGGCTTCGCAATGCTGGTACCACTTTTTGCCGCATGTCCAGCACCATATTCAAAGAAGAACTCTTCAAAACAATACTTGCATATGTCGATGACATTTTGGTTAAAAGTGTGAAAAGGTAAGATCATATCTCAGATCTGGCAGTCGCTTTCGCTCGAATGAGACAAGCTGGTCTCAAGCTCAACACGGAGAAATGTGTCTTCGGAGTAACCAAGGGTAAGATACTTAGCTGTCTGGTGTCAGCAAATGAAATCGAAGCCAATCTAGACAAGATCAATGCAATCCTCAACATGGAAGAGCCAAAATGCATTAGAGATGTGCAGAAACTCTCTGGCAGAATTGCAGCACTTAACAGATTTATTGCAAAGTCAGCTGAACGCAGTTTACCCTTCTTTGCAACTCTAAGAAATGCAACAAAGTTTGAATGGGGAGAAGAGCAGTCGAAGGCATTTCACGAGCTAAGGCAATATCTGACGCAGCTCACCAAACTGACAGTTCCTGACCCGAAGGCACCCCTATTGATATACATCGCAGCTTCGCAATCAGATGTCAGTGCCGCACTTATTGCAGAAAAGCTAATTGAGGGCAGAAAGATTCAGCAGCCAGTATATTATGTCTCTGAGGCATTGAATGGGTCGAAGCTACTCTACACTGAGATCGAAAAAATGATCTATGCTGTGGTAATGGCATCCAGAAAGCTAAGGCATTACTTCGAGGGGCACAACATCAAAGTGCTCACAGATCAACCACTAAAAGAGCTACTGAGTAACAAAGAAGCTTCGGTAAGAATACGCAAATGGGCCGCAGAGCTGTCTGAATATGTGGTCGATTTCGAGTGAAGAACAGCAGTGAAATCACAGGTCTTTGCTGATTTCATAGCCGAGTGGACATCGCCTTTGGCAGAAAGTCCGGTCAGAGAAGAAAACTGGCTAATACATTGTGATGGTGCTTGGGGGGACAAAGGAGCTGGCATCGCGGCGATTGTACAATCGCCTTCGGGCGTCAAAATGAGATATGCAGCGAATCTTGAGTTCTGCAAAAACAGCGACAGAAGTACAAACAATGTCGCTGAATACGAAGCTGTGCTATTGGGGTTCAGAAAAGCGAAGGCGCTGGGGGCTCAGCGCTTTATTGTGAAAACTGATTCGAAGGTGGTAGCAGATCATATCGAAAAAGAAAGTGTTGCAAAACAACCAGAGCTGATCAAGTATCTCACTACAGTTCGAGCAATGGAGAAAAAAATTCAAGAGTTTTACAGTAGAATACATCCCGAGAGCCAAAAATGAGGAAGCTGATGCATTGGCCAAAGCAGCAGCAAAGGGGGACAAACTGCCACCCGATGTCTTCTTCCAGACATTGACAACATCTTCGATCAAAGATCTTGATGAGCAACCAAAATTGATCAGTGCAATAAATTCAGAGGACTGGCGGTCATCCATAATGGCATATCTCAGAGGATACTATGAACCAATTGATGAAGACGACCTCAAAACGATGCAGCAGAGAGCAAGGTCATATCAAATCATTGACAACATTCTATACAAGAAAGGAGTCGTGGCTCCTTGGCTTCGCTGTGTGTCAACAAGCAAAGGCAGAGAGCTGATACAAGAGATACACAGTGGCTTATGTGGAGCTCACTTTGGAGCGAGGGCAATTGTGGGGAAGGCAATGAGACAAGGGTTCTATTGGCCTTCGATCATCAATGATGCAACCAACACAGTCAAGACTTGCGACGAATGTCAAAAGTGCGCAGCAACCAGAAAATCGCCTTCGGAGTTATCACAGCTGATAAGTCCAACCTGGCCGCTCCAGAGATGGGGCATCGATCTGGTGGGTCCTCTTCCAACAGCTCAAGGAAACCTGAAGTATGCAATAGTAGCAGTGGAATATTTCACTAAGTGGATTGAGGCAAGGCCATTAGCAAACATCACAGTGAAGACGGTCATCAAATTCTTCTGGCAGCAAATCTTTTACAGATTTGGAGTCCTAAGGGAAATCACAGTGGATAATAGAAAGCAGTTTGACTGCGATGAATTCAGGCAGTATTGCATGTCCATAGGGATGAAGGCAAGATTCGCATCAGTATACCACCCCCAGTCCAATGGCGCTGTTGAAAGGGCAAATGGCATCATATTCACCGCCATCAGAAAATGCCTGGCAAACTGTAAGAAAAAAGGCAAATGGGTGGAGGAAATGCCGAAGGTAATCTGGGCTCATAACACATCCACTTCAAGAGCAACCCAATTCACACCTTTCAAGCTATTATATGGCGAAAAGGTAGTATGTCCGGAGGAGATCCTTCACAAGGGGCTTCACACTCAACAGGAAGCGCCCAAAGATAGCGAAGCTATAGACAAAGATCTCATAGAAATTTACAGGCTGCAAGCAGCCAAAAACATCTCCAAGTACCAAGAAGAAACAAAAAAATGGTGTGACAAGAAAGTGGTAAGAAAAGACATAAAGATAGGTGACTGGGTGCTAAGGAAGAATCCAAATATTCCTTCGGGGAAGCTGCAAAACAAATGGGAAGGCCCATTCCTAGTCATCAAGAGCAATAGACCAGGATCATTTCACCTAGGTGATGGCGAAGGCAATGAGCTGCCGCATTCATGGAATGCGGACAGCTTGCGAAGGTACTACCTGTGAACACCATGTAACAATTGGCTTCGTAATCTATAAACGAAGTCAATTGATAGAGTAGATTTTCATTTTTCCTTCAAAAAAGCCCGTACTCTTTTCCTCACAGGGGAACCCTTTACCAAGGGGTGAGGTTTTTAACGAGGCGGTGCTAATTGTAACTCGTGCGAAATATATGAACGAGCTATTCCCCAAAAGAGAAAGCGATTGGCTTCGACCAAATCGCTGATATTCGATAAACCAAATAGAACTAAATTGACCCTACCAAAGGTAAGGCCAATTCAGATCTAAGGTGCTTGCTCTAAAGAGTAAAAGGGGCTTCGGCTCAAATTTCATTTTATACATACAAAATGCTTGCTCTAAGGAGTAAAAGGGGCTTCGGTTCAAGTTATCTTTTATACATATAAAACGCCTATTGAGGAATAAGAGTGGCTTTGGCTCATTCTGAACTCCCAAGTGCAAAACGCTCTTTAGCTGAGAATTTGAACAAAAAAGCCTAAACTTGCTTTGGGGGGAGGCGTTTCTCTCAAAAGAAAAGGCAAAACGAGTTCAATCTCTTTCGCTCAAACACGTGACATATTGTACGACCAGATTCGCAAAGCACACAAAGATATTTTGTCTTCGCATGAATAAACATAAACTCGCTTTGGGGGGAGGAGGCGTTTCTCCCAAAAGCAAAGACAAATAGAGTTCATATTCATTCATACAACGATGTTATTACAGCACTTCTTTACAATCGACTATTTCTCAAAACATTTCAAACACATAACCATAAAACTGTTCGCCAGACCTCCTAAAGCGAGGGGCATTGTAAACGCATGCAAAGTCTCTGACATCAGGACTAACTTCCAATGGCTCCGCCTTAGGAATGCCCAGAGAAACAGCTTCGGCATTTCTTTGTGCAGCGAGCTCGACTCGATTCGAGCCATGAGCAATAAATGAAGTGAAAAAATCAAAAACGCCGAACTCGGTGCGACAATAAAACTCGTGACAATACTCCAAAAAGTCGCCATGACTAGAGTGAGGATAAAGTCGTCGAAACTCCTTCCATGCGAAGCCATAAATACAAAGAGGCCCATCACGCATGGCCAGCAGCGTAAGTTCAAGCATCTCGTCACCCTGAACATACAAATGTACAAGTTCAAAAGAACTGCCCGCTCCACAAGCTCCAACTCTATTTACAATTCAAAAGGTCCTTAGACCTGTTGATCGACTCGAGGAGCCCCCTGGCCACATTGCCCTTGGGAGGAAGAAGCACCGGCTTCACCAGCAGCAGCACCAGAAGAGGCAACACTAGTTGCAGCAGCGGCTTCGGCAGCTTCCTTCTCAGCGGCCTCCCTTGCAGTGGCTTCGGCTTCAGCTTTCTGTTTCTTCAGCTCCTTAGACTGAGAACACAAAAGCTGTCAAATGAAACACTTCAAAATTAAAAACAAAACGAATCAAAATTGACCACGATGGCAACTAACAAAGTACCTTCGCAAGCTAGTCGCGAATAATATTTTGAGTCGCCTGACGTCCACTGGCAACCCAGAAATGTTTTAGGAAAAGTGCCTTCACAAGCAAAAGTTCTTTCGGAAAAGTCACTGTTGGCAGGATCTCTGGGCGCTGGATAAGGATAGCCTTTCCAAACCAAGGCATTATAGTGATCACAGCCGTTGTCCCAGAGAATCTTCAATAGGTTGCATGAACATAGGTTGACAGCGAAGTCACTGACAACTTCCATGACATTTGGAAGCGAAGCAAACTCATTATCAATCCAATCAAAAAACTTGTCCAAGCTATACTCCTTAGTAGGAAAGGGAACAGGCTCCGCTCCAAACTGTTGCAAGGCCTCCTTATACAAGCAAAATAGCTTCAGACCGCGTTCCCACGCAACATTAATCACATCTTCCTTTTCCTTGCGAAGGGAAAGATTTGCAGTCCGCAGCGACAAGGCCTCACGCTCAAAATCCTCGCTGCGAGACCGATACGACTCAGCATCACGCGAAAGTTTTTCCTTAACACTTGTGAGGGTGTTTACCTCGCCTTTCAGGGCAGAAATCAAATCTGAATCCTCGACGACATTCTTGAGAAGGCCTTCCAAGGCATAATCCTTGTTCACAACTTGAGCCTCCAAGGCAACAACTTTTCTTTGAGCAAGTTGGCTTCGCCAACCTGAGCTTCCAGGGATGCAACCCTATCCTTTAAAGATTTGTTCTCATTAATAATGGACTCCTGGTCCTGGTGAAATAGATTCTTCTCCTTCTCAATATCCTCCTTGATTCTGTCAACAATTGCTTGGATCTAGAGAAGCTCAGCTTTTTCCCTTCGCAACTTCTCCAGCTCCGCGCGCTCGGCAGCAATCAAGTTGAGGTTCGGAACCTGAGCATGCAATTCATTGATAGCCACAACAACCTGCCAGAGAAAACAATCTCCCCAATCAGTACTACGAGATCGGCAAATCGAAGCCAAGTCAGTAATAAAATAGAAAGCGAAGGCAAGGAATTTGCACCTTTAATCCCATAGCCAAAATGTTAGAACCGATACTCTCAGGGTCCAAGGTTCGCACAAGACGTTGATATTCTACAAAAAATAATGTCAACATCATTTATCTTCACAAAAAATAGCTCAAGGAAAAAACTAGCTATAACCCTGATCAAATAAAACACCTTCCCAATCAAAGTCTCGAAAAGGCCCACCTTCGCGCATGCGAGCCGGCCCCTCTTCGTCGCTACCTACTAAACAAATCTCTTCCGCATTAGCACCAAACAACAGAATAACCAACATCGCTAAAGGAAAAAGTCAAGAGGCAATATAATAAGTACCTTCAGAAATAAAAGGAAGGCTCGCCCCTGCATGAGTAGCAGTTGCCCTCTCAGCGGCTTCAGAAGTCTCAGCTTCGGCAACTTCCTTTCCCTTAGCTTGAGCATTCACCTCAACAGTTTCGGCAACATGGGCCAAAACTTCCAAAGAATCTGTAGCAAGGGGGGAAGAAGCCAAAGCAGGTGGAGGGCTAACAGGCCTAGTATCCACAGGGGCTTCGGCGATGAGCTCCTCAATTTCATCTTCGACATTATCCCCCTCAAGTACATTCTCAACAATGGGAACGTCCCGAATGGGGGTGCCATCAAACCGGCTAATATCAATGCCATCATCAAAAGGACCAGGTACTTGGGCACTCCCAGATGGATCAGGAACTCCTTCACAAGCAATATTGATATCAATTATGGGATTCTGCGCTAAGTACCTTCCTAACAAAGGAAGACTGGTGCCCCGAAAGTAATTCCCAAAGAGAGCAACCTCACCTAAGAAAACATCGTCTCCACTCCGAGGAGCTGAGCTCGTAAAGCCAGTCACAGGCGAAGCTGGCAACTGCGCTGAAGCCGGAGCTGCCGGGGCTGCCCGAGGAGGACGTGGTGGGAGACCACCGCGCGAAGCCGAAGAAGTGGCTCTGGGAGGAGCCACAACAGAAACAGGAATAGCAGCAATGGGCGGCTCTTGGCGCCGCCTTTTCTCCGCAGACTCATGAGAGCTACTGCTGCCACGTTTCACCGGAATAGAGGAAGAGGTCGCCTTCGCTACAGCTTTCTCACCATGACCTTGGCCGTGACCTCTACCTCTCCCAGTCCGACCACCACGAGAAGTGCAAGAAGGCGCAGAGACATCTTCATCTTGCTCCTTCGCCTTCTTCTTCAATTTCCTCTCTTTCTTTTCCTTCTTCTTCTCCTTACTGGGGACAGGAACCTCGCGAGCCCCATAAGCAACCTTCAACTCTTCAAAAACTCTGTTTAATCTTACATGAACATAGCTGTCTTCATTGGCACGATGCTCCTTTGAGGTATATGGACCAAGAATATCCACAGCCCGCCGCTCCACTATAGCAATGAATTCCGCCGCTGACATGCATTCGGGTAACTTCGCCCCAAAATATGGAAAAGCAACCTTAGTATGGTCACCAAAAGCTTTCCACTCAACCTTGTAAGGCTCCCAGTCGGCAGACAAAAAATAAACCCCAGCGGCAAGATCAGCTGCAACACCTTCTTCGACAAGGTCTCGGCTGCAGAACGTCTACGAAGCCATTCGAAAGGCCTTCCAGCACTCGGTGAAGCCAGGGCTTTCCGCGTCAAAAACAGGGCAAGAAACAAACTTAAGCCAATCAATATGGCTGTGGAGAGGATAAGAGACAAATTTTGTACCATCCTCCAGAATAGTTTCCTCCGAAGGTACCCTCACATAAAACCAGTACTTCTGCCAGTCCTTGGTCCACTTGTTCCTCTGAGCGAAGGAAGTTTCCACCTTCGCAAAATGAGAGCCCCGGCGGCGCCCAGTAAAAGTAACACAGCCAAAATCTGGAGTAAACAATTCGCCTTCGACTTCAGACGACTTGCTTTGATTACGACCCTCGTACAGTCGAAGAAACCCATCAACTGTAACTAAAGAATCATGAGTCTTCACAGCCCAGAAAAACCGAAAGAGATGGCTGATGGCATTCGGCGTCAGATGATGCAGTTGAAGGCCATAAGGTGCGATCATCTTCGTGATGATATTGTCAATGGGCATCTTCAGGCCCGCAATGAAAAAATCTGTAAAGAATACAGCTTCGTCTTCGCGAGGGTTAGGGGTAGTATCATTGCCGGGAGCATGGCCGCAACCCTCAGGAAAGTACCCCTCCTCTTCATAAAATTTGATACCATTATGGCCGACCTTAGACTTGCCAAATACAAGTGTTTTCGCCCTCTTAGTGGGATCTACTAGATCCTCCACATTAGCTTCAACATCATCCAGATCTTCTTCCTCACCAGCTTCCTCATCTTCGGCGTGATCATCGCCAGACGCCTCCTCCACAGTCGGAGTCTCATCCTCCAACTGCTGAGCAAATTGATCAGCCTCTGTGTCATCCATCTCCTTACAAGGAGATCCACTCGCTTGTTGTGCCTCGGGCCTGCCTTCGCCAGCCATGTCAATAAGCACAGCAGTCTACCTGGTGCGTGCCGCTGCAGGAATGACAATAACTGTCAATTCCTCAGCGAAGGAAATCAGTGAAAACAAAGTATCGAAATACAATGAGAGAACCTTACTTGTAAAAAAGTATGTATCACAAGGAAAAAGCCGACACGACAGCGAAAGCAGATACAAAACGAAGAAGCTTACGCAAGCAGAAAACGATTGACAGCGAAAGCGAAGAAAGGTAAAAAGGGGGGACCCCCTTCGGTCCTATTTATAGGGCAGTAAAATGTGACCGTTACCATGGCTCGGAAATCGAAACGGCCCGGAAAATTCCAAAAAACAAATCAAATAAAAATAAAAATAAAGTGCAAAATGAAAATAAAAAACTAAACGCGAAGGCAATTTTGAAGCGAAGTCACCGACTCGGGACTTACTCCAACGGGAGGAGGCGTTTCTCTGGGACAGGCGAAGGCAATCCGGAATTTTCGAGGACATCGGCCTGTTGGAGAAAGCCCTTGTCCGCGAGGGGCTATTGTTGGGGGATTGACCTGTCAAAGAAATGCCTTCACCCTTATTTTGCTTTTGAGCCCCAGGCATTTGCCTTCGCTACATGTACATGAAAGCTCGCTGCCTTCGCAGGTGACCGGGCGTTGTGTTGTGATCTATTACCTTCGCTCCTCTCCCCTCCGCTAGGAGATTGGGCACCGAGGGGTGGTTCGTTGCCCTCGGTGCTAAATGGTGTCAGAAACGGACGCGAAGGCATTATGAGCTAGTTTATTGCCTTCGCGCTCCTGGTCAGATTTAGGCAGTTGCGAAGGTAACCTATAAATATTACCTGCATATACTTGGTTCATCTTGTTACACAGGTCCGAGACAAGCTCGGGTGGTGGCGTGGCGATTCCTTTCCCTCTCTGAGCGGGAGAAGGCGCTGCTCGAGCTATGGAACACCGAGAGGTGAAGGCGGCGAAAGTCACTGAAGGCATCGTGAAGGCAACGTGGACCAGGTCCAAACCGAGTCAAAAACGGAGTTGCTGGTCTACGCATTCACACTGAGACGTGCGAATGTACTCTTATACCCCTGGAAGATCCAAATTGTTTAGTCTAGATGATGATACCTGATTTTCAGGGGTATAAGGGGAACGTAAAAGTGCCTCTTGACCTCCCTATATAAGGGGACCTCCCACCAACGTGTAAAGGGCTGATTCCCGGGAACACTATTGATAAGTAATTTACTGTTGCTTGTCCTTGTTCTCTGTCTTGGCTGTTTATTGGGCTTATTAGCTTCGGCTTGTAACCCAACAGCCAACATGGTAAAATAAAATAAACCAACAATAATTAGTAGAATTTAGTTTCAAATAATATAATTCCACTTGTACATGGAGATTATTTGGTTGCAGGAGTTATGGGCCAAAAGACGAAGGAAAAGGGGGACTAAGCCCAGGTCGCCCGACCAGCCATGGTCGGCCGACCTGGCCTGGTGTCCGATGTAGCCCATGTTTGGTCATGCAGAATAAGCACAAGTCCATGTCATCTAGAGCGTTGAATAAATGACGGTTACATCCAAGGGTTGACAAGGAGGATAAGGAGAAGCACATGGATTGATGGGCCCACATGAGAATCAAGAGTTACCCCGAAGGTTCATACCCAGCATCCTCGACGATCAGGGTCCACATTCCAGTCACACAGATGAAGACCGAGGCGGTGCGAGCCTGGACCAGGTCAGCCGACCCAGTCTAGGGACCGTTGCGGCTCTGCCTTCTCCTACGCATCCACACCGACTTCAGGACCAAATCTACACGTGGATGAGCTCAGTCGGTGCATCAGATGGTCGGGCGACGTCTACACATCGGCCGACTCGGGGGGTGGGCCCACTCGGCCTCAACCGCCTTGTACGGGCCCTAAACTGCCTCCCAGTGCTATAAATAGATGACCAACGCCTCCTGTACAACACACACTAGAAGGAAGAGCTCGATTTGCTACAAGTCATAGTCATAGTTAGTAGAGAAGTAGTTCTAGGAGTTGAGCTTCTACGGGTTTCCGAAGGAGTCTTGGTAAGCCTAGAGCTCAGTTATTTTTTATCCTTTGCTTATTTGTAAGACTTAGAGCCTTAATGGAGATGCTATCTTGCTTATGTTACTTGACTTATAGTCTTATGTGTTCATCATATGAGTTGTATGGCTTACACCTTAGTGTAGTTGATACATGTTATGGAAATGGCCCAATGAATCTTTACGATTATTCTTTACCTTTCCATACAACTGGTAAAGGTGTATTTCATATTACAAACGTGGTGTTTGGGTTATGGAATACCGTTGGGGATACCCTACCCCACGTATTCAGAGGTAGCCCCCGGGTGGTGAGAGCCCTGCTAGGCCTTTGTAATCCTCGCCGTTCGGGTTTGGGCGTTTGCAGGCCTCCGTGATAAATATCGTGAGAGTACCTTTGGATGACGGGATCCCACGACTCCTCGATTTGCCCTCTAATATGTGTCTCTTGCTAAGCTTGTATAGGATATGCTTGTAATGAATGTAACCCATAAGTAAGAAGTACATAGAATCTCTAGTTCTCTCTTAGGACCTTCATATTAACTAGACTTACATAATGAGCAGTGAAACCTTCTGTGTATCAACATACCCAACTTTTCATATCATGTTATCCCCTGTTCTAGTCTTAGTATATTAATCGTGATATAGTTGATGCATTGAAAAACATATTACTTTGCCATACGCTTTCCCTGAGGAAATAAATACGATACTCTGAAATACTCCCGGGTGAAATGCTACAATGTACTTCTGTGCGCTTGCAGAATTTATGTAACGCTAAGAAATACCAACACCTGCAAAACAATTGAAAAGCACAATCTACCCCCGGGGTGATGGTCGAGAGTAATAGCAAATGCCAACAACCAATGGCATCCCTAAGACCTTAACTTGTGGCATAATTAACCTAGTAAAAGAGAAAAAAACAAAAACCTAATAGGTGTGCGGGTGTGCAAAGTGAGTATGCAAATGAGAGAAAAGCATATAAACAAAGACAATGTTTACACCTAGTTCTAAACACCATGTTCACAACTAAGTTGCCGAATCTATTAACAAGGTTAAAACACCATGTCTATCCCAAGGTCAATATTTCTTTATAGCACAAGAAAAATAAGGCGCATCGCAAAGCTTATAAACCAACCAATGCAATGTAAATGCTAACAAGGCTCTCAAAACTAAATGGTGATGGTCCGTAATCATGTCTAAACACCATGTTTACATAAAATTGCAAATAGAAAATGTCACTAGTGAAGCATTATCATGGATATGAAAGCATTCATCATGAAGTTTCGTGAAAGAGCCAAGCTAACAAATGCATGATGGTATAATAAAATTAGATCAAAACAAAGAATGCAATGCAATGTAAGGGTGAAGACAATATGGCATGAAGTGCAACATGAGGTGGATGACATGATAAGGTGGTCTAAAAACAAAAACAAAATTAGCCCAGATTAACTAGCCACAAGTTTAGAATCAAAGGGTGGTGCCATACTTCATAAATCTCTCTAAAAAGACTCAAAGAAAAAGACTCTAAACACTAATAGCAATAGGCAAACAAAAAGGGTCTACAAGTTTTCCAAGATCAAATAACAAAGTGCTCTCTCAATAACATTTAGATCATACAACATAAAGTTGTGGCATTTATTAGAGTAATGGTACAATGTTACTTGATGATTCGATTAAAGAGCACAATATAGACTGTCATCTTATATAGATAATAAATAAAAAATCGAGTTGCCTCCCGCAAAGCCCTTCATTTAAAGTCATAGAGCTAGACTTCTCACCCCGATTATTTTCGTGCGAAGCCATGGTCTTTTGTGCGAGAATCCAAAATGTCCATGCAGCTTGATGTTTCCCTTGTAATCCATTGTGGTTTGTTTTAAACATCTTCATGTATTGGATATCGCCGGCTTTTGTCTTCATATGCCAATGTTGTTGAGGGTCTTTCTTTTGTTCTAAGATTCTGAAATTGATCATGTACGCTCGATGAAAGCATTTCCCAAGCTCCTCTTCAATGTTGTCATCATTATCTCCTCTACCTTGTTCTCAACACGTCGCTCCTACCTGTTCTTCATGGATTTTCCCCTATGTCCAGAATAGAACATATACCAAAATATAGCCCTATTGACAATTTTATGAAATTAACTTTCCAACGAGTGGTCATTCATCTTAAACGGAGTTCGAATGAGAGAGTTATGCCCATTTAACTTTTAGCGCTGCGTGCTGTCCAGAAAATTTCAGAATGCACGACCTTCGATGTTTTGATCATAACCGATTGAGGAATCTCCGATTGACTTGATTCTTGATTCATTGGAACCGGAACTTCATGGGGCTTTTAAATATTCAAAAATATTCTGTTGTTTTCTTCAGAGATTGGGCAAACTTTTGATGTAAAAAGTACCTTCTTGTGAATTGATTCCGAGATGTTGATGATCTTGATCATGTGGTCTTTGGAGCGTCGTGTTGTGCATCACTAGACTTCAAGGTCATCACCATTGATTCATCAGCAAGTGGCATTCCATAGTTCTTGTTTTACCCTAGGTTTCGGGATCATGGGTGGCTCTTGTGCTTTGTGTCGATGATCTGAGCGGCTTCCTTCGTTGGTAGCATCACTCAATCAGAAACTTCTTGATCATCCTACTGGAGAAGATTGGTGGTGTCACGGTGCTTCTAATCTTGTTGCCTCTAGTCTTGATGAACTTTAAATCATCATCTTTTGTGCTTAAGGACCTCCAATCATCCCTTGACACCATCATCACCTTCTACATTGTTTGCTGCTACTTCTTCTTCATTGAATTTCTCTTTGTCCAGTGCAGAACATGTACCAAACTTCTATTCCATTGCGATGTGCATCAAATTCTCTTACCAACGAGTGCTTATTCACTTGAAACGGACTCCAGATGAAAGAATTATGAAAGAATTATGCTTGTTTTACTCCGACACTACGTTCTGTCTAGAGCGATTTCAGAACGCGTAGTGTTGAAAGATTTTACCATAACTCCTTGCACCGATCTCCAAAATTTGCGATTCTTGATGCGTTGGAAAGAAGACTTGATGGAGCTTCATATTTTCTAATTTTCCTCAATGGTACCTCTCTGATCATGGGCGAAAATCTGGTATCAATAGCAACCTTCCAGAGATGTTGATCATCGAATTTCACGACTTCTTTGGGGCATGAATCATCGACTATAGCTTGGACAAACAAATCTCCAAAAAACATTAGTCTTTAAAAACCAATTGACACGATGACATACCTTGTTCATCTTTACTTGTTTTGGGTATGGGCTCGATAGCGGATGATGGGCCACTAACAAAAGTTAGCACCTACCACTAAAGAGCGGATCTTCACGTAGCCATCAACTTGTTTGAGTGAGATTTGGACTTGTCAAAGTCCGGATGTTGAGAACTTCTCAATCGCTTTGTATCTAGGGTTTTATCTGTATTCATGGACACAAACAAGAAACACAGAATATATGCAATAATAAAATTAGGGTTAGTCCGAAAAATTAGATAGATCTCCCTAGGGTTCGTGTTGCTGATATCCGGCAACGGCGCCAGAAAAACTTGTTGACGGTCCTTAGACACGCCAATTGTGAACTACAAGCGCACAGATCGTTGGTAGCTTTCCCTTAGAGTATTCCCCCAAGGTTTATCAATCTGTGGATCGACAAGGAAATTCCTCCAAGGTTTATCAATCCGTGGATCGACAAAGAACTAACTAGGGTTTTCGATCTAGCCAAACGGATCTAATCCAATCATGAAGCATAGATTGCATACGAGGTTAAACATGTGTGTGGAGATGATGAATGTAATGAATGGATCACAACCCCACGACACAAGGTAACACGACCAAAGGTAGCACAAGCCTACCGTCTTCTAGTTGCAACTCCGATCAAAGCAATAATCAATCTAATCTCGTACAAAGATAAAGAGTCATCCCTAAGAACTTTCCCATGGGCGCCCTTGCGAGGTGCGCGTCAACGTCTAAGGTTTTCCAAAGCATTACCTCAAATGCCCACCGCTCTTTACTTGAAGCTCCTCCTCCTTGGTGGCCGCGCAACAACTTCTATGGTACCCACCATCGATCTTACTCAACATTACGCAATCGTTCGATCTTTTCCCTCCCGCATGCTGTCACCACACGAGGATAATCATGCTGACTTCCTACGCACTACTAAGATGTATCCGCAAGGCATAGACTAATCATCATGATTAGATCTATTCCTACTAAGAACATATGCTAGCTAGACATATGAGAGAGAGAGAGCATGCATCTTAGAAGATCAAAGTAAACAAGACAAGTCGATTGATATCACCATCGAATGTATTGATGAGTTCAAGGCATGCCTCCAGAACTCCGCCATGGCTTCACCATGTAGGGCCAACCGTGGCGGCTAGGGCATGGCCTAAACCATCTCCTAGGCAACCTCGAGGAATTGCGGCGGCCTTCGGCTTCCTTCGGTGTGTGTCCCTCTGCGCATCGACTTATGGTGGATATATCTTGATCTCCCCTTCTTAAGAGCACCTAGGGGGTTGTATTTATATCCTAGGGGAGTCTTGGAGCATGCTCCACCTTCCCTTCCACGAGTTCCTTGCTTGGGAGTTAAGCAAACTTGGTTTCCATAAGATTTGACTCGCCCAGATTTTTCTAATTCGCAGCCTTGCATTCCTGATGTCATATCTTCCTCGTCTGCACTCCAACTCAGAGTCTAAATTGTGTAGCACGAAATTATCTCCAACTTTGTTATTCATGAGTTTTTTTGGAAATGAAGTTAAGATCCCCAAAACAGCACCGGAAGATAATCTGTCTGATTCTAGACTTCTCTGCATGGTATGCATTTCGGGGGCCATATCTCCTAGCTCCATATTCCAAATTATACTTTCCATATATGTCCAAATTGAAGATCTCGACGATGGCTACAACTTTGGTATTCAACATTTTGTCATTAGAGGTCATTTAGATCTCCGAATCTGCACCAAAAAATCATGTTGTCCTGGGCTACGTGAATATCTCTGAGGTTGCCTTGATCTCGTGGATAACTTTCCAAATCTTCAATTCCTTCATGCTTAAGTCTCTCATACCTAAGGTTCATTAAATGTGGACACTTAGGACCATGAGTTGGGCTATGAAAGCCCATATGGTCCATTGGTTGGGATCCCTCCGCTAGGCTCGATTCTTTTTGGCTTGTAATTAGTTTTGGGCCTTGATTATAAATGCCCCAAATTGGGCCATTTTCCTGCAAAAACACAATATGCTCCAAAACACAACACACATATGAAAATGGGGTTATTTCAAGTGCCAAGTGGTGGGTTAGTATATGAATTAGTCCAAAACCACCACCTAAATAGCACTAAAAATATACGTATAATGAGAGTCAACACTCCCTATGTTAAAAAAAATGACGAATGTGAAGTCCATGAAAAAAAGAGAAAAAAGAAAAAAAAAGGGAGCCAAGCCTTACGATAAATTCTTTAAGGAGAGAACACATCTAAAGGAGTTTATTTCATTCCAGTGCCACATATACACACTTGCACACTTTGATTTGAGTGTATGATTTAATCCTTCATGGATCCTGGATTTGACTCAACAAAATAAGCAATGCATGTGTGAAACAAAAGTTTCCCATTTATGAACCCCACTTGTTTATGCTATTGAGGGAAATTTGAGAGGAGTGATGGCAAGGATTTATACACCAATGAGCGACTTGAGAGAGTCACTTGAGGAGCTTTGTTTTTCTTTGCAAAAGTTCTTTAAAAACCTCCGGTGTAATGGTGGAACAAAGGTTTGGGTGGAGCACTCTCCCTAAGTTGTTCTGGCTCTCAACCGCTCATGATGAAGAAAAGCTAAAAGCCCCATAGGTGGTAAGGTAAAAAGGATAATTTAATCTTTGCCAACTTATTCAAGTCATGAAATACTTTCTTGTTGACAATATATTTTTGGGAAGTAAGTAATTCTGATCCAAAGTTTCTAACTCTCCAAAACTTTGCTCGGGACGAGCAAAGGTCTTAGCTTGGGGGAGTTTGTTGGCGCTTGTTAAGACATGTTTATTATCTATCGCCAACATTGAAAGAATAAAGTAAAGTAGCAAGGATCACTAGAATTTGGTTTCAAATAATGTAGTTCCACTTGTACAGGGAGATCATTTGGTTGCAGGAAATAAGAGCCAAAATATGATGAAGAACAGGGCCAAGCCCAGGTCGCCCGACCCACCCTGGTCGCCCGACCTGGCCTGGTGCCCAATGAGGCTCAGTTCTGGTCAGTCAGAAGAAGCACAAATGTATATCATCAGAGGCGTTGAATTCATGACGGTTATATCCAAGCGGTGAAAAGGAAGATAAGGAGAAGCACATGGATTGATGGGTCCACATGAGAATCAAGTGCTACTCCGAGGATTCATACCCAGCCTCCATGACTATCAGGACCCACATGCCAGACACACAAAAGAAGATCAAGGCGAGATGGGCCTGGACCAGGCCGACCTGGCCGACCCAGTCTAGCGGCCGTTGCGGCCGTCCCTTCTCCCACGCTTCTGCACCGCCTCAAGGATGTAATCTACACCGTGGACGCCGTCAGTCAATTCATCTGATGGTCGGGCGAAGTCCTCAGATCGGCCGACCTGGGAGTGGGCCCACTCGGCCTCAACCGTCTTGTACTGGCCCTGAACCGCCTTCTAGTGCTATAAATAGATGCCAACGCCTCCTGTACAACACACACCAGAAGGAAGAGCTCCATTTGCTACAAGTTATAGTCTTAGTTAGTAGAGAAGTAGTTCTAGGAGTTGAGCTTCTACGGGTTTCCGAAGGAGTCTTGGTAAGCCTAGAGCTCAGTTATCTTGTATCCTTTTGCTTATTTGTAAGACTTAGAGCCTTAATGGATATGCTATCTTGCTTATGTTACTTGACTTATAGTCTTGTTTGTTTATCATATGAGTTGTATGTCTTGCACCTTAGTATAATGGATACATGTTATGGCAATGGCCCAATGAATCATAATGATTGTTTTTTATCTTTCCGTACAATTGGTAAAGATGTATTTCATATTACAAACATGGTGTTTGGGGTATGAAATACCCTTGGGGATACCCTACCCCACGTATTCAGAGGTAGCCCCCGGGTGGTGACAGCCCCGCTGGGCCTTTGTAATCCTCGCCGTTCGGGTTTGGGCGTTTGCAGGCTTTCGTGATAAACATCACGACAGTATCCTTGGATGAGGGGATCCCACGACTCCTCGATTTGCTCTCTAATATGTGTCTCTTGCTGAGCTTGTATAGTATACACTTGTAATGAATGTAACTCATATGTAAGAAGTATATAGAATCCCTAGTTCTCTCTNATCTTGCTTATGTTACTTGACTTATAGTCTTGTTTGTTTATCATATGAGTTGTATGTCTTGCACCTTAGTATAATGGATACATGTTATGGCAATGGCCCAATGAATCATAATGATTGTTTTTTATCTTTCCGTACAATTGGTAAAGATGTATTTCATATTACAAACATGGTGTTTGGGGTATGAAATACCCTTGGGGATACCCTACCCCACGTATTCAGAGGTAGCCCCCGCGTGGTGACAGCCCCGCTGGGCCTTTGTAATCCTCGCCGTTCGGGTTTGGGCGTTTGCAGGCTTTCGTGATAAACATCACGACAGTATCCTTGGATGAGGGGATCCCACGACTCCTCGATTTGCTCTCTAATATGTGTCTCTTGCTGAGCTTGTATAGTATACACTTGTAATGAATGTAACTCATATGTAAGAAGTATATAGAATCCCTAGTTCTCTCTTAGGATCTTCATATTAACTAGACTTATATAATGAGCAGTGAAACCTTCTGTGTGTCAACATACCCCTCTTTATGAATTATTTACCCCTGTTCTAGTCTTGGTATATTAATCGTGATATAATTAATGCATTGAAAAACACATTACTTTGCCATATGCTTTTCCTGAGAAAATAATACGATACTCAGGAATACTCTCGGGTGAAATGTTACAATGTACTTCTGTGCGCTTGCAGAACATATGTAACGCTAAGATTTATATTAAGGCATCTCTAGTGCCATCACTCATGTAGTGGTGACGCTAAGAAATACCAACAGCAGCAAACCCTAGGAAACCGGTGGTACCGGATTCCCAAAACCGGTGGACCGGTTTTGCCAGGGCTGCTGTAGGTGATCGATCCATTGCGGATCCGTGCGAGCTAGCGCACGTTTCGATGTGTTGACCAGAAAAAGCGTCAACACATATATCATGGCGCAGCATCAATTCATCAAATGTATCACATGCAATCATTATAAAGAATTATTTCACCTGTGAATCAACAGTTGCCATTGTGGTTGTATCTGAGCCGGTGATGTCCTCATCAGGGCACTTCTCAATGAAGCCTGCGAGCACCCACTCCAACAAGTCCGCCCCACTCCTCGCCTGCTCGACAAACTCTCGCGCCTCGTCCGTGCCGCTACCGCCAGCGGTGAGTGTGGATGCGCGAAAGCAATGGGCTCCGAGTGCGTACCCGCTGAGTCCATGGAGGATCGCGCCCTTAGAGAGCAGCATGCCGGGATGGGCCGTGCCAGCCGCCAGCGTGGAGTCACAGTCGGCGAGCGCGTCGGTAGCATCCCCGAGGCGGGTGTGGAAACCGGACGACCGCTCCCGTCAGTTCCCATGTTGCACCGCACCTGTCGCCGGGAGGAGGGGGGCCTGTGGGATGCATCCGTCGATAACAGACGGAGGACGGGCGAGGCGCGGCTACCGACGCGCAGCCGCGGCGGGGATGGCCTCCGACAAGATTAGAAAGAGGGAGTAAAAAGGGAGAGGCGTGGGAGATATCGAGATTAGGATCATTTAATTATGGAGCCAGGGGTAAAATTGTCTTTTCTATCTCAGTTAACAGCCACCAGACGGAAAGATAGAAGGAATGACATTGAGGGGATAAATTAAAATTTCCATGGCCCTGAAGGAAATCTCAAAAATTTAATGGCACTGAAGGAATTCATCAAAATTTCTATGGCATTGAGAAAATTCTCTTTTAAAAACGGCAGCAACGCTTATTACCGCCAGTTCATTTGGCGGAATTTGCTACCGCCATATGACGATCGCCAAATAATCTGTCACCCAGACGCCATTTTTGCAAATTGGTAAAAAAAATTAAAAAAAATCTGTCCCGACGCCGCCAGACTTAAAATAACCCAGGCGCAAAATAACACTGCCTGCCTTCACGTTCGTTAGATCAGTCATCATCGCACGATTGACAACAATCTTTCCTGAAAGGCGGGTTCATTTGGTTGTTGTCCCTAACAAACCAGACCAAATTTTGGCCGGCCTCGAAAAATTGGCAGCTGCTTGGTTTCAGACCATGATTTGGCTGGCCAATAAAATTTTGGCAGGCGTCGTCTACAATTAGCAGAGGAAAAGGGCGCTGGCATGGGCGAGCAAAATGGCCGCCCCAATTTGGCCGGGCTGCATGCGGTTGCTTGAGGTGAGGTGTCATGCATTTATTGGTTGCACAAGTTTAAAAAAAAAGTGGATGATCAAACTTCATTATCTAATATCTACTAATCTACCTATCCGATTTTCGATTTGCTTTTACCAGCGTGTTCCTTGTGATTTTATCTATAAAACAAGATCTCACATGGCTATATTTTAATTAATTATGATACATGGGTCCACATGTCATACATATTGTTGTACCAAAATTTGGCATGGCTATCATTCAACCACTATTTTTTTTGGTTCTAATCAAATTTTGGCACAGTCTACGGCCAAACTTTGGCTTGGTCTGCCGCGGACACAAACCAGTCATACCCTAGAACCTTGGGCAAAATTGCTGTTGGACACTGTTCAATTGTGTATTTTGCCATAAACCACTAAAAAACATGTCTTTGCCCAAATACACATATTAAGTATGTCAATTTTGTCAATTTGCTGTTGGACACCGCACATCTTATTTTATTCAATTAAATTGGAAAGGCACCCAAAATGACGATTTTGCCCCTGCCTCTTCAGCTTAACTCACGCACGCATCTCTCCTTTCCGGTCGAGCGCTCGGCCCAGTCCACTCGCATCTGTCCCCTCCTTCCGAATCCTGCTCTTTCTCGAGGAACAGCCAGCGGCCGGCGACCTGCTCTCAGGGGAGAGCGCCCCTCCCGTGCAGCCCGCGGCCGAATCTCTGGGGGAACAGCACCCCGCATCTGAGGGGAGCAGCGCCCCTCCGGTGCAGCTGGCCACCGCCGCCCGCAGGCCTCCCGCGACGCGGCACGACCTCGCCTGGACATGGCGACACCAGGGCCAAGCTTCCCTCGGCCCGCGGCGATGCCTGGGGTTTAGACCTCGGCTCGGCCGGCCGCTTGAGCACCTGGAGGCGGGTACGGGGACCCCGTCGGGTATAGAATCCCCGAGCGGGGGCGGCGATGGGGAGAAAGATCCCCCCGCGAGAGTTGACGGGGACGGGGACATTTTCACCTCGCGGGGACGGGGATGGAGAGGCAATACCCGGCGGGGAATTCGCCGTTGAAATCTCTACGCCGGAGGCGGTGACCGAGCCGCCATCCCCATCCATCATCACGGATGGCGCCGTCTCCGGTACGATACCGGCGGCCGAGGCCTTCGCGGTGCACTACCCGGGCTACCCCTCATCCCCCGCCCGCGCGGCGCGCACCCTCGGCGGTCTTCCCGCCATCGCCAAGGTACTACTTGTCTAAAACCCTAACCCCTCTCTCCTAATTTCGCGGCGACCCAGATCGAAGTGACGTGATGTTCGGCCGTGCGGCTCCTCATTATCCTCCTTTCTCTCGCAGGTTAGGAGCTCTGACCCCGTCGCCCGCCTCGAGCTCCGCTTCCGCCCCGAGGACCCCTACTGCCACCCGGCCTTCGGTGAGTCCCGCGCCTCCACGGGCCTAGTGCTCCGCCTCTGCAGGCGGAAGGGCGCCGTGGCGCTGCGCGCCGAAGTGGTCGCGCGCATTCGGACCGCCTACCACTTCGAAGGTAAGCCGTAAGCACCGCCCTTGAGCGCGACGTGTTCGATGAAATGCCGCCTGTCTACTCTTATTTTAGAGCGGTTTTTGACTTGTTGTGTTGGAAAAACTCTCCCCACTATCTAACTGGGTCCAGTTAGAAGCTGTGGTATGGGTAGGTCCACTATGTAACTTATTATCTTTACCAAGATGATTCTGGAGTGAATTTGGTGGCTAACTGGCATCCTATGGTTTTAAGAGGAGTTTCAAAAGATTGGAATAGTCATTTCCTGTCTTCCAGAGCAATTTGGAACTAATCAGTTATTAATAAAAAGAGGTCAGATCGAAGCAAAAAAAAGTTTCCCTAGATGCTCAAGTGTCATCCATGTGAATGACTTACTGACGCCTCACCATCAGGCCTACTCCTGTGCTTGGTTGAAGCCACTGATTAGTATTAGTAAGAAGGAAGAAACCAGTCTTTGTTGATAAAGACAAGCGGGAACTAGTGATGGTGAATCCATAAATTCTGGATAATTTGTGCTATGGATATCATGAATGGGTCTTTTTACTTTTATGGTCTCTTATGACAGCCTTACAGTGTTTCGTTTCAGTAGTTTAAAGTTTCTACATAGCTTCGTATGTTTTCTTGTTTCTATCCAAACAGCACTGTCCTTTAAAGTTACTTTGCTGTTCTGATGATTTTTCACTGCATTCCAATGTCTCTCCTCTGTTTGCTTTCCAAACTTGCGTCCCAAATAGGCCCTAAAAGGAGTGTCAAATGTGCATGCAATACTGTTTAAACCAGTGCAAAGTAGAATAAACTGAATTGGTTTTTGCTTTTTAGCTGTTGATTAGATTTCCATTATTCGAATATTGAAAGTTGATTTTCCCATTCCTCTCCAGTTAGTATGATGACATTTGAATTTATGCAAGCGATATATTTAGTTTTGATTTTCTACGTGCAAATTTGCTAATATACAGTTCAATGTAGGTATGGCAGATTTTCAGCATGTTGTTCCAGTGCATGCTGCGCAAGTGAGAAAAAGAAAACGGTTGGATTCCCAAACTGATAATGAACATTTAGGAAGTGGTATTTTTCCTTCCTGACCTTTTTTTTTTACTTCGCGGATTACAAGCTTATTTTAATGTCGCCATTTCTAGCCAATATCTTCCTTCTGCTGGATGTTAGATAAGACAGGACATCAGGAAACAGATGATGGACATGTTATGATGTTGGTACCCCCACTCTTCTCAGTGAAGGATAGACCAACAAAGATAGCGTAAGTTATGTTAGTTACACATAGAAAATGAACTTAAACTCTGTTGATATTTGCAATTTGCTTCATTGCCTTCCAAGAGAGATAAACTAACCTCAAACTGAAAAATTGCTAGTGAAATTTCCAAGATACTATTGCTGTTGCGCTTGAGCGAAGGTCATCTTTGTATCGAGAACATTTTTCGCTGCTGACACCAGCCCAAGGTCTTTTTTCTGTGATCTAAATCCCATTTTCTTGGTTCGAAAAGAAAAATTTGGAGCCTCCTCTATGACATAGTTACATTGTCGGCCTGTTTGACAAGACGTTAGAGGGTAGTACTGGAGTATTTTGCTCACCTTTTCGCCAAAAAGCTTAAGCTGGGCATGAGACACTAGAATGTGCCTTTCTGCCAAGGGGACATGATCATGGCATCTATTATTAAAATAATTTGAGCTAAAAAAATTTGATCTGAAAGCAACATTAACCTAGATAAGAATTGTGGACTGTGCATAGCTTCTGATTGAATTGTTCATTATTGAAAATATAAAGTGTGGTTTAAAAATGATCATAAGTTCAAACAATGAATATCTAACTTTTTTGGTATGGCTTCTAGCAGTATATTTTTAAGCTTTATATGCTTATAAGATTGACTCTTTTAACTCCAGCTTTCCCCGTTTTGAACAATAAACTAGCTTTCTCTATGCAAATGTTAGTCTAGAACGAGGAGAAGTAAGAATAGCTAGATGCATGTTCCTATAAATGGTTTTGTTTGTGGTTAGCATATACAGCCAGTACTGTAGCATCACTAGTCCATAAGAATACATATTCATTGATTTCAGAATTGTTCCTTACGCTTCCTTACCTTTGTATTGTTAAAATAAGTTAACTTTGGGTACGTTTGGTTGGTGTCCCCGGTAGACCAAGCCAAAGTTTGGCTGTAGACTAGAACATAAAAAACAGTGTTTGGATGATAGCCATGCCAAATTTTGATACAACAATAGGTATGACATGTGGACCCATGTATCATAATTAATTAAAAGATAGCCATGTGAGATCTTGTTTTATAGATAAAATCACAAGGAACACGCTGGTAAAAGCAAATCGAAAATTGGATAGGTGGATTAGTAGATATTAGCTAATGAAGTTTGATCATCCATTTTTTTTTGAAACTTGTGCAACCAATAAATGCATGACACCTCACCTCAGGCAACCGCATGCAGCCCGACCAAATTGGGGCGGCCATTTTGCTCACCCATGACAGCGCCCTCTTCCTCTGTTAACTGTAGATGGCACCTGCCAAAATTTTATTGGCCAGCCAAATCATGGCCTGAAACCAAGCAGCTGCCAATTTTTCGAGGCCGGCCAAAATTTGGTCTGGTCTGTTAGGGACAGCAACCAAACGCGCCGTTTGTATTTTATCCCTGCTTGCAAGTGAAAAGTGCCCATTGGGAAGAAATAAAGATAAGTTGCCTGCATTGTGGAAATGGTGACGTGTCTCCTCTCTTAATTTTCCTACTTCGGTCTATGGACATTCTTTTTGCATAACAGAAAACAGACGCAGATTCTAAAAACCTCTTAGTATCATTTTTATTAGCGCGTGTAAAATTCCGCCGCACTGTTTCCTTGCCATTTACAATTATAAATATAAATAGTGCCTAATATTTATCAATGCAATTGTTCTAGGCTTCTACCATCATCAAATGCAGTATCTAAAAGCATGCACAGGGGTGTCATACAAGAACGATGGGAGGTACATAATTTTGATTTTTTTGCTTATATCTTTGATTTCTTATACAGTGCGATTGATACTTCTCTCAGTCACTCTACCTAGTATGAAATGGCTGACTGAATGAAGTACTTATGTCTCTTTGGTTACAGATGAATGTTGGACCAACTCTTGCTCTTCCTTTCAACATCCATGATATCCTTTGGGCAAGCACATGCATGATATTGTGACCATTAAGTGTGCACATACTGGCTTTGTGAACAATCAAATGCAACTAAAAGAGGACATAAATCAGAAATGGAAAAAGGAAAAAAATCTCTTGTGTACAAGAAAAAATAATAGAGAAATGAAGAGCATATTATTAACTCAATTCACTCTTCATGTGTGTGTAGCCGGTGGACATGAGTGAGTGCCAGAGATTTTTAGAATAGGCGCAGGAGAGAGGAGCTTGAGATGTACCTGTTATGGTGTTACGGTTGACAATTATATTTGATAGCATTTGATTTCTTTTCAAAACACTCTTCTTGATATGCTTCTGGTACTTATGCATATGAAGGTACCATTACAGTTACATTCAAAGCATCTATCAAATACAGTTATCAATTGCTGCACTCTGATCCAATCACTTGCTAAAATCATCCTTTCTTGTAGAGTGTTTGTGTGATATACTTATTCATTTTGATTTTATTGGACTGGAATGACAGGCACCATGGCCACAGCTTAGCATTAATGGGAACAAGCAACCTTATCTATGCTGCTAGTTTTGTTGTGTCTTTTTAGTGATAGCAATGCTGTATTAATGACTTACTGTTTCATGGTGACCAAATGCTTTGCTATCCTGACGTGATCTTTCCAAAATGTACTTATAATGTGGACAGCTTAGATATTCTTGTAAAGCAAAATCTTATTCCCTGAAGGTTTCATTGCATGCCTGCCTCTCGTACCTTGGTTATGATGTAATTGCAATATTATTGTATGCCTTCTTTGTAACCTTAATTGGAATATACCTATCCCAGAGAAGATTAATTGGGAAGAGCATGTACGAAAGAATTCAGTGGACTGGGACTGGCAAATGACTGTCTGCAAATTGTTCGATGAACGTCCTGTGTGGCCAAGGCAATCACTTTATGAACGGTTGCAAGATGATGGTGTGCATGTTTCACAAAACCAATTCAAAAGGTTTTATTATTCTTTCACTTTTGTAGAGCTGCCTTGTTATTTGGTTCCTTTGTTATGTCTTTCAACTGTTATTTTGTCTATTCATTCTGTGTGCTTTTGGTTGCATGCCTTTTTTTATTTGCTCAGGCTTCTGTTTAGAGCTGGATACTACTTCTCTACTGGACCCTTTGGTAAATTCTGGATCAGAAGAGGATATGACCCTCGTGAAGACCCTGACTCCCGAGTGTAAGCAACCACTGTTTTATTAATAGTATTCTTCTTGTTTATTAAATTACAAACTGTTACTTGCTTGTTCTTTTGATTCCATTGCATTATTGCTCCTTTTTTTTCAGCTGAAAATATGGTTTGAGAGTTCCATGTTCAGTTGGGTGACATATATACTAACCAAAAAGCATGAAAAATGAGAACTCTGATGTCAAGCACTAGGTCTTTGAGGTTCATACTCGTTTGCCGTATTGGATAAGGTGGTCTATGCTTTAAAATATGTCATTAGAACAGTTCTGTGAAGGAAGAGAGAGAAAAAGAGGCATCAAGTATAATGAATACTCAACTAGAAGGCACGATTGAAAAATATAATATGGAACATCACAAAGAAGCCCCCTGAACTTTTTTCCTTTTGTTGGGGATTTGGCCCGCCGACAAACGCCTTCTACTTGTTTTGCTTCATCTCATGCGTGAGGGCGACAATGAACCAAGGAAATTGAGCCAGTTTAGCTTCATTTGCTCTACATATCTCTACTTTGGCTTCGGTGATCACATCTCGCCGTATACAAAAGCCAATCGGCTTCTGTGATCACATCTCGCCGTATACAAAAGCCAATTGGCTTCGGTCATCGTGTAGCAGAATGCCGAAGTGGTGTTATTAGAACCAAGTTAGAAGCCAATTTGATGAAGTATTGATACTGTTGAATGCCAAAAGCTATGAATGAGTTAATGGCAAGCTTCGGTTTGCTCTATACTGCAGGTCCTTGGAGGAGTCATCGGCTTTCTGGACGCTGGGAAGCGGCTTAGGGTCATCTCGACTCAGAGGAAGCCAAATTCAGGAGATACAAAGCCCTTGGAAGCAGGCGAAGCTGACATGGACCGAGTCAAAGGAGACCAAGTCCAAGCCAAGTCAAACACGGAATCACAAGTCTACGCATTCACATTAGGAGGAGTAAATGTACCAAAGTGTCCATAGGCTATTTGTATTGTATAGTCTAGAGGATGATGCCTGATCTCAGGGGTACAATGGGAATGTAAAGACCATTAGTCTCCCTATAAAAGAGGACCCCCCTTCATGTAAAGGTTGTTGATTCCAGGATACTGTAGATAAGTAATTTATTGTTGCTTGTCTCAGTTGTCCCGTTTCAGCTGTTGTTTGGGACCATTGGCTTCGGCTACTATCCCAACAACTGGCGTCCACCGTTTGTGCAGTGCACGAACAAAACCCACGATAACCACCATGCCACCAAAAAAGCCAACCAAACCAACCACCACCGTGTCAAATGCAACCCTCAGCATCGAAGCTGCCCCCCGACCCACAATTCCACCAACAAACCCACCACCAATAACCGAAGCCGTTCTCGACGATCAAGAGACCGATGAAGAAACCCTTATCACCGAGGAGAGAATGCATCGACTCGAAGAAAGGCTTCGTCTTCGACGCCTAGAGCAGCAGAGAGAGCTGGATGCGGCACAGCTCGAACTAGAGCAACAAATGCAAGAAGAGGAAGAGAAGCAGCAGCACCAATTGCTGCAAGTCAAAAAGCAGCTCGAAGAGCTGAGGCAAGCGAAGCAGAGGAGGCTGAACAACACAAACTCCAGAGCTGAAAAGCTGCGCCAAGAATTCGAGAAAGCCAAAAAGCAAGTCGCTAAGCTCCAAGCAGAGTTTAATGAGCCAAACACCATCAACCCACCAAACCACAACTCTTCATCCCAAACTGGCTTCCAAACACTCCATACTCATCCCATCGATCATATGTGCCCACTTTCAGAAAGCCTCCAACTGGCAAGATGGTCACCTTCCTACAAACCCATTTCTCTACCAAGATACAACGGCCTCACCGACCCAAAGCAATTTCTAATGAGCTATGAAGCTGCAATAGCTTCGGCAGGGGGAGATGATGTTGTTCTAGCAAAACCCTTCATTATTGTCTGCGATGGCACAGCAATGAACTGGTACACGAAGCTGCCTGGCCTATCAATCAACAGCTGGTATGATCTAAAGAGGAAGCTTATCAAAAATTTTAGCATCATGGGAGACCAATCACTCTCATATGCCGAACTCACACTACACCAGCAGCCGAAAGAGCCACTAGAGGATTACTTCCGCAGATTTGTCACTCTACGTGCTCAAGCCCCACATATCCCTGACGAAGCAGCAAAATTTGCAGCAATACAAGGGCTTCGCCCAGGATTGTTTGCACAGCATATCGCAAGAGAGACACCAGCTACTCTGGCAGACCTGTATGAGGAGTTCAAAAAATACTGTCGCTCTGACAATGACAACCGAATGAGATTGGCAAGAGAAGCCATCATGAGAAACCAATATGAGTCACAAGCCAAAACCCATCACCGCAGCCACAACTACCAAAACTACTCCCACCAAACAATCATGAAGGTGGACAATCCGCCTCCTTCCTACGAAACCAAACCACCGTGCCCAGAAAGCTAATACCACAACCAGAGAAATGAGCCCACTCAGAGGGATGGAAAAGCCGGCAGAGGCCGAGGAAGAGGAAGAGGTCCAGCGGGACCTGAGCTGTTTTGCCAATACCACGGCAAAAATCATACCCATGGCACAGAACAGTGCAGAGATATCAAGAAAACAATAGAAAAGCTAAGAGCAGAGAAGATTCCAAACGAAGCCAATGTCGGCTTCGCAACCAATTACCCAAAACCCTTCCCAAGCTATCCAACCATATTGCCCAGTATATCCTTCGCTAAACTCAAACACTGTGCATCCATCAACAGCGATGGCAACCCAATATTTGCCTTCATCACAAACCTTTCAGCACTATTACCCACAAGCCATATATCCTCACTTATACCCTCAAACCTCCCAGCAAGCGGCTTCGCAAAACATAAAGGTTGAGGAGCCGCCGCCACCACTACCACTCTCACAGCAAAAAGCCAATCAGAAAGAAGCTCCAAGTCCACTCCCAAGCTATGGACACATCATGCCCATTTCTGGAGGATCATCGCTTGCTTTTGAGAACAAAAAGCAAAGAAAAAGCTATTTTCGCCAAGTCAATAACATCTCTGTTGATGGCCCGTACAAGAAGTCGAAAAGATCTCAAGCTCCATAACTACCCACACAACGACGCTATGTCGATCGAAGCAAATATTGCTGGCTGGACGATTGGAAAGGTGCTAGTGGACACAGGAAGTTCTGCTGACATCATTCTAGCAAAAACACTGAGAAGCATGACCAATATCAACCCAGATAACCTGGAGCCATCAGACACTCCATTGGTCGGCTTCGGGGGGAAGCGAACCCAAACACTCGGGAAAATTTCACTGCAAGTATCCTTCGGTGACACATCCAACGCAAGAACAGAATACATCACCTTTGATGTAGTGGACATGGCCTTTAATTATAATGTCATCTTCGGAAGAGGAGTCATAAATGCTTTTGATATCATCATAAGGCAGTCATTCTTATGTATGAAAATGCCGGCTCTCAAAAGAGTTATAACCGTATATGGCGACCACAGGGAAGCCAGAAACATCGAAAAAGCCAGGGCACCTGGTCAGCGAAATGTGCATTTGCTTGAAGAAAAAGATCCATATTACCCAGAAGAAAAGCCAAATATCGAGAAAGATAGCAGGAAGATGTAGAAAGCTACAGAGACGAAGCAGGTGCAGCTGCAGCCCGATGTCTTTGACAGAAAAGTGATCATTGGCTCAGATCTAGAGCCGGACGAAGAAGATAGGCTCATCGAATTCCTCAGAAACAACAAAGATGTGTTTGCTTGGTCAAGCAAAGATCTACCAGGTGTTGACAGAAGCATAGTCGAGCATAAGCTGGCAATCAGTTCTGATATGAAGCCAAAAAAGCAAAAGTTGAGAAAGATGTCAGAAGAGAAAGCTGATGCAGTAAAAGCCGAAGTGCAAAGGCTGCTGGATGCCAATGTCATACGCGAATTCAAATATCCAACATGGCTAGCAAACACTGTACCAGTTCAGAAGAAGAATGGAAAATGGCGAATGTGTATTGATTTCACAGACCTCAATAAAGCTTGCCCAAAAGATGATTTCCTACTACCAAAAATTGACAAGATTGTTGACCAAGCAGCAGCAAGTGAAATGATGTCCCTCTTAGATTGCTTTTCTGGCTATCACTAAATCTGGATGAAAAAGGAGGATGAGGAGAAAACCAACTTTATTGCACCAGTTGGCACTTTTTGCTTCGTCAGAATGCCTGAGGGGTTTCGGAATGCAGGAAGCAGTTTCTGCCGAATGTCAAGCACAGTGTTCAAGGACGAATTGTTCAAAACTATATTGGCATATGTTGATGACATCTTGGTCAAAAGTGCCAAAAGGCAAGATCACGTATCAGATCTAGCAACCGCCTTCGCTCGCATGAGACAGGCTGGTCTCAAGCTAAATCCAGAAAAGTGTGTATTTGGAGTGACAAAAGGCAAAATACTTGGTTGTCTGGTTTCAGCTCACGAGATAGAAGCTAATCTAGACAAGATAAATGCAATCTTTGACATGGAAGAGCCAAAGTGCATGAGAGACGTACAGAAGCTGTCGGGCAGAATTGCCGCACTCAACAGATTCATCGCAAAAGCAGCAGAGCGAAGCCTACCATTCTTTGCAACACTCAGAAATGCAGCTAAGTTCCAATGGGGGGTAGAGCAGTCAAAAGCATTCCACGAGCTAAGTCAATACTTGATGCAACTCACGAAGCTAACAATACCAAACCCAAAAGCACCACTCCTACTATACATCGTGGCATCACAATCAGCAGTTAGTGCAGCGCTCATCACAGAAAAGCTGGTAGATGGCAGAAACATTCAGCAGCCAATGTACTATGTATCCGAAGCTTTGAATGCGTCGAAACTGTTTTACACAGAGATTGAGATGATGATCTATGCAGTGATAATGGCTTCTAGAAAGCTGAGACACTATTTCGAGGGCCATCACATCAAAGTCCTCACGGATCAGCCACTCAAGAAGCTTTTGAACAACAAAGAAGTTTCGGTGAGAATTCGTAAGTGGGCAGCGGAGCTTTCAGAGTACGTCGTGGATTTTGAAAGGAGAACATCAATCAAATCGCAAGTCCTAGCTGACTTCATCGCGGAATGGACATCGCCTTTGCCACAAAATGCTATCAGAGAGAAAAATTGGCTGATACACTGTGATGGCGCTTGGGGGGACAAAGGAGCTGGCATCGCGGCAATTGTGCAATCGCCTTCGGGCGTAAAAATGGGATATGCAGCAAATTTAGAGTTTTGCAAATGTAGTGACAGAAGCACAAACAACGTTACTGAGTACGAAGCTGTGCTACTTGGGCTCAGAAAAGCCAGGGCTTTGGGAGCTCAGAGATTTACTGTCAAAACAGATTCTAAGGTGGTGACAGATCACATCGAAAAAGAGAGCATATCAAAGCAACCAGAACTCATCAAATACTTGACCACTGTACGCTCAATGGAGAAAAAATTCAAAGGCTTCACTGTGGAGTACATCCCAAGAGCAAAAAATGACGAGGCAGATGCTCTGGCTAAGGCAGCTGCAAAGGGGGACAAGCTTCCACCTGATGTGTTCTTTCAAACATTAACATCACCATCAATAAAGGATTCAGATGACCCTCCGAAGCTGATCAATGCAATAAACTCCGAGGATTGGCGATCCCCAATAATAGCTTTCCTTCGGGGATACTATGAGCCAATTGACGAAGATGATCTAAAAGCAATGCAACAAAGAGCAAGATGCTATCAGATGATAGATGATGTCCTCTACAAGAAAGGAGTTGTAGCTCCTTGGCTTTGTTGCATCTCTCACAACGAAGGAAAAGAACTGATCCAAGAGATACATAGCGGCTTATGCGGGGCACACTTTGGGGCAAGAGCTTTAGTGGGCAAGGCAATGAGGCAAGGATTCTACTGGCCTGTAATCATCATGGATGCAACAAACTCGGTCAAGACGTGTGATCAGTGTCAAAAGTGTGCAGCGAACAGAAAATCTCCTTCGGAGCAATCACAGCTGATAACTCCAACATGGCCTTTGCAAAGATGGGGCATTGATCTAGTTGGCCCGCTTCCAACGGTTCAAGGAAATCTCAAATACGCCATAGTAGCAGTTGAGTATTTCACTAAGTGGATCGAAGCCAGACCTTTGGTTAACATCACAGCAAAAACAGTAATCAAATTCTTCTGGCAGCAAATCGTGTGCCGATTTGGAGTACCAAGGGAAATAACAGTGGACAATGGGAAGCAGTTTGACTGTGACAAATTCAGGCAGTATTGCATGTCAATTGGAACGAAAGCGAAATGCGCTTCGGTCTATCACCCTCAAACAAATGGAGCAGTTGAAAGAGCCAATGGCTTAATCTTTACAGCCATCTGAAAGTGCCTCGCAAATTGTAAGAAAAAAGACAAGTGGGTAGAAGAGATGCCGAAGGTGATCTGGACTCACAACACCACCACATTAAGGGCAACACAGTTTACTCCATTCAAACTGCTTTATGGTAAAGAAGCAGTATACCCAGAGGAAATACTGCACAAAGGGCTTCGCACCCAACAAGAAGCTCCCAAAGAGAGCGAAGCCGTTGACAAGGATCTCGTTGAGATATACAGGCTCCAGGCAGCAAAAAACATTTTCAAGTATCAAGCTGAGACAAGAAAGTGGCGAGACAAAAAGGTAATCAGAAAAGATATCAAGGCAGGGGACTGGGTCCTAAGGAAAAATCCAAGCATGCCCGCTGGAAAGCTGCAACAGAAATGGGAAGGCCCATTTCTGGTCATCAAAAGCAACAGGCCTGGCTCATTTCGCTTAGACGACGACGAAGGCAACGAGCTGCCGCATTCATGGAATGCAGACAGCTTACGCAAATATTACTTATGAAAAAGATGTAAAATGGCTTCGTACTCTATA